>JAHHFK020002695.1:0-600000 GCA_024533555.2 Aedes koreicus | reverse complement strand
TTATTTTCCAGGTATCTTTCCATCTAGATTAAGTAGTTTTCAATGGTATTTAGACTTTGTGTACATCTCCCTTTTTTTAATGTTGGCGGTAAGGAGTGTGATCCTCTCTTATCGTAACTTATCTTATATTCAAAATTTTCACTTACTTTTCTATCCTAACCCTATATGGGACTCATTTAGCATGAATCATCTTTGTCACTCATTCCTTCCATTCCCATTCATCCATCTTTCAAACACCATCATTCATTGGGTACCCGGGCAACACACTCACTATTCATTCATTCTCATTCCTAACTCATTAATATATTTAACTATTCTCTATCTAACCTATTTTCTCTGTCCTAATCTGCTTAGACCTCTGTTTCCGTCTACAACAGTATCACCCAGACGTCTCGTGTGAAATTAGCAAAGTATTCTTCGGAATTTAAAAAAAAAATCTGAAGGGATCTAAATCCAAATGCCCGCTAAGAAAAAAGTAACTTACTTTTGGGTAAAATTTTACCTTATAGTAAGTTATTTGTACCCAACGGTAGGTAAACATAACTATACCCAATTTTGGCTTCCCACAATTAACTGCTCCATTGGGTACTTTTTTTTCTTAGCGGGTGGATGTGAGGCACCTACACAGAGAGGAATTTGATAGTCAATTTTACCATTTTTGGGGGTTAGGATGACTATTGCAGTATAGTGATTTTGAACGGACTATGACCATGGTCAAAACTACCATTAAAAATAGTTGATGCAACATTTTCCATGATGTCGGAATAGTCCCTGTTACCATGATCATAGTCAAAAATGCCATGAACGTGGTGAATTCGACCATTTTCATGGTTATTGAAACCATTATATACGATAGTCATCCTGACCATGATTTAATTGTCGGTACAACGATGAAATTTTTCTCAGAGTATGCAAACGCACGGTTGCTAGTACGTATGGCAACACTACGCAAGCAAACTTGTCATTGTTTACCCTGCACGCTCATCCAAGCTTACTCAAATTTGAGTAACTTTAACTCAATTTTATAAATATATCTAAAACGTCAAACTCTGAGTAAACGTATATTATGAATTTGGGTTAATGCTACTCAAAACGCAAGAAAACTGTGCGGAACTCAATTTTGAGTTAGCTAAATTTTAATTTTTTTAACAAATGGCGTCAGCTAACGAATAGTGTCTTTTTGAATTTGTGGTTCGGAAGTTAATTTTAAATCTAATAAGTATTCGAACATTGATAACCAGCGGCTACATTGAACAAATAGCAGCCGCTGTAGATGCGGACACGTATCGTAAATAAAAAGGTAAGCCGTTTCTTGTTTGACAGGGAATGTTTTTAATAGTCTTTTACATTACAGATAAACAAAACATTCTCGAAACTCTTTCCGACGTGTGTATCGAGACCAGGCTATAAGGGGGTGTTGGCAAAATGCCTTTTATACAACGCGGGAAAATTTATTGGTGTTGAAGATGGTAAGCAAGCATTTTATCACCGTTGCCTTGACGCTTGATTTTACAACTGTATAATCGAGCCACCAATTTCTTCACTATCAAAACATAATATGTATACATATTACAGAATATATTTGGGCAAAACTGAGGACTCAAAAGCATATGCCAGTTCGTGGACAACACCTCATTATACAAATTATACATTATATAAGATGAAGGATCGAAGCACACGAAACACCGGTAATAAACTAGCTACCTTATTTCAGGTGGAGGAGGACTGTATATGCACCAGCTTGTTTCTCTTTTTTTTTTTTTTTTTTTTTTTTTTTAAAAAAAAAAAATTTTTTTTTTTTTTTTTAAAAAATTTTTTTTTTTTTTTTTTTATTTTTTTTGGGGGGGAAAAAAAAAAAATACTCATTTTCATAAATTTCCGTTTTTATTTTTATGAGTAAGTTTGACTCAAAACAATAAATTTCAGGATTACTCAAAATTGAGTTGTTGCAATGAAACTCAATTTAGGGTACGTCCAGTTTTAACGTTTTTGAGTTACAGTTACTCAAATTTGAGGAAAACCGGATGAGCGTGTGCATAAGAATCATTTGGAAGGCGAAGTTGGGCCGACATTGGCCCCAGCCAGTCACTCATCAGTGACAAAGTCAAAAAAAAAAAAAAAGAATCATTTGGTAGGAATGGCCATTTTGGAAAATAAAATCGATGCAATCGCATCGATTTTTTAAAATCCTTAAAATCGATCCACGAAAATATCGAAAGTAAGTATTCGATTCGGATCAAATCGATTTTTTAAAATCATATTTGCACTCTAGAAACTGGTGATACATAATGGAATATTTTTCTTTCTGTAATGATTTTAAATATAAGGTTTATCGATAAAAAAAAAATCATAATCTTTGTCCAAGAAGTAATCAAGAACAAGTTTACCAGGTCAACTCATAACCACGGCATATGAATTTCTCTTAAGAAGATTATTATCTCCAGAACACAGACACAAAAATATTATTTTTTTAAATTACCCTACGAATGGCCTATTAACGCAAGAACAAAAGGATGAGTAAACTAGCATAAGGAAAAAGAGTTAACAAAAGTTTATATGAGAAAATTTTGAAGATGCAATCCACTTAGATATAGTTGAAAAAGAATATTGAATCAGCAAATTTTTTTTTTTTTGGAGTTCGATTATTTACGACTGTTCTCAGCACAGTCATCCCATGCGGCAATTAATTTTTCGCATGTGTAAAGTTGCCGTCAGGTTGATATATGCATAACAACAACTACAGAATGTATGAATCAATCCGCCTTCACTCCTTTAGGAAAATCCCATAATCAAATGTTATCCTTTACGTGAAACATGGCGGATTTTCTCATTTTCTTTCGCTCCAACGAAAAATCTTATAAAAAACTGTCAGTCTGGGTGTAAAAAACGGTACCGCCAATGCCAAAAAGTCAGCGAAGAAGGTGTACGAACAAGCGCTGAGCTATAGTGAAAGCTGTCAACATAATAAAAACAGGCGTTGGGCGAGTATATATTCTCTTTTGTAAGGTTTGATCGATATCGATCAAACTCTTGCACTCAATAATGTGGAAAAATTTCAAATTAATAAAACATCGATTTCATCTTTAAAAAAATCGATGTGGTCGAACATCGAACAGAAAAGATCGGATTAAAAAAATCGATTTATCGAGGTAAAAATATCGATTCTGTAAAAATCGCATCGACATCGCCCATTCCTATCATTTGGAATAACCGAGCAGTAATTAACGTTGGACTGGAAAATTTTCCGTTAAACCTACATCGGGGAGGTGGATTTCTGACTACGCTGAGCAAACACACCGCCTTTGCTTCTACAGGTTTTTTTTTCCTAATTCACCATTCGCCATATCAACCGAATTTACTTATAAAACCTAGAATGAAATGATGCCTGGGTGTTTTTGTTTCTAGGAAACAGGTGTTCTTTTCAAAGAGGAGGGAGGATTTCGTGATTCATCCCGGTTTTAAATGGGCCGCTGGCCACACACCTAGTGTATTGCCCTCCAAGTCTTCTATCTCTTAAGAAAACGATCCTTTTTTGCTCGTTATACGTGCTGGGATGAATTGAGGACTCAATTTGGAGTTGTAGTGATCGATCGCGCTCGACAACTTCATATTTCTTCGGAAAACGAGTTGCCCTCGCTCGAACGCTTTGCTATATTCCCGATGCCGTAGATTGTACCGTTTTTGACCTTCCTGATGAGCTTGCTTGAGATTCGTCTGTACCAATTCACAGATTGTCCCGAATAATTCCTTTTGCTGGGCGATGCGATCGTTCTCTGAGGATGCAGCTTCCTGGTCTATGAGACGGTGATCCGCTCCCTTGCCGAAAATTTCATAACCGTGGGTAGTGTAATAGGGAGTTAAACTGGTGGCTGTGTGTTACGTTGAATTATGGATGGTTTCAATTTCAGATAGACGGGTGTCCCACAATCGCTGATCGCCTTTAACATACGTACGAATTGCTGCATTCACTGTCCGGTTGACTCTTTCGACCGGATTGGCCTGCGAGTGATATTTGGAGTTCAGCCAATGACGCACGTCAAACCTCTCCAATAAATCTCGAAATGCACGGGAAAGAAAACAGGAAGCATTATCCGAAATAACCACCTCCGGAACCGAATTTCTGAAAAACCATTGGTCTCTAAGAACAGTGCACAAATTAGCGTTGTCTATCTTACGAAAGGGCCACAACATAACCCATTTACTAAACAGGTCAACCACTGAGAGAGTGTATTGGTTTTGCTTCTTGCTTCTTGGCAATGGACCAATGAAGTCGAGAGCTATTATTTACCAGGGATGAGTGGTAATTCGCTGATTCCCCATGGGGCTTTGGTCTCCTTACAGACGGAACACTGCTGTACATGTTCTCGAACATCGGATACCATACGTGGCCAAAAGAAACGTTGCCGGACCCGCGCTTATGTTTTGTCTATTCCCAGATGCATTGCCTCGTCATGACATTCTCGGATAATGCTAGTACGCTCTATTGGGGCTGGAATAAGTTTTCACTCATACCGGGGATCATGGAGTTCGTCCGGAACAGAAACAAACTTATAGAGTTCGCCAGCCTGAGTTTTATAATCGACAAATTCGTCGGGCGAACACGCAATTTTATCCATAATATTTTCATACCATGTAAGTGCCTTATCATTCACTGCCACTGCCGTTACCCCAACAGAATCCGAAGGAATGCTCCTCGAAAGAGCATCTGGAACAATATTTTCTTTCCCTTTCCTATGCTTGATCGTTAGATTATACTGTTGCAGGGTTAAACACCATCGACTACAACGAGAGGCAGTTTTCCATTTGGTGGACATAATATGGGTTAACGCCGATGAGTCCGTTAGCAGGGTGAAGTGAGACCCTTCTATGTAACCTCTAAATGCCTCAATCGATAAAAGAGCCGCCAAAGCTTCTTTCTCACAAGCGTGAAAATTTCTTTGTGGAGTAGCCATTTTGTGTGAGAAGTAAGCAATGACCTTCTCTTGACCTCCTTGAATTTGTGTGAGCACTCCAGCCACTGCAACGTCGCTAGTGTCAGTCTGGATGGTGAAATCTTGGGAAAAATCGGGTGATGAAAGAATAGGAGCTGAAATTAACTTTTCTTTCACTCGGCAAAATGACTTCCGCATCCTGATTCCATGCTATCACCTTGGACTTCGTTTTTAAAAGATTCGACAAAGGAGAAGTGATGCCACTAAAATCTTCAATGAAACGACGATAATAGTTGGCAATTCCTAGGAAACGGCGCAGCTTGGATATGGTGGTGGGCCTTTCATATTCCACTATAGCCCGGATTTTCTCAGGGTTTGCCCGTAAGCCTTCTGTTGAGAGTATCCTAGGAATGACAATTCGCTTACGCCAAACTTCGATTTGTCTATATTTATAGATAGATTGGCCTCTGTTAGACGCCTAGAGACTTCTCGCAGTAACCGTACATGTTCATCGAACGTCTCTGATACTATGAAAATATCGTCAAGGTATACAAAGACGTTCGGTTCCAATTCACCGTGCCCCAAGACTCGATCCATAAGTCTGGCCAAGGATGCTGGGCTATTTACCAACCCAAATGGCAGCCTGGTGAATTGGAACATCCCCTTGCCTTGTACACTAAAAGCGGTGTACCTTCTGGAGCTTTTTTCTAAGGGAATTTGTACGAAAGCTTCAGAAAGATCTATGGTACTCAAATATCGCGCTCTAGGCAGTTGACCCAAAATTCGGCCTGGATGGGACAAAGGGTACGCATCACGTACGGTTCGCTCGTTAATCTTTCAGGCGTCCAGACACAGGCGAACCTTGCCGGAAGGTTTTATGACAGGGACCACATTGGAGGACCAGTCGGAATTTGCTCGTTCTATGATGTCGAGATGTAGCATCCTTCTGAGCTCTGCCGCCACTTTCTCTTGCACTTTTGGAGATAATGCATAGGGATATTGTCTCACCGGTGGTTTATTTTTCCATTCATCTGCAATCTCAATACGATGTTCTGCTAACGGAGTTCGGGACAGTCTATCAGGATCCGCAACCATAAATAGATCTTTGATTTTCTCTAGCTGTCTGATCTCAGATTCGGTGAGCGGGGTAGACAACAGGTTATCCCCCTGAGAATCCTTTACCGTAACCAGCGAGCAATTTTGTATTGTAGGCCAAATGCGAAATCGACGCCAAAAGTCCATTCCTAGGATGCAACTCACAGATAACTGTCTAACAACCAACGTAGGGATAATTTTCACCGTATTTTGAAAATTGAACGGTATCAATAACTTTCCAACCACCATGTGTTCCGATCCATTAGCAGAACAAACTTTTATCGGGTTGGTCACAGGTCGAAGTTTCCTGGTCTGATGTTTTTTGAAAATGTGTTCACTAATTAGGGTGAGCTGACTTCCAGAATCTAAGAGACCCTTTTCAGGTAAGCCATATATTTTAATGGCCGCATAAGGGCGATTGTCCTGATTCTGAGATAAAGCGATTCCAAGCAGTTCCTTGGAAACAGGCTCCCATAATTCCGAATGAGTGATCCCCTCCGGATAAGTATTTACGCCGGTAGATCTGACGGTCGGCGATTTCCGACCGTTTTTTGGCAATACGGAAAATTTTGTGTTTCGAAGCCCTTGAAACCGCAAATTAGACACAAGATACCTCTACGGTTTCAACATTGCTCTATCGCATGACTCGTTTGACGACAGAACAAACATTCATAACGGTGAGGAGGTTTATGTGATGCTATTAACATTTCTAGAGTTCGAAATGGTTTAAGCCCCCTTCTTGAGGATCTTCCTCTTGAGAGGACGTTCTATTTACCCCCTTTTTGATATCTTTTTTATTATGGAGAGTGTGAGCTGTTTAGTGGAATACCTGTAACTAGAAAATAAGAAGAATGATTAGTAATTTCCATTTAATTCCAACTACCATTATTGCTTATCTTGACAGATACGCGTATTTCGTCTACAATGTGCAGACTTCTTCAGTGTCGTGTACTAATACTCGACTGGACCAGTCGAGTATTAGTACACGACACTGAAGAAGTCTGCACATTGTAGACGAAATACGCGTATCTGTCAAGATAAGCAATAAAGGTAGTTGGAATTAAATGGAAATTACTAATCATTCTTCTTATTTTCTAGTTATCTTTTTTATTATAGCCCTCTTGTTTCCTTTGAAACCCCTCCTGATTTTTACGATTAAACTTATCTTGGGATCGTGGATTTAATAGTGGACGACTTGAATTTTTATTTCCTTCACGGTTGGGATTTCCACCTGAAACAGTATTGACCGATCTTTCGGTACATAATACTTTAGTAAAGAGTGAAAAATTAGAAGCGTCTATTTGATGCCCCGCATCAAGCAACTCTGACAGATTGCAAATCGGTTTCCACAATAAAGCCTTCTTATAATCAGTCCTCATGTTTCTCTTCAAGACATCTAACATTTCTCCCTCGGCCATCGGATTGATCATGGAACGGAACATACTTTCCATGTCGTAGTAAAAGTCTTGAAAAGTCTCGTTGCGCTGCTGCCGTCTCTGATAAACCCGAGCACGCACCAGAGAATCTAGTTCAGGGTGGGTGAAGGACTTTCGAAGCTCAAACACTAAATGACTCCAATCCATCAGCCGCCCGGCTGATCTCATTGACATATACCAGTTTAATGCTGGTCCAGTAAACAAGTGGAAAGCCGAGTTGAATAGTTCAACTTCCACAACATTCTCCGAAAAAGCTAGCTGAGAAACTAAATGAAGAAACTCATTCAGTTTCAACCCCTGGTCTGTGCCATCATATTTTTTAATTTTCCATTTAGACACCGATAATGATTTCCGATTGTTTTCCATGCGATATTGGGGAATGAAACTAGGATGATTGGGCACTAATTCCGGTCCCATAGATCCTATACGTGAAGATGAATATTGTGCCCCGACCGGTGGGAATTGTTCGGGATTCATCGCTGCAAACTGAGTCTGATTCAAACTCGGAATCTGATAGGGATTTTGGTAATGATTGACACCTGAGATCTGACTCGATGTTGAATTTGGATTTGAAGCTGGAATGAATGAAGTGGCAGCCGTATAGGGTCTCCTTTTTTCACTCGCTAACCATGGATTGGAATAACTTGAAGACCGTTGAGAAATTACTTACTGATCGGGTAGATACCATAGGAGTCTGGCTCGCAAAGAATGTGTAATTCACCGAAGTTGCAGGTGGCCATCGATTTCTATCACTTGGGCTTATCGATGAAGCCACACGAGGGGCTGTATAGGATACAGTTGGGTTCGTTATTGTATTGACAGAAAAATATTGACTCCTTCCATCTAAAATTCCCCAGTTATCATCGAATAGAGTTTCGGTTCCTAACCAATCGGGATTTGAATGAACTTGAGAGGGAATTTCAGATTGCGATGAAGAAGCCCACGACAGTGGCTCTGCGAAACGAACCTGATTTCTGGCCCTTGAATCCGACAAGTTTTGTTTCGGAATGGTACCGGTGTATGTAGTTTGTCGTTGTGAATGTGGAATTTCGCTATTGGTTGCCACTTGCACAGAGTCATTCAGACGAACGGAATTTACCTCTTTATATCTGCGCTAATCGTAAAGCTCCTGTTCTAATTTTAAAAGCCCATCTCTAACTTTTTCTGCCATCGGGTTCTCCGATTCCAACAAACCTAACCGAGACAAAGCACCAAGGATATCATTTTCCAAAGGAATTGAATGAGTAAGGCTTGTCTGAGTTGTTGTAGAATGCTCACATTCCGCTATTGTGACCGGTATCTGACTAGTCGCTTCATCAAACAAATTCACTAACCCTAACTCTGAAAAGCACGTAGCTGTACCCTGCCGTTTATTGTAAAAAAAAACTCATAAAGGTATGTCAGAATCCTTTCTTGCATACTATCGATCTGAAATTGGCTGTCCCCTCCAACATACGCCCTTAATAGTTTTATCCTTCTACCTAAATGCAAGAGTGACGACTGACATCGTGATGGTAATTCTTTTGTCGAACTTATAACTATTGTTTCAATGTGTTGCAATTTGCTTTCACAGATGGCTAACTCATCATGTGGGTTCGTTTTAAGTACTCTCTCAATAAAATTGGGGTTTTCTTTTTCTACCTTTATTTTTTCCCTCAAAGCGCGGCGCTTTCTTGACATCGAATCTTCTCGTCCGAAAAATATTTCCCGAATCGCCAACTCAAACTCCAGTTCATCTTCATTCAGGTGATCTACTCTGATATCGTAAAACAATCTATCTAAATCTCCTTCTTTCACTTAAATACCTTGCCAACCTTCAGCCATCTTCTTTTAAACCAGTTCACTTAGATTCAATGCCGTAATTCAATAACCAATAACCAATTCGAAAATTTATAGTTCTAAAATATTTACAACTTAATCTAGAAATTCATTAGTTTATATTGATTACAATCTTTAATTAGAAAGGTTTGACTAAATAATAAATAAATACAAGAGAAAAATTGAAAAATATCTAATCGCAAAGCCAATTCAAAGTTTAAGAAAAATGCCTGAGAATTATATTTTTTTTTTCTTTTAATGCGAAACAGACTTTAAACTTTATTTCTGCAGTCCACTTACAGCCGAAAACCCAACAAAAGTTCACGATAAATCACTTAAAGCTGATATCGTGAGTCACCCCGAGTACGTGTAAATATTCGTAATTTGAAGAATAACGAATATTCTATTTCGCGGATTGCCAATTGTAAGTAATGGACTAGCTCAGTATAACTCTTTTCTCTGGGCGGCGGCCCACGTACTCTAGGTAGACTCAGCGGGGGACGAAGTGAACCGATCACCAAGAGAGAGATGGACAACGCAAACGGGTTACCTTTGATGGCGGGTCTTCTGCATGCTTCAGCTTCTGGGTTAGGGTTTCGACATCTCGACGTCCCTCGTGCTCGCCCACGTCGCCGTGACGCATCGGATATTGGACCTAACAAGCGGGGGCAATAACGATGGCTCACCGGCCACCAGCACGGGACTCGCCGAGTTCACAGTGGTCTCGTAATCACGACCCAAGTGGGGCTTTTTTTTAACTTTAGTATCCCGGATCCTTCAAGCGCAATATCTACATCGAATTGGCACCGACTATCCTCCACTTAAGGGCACAACTTTTTTTCTTTCTTGGAGCTACCACACCCCACTCACTATCTCGATGGTTCGTTACTCAATCACCTCCAGATCCTTTCCAATCTCCCTTCTAGTCGCTCAACTCTTTCTCTTTCTCTCACTCCCTCTTCTTCTTCTTCTTCTTATTCTCTCTCTCTCTCTTTCTTCTCTTTCGCCCGGTTGTTCGCGGAAATGGGAAAACGTTCCCCTGGTACTTCATCTGGGATGCGAACAGTGCCAGTCTTTTGTACACGGTGGGTTGTTAGTATGTTTTAATTTGTTTCTTTAGGTGTCCGATTTTATGTTAAACAAAAATATAATATATGTGAATAGTGAAAACTTATACAATTCAAAGGTAGATAGATGAAAGATCGAGCCCTCCTATATGTGATAATAATTATTAAAGTACCTACTTAAACGAATCATTTTTCTTTACTTTATTTGTATTTTAATTTTTGAAAATATGTACAATCAAATCGGCTCAAAGCCATTGTTTGCGGTGAATGACCGGTAACACTTTGCAAGCAGGAACGCATGCTACGAATTTCTCTGGATAATTTGAGGGACTTTGTGAGCGCTAACCAAGACGATGCAGATCGACAGGATCTGGACTTACGCTTAAAAAGGCTGGATGAAATCTGGGGGAAATTTGTCGACATACGGATGCGAATCGTGTTACTGACTGATGATGCTGAAGGTGATGCTATTTCATCCGATACCAAAGAAACAGAGGAGGTCAAGCAACAACGACACATCAATCAACAGAAGCAGCGTGACCTTGAGAATGCGAAGGTCATTAAGGACTTCGAGGATATAGTCTACCAACTGAAGAAAACCATGCTCGGATTACTTTCTGCAGAGCCAACGCGTTCGTTGCAGGTGCAACAGCAACAACCGGTTGGTGTATCATAGTCCAAGGTAAAGCTCCCAGAATTGAAACTTCCAACCTTTAACGGGACGATATCTGATTAGGTTACATTCCGGGACACTTTTAAGAATCGGAACCACAATAATAATATTTATTATTCCGGATAAGTTCACTTATCTTCGAACATCCCTCACCGGGGATGCACTGCAGGAAATGCTGTAGCATCCAGCATAGCAACATTGCGCACCGTATTTAATATTTCCCAGCCTTCTCCACCACATGTTCTAACCACATGTTCATGTTCTCAAATAACCGAAGAACAACGACCCATGTCGTTGTCACCTCAGCACTGATTACACAATTTCTACTATACGCGCTAACCAACCGTAATTTGAATCCTTCTTTCCATGAACCGTCATTCCCATATTATTTTTTTTAAATCTTTATTTTACGTCGGCCTATTTCCTCACATGGTGACAATCACCGACGCCAGGAAGACGACTCCACCACCTGGACCCTACCTAACGACTCATGAATATGAACTGGGACCAACGGCTTTACTTCCCTTCCGAAGGAAGACGTGACTAGATTTTTTCGCCTCAGAAAAACCACCGACGTCGACTGGGATTGAACCCAGACCCACTGGGGTGCCAAGTAGCAGTCACGCTTACCACTACACCACCAACGCCGGCATCATTCCCATATGACTGGGCACTATATTTCATGCGGATGCATATCTTTACAAAACTGTCACCAAGCGCATCACGCCGCAAGCGTTGGCGCTTAACCCACACATGCTCACACTTTGCTGGGCTTACATCAAACCTCTCTCTTTCACCCTTTCTTAAAATCTTTATTGAACTCAATTTAATATATAGACGACTCCAGGCACCTCCCATTAGCATAAGGAAAACCTGTATTAGAATTAAGATATCTTGAATAAACGATTCGATTGACAATCGTCAAAGTGAGCAGTTGTAATTAATTAGCCATATCACACAGCGATCGAGATTTCCTCAGTCAATTATGCGATTGCGTGGGACTCATTGGAAGGCGCGTTCGAAAACAAAAAACTGTTGGTGATGACTCATTTAGATTTTTTGTTCGCTCTTGAGCCACTCCGCCAAGAGACCTTCGAAACGTTGAGCAAGCTAGTCAACGGTTTTGAGAAGAACCTTCAAATGCTCACCAAGATTGGGGAAAATACGGAAGGCTGAAGTACGCTGCCGCAGTTCATGCTCTGCAAGCGTCTGCATTCCACAACGTTGCGGCAGTGGGAATCCCATTACAACTCCAACTACAGAGATATGATTAAATTCCTGAAAGACTATTGTTCAGTATTACAGTCCATCACTCCTCTAAAGCAGTTTCAGGCCGAAACAAAGAAATCTGTAAGTCCATCTAGTAGCCATGCTGGGATCCAGTCAACAGGTAGCTGATTTTTTATCACAAAGTGTCGATATTAGTTCCTGGAATATGCCGAAGGAGCTTGTATTAGCCGATCCAACGTTTCACGAATCTAGAGCAGTCGACTTGATATTAGGAGCTGAAGTAAACTTGGAGCTGATGATCGCTGAGCATCAAATGAAATTGGGAGATTCCGGTTGGTTGGATTATTTCGGGAGGTATTCCGGATGAGTCTGCTACTCTTCCATCAATTTCGGCATGTGCAACCGAGAAGATTGAAGAAAGACTGGTGCGATTCTTTGAGCTAGAGTCATGTCGTACCACTAGCACATTATCACTGGAGGAGTCAGCGTGCGAGACATATTTCGAGAGAACAACGGTAAGAGACGCAAGTGGTAATTTCGTCGTTCAATTACCTAAGAAACAGTGCATGATCGATCGACTCGGAGATACACAGACACTTTAGCAAAGATTCAATGCTGATCCTGCCGTCAAGAAAATGTACACTGAATTTATCGACGAATACCTCAGGATGCAAAATATGCGAGAAATTTCACCACGAGAGCTAACCACCTTTCCGGTAATCTATTTCTTACCACACCATGCTGTACTTAAGCCCGATAGCACGACAACAAAATTACGGGTCGTGTTTGACGCATCATGCGCAAGCACCTCAGGAGTGTCCTTAAACGACACTCTTCTGGTAGGTCCTGTAGTACAGGAGGACTTGACATCCATTACTCTGCGGTTTCGACTACGGAAGTACGCGATGGCAGCAGATGTCGAAAAAATGTATAGGATGATCAAGCTGCATCATATGGATTACCCACTCCAATGCATTTTGTGGAGAGATGAGTCTACAAAACAACTGTCACCTACGGTACTTCATCAGCACCATATTTGGCAACGTGCTGTTTGAAGAGGTTGGCAGAGGATGAAAAACTTAATTTTCCTATCGCCACTGATACGATTTCTACGTAGACGACATGCTTAAAATTGTTGACAGCCTTGAAGAAGCAGAGCAGTTTTTGAAAGATCTGATTCACGTTCTTGGTACTGCTAGATTCACTTTGAGGAAGTGGACTTCAAATTCCCGAGACTTTTTGGATCAGATACCACCGTATCTTCGAGAGGAATGCTCATTATTGGACCTTGAACGTTCAAACCCCACCGTTAAAACCCTCGGAATAAAATGGGAACCTCGATCGGACATCTTTCGGTTCACTGTACCTCAGTGGAACCCTGCTACAGAGATCACCAAGAGAATCATCCTGTCCGATTTTGCGAAACTCTTCGACCCACTAGGTCTTGTTGGACCTAGCTTAGTTCTGCAGGATCTTTGGAGAACAAAGTGTTCTTGGAACGATGAGCTTCCAGCTTGGTGGAGAGAATTTCGAAAAGGCTTGGAGAACCTAACCCATTTGCAAGTTCCTCGTTGGGTTGCATTTGGAATCGACACGATTCAGTTTTTATTTTTGTTCCATGTTGGTGATTGGGTTTCGTTCGAGTAGTGTTGTGTAAATTGGTTGCTAATGTCCTCAGTGTCAATATCGTTGATTTCATTTTGTTGTTCCATGTTGGTGATTGAGTTTCGTTCGGATAGTGTTGGGTATCGATTGCTTATCTCCTAGGTGTAAAAATCGTTTGTTTCCATGTTTAATACAAAATTAGCCATTGGGATGTGTTAGGTTTAAGTCTGCATCTCGAGTCATCGTCCGACGGGATATGAAGAATGTCAGGTGGAAGGTGACGGTTGTCGGTGACATTTGTGGTCATTATTTTTGCGCGTTGGATGGCTTTAGGATCAACCGGCGAGCGCAATCGTTTGGACGATCTGCTTCTTGCTTTTTCAGCTTTCTTACGGTCACTGTTGGGACTACGGCTACGGCTGCGGCTCTTGCGGGCCTTACTTTGTTTCTGGTCCTGTTGTTTTTGTTGTTGTTGGAAGTTTTTGCTGTTATTTTTGTTGGGGTGACTGAGCTCTCCTCCAGCCTGAGCGACAGGAGGTCCGATTGATTTGGAATCCCTTCCAGTTTCCTTGAGTAAACTCGTGTATTGCTGAGTAACTTCCTTGAGCTGATTTTTTGTTGTTCTGTAAAGATTTCTATACATCTCGAGGTCGTGCTGGAGTCGGTCCGTAATCACTTGTTGGTCTTCTAGTTTCCTGTTCCAGTCGTCTATTTGTTGCTCGATTTCTTTATCCTTGTTGTTTAAACGTTCGTCCATTTCGGCCAACCTCTTCAGGATTTACTGATTTTCATGGCCGTTGCTTACGGTACCTGCTTGTTCGGATTGCGAAATGTTGTTTGTTTGTTGGTAATGCTTTTTTGCCGCATCATAAGTCAATCCTAAGTCCACTCGTATTTTGGCGATTGCATTTTCGGTCATGTAAACAGGACATTTCTTACTCGATGCAGGGTGTTCAGAAGACTTGCATTTGGGGCACTGTAGTGTAAGGTAGCATGTGGCTCCACCAACCACCTCGTGGTCACCAGCACACGTGCCGCAAATTTCTTTTTTTGCACAGTGTAGCTTGGTATGTCCAAACTCCCAGCATTTGTAACACTGCATGGGTGCAGGATAATACGGCCTGGTTTCTACACGGATATAGCCGAGGTAAACGTGTTGTGGAATCGCCGTTCCGGATACGGTTAGGATCAACATACTGTTATCCTCATCGCCTTTTCGAGTGATTCTCTTAACGGATGAGATGCCTTGCCAAGCTAGGATGTCTTTTACTTCTGCCTCAGAGAGATCCACAACTTCGCGGTTATGTATTACGCACTTCACAAAGTTGTGAATCGGATGCTCCTCAATGCTGATCGGGGTATGGTCGTACAATTCTTTTAAAAGTTTTAATTTCTGTACCTGTTGTGTTCTCCAGACCTTCAGAGCGTAGCGGGTTCCTCGGTTTTCGGGAAAGGCGCCCTCAATCAGTCCGCAACATTGAGTCACAGATAGACTAATCACGGTCGGATTTTTTGGTAACACGGCGGGATCAACTGGTTGCAATCTTAGGATTGTCAATGGACCATGACCATTTTGCGGGTCCATCCATTCGGGAAGAGTACGTCCCCTGTATGAGCCGTCAATTACGTTACTGCCTGCAGTTCCGCCGCCGGGATCTCCATCAGGAGGAAAATCCCATCCCGACTTCATAGTCGAGATGGTGAAGGTCAACGGCGTTCACCAGAATAGTGCAGTATGTCTCTCGCGATCGAAATGTTCTGACATCCAGCAGTAGCAAAAATAGAAACAGATGTAGACGAACAGCAGTATGATTGTCTATTAATTGACACACTCTACACACGGTTTGCAGGCGAAAGAGGCTGGAAATTGATTGTATTTTGTTACACTATCGAATACTCTCGAGATGAAATATCTTTATTCGGTCCAATGACACTAGATTTTGTTTGAATCTGCACAAACGTGCGAAACGCGTTGAAGCACTGGTTTTTTTTTATTAACGTTTCCGAAAACGTTAATTTTAATTAGTTGATAGCGAGCATAGCGAAGCAATACAAATACTATCTATCGGATCGCACGAAATAGAAACTGAAGAACATGCGACTGTACGTAGCAAATGCTTTCGATCAACTGATTATTTTTTATTGTTTTTCAGTAGTAGTCTAAGGATGTCAGACATATTTTGTACATAGTATGTTCACGTGTTGACTTACTGTAGCCGGTTTTCACATGGTAATTTAATTTGTGTCTTAAAATTTGCATGTACATCATTTAAGTTTGAAATTTGTATTAATAGCATGTTTTTCTTTTATGATATTTTTTATGTAAGAAAAGTAAGACCTTGTAAAGAATAAACAAGGTATATGTGTTTCAGTTTTTCATCCATTTCATATAGGATCAGCTCATAAAAGCATATGAGTCCTATACGAATAACAAGCAGTGAAAGATGCGTTTGAAAGTTTTATTCTTCGAATTTATGATACAACATGTATGCTTACGTGGTGAGTTGTTCAAATTTTAAACAAATATTTTATTAGGAACAGTAGATATTTATAATATCTCAGTACATTCGCTAGTACAAATAAAAACTAAAATCAATTTGTTAATTGAATCTCAGCTTTAATATAGTCGTGAAATCTCCTACGTTTGGTATCTTAACATTTTTCATAAATCATCATTTATGCTAAGAAGTTCCACTGTTTCTATAACAACTATATAACTGGGATTGGGGGGTAGCCTAAGGCAGTCGAAGGATTTGTTGACTGGACAAGGGTTTGTGGAGGTCAGTCCCTTGTCAAGTGAAGACACGTGATTCTGACTATGCTTTTCCGAAGGTCCGCATTGAAATCGATTGACCCTGCTACAACAAGCCATCCCGTAGCCTGTTCTCTCGGGGCAACCTGCTGAGGATAGTCCTGCAGACATAGGTTATCCTTGCATTGATGGTGGGTTCTTATCCACCCCCATGATATCCTACGTGATGGCTTGTTGTAGCAGGGCCAGTTGATCTCGATGAGGACCTTCGGAAGACCACGGCACATGACAAGGGGCTGGTGACTCCACGAACCCTTGTCCAGTCAAATCCTTCGACTGCCTTAGGCTAACCCCCCTCCCCCCCCTTACCATGAAAGCAGACCAGTCTCTATGTTGTATCATAATTCAAAGAATAAAACAAAAGGATGAGTTATGTCAGTGACATAACTGCAAAGTTGACGTAGGACTGCTTGTTGATGTGAAGAAATTGATGTCATCGAAAAAATAAATTTCTACCATTTTTTATTCAGTCTATAGAACCATGAAACCCTATGCTATTGGTATGTGAGGCTCCGGTTCTTCTTCCGCTATTGGTTCTCCACGAAAATTTATAGAAACTGCAGCTCGGCTCGAATTGACTGTTAATGATATTTTGTTTGTTAAATCAGCGCCAACATTAGATTAGGGCGAATCGGCTTTTGTAAACAATGGCTTTCGTAGTCATTTGCTCTTGAACAAAAGGTCACTAATACAAATAAGCACTCTTTAAGGAGCTTTATCTCTATCCGCTGATATATTCAATTTGAAGGAATTGTATTCAACTTCCGATAAATTAGCAGACAAAGTCTTTGTTAACATAAGCAGATTCGCCCTAATCAAATGTTGGCGCTGAAATGTCCAACGTGCTTGTAAGTGTGAAAAGGATCCTGTGTTTACGGAGGGAACATGGTTCGCGATTGAAATGTTCTTATCAGTTTTCTTGGACTGCAGGACAGCCTGATTGTTTGGCGGCACGTGATACTACGATAAATAGGCATTTGCACCGTCTTCAACTCGAGATTGTACGGACTGAAGATTGAACATACACCCAAAAGTTGAGAAGCTGGCATAAAATGCAATTGCAGTTTTTGCAATCATATCTTGAGAAATCCGCATGATTCAGAAAAGGCTATTTTGCCCATTTTGATCCACAAAGCGTTTTATGGTACAAATGAAGCCATGTAAGTGTGTGCAAGCGACTGGCAAGCAAAAATAGCTCGAAACAAATTCATCGCTGTAGGATCCTTATTTAATCATGACCAACATATCAATATACAATATGGATGAGTCGATATCACAAAATGCCACAACGCAATTGTATTGCCGTCGTCAAATGTTCTACATTCCCAAGCATCACAACTTGTATTAAACAAGTTGAAAGTACTGTCAAATGACAAAAACCGGTTATCAATATAAGTGTATGATACTATATTTCATACTTTAATATGATGTAAAAAGCGCAAAAAGTGAAGCCTTATAAAACATTAAATGGAAAAAAAATATCCTCATGCAAAAATATAACATCGTCAAGCGTGGGATTTGAACACTAGTTCTTGACGTGATAGGTTTGTAGCTTCTTTGCTAAGCCGTTTGTAGCTTCTTTGCTAAGCTGTACAACAAATTCATTTTCGAAACAAAACACGTTTTGCAAAACATGGTTGGTGTAGTGTAATTTCAACAGTATATGGAACTACCTATAAAATCATGTCCTGTTCATGTTTTATAAATGTATGGAACCATGTTTTTAAGAACAATAATAAATTATTATTCACTTGCAGCAGTGAAAAAAGTATTTTTAGCTCGATTGTTAGTCAGCACACGAGCGATCCAAACCGCTCCGAACTTGATATGTTTTGCAATACGCTTATAAAACATTTATAAAACATGCAATTATATATCATTCTTAAGATGTTTTGTGTGTTACTTGGGTTTGTTCTCACTGATCATCGACAAAGCGTTTTATGAAATAAACAATGCCAAGCAAGTTTGTTAGCGACAGGTTGCACATAGCTTGGTGGAAAATATATCCATTTGCTTCATTGCTGTACCCTGAATTCCTCGCCAAGTGAACTAACTGTAGGGTTTCTATACCCTTACTTTGTCAAAGTGGCTGAATGGTTGCCATAAAGAGCCGCCGCGCTGACGATCACGGTTCGTATTCCGTTCTCATATAGAACACATTTTATTTTTGTGAGCCATGGGACTTTCGGACACTCATCTCTTACTCATCAACTAAATATCACTGCGCACAACCTCACGCACACGTTCCATTTTTCATTGCGAATTGCTGATGCTTTTTTGCTCACAAGTAATGTTAGATTTTTCATCCAAGTTACGATCATTAGCAAGAATGGAAAAAAATCAAGCGAAATTGTATTAGGTGCGCAACTAAGTTCTCGCTGTTTTTTGGTGAAAAAGGAACTTTATTTTGAAAACAAAGGTTACTAACGAATTATTCAAAGTATTGCCCATCACTAGCTACGACTTTTTCCCATCTTTCTGGTACAACGTGAATACCATTTCGATAGAACTGTTCGTCTTTTGATGCTATCCAAGAATCAAGCCATTTTGAGATGTCATCATATGAGTGGAATTGCTGACCAGTGAGACCATGTGCCGAATGGAACAAGTAATAATTGGACCGTGCAATATCAGGAGAATATGGCGGGTGGGGTAGGACTTCCCATTTGAGCGTTTCCAAGTAGGTTTTCACGGGTTTCGCAACGTGAGGTCGAGCGTTGTCATGCTGAAGAATCACTTTTTCGTGTCTGTGCTCGTATTGTGGCCGTTTTTTGTGCAGTGCTCGGCTCAATCGCATCAATTGAGTTCGATACCGTTCCCCGGTAATGGTTTCGTTTGGTTTCAACAGCTCATAATAAATAACACCAACTTAGTCCCACCAAATACACAGCATAACCTTCGCAGCGTGAATTCGGCCTAGGCGACGATGTTGAAGCATGCCCGGGCAGTCCTCATGAATGTTTCCGTTTTGGGTTACTGTAATGAATCCATTTTTCGTCACCCGTCACAATGCGATGTAGAAAACTCTTCCTTTTTTGCCGCTGGAGCAGTTGTTCACAGACGAAAAAACGACGCTCAACAGTTCTTGGCTTCAAATTGTAAGGAACCCAAGTTCCTTGCTTTTGAATCATTCCCAACGCATGCAATCGCTTAGAAACGGCTTGGCGGAAAACTCCTAATCCTGGACCAAGCTCTTCTTGCGTTTGACACGAATCCTTGTCGAGCAATGCCTCCAATTCAGAGTCTTCGAAGTTTTTTGGCCTTCCTTCACGCGGACGATCATCAACACTGAAATCACCGTTTTTGAAGCGACGAAACCAATCACGACACGTTGTTTCACTCAGAGCAGCATCGCCGTAAACTTTTTGGAGCTCTCGACGTGCTTCAGCCGCCATTTTCTTCGAAGGAAAGAAGAAAATCAACACTTCCCGCAAATGACGATTATTTGGCACGAAATCAGACATCTTCAAACAACCAAAATATATAACACTAAACCAAAATCACTGATTTGGCAAAGCGGTTTGTTTACCATATGTCTGAGCTTGGTTTATGACGCTTGAGATGTACAACATTCGACCAGCACTTACTACTGGCGCCATCTATTGCTAAACAGCGGGAACTTAGTTGCGCACCTAATATTACAATCTTACTTTCTTAGTTTGGGTGTAGAGCGAATTACGAACAACTTAACCTAACACCAAGTAGACCAGTTTGGACTTCATCGTTTTGCAAAAAGTTCCACTGGCTGGAGCGGGCTTCTTCCGCGTGTCTCGTCTAGCGGACGTACCAGCCACATCAGGCGGCGTCTACTCGATCTCCAGCAGCAGGGCGAAAAACTCGGAAAAAGCGCTTTTTTTATCACGAGAGCGGAATACACACGTCTGAACGTGTCGATGGTCCAATAACGAATGATAACTGTTCTTCTTCTTCTTCTTTATTGTTTTAACGGGAATGCCAGGCCTGTTTTATATAATGGCATATACCATTACATGACAAGAAGGGGGTTCTCAACGAAGGCAATGCGAATCAAATTTTACAAAAGGGGACGGGCCTCAGTTGTTACGCCAGACACCAGCGTGGAAATGAAATCATTAGTTTTCATTAGAGCAACAGGCGTTTTGGAGGTTAAATTCGCATCTTTTCAACTCAGGCAACAGAAAAACGGCCCTTGTCAGGGCCTCAGAACCCCATGCAAAGAGAGTTGAGATATAGACACACTTGCTTCTGAAACTGCAAAACTATAGAGTTTATAAATATTGGCCACAAAAATTATAACCCACACTTTAAAACTACCTGCAACTAACCTAATCTATTATCTGCCACTTATCCATTATGTACCTATGTACAACAAGAACTACAATGAAGCTTACCTACCCCCTACACTGAATATGTGAAACACATAATTGGTCTGCCGTGTTGCAGTTCGGCTCAAATTAACTGTTAATATTACGTTTATTGAATGTACAACGTGCTTGCTAGTTTTAACATGGCAAATAGAGATTTATAAATGGATATCAATAAAAAAAAGTTGCTCATTTTCTCCAGAACGCGGCTTTTCAAGCAACGCCATGTTGAGCAGGTGCGTGGTAATGAAAATTTCGATGAGCTGTGTATGTATGTATGTATGGTAGCCACCATCCCTTCTAGCGCTTGGCTTGGATCCAGTTCCACTTAACAGCAAGATCAAATTGAGCCACCGATCTGAATTCACAATATTGCTGTATGAAGGGCCAAAAACGGAGGGGTGGACCCGTAAGCAGAGACACTCACGCGAAATCCACGGGAAATTAAGAATCTCCTTCCAACGATACGATCCAACAAATCGAATAACCCAAATCGCAATACATATTAAGCTTTCTACAGGATGGCTTGTTAAGAAGGGCGTGTCACCCTCACTGAAACTGTTGGAGTAGAATTCGCAGCATCACAATCGAATCGATAGGATAAAGAAAATGATACTGTTTATTCCCTCCTAGACTCAGGCAGTCAATCAAACCATCGTCCAGTTTCAGATTGAATGATACCCTGATGCTCCCTCCCAATCCAGTATTTATTATATATGATGTAAATAATATGTCTTAATATGCAATAAATGTAGTATGTATTACAGCAATGAAATATACAAGAATATTTAATAGAAATATGTCATAGTTGAAATTCGTCATCCTGTAATTTTAATATGGTTATAAATAAAATAATATGATGAAATAATTAAAATAGTATTAATAGGCATATGATAATAATGTGCTGCTTGGTACCTCTTGACAGTTCCACCATTGGTAGATGAATGTAACTCCGGAATGTGAAGGTTATTTCGCAGTTAAATGAAGTATAAATATCCATGAAACATTTAATTATACACTAAACAAAAAAAATATATATATTTATTTATGACATATGGATATACAAAATCAGCAGAAATGAGAAGAATTTCTTAATTCTAATAATATCCAATGATCTGATAACTTTTAGCTACAGTGCAACAATTGAGAAGCATTTATTAATTATAATAATATCCAATGATCTGAATTAATAAGAAAACTTTTAGCTACAGTGCAACAATTGAGAAGCATTTATTAATTATAATAATATCCAATGATCTGAATTAATAAGAGAACTTTTAGCTAAAGTGCAACAATTGCTATACTATCTGGAATAAACTTCCTTGTAACCTTGAAGAAGATAAAATTTAATTATTATTATTTATTTATTTAAAATCTTAATATGATTTTAATAACAAATAATTATGATATGATGAAAATAATACGATAATGTAATAAAATACTAAATAATGTACTATAATAATTAAATGCAGCTATTTGTCTCTTCCGCAGCAGTGTTAGTTGATTGAAACTCTGAAATAACGAAAATTTTCAGCGTGATATAATGAAAGAAAGTTGATCACCTGGCAGCCTAGAAAAATAGCAAAGAAACTTTAAGCAAACAATAAGGCGAAATAGATTTCCTATGAGTATGAATATTGCTTAAAAATGGAAACTTAATAAATCAAAAATTAAAAAACTAAATTTAAAAAAAATAAATGGAGATTCGAATTCTCCGCTAACTTATGTTTCCTACTGGGCCCATAGAAAATTCTTTATGCCTGTCAAATAGAAAATGTAGGATTATAAGCAATGTTAGTTTTTGAATTATGAATTTTTTTTTTTTTATAAGGAAGGTACCAATTTCAAGCATTCATTATACTAAAAATTTGGAGCATATATGTTAATGATTAGTATTCAAAATTATCAACTCTGAAATACAAATAAGAGTATTAAAAATATAGAAAAACAGTTTACGGGGTTTTCAATTAATATTAAGATATTAGAAATCTCGAGTAATTCATTATAAGGGCCCAAAAGCCATCTGCAAACAATGACTCCAAACGCCGATCTCTCACGAATCACGAGAATCCCACTATATCCAGCAAGTCATATGGTAGAACTAACACTCTTCTACAATATGCTGCTTTTATTTAACGAGTGTGATTTAAGACTCAAGAGAAATCGACATTTAAAGTCACCGTCCACAAACGGCTCCAGGCCCCTAACATGAATTACTCGAGAAATAAACAAAAACTAAGCAGTCCAAAAATTAGAAAGATCTCACCGCATTTTCGGGAACACTGCCGGATCTCATTTAGCAGCTGTTGTCGTTGCTGCCATTTTGAATATGTTCTCAACAAGCGGCCACACACGCACACACCCACAGCTCATGCTAGTCATCGTCATCTAGCACATCGGGAATGCTAAATATAACGTTGTCTTACCAGTATTTTTTCCGGCACTCTCACCCCTCCATCTGCCACAAAGATGCATACCCATTACCCGCACTGTCACATTTTCCTGACCCGCTCTCGCCCCAAGGAGTGCAAGTGATTTTTGAATGGCCCCATCATCAACATGCAACATCATCGATAAGGCCATAATAAACGCCGATCCACCAACACCAACACTAAACAGCAAGGTATGACAGTTTTTTTTTTATTTCTTTATTAGAAAGGCTTTCAGCCTCCTGGGCTGGTTCGCCACTTAGGTATGACAGTTATTCTCATCGTTGCTTCGACGATTTTCGACTCAAAATCACCACCACCAAAAACTTTTCGGAACACGTCTCCTTTCTTGCTCTTCCCGATCTTCCTACTTATATTTTATATGGACACCACTACACTTGACGACCACTATTAATCAAAAATGCATTTGTATTTCAACCTGATCTAATTTTTCATCGGACGGACACGGCAAATTTGGCGACTTTGTGGTAGCCCAATAATAGACCAATTACAACCGAAATCTGCGCAATTACTTGAAAAGAAACGCGAGGGAAGCGTCGCCACGACGACGGAAAGCAACCTCGGCATCAATTTTATTTTTTTTATTTTGATCTCACGAATTCAAATTCTAATAAAAAAAACCGGCTCGCAAAAAAACTGATTTTGACTCGCACGACACAACAACTATGTAGATACTTTCTCTTCACAGCCAAAACCGAATTTGATCCCCGAAATAGCAGCACAAAAAACACGAAAATTCTAAAACAATCGGAGCAACACTTCACACATCTGAACGCGAGCAAGCACCGACGTCTTCTCGTAATGAAAATTTCGATGAGCTCAAGAGAAATTTCAATCAAACATACTGTTTAGTGGGCAAAAGGTTTAGTCCTGAAAAGGACGGATTTTAGTTGATAACATGGTTCGCGATTGAAATTTTCTTCAGTTTTCTTGGGCTGCAGGACACCACTCTGTGAAATGGTCACACCGGAGAAAAGTTTGTTCAGCTCCTCGTCGTTGCGGATGGCTAGCTGCAGGTGACGTGGATGACTCTTCTTGATCTGGTCTTGTGTTCACGGACGGCGTTTTCTACCAACGTGCTCCGCAAACATGTCTGTCGCATGTGGATGCACAGCGAGAACTGATGATTGGTCGGTCGTCCCCACATGTTTGATAATCGCTGGCACGGTAACTGTGGCAGTATTAACCAATCAGAGCGAGGCGCAAACATGATGTCATTTTCGACCAATAGCTTTGTGCATTTATACATTCTTCTTCTAGTACATTTTAATTAGTTTAAACAAACATTATGAATTCAGTTTGCAACAGGGATTCCGCTTTGATGTTCTACCTTGCGAATGAAATACTTATCGTAAAATTTCTGTGGGCCAGAGAGGAGATATTATCGTTCAAAGTCTCCAAACCCGCGTAACGCTTGCGATTTCAGAAATTTTAGAACGACGCCCCTATACAGGAATAGAAAAAAGAGACGTAAGTCCTACGTCAAAACTTTCAAATACATCTTACACTGCTTGCACGTATAGAATTCATGTGCTTTTATAAGCTGATCCAATATGAAAGGAATCAAAACTGAAATACATATTCTTTGCTCGTTCTTTACAAGGTCTTGCTTTCCTTACATAAAAAATCAAGATATCATAGAAGACAAAAATGCTATTAATACAAATTTCCAACTTGAATAATGCACAAGGAATTTTAAGACACATATTAAATTATTTGACCATGTATAAAGCGGCTACAGCAAGTCAATACGAGAACATAATATGCGCATGTACTAAACATATCTGACATCCACTTGTTAGTAAAAAAAATTATAATTAAATTTGAATTAATATCCTACTAGTCCTGGAAAAGCTGAACACAGAAAAGATCATTCCAAATATCAAAAATATAATTTCAATGAGAGATAAGACTTTTTTGTATGCTTTCATGATAATCATGATGATGACTTCATTGTTCTAGTAACATTTCAAAGATAGCAATTGGAGTGATCGAAGGGCCCAGTGTGAAGGTTTCTGAAATAAATGGCTTATGTAATCATAATACCACTAAACACAATATTAAAATATAATTCTATACTGCTTATAAGCGCATGCCAGTCTTTAATGAATACAGTAGTTAATGTTCAGAAGTGAAATTTAAAGTAAATGTTATGCTGAAATGCTGAAAAACAAATTGAGCCTTTCATCCATGTCATGTTGCTCCAGGCTCTTGAGATAAATGGTTTTGGAATGTAGAGATGATTCCAAAGCCTGCTGAAATTAATTATAGGGCTATCACCTTCATTCGGCCTATGTCACAAATATGTCATTAATTTAGCGATAATCAACATAATCATGTTGCTATTAGGATGACCGAAGTAATCCAAAGCAATTGAGATAATTTTAATCAACTTATAATTGTTAACTTCCGCCTAATTTTTGATTTCTTGACCTTTTGGGACATCATGATTTCACTGGTTAAGCTGAACAGATGATCTCCACAATATTCAAGTGATCTAAATTTGGCTTAATTGATTCGAGAAAGCGAGTAATGCAGTCTGGATGTACAGAAAAAAGTTACACGTTACAAACTAACTTTTCACGCAGCTAAAATAACAATGAATTTACAAGAATATCGTAGACCCAATGTTGGGAGCATATTATTTTGTATGTTCCCAACTATGGCCTGTTGTATAAATAACGTAGTAAAAAGATTTTTATTGGTAAAAATTAAGTTTAAATGCATGAGTTTGCGGTTGTTTATATTCAAGTGACTCATCTAAAAACAAACCGAAGGAAATAAATCATTGTATAGTGAATTATGATGTTTTCACAACTGAATGGCTGATAAATCATATATGAGCATGACTTAATTGTTTCGAAGCAGTTTTATTTTAATTTGTTTTGTGGAATTGTGTGTTAAATAAAGCAAATACAGCTGGCAATGCCTTAATTTATCAAATTAGGAAAAAAAAACTGTATGAAGACTGCATTTAGTTATAAATTCATCGAATGGGACGAAGTTGCATCCATGAATAGACCCAATTTGGAGCTTATAGACCGACATTTAATCCATATCTCTCGAACGTTTCTGACTATATAAAAAGAGTTGTGTGACTTTTCGTGATTCATACTACCAAATGTCTTAACAAACTTATCTTAGCAAGTGTATAACTAGTTGAATCTTTCTTACAGCTTAAACACTTTATGAGTTATAATACAAAAGGTAATCGATCGTTGCATAATAGGCTGAAACAAGGGACACATACCCTATTATATGATTAACAGGTCGCACCCCCTCACTTCGCTATTGTCAAAATGACAACATTGCCCAGGCTACGCCAACCAGCGTCTCCATGTTTCAGTTGGCATTCTTTGGTGATCACATGACTCGTGGAGGCGTGAGGTAGGAATTTGTGAGGACCAGAGGCCGGTAGACCCTCCTTCGAATTTGTCAACTCACCATTTGAAGCCCACCAATTTTAGCATTTTTCTTATTCACAATCTATGATTTCTCGTATATATTGTTTTTTTTTTTTTTGCGAACACAAGCTATCAAATGCAAGTATAAAATAGCCAAATAGGTCGAATGCCTTACAAGCATAACCGTTACAACAAGCGATAGCTTTATAAAGATGAGAGATTTATAAAAGACTGAATGGAATTTAGACTTTAGACTCTTTTTGACACTAAACAATCAAAAAATATCACGTATCCTTCATATCACTTAACCAATTTCCATATTTACTTTAAAACGATACCTTTGGAGTCATCTCAGGCAACTAACCATAGTACGTTCGATTAATTGCTTCTAAAAGGTTACGAAGTTTATTCTATCTAAAAACAGAGGTGGTTGAGAGGTTTCGAATTTATTCAGCGTCCAGCATGTTTCGTACCCCTTTGCAGTAATGGATAAATAGTTTTTGTAAAACGCATGCTTTTGCAGTAAAAGTCTGCAGTAATTTCATTGTCAATTTAGTATTTTTTTTAAATTTCATAAACTACATTACCATAAACTACAAAATACGACAAAAAGTGAAATTATTTTGACAATTTTTGTTTTTTCATGACAAAGCTTTTGAAGTATCATTCAATTTCTATCCACAACTTGTTTCTTTCATCAAAAGATTAATTCATAAATGCTTCCAAAAATTTGAGTTGCTCATAAATACAGTCATTTTTTTATGTAACTCAAAAGTCAAAAACTTCCAGACGACATGTAAGCATCAGAGATAATATGCACAAGCACAACCATAAAGTAAGTTGTATCATAGACAAAAATATTCACCCATGCCATCATTTGCGATATGGGTTCAATCCCAGTCGATGTCGGTGGGATTTTTCTGAGGTGAAAAAATCTCTTCCGTCAGTCCCAGCTCATGTGTTGATGAGTGCAATATGTAGCGTCCAGGTGATGGAGTCGTCTTCCTGGCGTCGGTGGTTGTCAGCACGTGAGGAAATAGGCCGATGGAAAATAACCGAATAAAACAATAAAAAAATCATTCGCCATATCTACGGTGTAGATTTTTTGGTAACTTTCAAATAGCTCATCCGATTGTCTTGATGTTAAGAAGTGAATTGTAGGCAATTCCATGTACAATTCAAAACACCACTAATATACAAACCAGCAACTATAAGAACGACTTTTCTAGTCGGAAATATAATAATCATTATTTTGAACCAGTTGTCAAGTAGATGCGTGATTGAATTCCATGTGCAGTAATTACTCCCAAGCATATGGCATTGAAATTTTGATTCTGGATTTTTGGCGTCAGCGCTATCGAATTTCGACTGTCCGCCAGCGTAAGGTTTGAATATCAATATCGGACAATCTCTTTCCTCGATCAGCAAAAAAAAGCAGAGAGCTGCTGGATTAATGTTTGGTGCCTGCTTGCAAACTATACAGATTGATTATAGCACATTTAATTACCTTATTAAAGTTCCCTCTTTTTTGACGGTCAACAGTAGTGCTAGTATTGTTTCAAATTTTCCAAATAGGTGTGACGAACAACAGACAAGTTGAATTTTCAAACAAATAGGATCAGATTTTGCCAGATTTTTTTTTTCATTATGATACGAAATGTTCATGAGCTGCGAAAAATCAAATCCGGCATCAGAAGTTTAAGCAGTACATGTCTTCCTGATCTCCTGAAATCTACCTATGCACAATATAGACAGTGACAGGCGGAAATGCATGCAGCCCAGTCTTATATCGTTATTCGTCCAATTATTGGCATGAATTAAATGTGTTTCATTGCTTAATGTTGTAGAGATTTCAATAAATTGTTATCGTATGAAACATTCAATCTCATGTTCAGATAACCTTAAACTAAATAAGCTGTATAATTTCCCATATGCTATTTAATCGATGTTATCTTATCAACAACACATCAATGTACCCTATATTGTATCTTGCCAAAATTGTATTGGGTACTGTATCATGCTAGGGCTTTGGCTCATCTTATCTGTCTTATTGTTCATCCTATCACGAAACAAAATCTTAGCCACCTGTGTTGTCTTACATTTTAAATTTCTTTTGTTTTTCCTGACACGTGACTAAAAAATACAACCAGTCTATGCGTACGACAATATTTTGTTACCGAATAGGATGCACTTAAGTCCCATGTGATGATTATCGGAACAGTAACCCTATCTGTGCAAAAGGGTGTATTCATAAAGTGGTTTTTAACTGATAATCCAAGGTTGTTCAACCATTCTATTCTTGTACATTGTGTGCTATTTATATCTGACTGGTATTACATTTCATTGCTATCATACAAAACTCAAAGATTAAGTGGTGGTATATTTATTTATTTTTCGTTTGTGTGATTACAAGCCATCTGACAAAATACGAAAACGTGCTTCAATTAATTCGTCAGAATTGACTGCCTGTTAACCTTGGTCGGAATAAAGGTATGTTTGTAAGACTCTCGCCATTCCCAGAAAAGTAATTCAACTACGTTATCGTCGAAATGGTTTTGCTTCTGCTGGTTATGATTTTAAACCTTTGTTTACGTATTTGGTTAGCTGTCCATATAATAATATATTGATCAGTATTCTGTAGATCAAATTAACGTCAAACATTACCGTTTTAGTTGACGCAAAGCTTTCCAGGTGGATATACCTACAATATGATTTGACTAATTGCTTGACAATTAAGTGTTATCTACCTTCAGTTTACAGGTGCAGCACCACGAAGTGAACAGCTGTGCAGTTGAATCGACCAATGGATCGTGAAATAATTACATCGATTGTCTTTTAGCTATGCAGCATTAGCATTTCCATGAACTTATAATGCAAAACAGGTTATCTGTGGCTCTCGTATGTTCAGATGGAGCACAATGTGATATTTATTTAGAGGATTGCCTAAACAAAAGTGTATCCCAATATAAATCAAGATTTTGATTATACGCTGGAATGATCTTTAAGAGAATGTGATTAAGTTTCCAATAATATATAGATTAAGGATAGCTCACATGACAAAACTGAACATTTTAACGTTCCCGAGGTTATCCACGCATGGTGATGTATGACCTCTTGAAGAAATGCTCACGTTTGGAGGGAATTGCTCTTATTGAAAATACAATATGATTTTATTTGTGGCATTAGAAGTCAAGCTCAGCTCAGTCAGTAAAGGGCAGTTACAAGCAGAGTGTCACTTGAGGAAGTATGCTAAGAATATGTAATATTTGTTTAGCAACGTGAACGAGTGAAGTTTGAAAATGTCTAAGCATTATTTTACGTCAAGATTCTACATAGAAGATACACTTCGAAGAATATCAATACCTTGTCAAGTCGTTCCCTTTTGGAATATATTCCGTAACTGTAACTTTAGACTTCTGGTTTCAAAGTTCTCTTAGTTTGACTATTGTAAACATCTTCACAATGTGGACAGGGAATTTCGTAAACACCAGCCTTTTCCAAGATATTTATTTTGTCCTTTGTTGATCATAGCAACGATGTCATCTGATTCCTGTAACAGAATGCCAAGAACATATCCCATCAACTAAGAACTTAAAGGTTTAGTTATTTGTCTGTAGAAATTCACGGATTTTCGTCTCAAACGTTCCACCTCTGGTGTAAGGGTTGTCAATTTAACCCTCATTGTTTGTTGATTGTTGCCTGGTTTGTTCTGTTTTGATACCGGCTAATTTGAGCAATATTGAAAATATGAGCGATTTCTCTTTATTTTTTTTTTGTTGGGGCGTAGAACCACTGCGTCCACTGAGTTGAACTTTTGTGGTATACCCCTGTTTACTATTCTAATTCGCATCTTAAAGCTAGATCACCATTTGTCAAGTGACCAGCCCAAGACGCGTCTCCCAGTCAGGCAAAATTGAGTCTCTTTATTTACCTATCCTGTGAATAATGGGATGGAAATCAGCTATTTGGTGTTGATGCCAGAGCTTTGTTTGTTTGTTTCTTGATTATCGAGATTTTCAGCCTCGGGCTGGTTCTTCTCCCGTCGTAGTCACTCAAACACCGCTTTTTGGGCATTTCTCTATTTTTTCCGGGGGCGAGATTTGAACTCTTGACTTTGGCGTGAGCGGTATGTATATTAACCACTACGCCGGGGTCGCCCCCGATGCCAGAGCTTTTTCTTGTTTTTATTTCTGTATTAAGGTGGTTTTCAACCTTAGAGTGGTTCATCACCAGAGGGAGGCACCTTCACCTTGCATATCGCACTCATCAACGCATGAACTGGAATCAACCGGCTTTACTTCCTTTCTGAAGGAAGACTTGACCAGAGATATGGGGTGCCAAGAAGCAACCACGCTTGCCACTACACCACCGGCGGTTTGAAGAGCTTGAAATTACACGTTCATTGGTTTTCCTAGTTTACAAAATAAATCAAAAGTGATGAACTTTATAATTTGACTAATGTTTCCAATGTGAAATTTTATGCAAAATTAAAAAATGCCGTAAAAAAAAATTAAAGTTGAGCAGTTTTCGAGATATGGATAAAAGTTGATTTTTTAATAAATGAACAAAAAACATTTACTTAAAATGGAATATCTTCAACGCGTGTGATTCAATTTCAAATATTTTGTCATCAAATGAAGCAAAATTAAATTTAACGCTGATCTGCTAAACATTGCAATATTTTAGAATACAGTGGTTTCGAGTGTATTTATCAGTATATATATTTTTTTCCCTTTTTTTTTGGAGATTTTAAAAAAAAATTGTGCTTAACATATGATAAATACCAAAATAACGTCAACAAAAAAAATATCGCATGTGTAGCTTGAAGGCAAAGAAAAAACGAAAAAAATTAGGGCTCAATGGTGAAAATCGGTTGAAAAATGAGGAAATTATGCTGGTTTCTGGAAAAAGTGCAGAAATGCGGGAAAAACACAACTTCGAAAGAAATACGCCCATCTCTCTCTCTCTCTCTCGCTCTCTCTCTCTCACACACACACACACACACACACACACACACACACACACACACACACACACACACACACACACACACACACACACACACACACACACACACACACACACACACACACACACACACACACACACACACACACACACACACACACACACACACACACACACACACACACACATACACACACACACACACACTGTTTTTTTGTCATTCTTGAGGGAAAAAAAATGATTCAAACTTGAGCTTCGTCGTGCATGCGTCGTTTTGTTTTCTCTTACTAGAAACCAACAGTAGTCACCCAGCATTGACTCGTCCCAAAAGCCTTGATATCGTCGTTCTGTTTGCTTCATTTGTTGGTGGAATCGTTCACCGTGCTCATCACTTTCGTCGCCAAGATTCGATGGGAAGAAATCCAAATGTGAGTGGAGGAAAGGATTTTCAATGGCATGTTCACACCTATACTCATGAAGAGCAAGGCGTTATAAACTATGTAAATGAAACATGGGTAACTTGATAAGTTATTTTTAGATTTAATATTACCTATTTTCTTATAGTTTTCCAGCAAATTCTCAATAACTTCAACATGATCCGCACTTTTAGTGTTTCCTAGAAAATTCGTAACAACCAGTCGAAATGATTTCCACGCTTCTTGCTCATCAGGAGCCAAAACTGCGAAGAAATGTTTGTCCTCAATCATTTTTTTCCTTTGAAGACTCACGAAAAAACCTTCCTTAATCTTTGCATCCGATATGTTTGCGAATACTGATATCAGATATTCAATGCAGGTCCATTCTTTTCCAACGCTTCTACAAAATTCTTGAAGTGTCCAAGTTTTATACAGGGGATGATCAAAAAGGAGAAGACTAGCAAAATTTTGTCCAGATTCAAAGTAATACAGTTCAGTAAATAATTAACCGATTTTGATGAAACTAGAAGCGTTCGACGGGGAATTTATTCTAGTTTCAGCATGTTTATTCAAAATTTGATTTGACTTCTGGACACCGGAGATATCACGGATACTTTGAGGTTATGTCAAATGTGCTAATTTTCTGCAGCTCGTTATTTTTTATGTTACTTGAAAATCGGAAATATTATATTTTTCTCAAAAACTAGAATTCATAACAAGTCTGTCAGTGTTTAACATCGTGATCGTGAATCGGCCCATAAACAACCGAGATATGGCTATTTCCGTAAAATGTTGTTTTTTTGCGCAATTGCCTGACACTTCTTATGTTGAAAAACTCCTTTTTAAATCATCTGTAACTCTGCGTACCCTTAATCAAATTAGATGCAACTTTTTCCATACGATCACAAGTTTATCCTAGGATTTGGAAGAGTAGCGGACATTTCGTTATTTTCCGTAGTTCCGGATTCATTATCGGGAATCGTGAAGGAAGTACCCTACCAGTGTAATGGCCAGAGTTAGAACTGTATCAAACCTGGCTTGCGACATATCAAACTTCATGATTTTACAAACCAATACCACTGGTAGTCAACCTGAGAGTATTCTTTCACATTGGCCACACCTGGTGACGTTCCGGATTCCGGGTTCCCCCAGGGAAGTGGCCAGATTTCGAATGATGTCAAACCCTGGCTTGCGACACATCAAACTTCATGATTTTACAAAACAGTACCTAAAGTAAAAATAACTCATAATTAATAACTCAAAATTAATTGAAAAATAACTCAAAATTAATTGAAAAATAACTCAAAATTAATTTGGCGTACGGAACCATCGACCTGGCGGAATAGAACTCAAATTGGGTATTATTTTTTATCCGTGTACATGTTTGCATAGAAGAAGACAAAAGGTGACAGGATTGAGTGCTTGCGCATGGGACAAATCAAGGTTAAGTGTTGAAGTGTGCAGTATAGTCGGTGCTCGAGAAGCCGGTGCTTCGATCGCTGAAACATGCAAACTGGTTGGTGTTGCCAGGGCCACAGTTTGCCGAATAATGTCGGAATATAAAAAACATGGAAAAACATCGCCTGATAAAAGTAGCTGTGGACGGAAGCAGAAGATGGATGACCGGCAGCAACGTTCGTTGAAGCGCATAGTCAAAGCAGACAGACGCATTGATGCTGTTAAAGCAACTGCTGCTTTGAACAATGCGCTTCAAGAACCAGTTTCTACATCAACTGTCCGAAGGGAGCTGCACGACATGAATCTTTACGCTCGTGCGGCCATTTATAAACCGCTAATAAAACCGCAAAACGCGGTATACAGGAAGCGCTGGTGCAAGGATCATAAGGAATGGACGCCAGATCAATGGAACCAAGTTGTGTGGTCGGACGAATCATCTTTTACCTTGTTTCCAACTACAGGTCGAGTGAACGTATGGCGTACTCCTGGAGAAGCCTACAACCCTGGCTGCCTTCTGCCAACCGTTAAACATGGCGGGGGGGTCAGTTATGGTATGGGGTGCAATATCGTGGCATTCTCTTGGGCCTTTAGTTGCTATGAAGGGAAAAATAAAGGCCAAAGATTATCAAGAAATATTGGATGACCAGGTATTTTTAAGAAAACCTTCACAATATACTTAAAATAACACAATTGCCCAACAGGTGCTGCCAATGATGAAGACCATCTTTCCTGATGGCAGAGGAATCTTCCAAGATGACAACGCTCCAATCCACACTGCTCAAATCATAAAGGCGTGGTACGAAGAGCATGACACAGACTTTCATCACCTTGATTGGCCAGCACAGTCACCAGACCTCAACATTATCGAGCCACTTTGGTCTACATTAGAAGCACGCGTGAGAAGTGTATTTCCACCACCATCGTCTCTAAAAGCGTTAGAGAAGGTTTTGATCGATGAGTGGTATAAAATACCTATCGAAACAATCCGAAAATTGTACGATTCCATCCCTAGGCGTATTCTATCCGTTTTGAATGCGAATGGTGGACCCACGCGTTATTAAACGCGATTTTCCTTTGAAACGATCTATCTAATCAAAATAACTGAATTATTGTTAGCATATCCGAACTTTTATATATTTTCGAAACTATGTTTGAATAATTTGCCATTGAATCCTGATGCCCACAATAGAAACCTAAGATTCGCCACCAGTGGTATTGGTTTGTAAAATCATGAAGTTTGATGTGTTGCTAGCCAGGTTGGACATCGTTCTAAATCCAGCCACTTCCCTGGGGGAACCCGGATCCCGGAGCGTCACCAGGTCTGATCAATGTGACCGAAAACTCTCAGGTTGAGCACCAGTAATCTTGATTTGTAAAATCATGAAGTTTGATGTGTCGCAATCCATAGTTTGGAATCGTTCTATATCTCGCCAATTCCCCGGGGGAACCCGGAATCCGCAACGTCACCAGGTGTGGCCAATGTGACCGAATACTCTCAGGTTGACCACCAGCGGTATTGTTTTGTAAAATCATGAAGTTTGATGTGTCGCAAGCCAGGGTTTGACATCATTCGAAATCTGGCCACTTCCCTGGGGGAACCCGGAATCCGGAACGTCACCAGGTGTGGCCAATGTGAAAGAATACTCTCAGGTTGACTACCAGTGGTATTGGTTTGTAAAATCATGAAGTTTGATATGTCGCAAGCCAGGTTTGATACAGTTCTAACTCTGGCCATTACACTGGTAGGGTACTTCCTTCACGATTCCCGATAATGAATCCGGAACTACGGAAAATAACGAAATGTCCGCTACTCTTCCAAAAACTAGGATAAATTTGTAATCGTATGGAAAAAGTTGCATCTAATTTGGTTTAGGGTACGCAGAGTTACAGATGATTTAAAAAGGAGTTTTTCAACATAAGAAGTGTCAGGCAATAGGGTAAAAAACTACATTTTACGGAAATGGCCATATCTCGGTTGTTTATGGGCCGATTCACGATCTTGAACCACTGACAGACTTGTTATGAATTCCGATTTACAAGTAACATAAAAAATAACGAGCTGCAGAAAATTAGCACATTTGACATAAGCTCAAAGTATCCGTGCTATCTCCGGTGCCCGGAAGTCAAATCAAATTTTGAATAAACATGCTGAGATTAGAATAAATTCCCCGTCGAACGCTTCTAGTTTCATCAAAAACGGTTTATTATTCACCGAACTGTATCACTTTGAATCTGGACAAAATTTTGCTAGTCTTCTCCTTTTTGATCATCCTCTGTATGTAACGGTGGAAAAATAATTTGTCCTCTTTGGCCCGTCTTTTTGAACGTAATGCTCCTTACGTGCTCGGCTGTCCCATTAACAGAGAAAGCACATGTATTTTGTGTACCCCTGTTGTAACCCAGTCAACATGGCAACAATTTATCAAATTCAGCAGCAGCGCCATTGATTCATACGATTCCTTCATGTTAACAGCATGAGCCAGCGGTATCGAGGGTTTCCTGTTTCCTTGATGCAGTAAAACAGCCTTCAAACTCAGTTTACTGCTGTCGGTAAACAAACGCCATTCACTTGGATTGTGATGCTCCCCAAACTTTTCGAACAAACCGTTTACATCTCGGCAAAGCTAGCGTTATTTTGTTTGGAGAAGTATTTATCGAATTGTTCATCACGATTTCTGTAGTACGAAATTGTCACAACAGGCTCTAATAATTATCCTTCTTTTAAGCGTGATGCAAGCAGTTCAGATTTTTGTTTCGACAATTCCAAATAACGTACCAAATCATTGAGTTCTGCTTGGGAAAAATAATGATGGTTTTGTTTCAAATTCTGTGTCGCTTTAATCTGCGTCCTCGTTAACCAGCTGGGCAGTATCTTCAAATGAAGACTCTTTTTTTCGTTTTGAGCAAATTGGGTACCGGTTTGAATTCGAATGTGGAGTTGGTTTTTCTACGGATTTCACATCAGCATACTTGTTTCACATCAGCATACTTATGACTTATGGCGGCCATGTTGTTGAACTTCCGTGAGACAGAAATAACAATCCGTAGCATGGCAAAAAGGTTCATTCCAAATAACTGGCTTATCAAAGGACAAATAGCTGCTTTACAGTGACAGAAATGAGAGTATATAACAAATTTGAATGGGACCGGTGGTAAGCCATACATACCTTTTACCTGCTATCCACCTATCCAGGCATCTTTTGCACGAATTACACATAACGTTAGGCACCCATGGTTTATCCAGATTCTCCGGACAAATTTCAAAATAAAAACGGAACGCAGATTGAAGAGAAGCAGTGAATTTAACCGGTGTCGTAAAAATGTAGACGCCACAGGCATAACAAAACTTTTGTGGATCATTTTTTCATTTGAATTCCCGTTTTTCAGCGCACATTTTTCTCACTCCGATAACTGAACAACGAACTGTCACAACTTGTTTTGTTTTGAAGGGTTACCAATAGTAATTAAAATTAGGTGCCAGAATATCTTACCAAACAATAGAACAGTAGGTAAACCAAATCTTGTGTGTGTGTGTGTGTGTGTGTGTGTGTGTGTGTGTGTGTGTGTGTGTGTGTGTGTGTGTGTGTGTGTGTGTGTGTGTGTGTGAGAGAGAGAGAGAGAGAGAGAGAGAGATGGGCGTATTTCTTTCGAATTTCTGTTTTTTCCCGCATTTCTGCACTTTTTTTCCAAAAACTTTTTTCCTCCTCATCTTTCAACCGATTTTCACCATTGAGCCCTTATTTTCTTCGTTTTTCTTTGGCTTTAAGCTACACATGCGATATATTTTTTTGTTGACGTTATTTTGGTATTCATCATATGTTTAGCACAATTTTGTTAACAAATCTCCAAAATAAGAGCAAAAAATTATATATACTTATAAACAGCGTCGAAACTATTACTCTAAGAATATTGCAATGTTCGGAAGCTCAGTGTTAAATTTAATTTTGCTTTATTTGATGACAAAATATTTGAAATTGAATCACACGCGATGGAGATATTCCATTTTAAGTAAATGTGTTTTTGTTCATTTATAAAAAAAAAATCAGCTATTTTATCCATATCTCGAAAACTGTTCTACTTAATTTTTTTTTACGGCTTTTTTATATTCTGCATAAAATTTCACATTAGAAATGATGATCAGCTTACCGAGTTCATAAATGCTGTTAACTAGTGTTTCCTGTAGATTTCGAAGTACAAAAACAAAAACTATACCAACTACTAATAAAGAGGTCTGTGAAAGGCAGCTCGAAATCTTTCTATGCTTGATGGGTAAATTTGACATCCTTGTGAATACGCCTGTTAATGAAATCTTTGTTTATGGCCTCGTAAATTTTGTGTAAATCCTCCTTTCCAAAATGCTAAAAATGTCATCAACATCCCTATACCAACGTGCAGGCGACAAATTGCTAACCCTAAGAATGTTTTCGAGGTTAGCCATGAAGAATGCACACAATGATTAGAAGAGAGAGTTTCTCATGTGAGCACCTATAGTCTGTTTATCCCTTGCGCTGAACTGACCGGCTTGTCGTGCCGCAAGGACTCAGTAGGTATTCTTTGTTAAGACCCAAAGCTAAGAGTCAGTTCCATTGTAAAAATATCACATCAAGTAGTTTTTCCACCTGCTACAGAGGATCGTATACCTGGATGTCACATTGAGAATTTTACTATTCACATTAGGTTCGTAGCTGCAGCACGCTTTGGGATCATCCTTGCCTTAGATCCATCCTAGGACAGCTGTTAGTGCAAAAACAAGACCCTTAACCGTTCAAAAATACCGTTTTTTATTGGTCGCTTTGACAATTACCTCTACCGCCTCCTTCGAGTTATGTTACAAGCAGGCAGTTTGTTGTTGGTTTGGCGGTGTTGCTAGTAGTCACTGCTTTTTCACTTTTTTCGTTTGTGACAACTAGAACAAAAGTTAACTTTTGCAGTGGTTTATTTTAAATCAGTTCGAAATGAAGTGCAAAGCGATAAATTGTGGTCACAGTGACGTGTCACATCCGGGTCTCGATTTTCATCGGTTCCCGAGGTATCCAATCGTTTGCCGAAAGTGGGTGAAGGCCTGCATTGGGAACGCACCTGAGGAAGACATTCTCTTGCTCAAGATTTCTCCCCACAGCAGAATTTGCAGCGTAGGCATCAATGAAATTTAATGAAACCTTATCAATTAACGTTTAGTTTGATGCAGGTTCATTCCCCGAACGACAAAAGAAATGTTTTTAATTACTTTATTTTCAATGGGATTACTGTGTAAACATATCTGGCAACACTGGAGCAACCCCCGTATCATAGCAATCATAATCACTATTCTTAAGCCTATTTTTGAAAACGTTTTTGCTAATGTTAAAGTCGAAATGTTCATTGGCTTGCAGGAAGGCGTCAAGTGGATTGTTGAAGCCGTTACTGGTCCGGTGAGCAGGTACAGCGACTAGTTGTGCGCTTCTCAATTGTCGGGGTGGGACGTGAAGGGGAACATCGCGTAAGAGTTCCGGACAGTCTATATTGCCGCGTAACAGGTCGTAGACAACCAGCGCCTGGCCCGCAAGGTTTGCAATCCAATCAGCATACATCGTGCGATATAGTCGGGCAGATTTAACGGGTCGTTCCATGGAAGATTCCGTAGCGCGAATCTGATGAAGAGCTTTTGAGTTCGTTCAACTCTGGTGATCAGTGATGCGTGATATGGTGACCAGACAGCGGCCGCATATTCCAGTATACTACGGAGTAAGGTACAGAATAATGTCTTTTGTGCGTAGATATCTGTGAAGTTCCAAGTGTGACGTCGAATGAATCCAAGAACTATGGAGGCTTTAGCCTTAACCAGAACCACGTGTCAACTTGGAGTCAATTGTAACACCTAGATCGCAAATAGATGTGACTCGCTCTAGTGGAACCACACCAACGATATCATCTTACATTTGGCTATGTTGACCCTCATACCGTTATTGTTACACCACAGCATTAGTTCGTTAATATCGTTTTGAAGGACAAGACACTCAAGTGCAGACATAATGACTCTAAAAATCTTCAGGTCATCGGCAAACATTTGCTTGAACGATGAAATACGAGGGAGAGATAATTAACAAAAAGAACAAATAGCATTGGGCCGAGCACACTTCCTTGCGGTACTCCTGAAGCAATTGCGAAAGTTCTCGAGCGTGCGGAATTTACCGTAACGAAGGACTGACGGTCGGTTAAGTAAGAGAGAATCCACTCAACGAACCAAATAGGGAATCCTACAGCTTTTAGCTTTTCGACTGCGTACAGGTGTGGTACTGTGTCGAAAGCTTTAGAAAAATCAACATAGATAGAGTTGACTTGCCCTCGGGATTCAACCTCTCAAAACAACGTATTTGTATAGCACAGCAAATTTGTAGTTGTAGAGCGATGCTGAACGAATCCATGCCGATACTCCGATATTAAAATGGACAACATTGTACACAGCGTTGTGGACTAACGTTTCAAAGACCTTGCTGATGCAACAGAGAAGTAATATTCCACGATAATTTTCAACAAGGTTACGATTTCCTGCTTTATGGATTGGCACAATTGACACAGTCTTCCAAATTCCAGGGAACTTTTTCTCTCTTAACGAACGATTATATATGCTGCATATTGGAAAAGCAAGAGAGCGTGAGCAAAACTTGAGAAGAGACGGAAGAATTCCATCTACACCAGGGCCTTTTGAAACATCAAGGTCGTTGAAGGCTTTCATGACGTCATCCGGTGAGTAACAAAGCGCTGATAAGTTCATATTGAACTTCCGTATGTTGTCGAAGCTACTTGGGTGCAGAGGTGCATTTTTTGCTATAAACTGATTGAAAGAAGCACGCAAACAAATTCGCAGCATCGACAGGGGTACTAGCAGCGACTCCGTGGAATTCAACTGTGTTAGTAATACTATTACAAGAACGTTGTGACTTCACGAACTTCCAAAATGCCGCTGGGTTTTGCTTCAGGTTCCCTTGCAATTTCTGGACGTTTTCCTAATAACTGGACTTTAGTAGTACGTTGTACCTCGTTTCGATTAAACGGAGATTATTTTTAGTTTCGTTGGTTCTGGTAATGAGATGTCGTTTTCGCGACTTGCGTTGCATATTCCGCAGATTGCGTAACGTTAGATTCCACCAGGGTTTGTTTGGAAGTTAGCCTTGTAATCCGCCGTCGGAGAGGAACTCGCGCATAGAGAGTTTCATACAGTTTGTCGTAAAAATGGTTAGAAATAGCATCGACGAAATCACCCTCTAAAGTCTGTGGCCAATTAATAGTAGCCAATACATTATTCATGGAGTTGAAATCGCAAAGCCTGAAGTTTAATTCAGGTGGATACGAATCATAATCGGGTATAATGGGCGAATTGCAGTGAACGTCTAGTTTCAAGATGAACGGATTATGATGCTGATCGATGTCCAAGAGAGGAACAGGAGGCTCAAGTACGTTGATAGTATCAGCAAGTTGGGAAACCTCGTTGCAGTTCTCGGTGGTGACATATCCAATGACGGTTTCCCATCGTCCATTCGTGGTATTTTTGCAGGCCCCCAAAAATTCTGCGAAGACTGAAAACCCCCCAAAAAAGAACCCCCTTCCCCCCACACACAAAGAAACAAAGCATTTTCTTTTAATTTTTTTCAAAACCCCCACCCAAAAAAAAAAAAAAAAAAAAACAAAAGGGGCGCCTTCCCCCCCCAAACATCCCCCAAAACAAAAAAAAAAATTTTTTTTAAAAAAATTTTTTACAATTCCAAAAATATTTTTCTCTGTGACGTCGCGCCCACTCAGAGAAAAAAAAAACAAAAACTCCCCAGGGGGTTTTGCAACGGTGTCAACAATAACCCTTTCCTTTTCGACAGATTTTGTGCCACAAACAAGCTTTGCGTTAGCACGTGATTTTGGCGTTTCACTTGTTGCGACATCACATAGTTTTTTCCACTAGAGCCTTCGTTAACTCATAATTTTGATTTAGTGCTAACGTAAGAACTGCAGTTCACTAATGAAAACACGACGCGAGACTGGACACAACACTTATGGTTCTTACAAACGAAAAAGGAACATAAAATTTACCTTTTATTGTCGACCGGTTTCGGGCTCGATGCTGCCCATCTACAGGACGATGTCTAACTGATTACATGAAGAGAACGATCACAGCTTCATACTAGATATAGTACACGTCACATATAGAAGGAATCATTTTATTTTCCTCGTCGTCAAGTGGAAAAGGGACGAGGATATTGGGGCATCATCCTCATTCATCAGCGGCTGCTCAGTTGTGGCGATGAACATTGATTCCCATGCATTCAACTGGGATACTTTTCTGACACATTTTTTTCAGTTTAGCGCGATCCCAGTCCATTGCATGATTATGCTCCATAGAGTGTGCAGCTACGCTCGATTCGGTTTTCCTTCCATTGTCCACGGCGTTTTTTTTTCCCCCCCCCCAACTTTTTTTTTTCCCCCGGTTTGGCCTATATAAACCCCCGGCCCACCCTTCCAAGGGATTTCAAAAATGCCTGACATCTCGTCCACTGGAACTTTGTCTTTGAGGGAACACAAAGTATCCTTCAAAGTTGGGCCGCTCTTGTAGATCGCCTGCAAACCATGTTTTTTGAAAATACTTTGCATGGCGTTAGTTAGCTTTGGGTAGAAGGGTAAGCTGATCCTTTGTCAGATCCTTTGTGATCACCTACAGTCTGTTTATAAAAAAATATTCTAAAATTAAAATAATTTTCACCCAAACGAGGACTTTGAAGCTTGAGATGTGATCAAATTTTGTTTTTTTTTCATGCAAAATCCTCTTTTAATTTTAAAAGCCAATATTCCAGAAGGCTGGTGGGCACACTAAGTAATAGAGCCGTAACATCGAGTTAGACAATAAATTCATACACTACTAATTAATTATGTTTTTATTGCGTACAGTGCGCCAAATTTAAATTATAATGTTTTGAAATTGGAAATATCTTCTCATCATCATGGGATCCCAGTAGTGAACAGCAATTTCTGCTAGGTCCGTAGAGCTCGGCAGGTTATGAAATTGAATAGAAGTAGTTTGAAATTGAGTATTACTTTTTCCTTATTACCAGAGCTGAGACATTTTGAAGTACAGCATCATCAACGTACATTGCCCACACGAAAGAGCACCCGATGTCGAAAAAGAAGCGTTATATCGTTATATGCCCAGTTCGAGCAAGTGTACGACAGTTGCTCTCAGCGGGACGTTAAATTCATCATTGGAGAGGTGAACCCTTAGCTAGAACACGAGCCAATGTTAATACCTGTAATTGAGCCGAATAGCCTGAATGCCGCATCGAACGATAACGGCGTGAACTCTATGGCCTCTCGTTGTTTAGTAGTACGTTTACATCTACAAAGGCACAATGAAGACCTGACCCACGAGCAGAAAATTAAATCGACCATGTTCTAATCGACGGTTAATGCTTCTCCGATATCATTAACGTTCGCACCATAGACTCGGACCACTACATAGTTACAGTATGCATGCGGTCAAAACTTTCGATAGAGTACAATATGCGTCGAATGCTGACGCCGCGGCCAAACATTGAGCTACCTCGAGAAACCGGAGTTGCCCAAGAATACGTGCAACAGCTGGAAGCAGATCTACCAACGAAAGAGCAGCTTGGCCCAAGTGATGACTGAAGAGATATTCGAACCGCCATTGGTAGCACTGCACTAGCGACACTAGGTACCTCTGCACTCAACCGAAAAACTGACTGATTTGACGGCGAGTGCAAGCAGTTAGTAGAGGAAAAGAAAGCAGCACGGGCAAGAATGCTGCAACATCGTTCGAAGCCGAATATGGAACAGTGCAGACAGGCACGGAACAGGCAAAATTCTATTTTTCGAAGGAAAAAGCGTCAAATGGAAGAACGAGACCACGAAGCAATGGAGGAACTGTACTGTGCTAACGGCACACGCAAACTCTACGAGAAATTTAACAGCTCACACAAAGACTACGTACCACAATATGTGCAGATATTTGGAAGGTAACCTTCTCACAGATGAGTGTGAGAGAATCGGAAGGTGGAAGTACTGTGACGAGCACCTGAACGGCAATTTAACAGTAAATGAAGGTGGCAGGTAATAGATCGGATGACAGGATTCCGATCCCAAGAAGTTTAAGAGGAAATTGGTCAGTTAAAAAACAACACAGCTTCGGGGGCTTACCAACTCCCATGCGAGCCACTAGAATGCGGGAGTGATGCACTGGCTAGGGCACTGCACTGAGTAATTTTAAATATTTGGGAGGAAGAATATTAACCGGTGGATTGGATGGGAGGAATCGTGGCTCATCTATAAAAGGGTGACAAGCTGGACTTCTGCAACTATCGTGCAATCACACTGCTAAGCGCCACCTACAAGTTGCTCTCACGAAATCTATGACGCCGTCTGTATCAAGCGGGATTCATGGGTGCCGCGCTACTACGGATCACCTTTCGAAAAGTGCTGCAAAAAAATGTCGCTGGTCAAGACGAATATGGATTTCCAGAAAAAACTGACGCGGTTAGTCAGAGCAACAATGGATTCAATGATGTGTGTCATCTGAGTATCAGAGACACTCTCAAGTCCCTTCGAATCTCGGAGAGGATTACGGAAAGGTGATAGAATGTCGTGTTTACTATATAACTTTGCATTGGAGGGTGTGAATCAAAAAGTGGGGCTAAACACGAGTGGTGCGATCTTTAGAAAGTCCGTCTAACTTTTTGCGTCTCTAACGACGTTGATATCTTATAAGGTGGTTTTGAGACATTTGTGGAAATTGGTGATGGGCTTCAAATGGTGAGTTGACAACTTCAAAGGAGGGTGCAACCGACCTCTGGTCCTCACAAGTTCCTACCTCACGCCTCCACGAGTCATAAAAGACTGCCAGCTGAAACATGGAGACGCTGGTTGGCGTAGCCTGGGCAATGTTGTCAATCTGACAATAGCGAAGTGAGGGGGTGCGACTGAAGATCGTGTACCTTTAAATCATATTGTATATATCCCATTCTCATTTTATCAATAATTTCAGCACGCTTTGGAATCATTTTTGCATTCCAAAACCATGTAAGAGCCGGGAGCAACACGACAGGCACCAAAGGCTCAATTTGTTTTTCAGCATTTCAGCATTACATTTAATTTAAAATTGCACTTCTGAATTTCAACAACTATATTCATAAAAGACTGGCATGTGCTAATAAGCAATGTAAGATTATATTTTAATATTGTGTTTTGTGGCATTATGGTAAGATAAGCCATTTATTTCAGGAATCATCAATTGCTATCTTTGAAATGTTACTAGAACAGTATAAGGAAAAAATATTACAACATGTCTTATAAAACAATATCTTTTATTGAAATTTTATCTCTGATATTAGGAATGAACTATTCTGTTTTCAGCTTTTCCAGGACAAGAAGGATATTAATACATATCTAATTTTTATTTATTTTTCAGTAACAATCCATTGGTAGTATCATTCAAGTTTGAAATTTGAATAAATTGGCATATTTGTCTGATATCCTAATGATGATATCCTTATATTTTGTGTACAAAATATACTAAATATTAAATAACATATAACGGGGAAAGGGAGGGACCATCAGGGCACCCAAATGAAATGATTTGGATAGGGAGCATGGGACTGCCTCCTCCCTATTGTTAACATTTCGCGGAACGAGGGCGGGCTCTTCGACCCCATCTATTGGGTTTATTCTGTCAATCGAGGGCTCGATTCTAGGGCTGTATGTGTGAACTTGCTTTTGGAAGGAGATTCTCTTCCCTATATTCGCGGGTTCTGCGTAAGTGTCTCTGCTTACGGGCCCGCACAAACGTTTTTGGCCCTTCATACAGGAGCTTGATGATCACATACAATAATAGAATCCTGATCAAATCGTTTTTCAGATTATTCCACTGCTATGTAAAGTTACCTTGCTACAATAGGTGGTAGTATTACATCATCATCATCATTTGAGGAAATTGGTCATTATTACCCAACAATAAAAAATAAAAAATATTGACTTAAAATTGCTTTTAACAGGAAATAGACTCGGCATATGAAGAAATAATACGGCGGAGGGATAAAGTTAAGATACAATGGTGGATATTTGAATTGCAATCTCTGTAAGGATAGGGACCATACGCAAGTCAAGAGCCTGTTTCAAAGCTGGGAGTTTATATAAGATAGATAATAGATGTAATTTTTAATTCAAAAACTCAAAATTAAGCTGTAATTTAATATAAATAAAACTGCTGTTATTTGGACCACTGGAACTCGCTGGCAGGCGCCTTTAAAAAATATATTTTTCATTCGTAAAATTTAGAATATTTTTAGTTCTTGTCACAGATGTCATAGATATCTATGTTTTTTTCAAAATCGCCCTGCCCTGCTGTTATATTAAACACAATTGTTGTTATGAACACAACAACAATAAAATTCTACAATTGAAACAATTTTATATTTGCTTCCAAGGAACATCTGCGGCTTTTTATTTATGCGAATGATTCCGTTTTAGATGAGAAGAAGGAACATTCGGTTATAGTTAATCTTCCTTCAATTATAAATTATTTAACACTTAACTTCATGCAGAACTGAACAATCGAGAGTATCTTGGTCAATTTTGTTTTTAGCAACGTCTTCTAAGTTTCTTTGTTTTATTAAACTATATAAATATTGTTTTTTTTAATTTTTTTTTTTTTCATTTTAAAGTTTTGTGTTCTCTTTTGAGAGTATCAATTACTAATAATTTCAAATTTGTAATGAGTCACCGAGATTCAGTGATAGGCTATGTACAATTGAAACACACTATAAAGGAAACGGGTGTTTTATAAGGTTGGTTGACTTTTAGCATAAAAACGGATTGACACGTGCCTCTCGAACCTGATTATCCAGTACAGGTTTACGTCGATTGTATGCACATGACACTGAGCTCTTTCAATACCTTTTTCTCGGATATGGTCATTCAACCACATACACATTAACAATGTCATCAGAAACTTTTCCTACATTTTGTTGTTTGATGTTTGGGGAATTTATAAATTATTTGCTAGAAACTATCGACAGAGTCGAGTGCATAAAATCGAAGTATTTCTGTACATAGTAATCACCATGTAGTAACTACTGTGTGAACATACAAAATCTGTCGACCAACTATGAAACACAGGCACGCTTACTGAAGGGAAAAAAAGCATTCAGATGAAGGAAATGAGTGATAAAAAATGAAGGCCCAATCACTCGTAAGTTGCAGCTGCTATTGGAAACTATCATCGATCCACGATTAACATGTATGGGCAGTGATACTCGTTAATCGTTTCATTAATGAAACGTCTTTACAAATAACGGTCAGTAAGTTAATATGGCTGTATCGTTTGGTATATTTTTTTCCCTAAATATGAAATAGATGCCAACGTTATTTATTAGACATATACTCGACCATCCTTCATTTCTCTTCAAGCAAACTTGTCTATATCAAAAGCATGATCAATCATAGCACTTACGAACTTCACATCTTCTTTAATCGCAACGATACGCGTAGCCAGATTTTCAAGTATCCCCCCATATTTGAATACCTAGGGTTGGCAAGCTTATTTTTTTTAGAGAGCGAGAGAGAGATAGAGAGAGAGATAGAGAGAGATAGGGAGAGAGAGGGGGAGAGAGAGAGAGAGAGAGAGAGAGAGAGAGGATTATCTTTTCTACTCTCACCAAACATATTTTACAATACCCGTCCAATTTTGGCAATAAGATTAAACAATTCTAGGCTTGTTTCGGAATAAATTTGTTTTCTTAAAACCTAACATTTTCTCCATGTTTTAAAATCAAACTGCAGTAAATAGGAACCATGCCATAATCTAACGATTACTTTAATGTGTCGAACTAAGCACGAAGCATTTGCTGACACAGAAAGAACATTCGTTCATTGTACGAAAACAGCACAAAGTGCTACGAGTATTTTGTTATCAATAAAAAAAAGAAACGTCTCTCTGGTGGTTGCATGATTGACTGACAGATTTTCTATATCGACTCAGTATGTTATTAAAAAAAACGCAAACGAAAACGAGTTGTTCAGCATTTTTATTTATGTTTCTGACGTGAGGTTCGAACCTGATTTTTTGGGAAGAGCTGTTATTGAATCCGTGGTTGATCTCACTAGAGAATGGTGACTCGTTAGATGTTACTTGATTAATGAGTATGAACTTATAACTCTCAATTGCGCTTTAATTTTTATTTTGGGAAAAATCAATGATTTCAGCCCATCCAACCAATACCAACATGTATGAATACGATTAAAGAGAAGCAGCAATTTGTTGGTCTTCACGAAATTCATTTCGTGCATTGTACAAAAAGGTGCAATGATAGCATTTTACCAGATGACAAGCATTAAGAATGTTTCATACAATTTACGACACATTTGTTCTATGTACAAAATCCATGTTTACGAAACGAGTGAAAGCTAATTTACGAAAATAAATTTTAAGTGCATATATTGACAAAACATCACCGCAAAAACACCGTTTTTTACTAACAGTGCTTTTGAAACTAGAAAATGAGAAAAAATATTAGTAATTTCCAATAGACAGTTGAGTATTAGTACACGACACTTAAGAAGTCTGCCGATTGTAGACAAAATACGCGTATCTTTCAAGATAAGCAATAAAGGTAGTTGGAATAAAATGGAAATTACTAATCTCTCTTCTCATTTTCTAGTTACAGGTATTCCACTAAACAGCTCACACTCTCCAGGATTCAATATAGCTTATGGTTTGTGTCCTCTTAACTTGCTTCTAATTTAATTAAACAGAAAAATCAATTATAACTTTTCATACTGACGTAAGTCTCAAATGTAAGCAAGCTGTGATTGTTGTGCTAAATTATTGCTACTTGTATTCTTAATGCACAAGTAATAAGCAAATAATTTAGGAAATTTTATTCATCAATGACAAAAAGCTATTCATCAATATCCTCTGCTATTCCTCAATATTTTGAAAATATGTAGTTCAGATACACTGGTGCATCTGCGTTTTGAAAGTTGAACCGATTTATCTGATATGATCCAAGTGAAACACGATCTGTCACAAAACGTCGTATCTAACACGGTGTATGTAGCAATCATGGTATGGTGTCGTCGTATTAACTGGAGTGTATCTGAGTAGTATGAAACCAAAACGGCGTATCATTGCATTACATTAAAATTGTTGTTCAAATTCGAGAAAAACCACCATTTTGCATAATTTTCTCTTCGTTATTGCAGCTGCATTCATTTAGTTTTGTTCGTTTATTTCTTTTAATTACATGCTGGAAATTATTATACTTACTTTTGAAAAACTTTCGAATGTCCATTTATGGTACTACTAGATAACGATGAAGCAAGATCGCAGCAAGCCGTGCTTGGAAACTGACGTGTTTTGTTTTTGCTGCATCCTTTTCGCGAAAAATAAAATCAAAAATATATTCGTAATTCAACCTAATCGAACAGTGAAATCATAAGATCTCCACGTATTTTGTGTAAGATGTAGTGAATACAATCGATTCCCTCCCGATATTTGTGATGGTTGGTAGTTTTTCCCCGATTTTTTTGTTTTTTATGCTTTGCCCCCGCACCCGGAGGAAGAGTTAATATCAGCTTAATTGTGTTTGTTAGTGCGGTTAATATTGTGCCACTCAGAGAAAAATGATTAAATTAAAGTATTTTTCCGCTTTGTCGCGAGTGAATTGATGATTATAAGCAGTTTAGAAGTCGATATAGAGTCGCCTCATAGCGGCGGATTTTTATTATTGACAGAGTGTGGAGAGAGAAAAAAGAAAACCAGTGCAAAGTAGCTAACGGCCATTTGCTGGTCACAAGCAAAGAACGAAGCTAACGCGCATGCGTGCGTGAGTGACTGGCATATAATTTCAGATGGACAGATGGAGAGCTGTGAAGTTTTTTTTCTTTCGTTGCGCAATGATTGTGATTTTCAAGTAAATTTTATTCTCAGAAGTGCTTTTTTTACCTGTGATATTCGTTGTATTGCATTTGTGCGCGAAGTACTAATACGGGCTGTTCCATTCGAAAACGATGATGTGAAAATATTTGCCGAATAACGGAGTGTAGAGATATAAAAGCCTCCTTTAGCATCACAGGGAAGCCGTCCAAATGAAGGCTGTATATCAGCAACAAATTCCGGTGAGGTCTATCTGATTATAACTAAATTTGAACGATACTGCTAAATACGTGCCATCCTCAAAACAGTAAGATTAGTTGATGGAAGTGTATGCATGCACAGTACCTATATCCATTTGATGTTTGTACTGTGTCTATGCGGGGCTTGTTGTAAGTAAAGTGACCTCGGAATGGACGTGAGTAACCAGGCATTCTGAAATGGGTCACTGGAACCCAGCAGAGCTATCACCTTCCAACTCCCGGGCTAAAAGTGTTTGTCGATTTGACAACAGTTCGTTTAACTGCAAACATTTTTCTTCCATAAAAACACTGCCGGACGGTGGGCGTTGGATTGTATATATACACACACACATACACACACACACACACACACACACACACACACACACACACACACACACACACACACACACACACACACACACACACACACACACACACACACACACACACACACACACACACACACACACACACACACACACACACACACACACACACACACTAGATGACGATGAAGCAAATAACTGCCTTAAACTGCTAATAATTGGAAAAAAAAACCATTGCGCAATTCACACAATGTGCACTAAATTCACCAGCAGAGCAACTTTTTCGAAATCAAATTTAGAATAAGAAGTAATGAACATCGACATCGATAGTAGCTTTCTTCTTTGTTGATGCGAGTGTTCTCGACTTGTAGTGGTATGTATTTGATTGATGAATTTCCTGCCAATGAACCTATTCAACTTTTTCTTGTTTGTGTATGTATTTTATCCGGCGATCCGTTTTGATACAAGAATTCTTCTATTTATGAACACGCGCTGAACCATCGCACATAAATTCGGAGACAGTTTTGGCACGTTTTTCTCTCATAGAAACGGAAAAAAATCTTTGAGGTAGCTCGAATCTTCCGGTCCGCCTCTAAGCATCTTGTTATGTGGTACCAGAAGGGTCTCGACCGATTACCTGTCGATCTGCCAAAATAGGAAGACGTCTGCATTGAATTATCTCTAATTATAATAATCCGTCCAATATATCACAAAACATAGCGTTTGGTTGAGCGGATTGGAGATTGTTCCGGATTGCCATATAAAAACTTCAGTGGACTATATATACACTAATGGCAAGTCCAGAGCGCACTATCGAATCGGTCACCGACCTCCGAATCTTCTTATATCGGACACTAAGGTTAAAAACTCACTCCTACCGGGTGCAAGGAATGTAGTTTATTGTGCGTAGTTCTGATCGATATTGATTTATTTCTCCTGCTACCATTCCTATCTATCTGCTGTGGCGATCGCGCCTGATCGGGTCGTTGAGAGATGAGAAAATATGCTACTCACTGTTATACAGTGAGAGGGTAAAGGGCTAGCCTAAATTTAAATACTCAACCGAACATGCCGGTCGCCTTGAACCCAGCTGTTTCAATATTGAATGCTAATTCTGACTGCTACTGTTAAATCCATCTAATTCAAATTCAATTATAATCCTAGGGTTAACTTATTTTGGTTTACATAATCAATTGGGTTTCTTCGAATTCAAATCTTTTCTTGACAATTGCTGCTGCTCAATGTTGATGCTGGAGAATGAAGTCATCACTGCCGACCGTTTGTTGTCGGCTGCTGTCTAGCGCATACCGTGTTGTGCTGCGGTTTGCAGAGTACGGACGCGGGCACCTCACACAGGTAATAGTGGTGCCTGAGAGTCTTCCTTGAAGAAACGCCTGTCGGGTGAGTTCCTTTCGAGTGGGCTGATTGCGACTTGTCCTCGAACGTGACGATTGACGATAGAGCTGGTCAAGCCCATTGCCAACCGGACGAGTTGAGGTGAACTGGGGATGATACCATGGCTTTCCCCAGATAATGCGGTAGCGTGGATGTTTACTACCGAAGAGACAAAGCGGATTAATGTTTATCTTAACAAAGCGATGACCCTGTGGCCAACGCAAACGCCCTTAGCGCTGATAATGGGAGCAGATGCTGTCTCCCATGAGATACTACACCAGTGTTACTTTCTTATTACAAGACAAGGGACTTGGACATACATGCACAGACGATACTATGAGACTTGACCTTTCATCAATTGTTGACTGACGGATTGATCTTCGAACTTTCAAGCTGATGACCCAGTGGGTCGAAGCACACTCATGGAGTGCATTAGTTTGAAACTTGCTTTAATTGTTGGTTGTCCAAGATTGGCAAAGGACACACCTTCGAGATACCTCTGTCAAAGCATCCATTTTTGGTACGAACCGTGACGATACGAATATTTCCGTCTGACCCAGGGAATACCTTGGTCACCCTTCCGAGATGCCACCTCAGTGGTTGTGCGTTTTCATCTTTGAGGAGGATCATCGTATCAACTACGATGTTATCCTTCTGGCTGGTCCATTTCACACGATTGTGCAGATCTGACAAATACTGCGTCTTATAGTTCTTCTAAAACTGCTGTGTGAGGCTTTGCGCTCGTTGCCACATCGACAATCGGTTGATTGGCACATCTTCGAGGTCTGGATCAGCTACCGCTATCAGCGGCCGCTGCACTAAAAAATGGCCCGGAGTTAAATCCTCGTAGTCGTTTTAATCACTGCAGATTGGTGTCATCGGCCTCGAGTTTAAAACCGTTTCGATCTGAGCTAGAGCTGTTAGCATTTCATCGTTTGTTAAGGTTCGAAGTCCGACTGACTTCTTGAGGTGATTTTTGAATGACTTGACTTGTGCTTCCCACAAACCGCCAAAGTTGGGTGTGCGAGGTGGGATGAACTTGAACTCGATGTCATTGCTCGCTGCCTCTCAAACTACTGCGTCTTGGAATTGTTGCGCATTAAGCTATTTGTAAAGCTCCTTGAGTTCGCGGTTCGCCCTCACAAAAGTCGTTGCGTTGTCGCATATTACGAGTTGAGGTTTGCCGCGATGCGCGACAAATCGTCTGAATGCGGCTATAAATGCTTGAGTTGTCAAATCTGCCACGAGCTCCAGGTGGATTGCTTTTACAGCAAGGCACACGAATACCGCTACATAGCATTTTACTGGACTAGTTCGCCGATTTGGATAGCTGCGGTGAAATGGACCACAGTAATCCATCCCAACCTTCAAGAATGGTGCCGATGGGGTGACACGGTCAACGGGAAGATCAGCCATAAGCTGCTCGATGACCTTTGGTTTTGTTTTGAAGCAAGCTACGCACTCGTGGATGACATTTCTTGCCAAACTGTGAGCCTTAGTTGGCCAAAACCTCGCACGAATACTCGAGATGAGCAACTATTGTCCCGCATGAAAGTATGTGTTGTGGTAGTGTCTTATGACAGCAATGGCTAATGGATGGCGATGATCTAGGATTACAGGATGTTTGCGATTCTCCGACACAGGTGACAGGAAAGACGACCACCAACGCGAAGTACACCAGCTACTAGTTGCGGATTGAGCGAGTTAATTCTGGAAGACGATTTGACCTCACCATGCTTCTCGAGATCGTGGACTTCTTCCGGGAAACAGCCTTGTTGAGCCAGACGAACTAGTACTGACATTGCTTGTTCCAGTTCTTCGTGCGACAGAGGTCCACTACGTCTCATATGACGATTCGAATGCAAAGCGTTGAACTTGAAGCGTAGAAGCAGTGCTACGATGCGTCGAAGCTCCAAATATGACGAACGTAGCTCGAATATCTCGTAAGGTGGAATTCCCTGCGTAGGAAAAGCAGGCGTAGTACGTTCATCGAGCAGCGCTAGATCAACTTCTTCGACGGGACCTCGACTTGCCTGTGGCCAGAACCGTTGCTCCTGTGATAACCATTGCGGGCCTTCAAACCATCGCTTTTCGTATTGGAGTTGCACTGGTGACATCCCACGAGAGATCAAGTCGGCGGGATTCTCGATTCCCGCAACATGATTCCAAATGCCACCTTGGGTGAGATGTTGAATCTCGGATACACGGTTTGCCACGAACACTTGCCAACGCCAGGGGGCTGACTCTAGCCAATGCTTGACAATAGTAGAATCCGTCCAAAAAAAAATGCAGATGAAATGGCTTTCACTTTGACGAACTTCTCGTAGAGGTGACTTACCAAGAGAGCACCTGATAGCTCGAGACGGGGTATGGTCATTTTCTTCTTCTTATGCTCAGGGTTCTCAAATGGAGCTACTCGCGAATTCCGTCGGGTTACGGTTCCATCTGATGCCATGCAACGGAGATAGAGGCATGCTCCGTATGCTAACGATGATGCATCGCTGTATCCGTGCAGCTGTACGGAAACACAGTCATTGCTGAATCCACTCCAGCGAGGGATGGTTAAGGTTTCAAGCGCTATCAGATTTTGCTTGTATTCCTTCCACATTTTTATGGATAGATTCTTCCAAGGGATCATCCCAGCCGCACTTGAGTTTCCAAAGATTCTGGATGAAGATTTTTGCCTGCACTACTATTGGTCCGACCAACCCCAATGGATCGAAAAGACATGCAGCATAGGAGTGAATGCTTCTTTTCGTTATTGGTGAAGCATCCGACTTCCATTGGGGAAAATTGAAGTGGAATTCATCGGACTTCATGTTCCATCGCAGCCCCAATGTCTTGACTGTCGCATTTGATGCATCGAACTCGAAGTCTGATCGATCATCTCGAAGTTGCTTCGTAATCGTACGGAGTAATTCTAGTGAGTTTGAGTTCCAATTTATTAACCTGCTGAGTTCGTGACTTCCGTGACCTTCTTGACCAATTCCATTGCTGCCTCGATGCTATCAGATGCTAGAAGTCATGTTGAATCACCTCAGAAGCGACAGGATGGGTTGCTGCGTAATCCTCACCAAGCCTTTTCATGCATCTTGTCGCTAAATATGGTGCACTGGCCATCCCGTAAGTGACGGTGGTGAGCTCGTACACCTTGATTGGCCGACCATTTGAATCACGCCCTACAATTTTGTGTGGTGTGAATGTAATTCGCCTCCCCGCGGTGCACCTTGGAAACGATAAGCTCCCCTTAACGGCTAAACGGACTACGGAGGGAGCGTCATGCGACGCATTGGGGTGGATGCCAGTAAATCCCCAATTATGGCAACTGGCTGCGAAAAGATCTATGAGTGGTACCGTTGTATTCGGGCTGGCGCCTGTGTCGTCTCCCTTAGTACTGCCGGGTGACACTGAGCAGGAAATGGCGAGGTTCCCGTGGCACAGGTCGTCTCCGTCCCATTAAAACCTTGGCAGGCCTTCAGTATGTTCCATTCTCCACCGCCCGACCTCACCAGTCGGGCGGGAGTAGGCTCAGATGACCTATACCTGTCTTACGCTGATCCGGCTCTGAACACGGTTCCCCATGAAGGGCCGTGTCAACCCTCGCATGGCCTCCCTGCATGCATAGACAACCATGGGATCAAAATAGCGACTACTCCACGTGGGCTTGGATAGCGGCAGGAGGGGACCCAACAACATGGAGGAAACTAAGGAAACTAAGGAAACTAAGAAAACCCAAGAGAGAGCGAATCCGATGCGCGAGGACGCTAAATTGGCAGGCCTAGGCGCCGATGTGCGGAGTATACGCCGTACCCGCACCGGCGAGATGCTCCTGGAGCTTAAGAAAGCGACAACGCTTAAGGGCCTGGCGTATAGAGACCTGGCAAAACAGGCCTTAGGTGAGGGTGTGGAGGTGCGCGCCCTCGTATCGCAGGTGACGATCCAGTGTAAAAACTTGGATGAGATCACCGAGGCAGACGAGATCTCCACTGCACTAAAGGAACAGTGCAAGGTCAAGGTTGCTGCCGCAGACATACGTCTGAGGAAGGGTCCACTTGGGACCCAGGTGGCAACCCTGAGGGTAGTGGCATTCGACGCAGACGCGGCGTTGAAAGTGGCGAAGGTGAAGGTGGGATGATCAATATGCCCACTAATGCTACATCAGCCACCGAAGGCATGCTTCAGATGCCTGAGAGCGGGCACATGTCCTGGGAGTGCAAAGGCCCAGATAGGAGCAACATGTGTAGAAGGTGTGGCCGCATTAGCCACAAGGTGCGGGATTGCATAGGTCCCCCCAAATGCTTGATGTGCGCCGGGAAACCAGACGATAAGCACGTCATGGGGGGGCTAAGTGCCCGGCCGCTAAGGGTATTCCACCGAGCCAACCGTAATGCAGGTAACCCAACTAAACCTGAACCATTGTGAGGCAGCCCAGCAACTGCTGTGTCAGACAGTTAGCGAGTCGGCATCGGATATCGCCATAATTTCCGACCCATACCGCATCCCATCCGGCAACGGAAACTGGTTTGCGGACAGGTCCAATATGGCGGCATTATGGACGACGGGCAAGTACCCGGTTCAGGAGGTTGTGTCTATCACAAACGAAGGCTTCGTGGTTGTAAAAGTGCAGGGAGTGATTTTCTGCAGCTGCTACGCACCGCCAAGATGGTCGATCGAACAGTTTTCCTATATGCTCGATCGGATTACAACTGAGTTAACTGGCCTAAACCCGTTGGTAAAGGCGGGGGACTTCAACGTTTGTGCGATCGAGTGGGGGAGCCGCCTTACCAACCCTTCTGGACGCCTTTGCTAGGCTCAATGTGGACCTAGCCAACGTGGGTACCAAGAGTACCTACCATAGAAAAGGAGCGGAATCGATCATCGATATAAAATTTAGCAGTCCTGGCCTGATTAGCAATTGGAGGGTGGATGATGGCTACACCCATAGCGACCACTTGGCGGTTCGTTATTGTATCGTCCACAATACAAGGCAGCGTGAGGAAGGAGGAGCATCCACTCCATTCGCCTGCAGATGGAGGACGTCCTACTTTGATGTAGAGACTTTTAAAGAGGCGCTTGAGAGGGAACGAAACTTACGTGAAACCCAGGAACCTTGCGGCGAACGACTCGTTATGACACTTACACGAGCGTGCGATGCGACCATGCCGAGGGAAGTCAAACCGAGGAATGGAAGATCGCCGGTATATTGTTGGACGGACTCGATCGCCGACCTCCGAAGAACATGCCTCCACGCAAGACGGAGGGTGCAAAGAGCGCGGTCAAACGCCGATAGAATCGAGCGTAGAGGGGCGCTAGTCACCGCGAAGGCCGCACTTAAGAGGGAGATAAAGGCCAGCAAGCGAGCCTGCTTCGAGGGTCTGTGTCAGAAGGCCAATACGAATCCGTGGGGTGACGTCTACCGGGTAGTAATGGCCAAAACCAGAGGATCGGTGGCTCCAACCGAGCGTTCATCAGAGCTGCTGCAGGTGATCGTTGGGGAACTCTTTCCGAGCCACGACCCAAGTCCATGGCCCCCGCCGCCGTAGATGTGTCCCATGACCAGCGTTCCAGTATCCCAGATCTTAACGCTGTCATAGCGACGGAAGGGTGGACGGCTCAGCCGAACACCCGTGACCACGTGGGCACTGACAATGGCACAACGAGGACCGGCGACGGTGACGAATGAAGAACTTATTGCGATAGCAAAGTCGCTAAAGGTGAACAAAGCGCCGGGACCGGATGGTATTCCGAACCTGGCCATCCAGACGGCTATCTTGCTGGATCCCGAAATGTTCAAGGTGGTGATGCAAAAGTGTCTGGACGAAGGCGTCTTCACGGACGCCTGGAAAATTCAGACCCTTGTGTTGCTACCAAAGACAGGGAAGCCACCAGGAGATCCATCGGCATATAGACCTATATGTCTGTTGGATACAGCAGGTAAGGTGCTTGCCCAAGCAACACAGCTTGTATCAAACAAGTTGAAAGTACTGTTAAATGACAAAAACAGGTTATAAATCTAAGTGTTTAATACTTTATTTCATACTTTTATATTACGTAAAAAATGCAAAAAGTGAAGCCTTATAAAACATTAAATGGAAAAAAAAACTATCCTCATACAAAACAATAACATCGCTAAGCGTGGGATTTGAACACTAGCCCTTAGCGTGATAGGTTTTTAGCTTCTTTGCTAAGCCAACTCCGATGGTTGAAAAGTCAACTTTGAGTATCTATGGATTTGCTTCCCGTTGGCACTGAAACCACAATCTTGTACAACACATTCATGGTCATTAAAAAAACACGTTTTGCAAAACATGGTTGGTGTAGTGTAATATCAACATTATATAGAACTGCCCATACAATTTTGTCCCGTTTATGTTTTATTAATGTATAGAACCATGTTTTTAAGAACAATAATAAAGTATTAATCACTTACAGCAGTGAAAAAAGTATTTTTAGCTCGACCGTTAGTCAGAGTGTATAGAATACGAGAGATACAAACCGCTCCAAACTTCACATGTTTTGCAATACGTTTAAAATACATTATAAATTATAAATCATTCTAAAGAGGTGTTTTGTGTGTTACTTGGGCGAGAGGGTAATCCTCAACAGACTGACAACATACACGGAGGATATAGGCGGTCTGTCTAATAATCAGTTTGGCTTCCGTACAGGGAAGTCGACGGTGGATGCCATCCTGTCCGTCACCATGACGGCCGAGGTGGCAATCCAGCGCAAGAGGCAAGGAGTACGATACTGTGCGGTGGTCACCCTTGACGTGAGGAATGCGTTCAATAGCGCCAGTTGGGTGGCTATGGCCGACTCGCTCTATCGCCTTCAGGTTCCTGGGTACCTGTACAAGATTCTCGGAAGTTACTTCCAGATTCGCGTACTGGTATACAATACAGAGACAGGCCAGAAACGTGTGCAGATCACCGCAGGCATCCCACAAGATTCGATACTGGGTCCGGTGTTATGGAACACAATGTACGACGAGGTACTGCGGCTTGAGTCCCCGAGCGGGGTGAAGATAGTCGGGTTCGCGGACGACATCTCCCTAGAGATATGTGGCGAATCCATCGAGGAGGTCGAGTTAACGGCCTCACACTCCATTGGCATTGTGGAGAGATGGATGAGCTCCAGGCAATTGGAGCTAGCCCACCATAAGACCGAGGTCACGGTGGTGAATAAGCTGTCCTTTGTCAGTCACGTCGATAATGCGTGCAAGAAAGCCTCTATGGCTATATCGGCACTATCCCGCATGATGTCGAATAGCTCGGTGGTGCAAGGGAGTAAGCGTAAACTCCTGCCAGCGTCGCCCTGTCCATACTTAGGTACGGCGAGCCGGCATGGATCACCGCCTTGAGTACCAAGAGCTACGCAAGTAAGCTAGAGAGTACACACAGGCTTATGTGCCTAAGAGTGGTGAGTGCATACCGAACGGTATCACGCGACGCGGTCTGCTTCCTAGCGGGGATGATGCCAATAGGCATTGTCATAAAAGATGACGTAGAGTGCTTCGAGCAACGTGGAACAAGAGGTATTCGGAAGACCACTAGAGCCGCATCCATGGTTAAGTGGCAAAGGGAATGGAACAACTCTACCAAAGGTCGGTGGACCCACCGATTAATCCCGGAATTAACCGGGTGGGTCGGTAGGCGACACGTTGAAGTGAACTTCCACTTAACGCAGATATTGTCTGGCCACGGCTGTTTTAGACAATACCTGCACAAATATGGGCATGCACAGTTCTCCGCATGCAGTAAGTGCGCGGAAGTCGAGGAAACTGCGGAACATGTGTTCTTCGCATGTCCTCGGTTTGACGGCGTGAGATCCGGCATGATTGCCGTAAGCGGTCGCGACACGACTCCGACTGAGATGCTCCAGAGGATGTGCCAGGACCGGGACGTCTGGGACGCGGTATGCGTAGCAGCCTCCCAGATCGTCCTCGATCTTCAACACAAATGGCGAAACGACCAAGGACAGGTCGCAGGGACCACCTAATTACTAAAGCCCTTAGTAGTTAGACATAGTGGGTGCTTAACAAGCACAATAGCCCCCTCCCCGAAGTAATACCGAAAGTTGGTCCCGGGGAGGGTCGAGGGCTTAAGGCACGGGTGGGTTTTTAGTGGGTCGAGGAGTTGGCACCCTCATCCCCACACCCTGAGTTCTTCAGGTGTCTGGTTGCAGATTTTCCATCCCGTCTAAACAAAAAAAAAAATACAATTTTGTGTAGAGGATGATCTTTCAGCTGTGTGAGTATCATCCTGTACATTTTTGCTACGTCTGCAACAGCAGCAATCCGCCGCAATCGGAAGCGTTCTAAGATTGTTAGCAACGGATCCTGCACTACTGGTCCCACCATTAGCGTGTCTTTCAGTGAGATCCCAGTCGAAGTACGACACGACGCGTCGAACACAACACAAAGCTTTGTGGTCGTGCTGACCGGTCGTAGTACTGCGTGGTGCGGCATATAATAGGCTGGAGCCTTCTCCTAATATCTCCATCATGTGCTCCTTCCTTGGTAGTGCCACGATGAATCTGCCTTCCTCGTTCCGACTCGTCGTTTTGTTGAAAAATTCCCCACACTCTGTTTCTTCAACCGAATTCGTGCTGTTGACATGACACGTCTCCAATTCCCAGAATCTAGCGATCATTTCTTGCAGGTCTGCCGTCGAGCTAACGAATGTTTAAGTGCTTGGAATAACTGCTGGAATATTTGGTACTCTTTCGGATACAATCCATCCAAAGACGGTTTTTTGTAGAGTGGGACCGTCGGTCGACAGTTTCCTTCTTCCCGCAGCGAGCAGATCAAAATAGAATTCTGCTCCAATAATCATGTCGACGGGACCGGGCTTTCCAAAAGTTGGGTCTGCTAGCACGATATCCGTTGGTAGTTTCACTGGGCTGATCGGCAGTGTTCGGGTAATCTTCGGCAACACATGGAAATGCATATCCTCCTCGAATGTTGAAATTGATGGTAATCGGGGTTTGATTTTTGCTTCCACAGACCTTGTCGATGTAACGGTTCGATTACCGATACCATGTACGTTCAGGAACGCTGGAGTTTCACGTAGCCTTAGCTTCTTTGCGAAATTGGTGGTCACGTAGCAAAACTCTGAACATGAGTGCAGTAGAGTTCGTGCATACGGAACATTCCCGAACTGATCTTGAACGTGAATAATCGCGGTGAACATTTTGTGGAAGAGATTGCATTTTATCTGATTGCTTTTCAGCTTTCAGAGTAACAGTGGCGTGTGGGTCTGTGGTGGGTGGTGGGTGATTGTGGTGAGAGCTTGATTGAATCACGAGATATGAATTTGTGGTTTGTGTGGCTGGTTGAGTGGATGCTGTTTATGTCTGACTTTGTGGTGTTGATTGACTTGACTGCGATTGCTGCTGTCCCGCTGTTTGGGGTCGGTCTTGCGCTTGTGGAACGGAGGATCTCGAAGACCGTGAATTAGTCGACACGTTGTCAAAATGCAGCATCGTGTGATGCTTTCAGCCGCACTTACTACACGAACCTTTGGTGCATCCTTCGGCGAAATGTCTTGCATTCAAGCAATTGCGGCATAATCGCTTTCGGGTTGCATCCTCTACACGCTGGGTGACTGACAGGCCCTTGAATGTATTGCACTTGAAAGGGAGATGGTAGGATTCTCCGCAAAACAAGCACTTTCTGGATGACTGTGATGACGTATGTGTCACAGAGATACGTGGACGCCTAGTTTCTATTTCATTCGGCTTGCTAGGTGCAATCGACTGCAATACGACGCAATGATCCCTTAGGAAGTCTATCAGTTGATCGAACTTCGGAACATCCTTGGAATTGTGGTGTGACTGCCACAAGCGAAGAGTAGCTAAATCTAAACGAGCTCACAATAAGTATGCTAATATTGTCGACCAGTTTTGTGTGTCCTCGCCGATTTTGTTCAGCATTTGCAGATTCTTGTCAAATTCGTTAATCAGGTGGTTCAGGGCGTCACAATTCTCTTGTCGCATTGGCTCAACAGCAAAGATCGCATCCAGATGGGCTTTTACGATGAGATTTTTATTCCCGTACTTCTTCTCTAGCACCTCGTAGTTCTCAGCAGATAAGTCCACAGAGATCACTTCATCACCAAACACCGAAGCGCGCAGATAAGTGAATTTGTCGATGGCAGTCAACTGACGGTTGTTGTGGATTAGACTGTGGAACGTATCCCTGAAAGTGACCCAGTCCTTGATCTTTCCGCTAAAGGAAGGTAGTTTGATATCAGGAAGCTTCACTCGGGACATCGTAGGATCTGCAGCAGCTTGCATAGGAGCAGATGATCTGGATGACTCAGCCTTTGGTGGCCTAAGAGCAACCAATGCTGCCTTGACTTCACGGTACTGCTCCTCTACGACACGAATTGCTTCATCGTACGGTTCTTCTCGTTTAGCAGCCAGTGCGTCCATGCGTTTCTTGCGTTGAGCAGCAGACTCCTTCACATCTTCGTCTTCTTCGTTATCCTCTTCGTCTATGGTAATTTCAATTTTCCGGCGTACACCGTAAAATTTGCGCATAGCACTCTCCAACGTTTCTAGTCGAACTTCAATCTGGTTTGCCTGGGTTTCTCTCTGGAACTCAGCAACGAACTTAGAGATAGCCTTAATGGAATTCTTCAGCTGTCTTTCTTGCTTCCGTAATTCGGCGAGGCTAACTTCCTCCATTGTTCAACACTAACACACTTCTCACAGATCAATTACTGAACTTTGATGTACTGCTCACTATTCACGAAAAAGTCAATGTTTGAGAGGTGCAATCACTAGAGTTCATACAAAAAACCGCACACACTTGGTTAAATTAAGCAGCAGCACAAGAAACTGAATTTAAAGTTCACTGATCAATCACTTCGAATCACTCACTGTAGGACGACTGGTGCACTGCTGCGTGAGTTGAGCAACTCAACGTTCCATGGAAACCCGACCCGAATTGACCAAAATTGACACCAATGACAGCCGATAAGGAGGACTAGCAGCGGACAGAAAACTAGAGAGACCAACAAAGCGACTCCGTGGAATCAAACGCAGGGGAACCAGACCACAATCCCGGACAATGAACGCTCATGCATTGATGTTCAACCATTTATTGAAGCTCTTTATTCGCAGACCATAGACATGCAATTTACTTCCCTGCCGTAGTCGTGTTCTCGTGAATAAACCTCTCCGTCATCTGTTGTCCGCCTTCGCAATCCAGTTATTCCGTCTTCGATTCTCCTGCGAGAACTTTCACTCCGTGTCAGCTTCAGCAATGCAGCAATCGATGACAATAGCAGCGCAACGCCGCCTAATCTGCTTGATGGCGCCAATTGATGTGTAAATTTTCCACCACTTATCACGCGCGAGTATATCTAAATTATACGCACTACTTAACTGTCCAGTATCCACCGGTTAAAAATCCGGCTCAAAGGACCATGTTCCGGATTGCCATATAAAAACTTCAGTGGACTGTATATACATAAATGGCAAGTCCAGAGCGCACTATCGAATCGGTCACCGACCTCCGAATCTTCTTATATCGGACACTAAGGTTAAAAATACACTCCTACCGGGTGCAAAGAATGTAGTTTATCATTCTATCTATCTGCTGTGGCGATCGCGCCAGATCGGGTCGTTGAGAGATGAGAAAATATGCTGCGAACTGTTATACAGTGAGAGGGTAAAGGGCTAGCCTAATTTTAAATACTCAACCGAACAGAGATAATGAAATCATTGGGTATAGGACCAAGTCTCCTCCGGTTGGTGCTAAACCGATGAGTCCGGACATCAATAGAAGCATAAAGTTGCCATAACGGCACGAAATGCATCTACACACTCTTATTCTTACCGAATCCCTCAATCGCAATTTTCAATGTATTCGCATAGATTGTTCTTAAGAAGCTTCTACTTGATTGATACAGTAGTAGAAGTGAAAGTTTACAAAAAAAAGAGTTTGCTTCGAGCATCGGCTGTGAAAGGTTATGTAGATGCTTTATTATGCACTATTATGGTATCGGACATGACGCGTTTCGTATTGTTTTGGTTATCTATGACTAGGCGATGCGAGTGATCGAGTGAGCACAAAAAAAAACAACACAAATGCTTCCTGGTGAGATGTGGTGGTTCACCGGGGTGGTGCAGCGGTGGTGGGGATCACAATTAACTGTGATTCATAATATTAGTTTGCCATGCTCGCCGCAAATCAGAAATCGGTACTAATATTTAAATATTTTACTAAACGCCGCGTGAATTCAGCTTATTGTTTACAAAAAGTTTGGGATCGCCAGTTATTACATATTGAGGATGTATGCTAGTTCCAAGCATCATCTGTTGGTTCTCTGTGTAATAACAACGGATCTGGCAGCAACGGAATGGCAACCTCGGGCGGCAATCATGCTCATTATCTTGCTCATGCTCATAGAAACGGATAAAAGATTTGAATAGGATAAGACAACTGCAACTTCTAGCTGTGATTAGCATGCTATCTTGCTTCCACACACGCTTATTATACTGGACTGGTCTGAAAATCGGATACGAGTCGTCTGGTCTTGCCCGGATAATATCATAACAAGTGCTCCATTAAAATCTCTTGGATAAGGAAACAATATTTTTAAATACTGAATCAAACTGTAAGATATGATTAACATATATTTTTAATAATACGAAACTATTGTACCGTAAAACGGGATAACATTGATCAGCGGGGTAGAATTGGTTTGGCCCATATCATGAATATCTCAAATAAACATTTTTTGTTGATACCTTTTGCTTCCAAAAGCTATAACATTGATTTAATAATAAAGTTTTTTGATTGCCGAGAACTGAAAATTGAATTGAGCATAGATTTTTAAACATTCTTCAAGCGGGAAAAAAAGCAATCAATGCTAGTCTAAAAGATAGCATTAAAGGTTAGAGATATTTTTTTTATTTACGCTAGGTTGGGTTCTTGATTAAAGGGAAAAGATCGTAATAAAATTTTTAGTCTTAACTGTTTAAAAAAAATTCTCATGGATGTCCACTTTTTGCACTTTTTGCTACAATTTGTCACAAAATTGTAATTGTTGCGCTTTTTCATTGAGGCAAAGGGCAAATCTCATAAAGATTAAAATTAAGTAATAAAATTTTTACACAGACATTAAAATTCTAAATATAAAATCAAAAGTTAATGTCCCCTGCCTCTACCCCCTGGCTACGCCTATGATCACAACGGCATTTATGCATCTTCTCTAGGAAATCACATTATGTATGATGTATGATGTATGATATGTACTACCACCCATTGTAGCACGGAAACTAAGTCCGACAGCAATGGGCTCTCGTCTCTGTTAGACTTGATCAAGCTTTAACAATCACTGAATATCCTAATCATGCCATTGTATGAAAGGTCAAAAACGGGTTGGGTGGATTGATAGGCAACATCACTTATACGTTTCCACAGGGATATAAAGAATCTTCTTCCAACAACAAGATTGAACAAATGGTCAAAAGAGTAAGCCAACTAACATGAGGATTCCCCAATGGGCGGGGAGAAGAGCCCGCCCTCTATTCGCAAACTGTTAGCAATGGGGAGTTGGCATTCCCACTCTTTCCATCCAGAGTGCTTCAATCGGGTGCCCTGATGGTCCCTCCCATTCCCATGAATTATTTAAATAATAGTGTACATATTTATGTAAATGAAAAATACTACAATCATTCGTATCTATTAAATGTGATCTCCATTCGGTAGATCCTGAAATGCAAGAAATGTTGTAAAGTGTTAAAGTACAGGGTTCTGTGGTTCACGCTTAAGCACCTGTTCGTTCGTGTTCATTGCTAGCAGCATTTCACCAAAATCTTGATTTGAGGAATCCTGAAAAAGTTTGTTAAATCTATTGAAATTTTACAAAACTAACATATATACATTTTAATTTACTGTTGCCAGGGTCACTTTTTGCTACTTGATGCTACTTGATGCTACTTATTGCTCCTGAGTAAGGAAAACAGGGAAGATTTAATTGAAAGGGAGTTAAGGACAAATGGACATAAAAAAACTATAATGTTAAATAATGTTTAAATCATCGATGAAGTAAAATCAATAAAACAATATTACCAAATATAATGATATTGTGAGTTATGATCAAGTAATGACAAAGATTGAACTGTAAAATTAGACACTTGCCAAATAGCACACAGCGCTGCATGAATCAGATCAGCTCAGAATTGGTAAAAAGTCCATTTGCAAACGGGAAATGCAAAATACATTCAGTAATAAGTAAAAAAGCCTACTACAGATTCCGTAATTTTCAAAAGCCTACCACAGATGTAATTTTCTGCGTTATATAATGGACATGTATGGAATGCTAGATGTCATAAATTGAAGGGAAATTTCAAAAGAAAGAGAGAGAGAGCGAGGGGGGGAGGGGGTCGGCTCTCAAAAAAAGCATTAGATAAAAAAAACTGGTTACGGTTACGTTGTCCCCGGGAAATCTGCAACAAATGGAAGGAACTTTTAGTTTCGCTGTGTTAACAAAAATGCATGTTAAACATTCCAGACTCATTGTACAGAACTGGCGTCTTCAGCAAAGCTTTGCTGTGCGTAAAAATCATCTTTTGATATCGTTATATAAGTTCAAAATCATACTTCAGAGATGACGTTGCAGTCTATCTTTGTCAAATAAAGCTCTAGAGAGTTGCCGTTTTCGGCAAAGTTGTTTGGAATGTATTAATTTGACATTATCAGAGTAGTTCCCAATTTAGCCGCAGAAAAGGCGCTGCTGTCTGTTTTTGTCATATGACACAGTTGCCGTCTGGGGTAAAATTGTTGATAATGTAAAATGTAGTCACTTGCCATTATCATATTAGTTTTAAATTGCGCCGCAAAGATGGCGCTGCAGTCTATCTTTGCAAAATGAGGCTCTGAGAGTTTCCGTCTCGAGCAAAGTTGTTAAGAATGTAAAATGAAGACCTTTGAAATAATCATACCGCAGAGATGGTGCTGCAGCCTATTTTTGCCAAATGAAGCTCTAGAGAGTTGCCGTCTTCAGCAAAGTTTCTCAGTATGCCATTTGTCGTCTTTTGACATTATACTATTAATTCCAGATCTTGCCATAGACTTAGCCAGGATTTTGAATAGGGGGTGGGGGGGGCAAGCTTAGTTTTTTTTAGAGACAGAGAGAGAGAGAAGAGCGAGAGAGAGAGAGAGAGTTAAAGAGAGAGAGAGAGATAAAGAGAGAGAGAGAGAGAATTACACCGTCTTCAACCAGTTGCTGCACAAACTGAACACTTAACATTATACAACGGACAACACAATGCCCGGTGGACCCATATAGTAGGGACATTATCGAGTTCCGTCGGATGGAGCGGGAATCGAACCCTCACTTTGTGATAATCTACCTGAACGGCGGGTGGTTTAACTTTTCAGCTCTCACCCAAAGTATTTTACAATACCCGTCCGATTTTGGCAACAAGATTAAACTATTCTAGACTTGATCTGGAATGAAAAAAAAAAGATTTTGAAAACTCTCGATTTTCCCAAGTTTCAAAATCGAATCCCATTACATAGGAACCATGCTGAAATCTTACGGGTACTAAAATGTGTCAAAATATTCATTTTACAGTCATGTTGGATTTTTGTATACGATAACCACGGAGTTTGTTAACAATTTTTACTGAAAATGTACTTTTCCTCGCGACCCGCTCGCCCACACTGAAAATTAATTAACAAATCTATTCGTTGTTTTCTACACCGAAATTTATTTGTACTTTTCAAGAAACTACCTTCGTATTCAATGCCACAATGCTGTTACATAACTGTTAGAAGCACGAAGCATTAGTTGACTCAGAAACACACACTCGTTCATTGTACGAAAACAATACAAAATGCCACGAATATTTTGTTATCGATAAGAATTTATTTATTTATATAATTCCAACTGACTTAACATCTTATTGAAATGTAATGGGGAAAAGCCATGTGGCGTAAAAACCCCCTATCTCTAAACCGTACACTACATTAATCAACAAAAATAGAAGGAATACAAAGCAAGTAAACAGAATTAATTCTAGTACACACAAAAAACTTGGCAGTAAAATTAAAAATAATCTTTCGTGGAATCAGTCGTCTGGTATCCAGTATGTAGTATTTGTCAGCATTTCCGAACTAGCGGCTTACCATCCAACTACGCTGAATCCGGTGACGGAAGGTCTCAGCGGAACAGTTGAAGTCAAACAGAGCGTAGAGTTCATTGAAGCGCGATGACATGAATCGAATTGGATTGTGTTGGCCGTAGTTTGAAGCACGGGTTCCGAGCTGCAGAAAATTTCTTGTTCGCAGAACTCGTTCAGGAGCGTAGATAGATAGTTCTGCCAGAATTCCTGGAGAGTCGATTTCACCTAGCAGCACTTTTGCCACGAAGATTGCTTGTATGACTGTACGCCTATGTTCCAACGTTTCAATACCCAAGAGTGAGCAACGATCCTGGTACGATGGAAGGTTGACAGGATCATTCCACGGCAGATGACGGAGAGCACAACGAACAAATTTTCTTTGAACAGCTTCAATCCTCGCAATCCAGATTATTTAATAGGGGCACCACCAAGGCACCAAATTCCAGGATAGTACGCACGAGAGAGCAGAACAATGCTTTCAGACAGGTGGGATCACGCAATTCGTCAGAGATCTTAAACATAAAACCGAGCTGTCTGTTGGCTTTGGTAATCATATCTGTGATAAAATGATAAAATCTTTGAAGGGGGGTAGCTCTCGAATCTTCCGGTCCGCCTCTAAGCATCTTGCTATGAGGTACCAGGTGGGTCTCCAATGGTGAACAGCCTGTCGATCTGTCAAATTTGGAAGACGTCTACATTGAGTTATCACAAATTATAATAATCCGTCCACTATATCACAATATATTGGGATTGGTTGAGCAGATTGGAGATAATGAAATCATTGGGTATAGGACCAAGTCTCCTCCGGTTGATGCTAAACGGATGAACCTGGACATGAATAGAAGCATAAAGTTGCCAGAAGGCACGAAATGCATCTACGCACTCTTATTTTTACCAAATCCCTCCATCGCAAATTTAAATGGATTAGCATAGATTGTTTTTAAGAAGCCTCTACTTGATTGATACAGTTGCAAAAATTGAAAGTTTATGAAAAAGAGTATGCTTCGAGCATCGACTGTGAAAGGTTGTGTCGATGCTTAATTACGCACTATTCTGCTATCGGGCATGGTGCGTTTCGTATTGTTTTGGTTATCTATAATTCAGTGATGCGAGTGATCGAGTGAGCACAGAAAAAAAAACTACAAAAATGCTTCCTGGTGAGATGTGGTGGTTCGCCGGGCTGGTGGACCGGTGGTGAGGATCACAATTAATTTTCATCCATAATAGTGGTTTGCCATACTTGCCGTGTCACTTGGAGAAAGAAAGCCACTATACCTTTTTGTGAGTGGCTCCAATACCATCCTTGGTATCTACTATTGGTTTAAATCGGTTCAAATCGGATTTCCAGCATTATAGAGAATCTTTTTGTTTTTCCAATGAAAACCCACCACCACACTTTGTGAGTGGCCCCAATAGCATCCTCACTGTTGGTTTAAATAGGTTCAAATCAGAAATCGGTACTAATATTTAAATATTTCATTAAACGCCGCGTGAATTCAGCTTACCGTTTACCAAAAAGAATCCTACTGCCACCCAATCCTGTTATCCAACATCCCAGTGAAAGTGCAAAGGCCCTACCCTTTTCTTATTTGGCATGCATTCGGGTGAAGCAGGCGCCAATATTCTGTTGGTTCTCTGTGTTATAACAGCTGATCTGGCAGCAACGGAGTAGCAACCTTGGGCAGTCAATCATGCTCATTATCTTGCTCATGCTCATAGAAAGGGATAAAATCTTTGAATAGGATAAAACCACTTCAACTTCTCGCATTGATTAGCATGCTGTCTTGCTTTCTCACACGCTTATCAAATTACTGGTCTGAAAATCGGATACGATTCGTCTCGTTTCACCTGGATTATATCGTAGCATGTGCTCCATTAATATCTCTTGGATACAGAAACAATATTTCAAAATACTGAATCAAACTGTAAGATATGATTAACATATATTCTCAATAATACGAAACTACAGTACCGTAAAACGGGATATTATTGATCAGCGGGGTAACATTGATCGGTTTGGCCCATATCATGAATAGTTCAAATATACATTTTCCGTTGATACACTTTCTAACTATGGATTATGAATTATGTTTCTCAATCTGGTGTTATTTGACTTCCGAAAGCTATAGCAATGGTTAAAATATTACGTTTTTTGATTGCCAAGAACCGAAAATTGAACTGAGCATAGCTTTTTCCACTTTCAGCTAGCGGGAAAAAACAATCAATGCTTGAATCATAGTTAACATTTCCAGAGATATTTTATTAGATACGCTAGGTTAGCTAGGAGGCGACTTCGCGCTTTTTCATTGAGGTAAAGGGACAATCTCACAAACATTAAAAATAAATAATAAAAAATTGAAACAAACTTTAAAAATCTAAAAATAAATTCAAAAGTTAGGGGGGGGGCAACGGCCCCACCCTGCCCCCCTCTGGCTACGCCTATGGATCTTGCCACTAAGATAGCGCTGCAGTCTATCTTTGCTAAATGAAGCTCTAGAGAGATGCCGTCTTGGATAAAGTTTTACAGTATGTCATGTGTCGTCTTTTTACGGGCTTCAAACGGTGAGTTGACAACTTCGAAGGAGGGTGCGATCGTTACGGCCTAGGACTCTCGCCTTTAAAGTGGAATCTTCATAGTGATACCATCCACTATGGTTCTGCTTTGCGATGAATTCTCTACCCAACCCTGGAAAATAGTTTCATTAAGCTGTACGCGAACGTGAGATTATAACGGAGGTCCGTATTCGTGCAAACCATCCTGAAAACGTGATTAACGACAAATGATGAACCGAATAACCCTCAACTATATCGTTGCGCCGTTGATCGCAACTTTCACTCAACGTACTTAGCCAAAACCATGAAATACCACCATTCCGCATCGAACGCTGAGGAGCTTCGGTTCTATTTTTTTCGCACTCCGCACTACCTCTTTTTCTTTTTTCTTTTTTCTAACCGCAATCAATCACGCGGTGATTAAAATTAGTGCACTGTTTGAACAGCCGATATCCAGCCGAGCGTTCGTTTAGGGAAGCAGACATTCTCGGCCGAGTCCGACGAATGATCTGTCCAGCCAGTACCCTCGTCAAACACCCTAGGGGCAATAGTGTAACCCCATAAGCATCATCGCTGCAGGAAAGGTCTTCGCTCCATCCACTGCCGGTCAACAAGCGGTGCTTTGTTTGCGAACAACAGCAGAAGGTGCCATATGGTATATACCGGCAAAGGCGCAGTGTAAGGGCAAGTAACGAGTTTTTGTTTTTGTTCCCTCATCTGCTAGTGTTTTTTTTTGTGTATTCCTCTCCCATATAGTAAATCGTTCTGCATAGGGTGGTTCAAAAAAAAAAATCATCTGATAGAGGGTGTGGTTTCTGCAGCGAGCCTGACATGTGACGACGTTATGGAAGATAAGGGGCGACTTCCAAATTTTGCTTCATCTACCATTTAAATTCTGGAATGCAAACAATTGCATGCAGGATCAATGGTGGATGGGAAAAAGACGTATTCACCGTCGGATTCGGTACAAGTGACCTTCGCCGGATCAATTCTCCCAAAGTTTGTTGAAATTGATAAGGTTCTTTTTCCAGTGCGCCTTTTTGTACCAAGGGTATTTAATTGTTCCAAGTTCAAACAGTTACTTTTTGCGACAACAAGCCCCGTTGTGGCAAATGCGGCCAAAGGCATCTAGAGGATGCTTGCCAACAAGAAGCAATAAAGTGTGATTACTGTAGCAAAGAGCCTCGCCACAATTTGCAGAACTGCCCCGTGTACAAGAAGCGCACTGGTAACGTGAGACGCTCCATACAAGAACGCTCCAAGCAGACGTATGCAGAAATATTAATGTCGTAAAACTGAGCGTCTGCATCGTCTGTATCAGCCGCTCAAAATGAAAATCCTTTTTGATTTTGTCTTCCGATGAACTGGACTGTGACGTAACCGATGAGAGTGGATTTCCGGAGGTACACGCCCTCGGTAAAAGAAAGCCCACTAGTTCTCCGGATGTGCGCCGGAAACAAATAAAACCTACTCTCAAAAGCTTAAAAAAAAAAAGAGAGAGAGAGAGAAAAAAAAAAAAAAAAAAAAAAAAAAAAAAAATGAGCCCCCCCCCCCCCCCATCTCTACACCCCCCCCCCCCCCCCAAAAAACAAAAACCAAAAGAAGGCCCCAAAACCAAAAACAACGTCCTCCTCCAATTCCACTAAAACCCCCTTCTTTGTTAATAATATTATAAATTCTCTTGTTCTTTCGGTTTTTCCACCCCCCCAAAAACTATTTACCCTCCTTTTCCCATAGTTGGAAACTATTTCAAGCAATTGACTGTATCAGCGCCTCTCATTGGTGAATTCATATCTTTAGATGAATAATTCGTCGAGTGAGGATCAAGATAAAGGGTCTTTTGATCAAAATTTGGTCGACTTAAACATGACGCATTTCTTTTCATCGCGCATTAAAAAATTTTGCACACCCCTTATTTTGAAGATGTGTGCGTGTAGCATCATGCCTCTATTTTGATTTTGAGATTAGCACTTCAGTTATCAAAATGTCGTCGAAGGAAGAGAAGCAACGCATCAAAATTTTGCACGTGTATGGTGAAAATCCAAACTACTCTCATGCCAAGTTGGCGAAATTGTTGAATGTGGCTAAATCAACTGTTACCAACGTATTAAAAGTATTCGGTGAACGTTTGTCAACAGCCAGGAAAGCTGGATCGGAGGGAAATCGAAAGCCGGAGGGCACATCGACGACAAAAGGAGTTGCCCACTGTTTCGAGCGGAACCCCAACCTCTCCGTCCAAGATGTCGCAAAAAAGCTGGGAGTGGCGCCTTCAAACATGGATAGAGCTAAAAAAAACGAGCTCGACTGTCGACTTACAAGAAAGTGGTGTCTCCAAATCGCGACGGTAAACAAAAACGTCGGAAAAAGCACGATCGCGAAAGTTGTACACGACGATGCTGACGAATTTTGAGTGGTACAGGACGTTGAAACTTACGTCAAGGCAGACTTTAAACAGCTTTCTGGACAGGAATTGTATACGGCAACCGGACGGGGAAAGGCGGCAGATATTTTCAAGCACATTAAACTGCCAAAGTTCGCGAAGAAATATCTGGTGTGGCAGGTCATCTGTACCTGTGACTTGAAAAGCAACGTTTACTTTGCGACCGGAACCGTCAACCAGGAAATTTATCTGAGCGAGTGCCTTCAAAAACGTCTACTGCCTTTTCTGCAGCGGCACAATTGTTCCGTTCTATTTTGGCCGGATTTGGAATCTTGCCATTACGGAAAAAAGGGCATGGAGTGGTATGCTGCCAACAACGTTCAAGTAGTGCCTAAGGACAAGAACCCTCCCAACACGCCAGAGCCCTGCCAAATCGAATCGCCCAATATTGGGCAATCGTCGAGCGGAACCTTAAGAAGACTCAAAGAGCTGTTGTGAGCGAGAAACAGCTCAAGGCAAACTGGCGTGCTGCAGCGAATAAAAGGACAAGGAGACTGTACAAAATCTTATGTTAGGTGTTAAACGAATTCGCATTCGTTAAAAATGAAGCTTAGCTTAATATTTCTCCTGTATTCTGTATTAACTGAACTTGAAAAGAAAAAGAATTTGACTTATTAATAAAAACTTTGATCGACTCACACACATTACTGTTTGACCAAATTTTGATCGGAACACCCTTTATGATCACCGTATTACAATGAAACTGTCACAGTCTAATACCTAAATAAGACTCGTTCAAGTATTTGATTCACAATTTTGATTGTGATATATTTGCTCTCTGTAAAACGTGGCTTTCTTCTGAAGATGAATTAAACTTCCACGATTTTAACATTATTCGCCTGGACCGAGATGATTCATATGGTGGCGTACTTTTGGGGATCAAAAAGTGCTAACCCTTCTATAAAATCTCACTCCCAAAAATCTCAGGCATTGAAATCATCGCTTGCTTAATAAATGTAAAGGATAAAGATCGGTGCATATAGGTGACGAACTAACCCATGAGGTTGAAAGTCACCCTAATAAAGACAAAAAAAAAAAAATCTGTGCCTAGCTTCCATCTATGTCCCACCGAGGACATCAATAAACCGTCGTCAACTTTGGAGTTCTGTTAAATTACTTCCATCTCCAGTTCTGATTCTGGGCGATCTGAATTCCCACGGTACTGCTTGGGGCGAACAATACGATGACAACAGAGCGGGTATTTTCGATTACTTATGCGACGATTTCAACTTAACCATCTTGAACACTGGGGAAGCGACACGAATAGCAAAACTTCCTGCCAGGGAGAGTTGACTTGACATATCTTTGCGCTCTAGTTCATTATCATTAGATTGTCTGTGGAAGGTAATCAATGATCCCCATGGTAGTGATCACTTACCAATTATTATCTCAATCACAAACAGTTAAAAAAAAACAGACAAGTCAATCCATATTCCGTATGACCATATTGATTGGCAACATTTTACATCGGCGGTAACCCTTGGTATTGATTCTACCGATCCTCTTCCACCATTAGAAGAGTATCGTTTCCTTTCCGAACTGATGTACAAGAGTGCATTACAAGCTCAAAAACGACGTGTTCCAAGTGCATCCCTCAAAAGAAGACCCGCCACCCCTGGATGGGATGCCCTAAGTTGTATCTTGAGAAATCCGATGCGTTTATAATTTATCGTAGACATGAAACATGTGAGCTTTTTGATAAGTACCTCAAGATTGAAAACCAAAAAAGATTAAGAACTTACTCAAAGCAAAGAAACGCAATTACTGGCGTTCGTTTGTAGAGGGACTATCTAGAGAAACCTTGATGACAACGCTTTGGAGAAAGGCTCGTTACATGCGAAACCACTCATCCTCCAATGAGAGTGAAGAATATTCCATGCAGTGGATATTCGACTTAGCTAAAAAGGTTTGTCCAGACTCTGTCCCAACACAACCGAATTTACGGGATACCACCCGAAGTAACGGTTTTCTGGACGAACCATTCACAATGTTGGAATTTTCAATGGAACTTTTTTCATCGAACAACTCTGCTCCGGGAAGCGATATGATTAAATTCAACCTTGTGAAATATCCCTCCGATATCGCTAAAAGACGATTACTTAACCTGTATAACACTCTCATGGAATTAAAATTAGTTCCACCCAGATGGAGACATGTTAAAGTAATAGCTATTCAAAAGCCTGGGAAACCAGCGTCTGATTACAATTCATACCGTCCGATTTCTATGCTATCATTTTTAAGGAAATTGTTAGAAAAGATCCTATCAAGACTTGACCGTTGGGTTGAATCGAACTACCTTTTATCAAATACGCAGTTTGGTTTCCGAAAGAGCAAAGGAACAAACGATTGTTTAGCGTTGCCTTTATCTGATATACAACTGGCCTTTGCTCACAAGAAGCAATTGGCTACAGTATTTCTGGATATTAAGGGCGCATTTTAATCAGTTCCCAAAGATATACTGGCAGATAGTTTCCACAGTTGTGGTTTACCAGGAATTTTAAATATTTTTTGTATAATTTACTGTAAGAAAAACAAATGACCTTCAATCTAGGCCAACTGACAAATTCTAGAATTAGCTACATGGGCTTACCCCAAGGCTCATGTTTAAGTCCCTTACCTTAAAATTTTTATGTTAATGATATTGATAACTGCTTGGAAAATAGATGCACGCTAAGACAACTTGCAGACTACAGCATCGTCTCCTTTAGAGGTCCATGTGCGGAAATCTTGCAAAGACCATTGCAAAATTCCCTAGATAATCTATCCTTCTAGGCTATAACTAAATTTGGGGATCGAATTTTCACCGCAAAAAAACGGCTTGGTAGTGTTTACTAGAAAGCGGTTCCCAGCCCAACTTTGCCTCAAGCTGTTGGGAAAAGACATTACCCAATCTTTGAACTTCAAATACCTTGGAGTCATGTTTGATCCAAAATGCACTTGGAGTATTCACATTGCGTATTTGAAACAGAAATGTCAACAAAGGATCAATTTTCTAAGATCAATTTCCGGGACATGGTGGGCTCTTTTTGCTTCTTTTCTTTGCGGACTTTCTAGCAAAGGTGGGCGCAAAAGAGAGCGAGATTTTTGAAAGAAGAATTTCACATGTTTAATTATTCCCATAAGTACCTCAGAGTTCTCTTCAAAGTTGGCAAAACGATTAGACAAGTAATTCTCTTGGGCGGTGGTTACATTCCATTATTCCAAATGTTTCGTCGAGATCTGGTTTAATGGTTGGATGTAAGTCGCGGTTTCATTCGTGTGATGTCAGACTATGTCCAACCACTACTCGCTAGACGCACATCTCTACAGAATAAACCTCGTCCAAGCAATTATGTAGGTGCGGAACCCGTTATGATGACATCGCTCACGCAGTTTGGCATTGCCCGGATAATGAGCCTCCAGAATACGAATATTGGATACCCTAGTGGCTCGAGGTAGACAACCCTTCCGCGAGGTAAGAGATGTTTTGGGAATGCGTGATCTTCCCTGCATGCAAGCGATTTACGAATTCCTTTGTTTGTCTGATCTAAGAGTGTAACGTCATCATCCCCCTTCCTTTCACTCTAGTAAATTCCCTGCCATTGTGTCCCAGTTATATTATCCTTTTGTTTCCGTGCTACTTGTACCTGCCCAGCAAGCTGTGATCCCCCATCTGCAGCTTAGTTCCTGAAAGGGACTACAGGGACCGAGGATTTGGTAGATATCGCAACTATGAGCAGCAACTAATACCAGAAATAAGTTACCTGCCTATCCCCTTCCAAACGATAATGTGACCCATTAACCTCGAGCTTGCTACGAGGAATTGGCACCCCAATTTACTAAAATCGAAAAATAAAACACTGTTAATTACAATATTGAATGTTGGCTCCACAAAGTGTTACACACGCCTGAGCCTAACAAATAAACGTACTGATTAAAAAAATAAAATACAGAGGAATTGAAACAGATGTGGCACCTGGAGGGTAGCATAGTGCCAGTAATAATCTTGGCGACTATAATTACTTCCCGTAATTTTATGCGGTCTATTTAGGTGTTAACAATATTCCGAGAGCTGTGCTTGGATCCTGTGATGTTTTTCGGTGATTCCTAAATCACCATAACTGATCCGATCGAAGCGACTAAGATATAAGTTAACTGTGAGATCCTGCACAGAACTCAACTTCCTTGGTATAGAGATAGCCCAGGGTAGATGGAATTTTCAGCAAATTAGCTCAGAAATACGAAATAAAAATAATAAACTTATTAATGAATATGTAACTTTATGGTTAGTGCATCCTAAACAGTAAGTATACGGAACACGTTCAATACAAAATCATTGAAAGCATGAAAGAAAATGACCAAGTTACAGGAGAAAAAGAAGACAACAAAACCATTGCCATAAGTGAAAATTAAATTGAAAGATGCCTGCCTTCCGATAGTTGATGAATTCAGGAAGCACTTATACCTATTAATATAACAGTATCCATGAACAATCACATTACGTAAAACGTGACTATTTGAAAGGCTATTATATTATATCTCTCAGTGTGACTAGAGCGCATAAAGTGACATCCACTAGAACCAACGTTTGTTTATAGGTTGATCAAGTGCACTGCACCCTACGTTTTTATATGGTCCAGGAATTAGCGTTACGATCGTGCATTTACCTGTCATAGATTGTCCGCCACCCCAGCACGTGTTCAGATAAAATAGACGACGGGCTAATCGCTTTAATGTTTCGAGGCGTTCGTTTGTAGAGGGACTATCTAGAGAAACCTTGATGACAACGCTTTGGAGAAAGGCTCGTTACATGCGAAACCACTCATCCTCCAATGAGAGTGAAGAATATTCCATGCAGTGGATATTCGACTTAGCTAAAAAGGTTTGTCCAGACTCTGTCCCAACACAACCGAATTTACGGGATACCACCCGAAGTAACGGTTTTCTGGACGAACCATTCACAATGTTGGAATTTTCAATGGAACTTTTTTCATCGAACAACTCTGCTCCGGGAAGCGATATGATTAAATTCAACCTTGTGAAATATCCCTCCGATATCGCTAAAAGACGATTACTTAACCTGTATAACACTCTCATGGAATTAAAATTAGTTCCACCCAGATGGAGACATGTTAAAGTAATAGCTATTCAAAAGCCTGGGAAACCAGCGTCTGATTACAATTCATACCGTCCGATTTCTATGCTATCATTTTTAAGGAAATTGTTAGAAAAGATCCTATCAAGACTTGACCGTTGGGTTGAATCGAACTACCTTTTATCAAATACGCAGTTTGGTTTCCGAAAGAGCAAAGGAACAAACGATTGTTTAGCGTTGCCTTTATCTGATATACAACTGGCCTTTGCTCACAAGAAGCAATTGGCTACAGTATTTCTGGATATTAAGGGCGCATTTTAATCAGTTCCCAAAGATATACTGGCAGATAGTTTCCACAGTTGTGGTTTACCAGGAATTTTAAATATTTTTTGTATAATTTACTGTAAGAAAAACAAATGACCTTCAATCTAGGCCAACTGACAAATTCCAGAATTAGCTATATGGGCTTACCCCAAGGCTCATGTTTAAGTCCCTTACCTTAAAATTTTTATGTTAATGATATTGATAACTGCTTGGAAAATAGATGCACGCTAAGACAACTTGCAGACTACAGCATCGTCTCCTTTAGAGGTCCATGTGCGGAAATCTTGCAAAGACCATTGCAAAATTCCCTAGATAATCTATCCTTCTAGGCTATAACTAAATTTGGGGATCGAATTTTCACCGCAAAAAAACGGCTTGGTAGTGTTTACTAGAAAGCGGTTCCCAGCCCAACTTTGCCTCAAGCTGTTGGGAAAAGACATTACCCAATCTTTGAACTTCAAATACCTTGGAGTCATGTTTGATCCAAAATGCACTTGGAGTATTCACATTGCGTATTTGAAACAGAAATGTCAACAAAGGATCAATTTTCTAAGATCAATTTCCGGGACATGGTGGGCTCTTTTTGCTTCTTTTCTTTGCGGACTTTCTAGCAAAGGTGGGCGCAAAAGAGAGCGAGATTTTTGAAAGAAGAATTTCACATGTTTAATTATTCCCATAAGTACCTCAGAGTTCTCTTCAAAGTTGGCAAAACGATTAGACAAGTAATTCTCTTGGGCGGTGGTTACATTCCATTATTCCAAATGTTTCGTCGAGATCGTGGTTTAATGGTCTGGATGTAAGTCGCGGTTTCATTCGTGTGATGTCAAGACTTATGTCCAACCACTACTCGCTAGACGCACATCTCTACAGAATAAACCTCGTCCAAAGCAATTTATGTAGGTGCGGAACCCGTTATGATGACATCGCTCACGCAGTTTGGCATTGCCCGGATAATGAGCCTCCAGAATACGAATATTGGATACCCTAGTGGCTCGAGGTAGACAACCCTTCCGCGAGGTAAGAGATGTTTTGGGAATGCGTGATCTTCCCTGCATGCAAGCGATTTACGAATTCCTTTGTTTGTCTGATCTAAGAGTGTAACGTCATCATCCCCCTTCCTTTCACTCTAGTAAATTCCCTGCCATTGTGTCCCAGTTATATTATCCTTTTGTTTCCGTGCTACTTGTACCTGCCCAGCAAGCTGTGATCCCCCATCTGCAGCTTAGTTCCTGAAAGGGACTACAGGGACCGAGGATTTGGTAGATATCGCAACTATGAGCAGCAACTAATACCAGAAATAAGTTACCTGCCTATCCCCTTCCAAACGATAATGTGACCCATTAACCTCGAGCTTGCTACGAGGAATTGGCACCCCAATTTACTAAAATCGAAAAATAAAACACTGTTAATTACAATATTGAATGTTGGCTCCACAAAGTGTTACACACGCCTGAGCCTAACAAATAAACGTACTGATTAAAAAAATAAAATACAGAGGAATTGAAACAGATGTGGCACCTGGAGGGTAGCATAGTGCCAGTAATAATCTTGGCGACTATAATTACTTCCCGTAATTTTATGCGGTCTATTTAGGTGTTAACAATATTCCGAGAGCTGTGCTTGGATCCTGTGATGTTTTTCGGTGATTCCTAAATCACCATAACTGATCCGATCGAAGCGACTAAGATATAAGTTAACTGTGAGATCCTGCACAGAACTCAACTTCCTTGGTATAGAGATAGCCCAGGGTAGATGGAATTTTCAGCAAATTAGCTCAGAAATACGAAATAAAAATAATAAACTTATTAATGAATATGTAACTTTATGGTTAGTGCATCCTAAACAGTAAGTATACGGAACACGTTCAATACAAAATCATTGAAAGCATGAAAGAAAATGACCAAGTAACTAGGAGAAAAAGAAGACAACAAAACCATTGCCATAAGTGAAAATTAAATTGAAAGATGCCTGCCTTCCGATAGTTGATGAATTCAGGAAGCACTTATACCTATTAATATAACAGTATCCATGAACAATCACATAACGTAAAACGTGACTATTTGAAAGGCTATTATATTATATCTCTCAGTGTGACTAGAGCGCATAAAGTGACATCCACTAGAACCAACGTTTGTTTATAGGTTGATCAAGTGCACTGCACCCTACGTTTTTATATGGTCCAGGAATTAGCGTTACGATCGTGCATTTACCTGTCATAGATTGTCCGCCACCCCAGCACGTGTTCAGATAAAATAGACGACGGGCTAATCGCTTTAATGTTTCGAGCAAATATCTATAAATTAATATCATGTTGAAAGCCATATTGATACTGTTTCCTAATGCAATGCTTTGTTCTGACTGTTTTGAGAAGGCAATATGTAGAATTAAAATAAAAAATAGGAGGGGAATGTGATTCAAGGAAAAATCAAATTGTTAGAAAAATAATATTGAATATATATTGAGTTAACAAAAGCTTGGAAATTAAAGCAAATGTGCGTTTCATGGTTATCAATTATGTAAACCATCTTCACTATTACTAACTATCCCCAACAATATGAAACCAGGATCACCTATGCACGAATGCCATAGGTTTGACAGTAAGTTAGTTGAGCGAACGCATATGTTAATTGGTTGATGTCTCAACAGACAAAACATTCAATAGTTGGTTGATAGAACAGTATTAAATCCATATGATAAATAAGTTCATGTTGCACAGCGTCAATGTCAGTATAACAAGCAAGCAGACATACGTTTGTGTTTCCGCTCACCGCCTTTCATCTAATTTGAACAATAAATAAATCTCACGACAATCAATAATGAAATCGTATCCAACCACGGAATCGATCATGCAACTTGCAATGCTTATTAAGAGACCTCAGATGTCACACAAGTACCTTTTTTTGCCTGTTATTGAAGGAAAAAAAATCTGTATAAATAAGAACATAAATGGAGCGAGAACAGAGTTGCGATAATGGATCATTTGCGAAGAGATTTAATTTATAATTAACCACCGCTGTGGTGCTACGACATGAGCTATAACGATATCATTACTGCGTTTCTCAGTGTCACTGCTGTCACCGTATTTGATTTATTTTAGAAGTGTGGATCCACAGTAATCCCGGAGCTGGACCTTATGTTATTTACAGTTATTAATGAAATCAGTATATGTGTGCCCAGCGTATATTTATATATTTCATCTTACCTATAGACTGTTCTGAAAAATATAAATACACTTTATTTCTCACATAAAAACGACCATACTGTGATTTTTGATTATTTTATTCTCAAACATAGAAAATAATAATGTTTTCTTTCCATTTTTAAGGAATCATCCATCCTTAACACTACTCATAAGCTTCTGCACAGAGCTTTCTCCTACCACTTTTGGCCAAGCATTCTTAAATTGTTCAACACTATCCGCTGGTTTCATGTGTTTTCTCAGCTTCGCCTTCATCAAAGCCCAGAAAGTTTCGATAGGGCGAATCTCGTGGCAGTTTGGTGAATTCATCTCCTTTGGTACAAATACGACATTGTTCCTTTGGCACCACTCTAATGCATATTTAAAGTAATGGCTAGTTGATCAAGGGTAGCAACCTTGTTTGCAGACACTCCTTCATGTAGATTTGACCATTCATTGTGTCTGTCCTAATGAATGAACGAGATATTTTTCCACATCCGCATATGGCAGATTTTTTGGTCAGCAGTTTGTCTTATAGCTTTCAAGCCCTCGGTTTCACATATTCAGCCTGTTCAATGTTTAGTTTTGGCTGCTTCTACTTCTGACGAGTCTGCAGGCCCATTCTCTCTTTGGCACGCATAACATTAGTCACCGAAGTACTTAGCTTTTTTGCCACATCTCGGACAGATGCTAAAGGATGACGCTTGAAATAGTCCCTTGCCTTTCTGTCGATAGTAGGTAGTGTCCCGTCTCGGGGAATCTACGAAAGAGCACTGTTGTTGATACTTCCGCAATGCGGTTTGAACTGCTCCGATGCTCACACCTTCTTCCTTAGCCAGTTTTCTGATCAAAAGACCACTGACGGTGTACTGTTTGTGCACAATCCGTTTTCTTTGCTCGGGAGAAAGACCACGCATTTTCAAACTTCCATGCGAAAAATTGAAAAAAATGACATCAGTTTAATTTGGATGTAAACAACAGGACGCAGCCTAAAGTTGGTTAAATACTGCACACATTTTGAATTGACGGTTAATCATTAGTGTATTTATAATTATCGGAACAGTCTATAGTATATTAAGCTTGTTGCTTTTCGTAATAAGCTTAATGCTGCCTCCATTATCGTCTTCTTGAAGCACTTCAACAGCACAATTTTTGCATCACTATATGTATGTGAACAGTTTCAGTATGAAGCTGCATGCTCAGTATTGTCAAGCAATTTCTAGACCAAACCAAGAATCGAACTGACCATTTCAAGCATAATCTTGCTCTGTCTTCATCAACAGACGTAACGAAAATCGTTGAGAAATTGAGAAATTCCTTAGAATTGTGCCGTCGCTTTGTTGTAAAATATCCATATATTTCGAGAAGAAATAGTGTTAATATACTTACAATAAAATAATATACATGAAAATGAAAAAAGCATCGAAATTTTACTTTTAATAACTGTGGATCCCTAATCTCTGTAATGAGTAAAAAGGAAAAAATGTGACCAACAAATCTTAAGCTGAGTTATAAAACCGAAAGCCAATTACTCATTTTTTTTTAGAATTTCCACAGTTTAAAAAGTTCCTTTATGTTGAGATAAAAGCTATTCTATATCGACTAACGTAATATCGAGGTTGGTTTATATCAAAGTATGACTTTACTGTAATATAGACAATATAAAACCAATAAGGTAACTAAGGTAAAAGTTGCCTTACAACTTCGAATTATTGAAGGCATAAATCTAACAAACTAAAAAGACTTCGGACATTTGTTACATCACATTTTTTTTTTGGTATATCACTCTCCAGCAATTAAAAAAAAATACAACAGTTCAACTGTAGAATCGTTTAAAATTTTGAAAACAAATATCATTATGGTAGTGCATTTCATTAAGAGGGTAATATCGTGCTAGGACAATGTTCTTACTCAAACAATGATGATCACTCCAAGCAATAGTGGTACATCATCTTGACAAAGCTAAAACAGCTAAACAACTAAATCACAATAGATCGAAACAATGGTCACAGTGATGAAGATACCTGACACGTAATTTAAAAAAGGTATAGAAACTTTTAAAGAACAGCATATTCTCCAAACAGAAATGCATTCTCTGGCAGATCATACGCTAAAAAGTAGCGTGCCAAGTAGAGAATGAGTTCCATTATCCTGAATTCCACTATCGTGAAGAACACCGTTACCTGCAATACCTCACTACCTCTAATAGCCCTTATCATAAATGCCCTATTATTCCGAATTGCCATAATTAACAGAAGAACGCCTATCATATATGACCTTTTATTCGAAAATTATAAAAAGAACAACATATGATCAAAAGAAACCTGATTGTATATTTTTATCAGAGATTTACTTTTGAGTTCACTCTTCAATATTGTCAAGAATTAAGCTATTTAATTTCGTGACGCGTGAATTATTTCAGTCATGTTGTTTCTTTTTGTCTTTTTTTTTTTGAAGGCTCTCTTATCACTCCCAATATTGAACCTTACACGACTGTTGTGAGTAACAAGTTGTGACAATCCTGAATCACGCATAAGCATGACAACTATTCAAAAAAAAATCCAATCATATTTCGCGCATGTAGAGGGTATACTCTTAATAATAAAACAGGACTTAAAGATTACCTATACAAAACTCTTTGTTCCGCCGCAGTTCCTGATTTACATCCAATCATCACGAAGCTTCAAACTCTACACCTCCCCCCTATGCTCGTACGCACCTTACAGTTCCTACCAATGTTCATGTTCCCCAATAAGGTGTGCCTCATCATTGCATGTGGCTGAATGTGATGGTAGGGTGCGTCCCTACATCGCCCTTAACACATACTGCTCTAATATGGCACGTAGCTACGGAACCACGCTGGTTCCTGCCGACGCCGTTTCTGTCCATGTTCATCCACATCTTGTATGCTAACAGGATTAGTTGTACTGGAATCACTAGCTTCGTCAGGCTCTGCAGTCGATGTCTCGATCGGCGTATTATTCGATGTATCGTCGTTACTGGTGTTCTGGTTGCTTGTTTCCGGGATCTTCTTCACTTGGGAAGTGTTTCTTCTGTACTCCTTCATTGACACCGTAGATTTAATTGTAGCATCCGATCCCGTTTTTGTGAGCACTACAAATTCTTCATTAACGAGGGCTTCAAATGGTGAGTTGACAACTTCGAAGGAGGGTGCGACCGACCTCCAGTCCTCACAAGTTCCTACCTCACGCCTCAACGAGTCATATGATCACAAAAGACTGCCAGCTGAAACATGGAGACGCTGGTTGGCGTAGCCTGGGCAATGTTGTCAATCTGACAATAGCAAAGTGAAGGGGTGCGACTGAATATCGTGTACCTGTAAATCAAATTGTATACCCATGCCTGTAAATCATAGCCTACTATTTTCCATTCTCATTTAATTAATAATTTCAGCACGCTTTGGAATCATCTTTGCATTCTCAGGCATCTCATGATCCTGGAGTACCATGACAAGCATCAGAGGCTCAATTTGTTTTTCAGCATTCCAGTATAACATTTACTTTAAAATTGCACTTCTGAACTTCAACTACTATATTCATAAAAATCGAACCTGCGCTTATAAGGAGTATAGGATTATATTTGTAAGCCATTTGTTTCAGAAATCATCAAATCGGACTCTTCGATCCCTCCAATTGAAAACATGTCTTATAGAATTATATGTTGCTTTTGAGAAAAAATCGTTTATCTTTTATTGAAATTTTATCTTTGATATTTGGAATGATCAATTCTGGTTTCAGCTTTTCCATGACTAGTGGAGTGTTGATACATGTCTGATTTTTATTTTCAGTAGAAAAATAGGTGGGTGCAAATAAGTTTTGTACATACTCTCTTACTATTTTTGTGAAAACAAATACTTATTTTACTAGATCCTAATCCTACAGAAGCAGCAGCAGTTGAAGTTCTTCGATGAGCAGATGACCAGCTAAGTTACGGATATATATTCTATTATCGTTTATTGTCTTGCTTATATTATTTTTAATGGTATTATTTTATAACGTCTTTTTATTATTTTATGTCATGTTATGAAATAATATGAGATTATTACTACAATAGATGAAACAGCTGAAGTTTGTCGATGAGAGGGTGGCCAGCTATGTTACGGATATCATCATCATTTTGTTGTTATCTTTATTTTGTAAATAAGTTTCAGTAAAACTCCATAGATGATTTATATGTTTACTTATTATTATGTCCTATCATCCTTTTATCCATTGCCCACATGAGACTTCAAATGAATCGCCAGCAGACATTCGTATTCATTAGGTCTTTGTTGTTTTGTTGTTGTTTTATTACATCTGTTTACAGGCTTAACATATGAAGTCACTAATCTTTAGCATCTTGACAGCTAGTGGTCAGCATTTTAATATGAACTACTAAAAAAGACTCATAATATTTTTTAATAGGTTTTGAGATCAACTTGCGCATAATTACATAGAATGAGCAGAAAGGATTCACAGCGTTCAATCTGAAATCATCATTTAAGAAATGTCGATATTCAAGGAGTACAGTATCAACGACAATATACAGTTCAATTTACCCCCTTTACCGCACCAAATTACACACACTCGATATATACTTTTTTCCTTATATATTCTTTATAAATTATACATATTGCATGAACTAATTATATTTCATTGATTTAAAACATTTAAATACTGGGATGGGAGGGTGCATCAGGGCATCATTGAAGTTACAATTGGACAATGAAGTGGACGGCCAACCGGAGTCTAGGAGGGGATGTGTCTATCATTTATGATTGGTACATTCCACTCCAACAGTTGTAGTGAATTTGAAGCGCCTTTCTCTAACAAACCATCAAGTGGAAAGCTTAAATGAATTGCGTATTTTGTTATTCGTTTTATCGGATCATATTGCTGGAAGGAGATTCTTTTATTTCCGCAGGTTTCGCGTAAGTGTCTCTGCTTACGGGTCTGCCCATACCTTTTTGGCCCTTCATACAGCGATATGTTGAATTTAGAACGGTAACAAAGCATGATCTTTCTGTTAAGTGGAACCGCATGCAGGGCAAGGCCCACGCTATGATGGTGGCTTCTTACATACATACATACATACATCAAAACATATAATTTTCTAATTAACGAACACCGCTCTGCGTTTTTTTTTTTTTTATTATTTTTCACCACCCCCCCCCCCCCCCCAATATTTCCCTTCTCCCCTGTCTTTGTTTTTTTCTTTTTTTTTTTTTCCCCTTTTTTTTTTTTTCTCCCCCCCCGCAACTATTATTTATGTGTGTTTGTTTGTTTCTTTCTCCCCCCCCAAAAACAAATCTTTCCCCCCCCCCCCCATCAAATGAAACGGAGCCCGCCCCGTAAGACAAAACAAATGTCTTTTTCTCCCCCCCCCCCCCCCCCCCTTTTCGGGCACTCTCTAAACGCTTTAGTATTGTCCAATTCTGGCGTTCCACTTTTCCGTTCATTTGGGGCCAATAGGGAACTGTATTGATTAGTACTATACCGTAGTCTTTGCAAAACTTAGAGAACGTCTCACATTCTTCACTCAATTGTGGTGCATTGTCAGCGGTCAGCGTGACAGATATTCCGTGGTGACTGAAAACCGTAGTAAACTCCGCTATATTATCCTCAGCCGTGATCGTAGTCATTTCACACACTTCATAGTACCTAGTGTACTAATCTACTATAACCAGCAAGTACTGTCCCTCCGGCAACGGTCCCAAAAAATCAACCGCTACGTCTTCCCACGGTCTAGCAGGTAAGCTTCGGCGAGTCATGGATTCCGGAGCGTCTGGAGCAGATACTAGCAAGCATCCTCTACAACCCTTTACATACGAGTTGACGTCGGAGTCTAACTTGCGCCACCAAACCGATGATCTAAGATGGCTTTTCATCATCCGGGTGCCTGGGTGACCTTCGTGGGCAAGGTTTAGCACTTGCTGTCTCAGCTTCCTAGGTACAATTATTCGATCTCCTCTCATCAGCACATTCCCAACACGACACAGCTCTCTCCCTATAATGCGGTATTCCATTGGTAGATCAAACAAACGTCCACTGCTTACCCAACAAACATCAATGCTGAATAACTGTTTGTTCAAACAAATTTGGAGAAGTTGTTCAGCTTTTTCTTCTAGAAAGCTGAATAACTTCTCCAAATTTGTTTGAACAAGCGGTTATTCGACAATGATGTTTGTTGAGTAGGGCTTCTAAAGTCGACACACAAGTTCTTCCCAGCGGATAGCTGCAGTTGTAGCTGCTGCGCGCCCAACTTCATTCACGAACAATTCTTCAGAGACATCGAAAGGTACTGGTCTCAGCGTAGATAACCTAGCAAGCGCATCTTCTATGTTCTTCTCTCCTGATATGTGTTTAACATAGTACTGAAACTCCTGGAGTCGTAAGACCCATCTTTCCACACGCGCGTACGGTTTTGAACGAGGGTTGAAAAGGTACGTCAGGGCATTACAGTGCAGCGCCTATTTTTCCGCATAAATGCAGCCCTCAGTGTTTGTGACCCTTACAGGTTCGCGTTTTGCTTAGGGAATCATGCGCGCGCGATAATCTCTCTGACCACAGAAAACGAACCCACCGGTAGGTGCATAAGTAGCAAAAAAAAAAAAAGGAAAAAAAAAAACAACCCGCCGGTAACAAACAAAATATAAAAACATTCCTCATGGTCTCGGTTGACTTTGAGTTCGATTCAGCAGAAATTCGGACATCGACCGAAGAGTCCATAGGTCGCGGTGAGAATGAGTGACCAGAACCCGCGTTTTGGCGAGAGGGTATTTTTGAAGAACATAGCCAGAGAGGGCTCATATTTAAGCCCAAGTTGGGAAAATAACAGGAGATTCGGTAATTTTAAGTTCTAAAAGCAGCATCGTTACGCTGCCCGTTGAGTCCGCGACGTTAGTATAGGACGGTGCCAGTTTGGATTTTGGCAAGTGTAGTTTATAATCAATTTCATTGTTAAATGCCAAACAGAAATAAAGAAAAATATCGGAACGGCAATGTTCATAAGTGTATAAGTTAATTGATTAAGGCAACGCAAGACCTCCAAAGTTTATAAATATAACTTTATTATCGAATTATAAGGACATTAGTGCAACTCATTCAAAGAAAATATATATCACATTCTTGTGCGCGAGTGGGTGCTCCGGATTCAACCATTCATTAAAAAAGTGGCAGTGCCTTCCCGCTCGGCTCGTTCATTTGGTGACAGCGGTAACGGCCCAAGAGGAGCCCGGTGCGCGAAGAAATACATTTCTGGCGGGTGACTGAAATTAGTGAATGAAAGGTGAAATTCGGACAAGGAAATCGGTTAAGTGATCGTGCTACGAATTACATCATCAAGTTGATCATCTATACTAACCCACTGAACCGGGAAGGAAAAGGAATGCTGAAATATCATATGATGTTATGGTGAGTTATATTTTCCTTACACTACATAGGCTTTATAGATACGGGAACTTTTTTTTTTTTTTTTAATTTTGATGTCAACCTTAGACATTTTGACGTCAACTCAAGAGCGTGATTACTATTTGATAGATGAAATTCGAGAGCACATATCTAGTGAACTTGAAAATTTAAAAAATAATAAATTTAGGCCACGTTCCAATCTTGAGATTTTTCGGAAAAAGGAAAGACTATTAGAAAACTTAACAGAATTTGAATCTATTGTTCGAAAGTACGAACACTTGAGCGATACAATTACTTGGAATACTTTAACTGATACGTTAGAATCAGTTAAAACGCAGTGTAGACTTTGCGTAACCATCCTGGATAATTTGAAAATTGATAAGAAAAAATCGAAATCTACCGAATTTTCGTCTGACAGAATAATAGGCCTTCGAAATAGACTTGTTACAGTGTGCACAGGAGAAGCAGTGGAAAATAACGAATCACCTAACCTGAGTAGATCGGTTTCTGAAACGGAGTTGTATTTCAACCCAATACAAGATCAAAATATTTTGTCTTCTACGCTGTATAGCGAGGAAACTGAAAGTGAATGTAAACAGCTCAAAAGAGAATTTCAAGAGTGTAGCGTCAAATTCGAAAGAATTCTTAATCTACCAGTAAAGATGCCTTTCCAAATGGATAAAGCAATTCAATGCATTCCAGAATTCAGAGGCGCAGCAGCTGAATTAGATTCGTTCTTATTTCAAGCAAATTATTTTGCCAAATCAATCGCAAAGAAAGATCCGAAGGACCCAGATTCGATGATATCCCCAGATGAATCAGAGCTTATTCAGGTAGTTCTGTCAAAATTAAAAGGAACAGCCGCGTTACAGTTCAAAAACATCTATGCTGAGTCCTGGTACGAAGTTGAAAATAATCTTAGAAGCGAATTTGGTGGTAGTATAAAATTGGAAGAACTTTTTCAAAAGATAGACACACTGGAACAAGGACAAAATGAAACATTTCACAATTATAAAAAATCGGGCCCTAGTCCTGAAAAGATTTTTAGATTCATATGAAAAAAACAACAAAGACAAAGGGGACACATCATTTGCGCAGAGATACTTAAGAATTCATTTTCTGGGAGGATTGAAAAATAGAAATTTGAAAAATTTGGCGAAAAATCATAAGGAAGATACATTCGAAGAATTGATTGAATACCTAGAGGAAGAATGTATTGACGTAGAACAAATTGAGCATGTTGAAAGGAGACTCCAAGATTCACATATTGCAGAATCACATAGACAACAGAAATTAGAAAACAGATTTCAAAATTTCAATTACTCAAGAAATAACAATTATCAAAGAAATCAATCAGACTACAGAAATCGCCAAGGAAATCTCGACTATGGTAGAAACCAAACTCCACATAATGATTATCCAAATTACAGACGAAACGACAATTTTAGAAACCAAAATGACAACAGAAATTTCAACAGAAATTCGAATAATTATTCTGGAAACGATCGTGGCCGTTTCAATGACGAAGATAATCGATTTGGAAACCATTTCAATAGGAATAATGGATTCTATGGACAAAACAGAAATCAGTTTGATAATAACCAAAGCAGTCGTAGGGACTATAATGAAAATGCCAATCCTCGATCAAACTTCAGAAACAAGAACGACTTCAATCAAAACTCATATCAGAATCAGCAAAATTACGGGTATGGAAAATATGATCAAGAACATGGAGGAAATTATAATAACAGGAACTTTGGAAACAACGAGAATCGAAAAAACTAGATGCCAGGGGTTTGGATAGGAAACAGATAGACGAATCCCATTGTTTTTACACTGAAGAAGTCAGAGATACCCAAAATTATGCACAGAGTCCGATGTGCGGAGGAATTGCAACAGGTTTTTACTGGAATTTATTTACAACAGAAAATCCGGAAGAATCGCAGAAATATTTTTTAGACACAGGAATTTGCTTTAATTTTATGCATGAAAGTACAGCATTAAAAGCAGGAGCAACAGGTATTAATCCACACCAACACGCGGGGGTACATGTAAATGGTAAAGAGGTACAATCATTAGGTACAATATGGTTACATTTAGCCATAAGCGATTTAATTATTCCGACAAAATTTTTTGTTGTGGATAACTTAAGTGTACCAGCGAAACTAGGGTACAAATTTATTAAGGAACATGTAGAATCGATCGGAAAAAATATGCAAGAAACAACATTTAAACTCGCAAGAACAGAAAAATCATGGTATAATAATAATGGACTAGTTAGTGGGGATTTATTAGAATATAGTAAAAGAAATCAGTATGAATGGGATATTAGAAAGGTTATCAATCAGAGCGATGATAACTATGAATTTGAATTTGTTGTTGATACAGAATCGGTTGATTCAGAATCCTCCGAACCGGAAACAAAGGGACCAAATAGTGAATGCCAGAAATTCGAAAAAGAAGTTGTAGATAAAGTACAACATTTTTGCAAATGTCAAGTACCAGATCCGGATAAATTTATGGATGGTCTAGAAGATATCGAAATAAACTCTGTCAGAGAAGATGAGCTCGGTGAGAAATACCCGTATGAAGAATTCATGGAAGCCAATCATAATGGGCTAGAAACAAATATAGTAAAATTTACTAATAAAGTATTTGAAGAAGATGAAGTTGAGGCGACATTTCTGATTGTTAATAGCAGGTCTGCTAACAAAGAACTAATGAATTTTGTAGACTTACCCTACGGATTGAACGATCATTTAGATGGAAGAATGTTCTCTTTTCCAGAAAAGAAAATTTGGGGTTTTATATTGAATGGATCAAAACGGTCATTATTCAATTCAGATCTTTTTTTTAATGGTATGATGGACAGTTTTGATAATTCTCCACCATTCTGTAAATCAGCAAACACAATTCAAATAATTTCATTCAGGGATTTATTAGGACCTTTAGAATTGAATATTTTAAGATATGTAGCGGGAAAGTTTAATAAAACATTTATATTATATGCTCCAGATATGGATAATAATGGAGGTTATTTTTATAACACGTCACTAGCAGAATACAATAAAAATATGGGATTGGTGTTCATGGCTGAGCCAAACAAAAATTGTACAAAAATAAATCCTAGGTATATAAAACAGGAAGTAAGTTGTACAGAAGATAAATTTTTTATTGAATTACCAACTTCGAATAGCCCATCAAAACGGGTGAAATACCTGATAGATACAGGTTCTTCAGTTAATTTATTGCGTTTTGAATCATTGGATGTTATTGGAGTAGGCAATTATAACAGGAATGAAACAATCACCCTAGTAGGTATTGAAAATAAGAGCAAAACAACAATGGGATCAACGAAATTAGAATTACTTATTGATGATGTAAAATTTCCAGCGATATTCCATCTGGTTGAAGATTTATTAGTACCCGGAATTATTGGGATAGAGTTTCTAAAGCAGCACGTAGCTAGGTTCGGTGAAGGTTTTAAAAGTATTATTTTTCACACCAACTCAATTGACTCAGATGAAGCAAGGCCATTGAGAACACATGGGAACAAGTATGTCCATACTATCAACAAAATTCAACCGGTAAATACATTTAATGATACAATTGAATATGATAGTGATTACTCGTATCAATATGATGAAGATTGGTCAAATACACATAAAAATACAATGCTAAATTTGGACTCTAACGTCGATTGTGATGTTGTTGAATATAAACAATTTGAAACTCTAATAGGTGAGGAACGAGAAGATAAATTGACAAAATTAGTAAAGCTCGATCATTTGAAACAAGACAATTTGAATAATATCATGGACATTTTATGCGAATTCAGTGACGTTTTCTTCATAGAAGGAGACGATTTGACCTATACTAATGCTGCAGTACATGAAATAGAGACATCAACGAATGTACCTATCTATAAACGACAGTACAGATTCCCAGAAGCAACGAAAGAACATATCAATGAACAAATTGATGAGATGCTTATTCAAGGTATTATAAAACCGAGCAAAAGTCCTTGGAATGCCCCAGTATTGTGCGTTCCAAAGAAACCAGATGCTAATGGGAAAATGAAATATCGAATCGTAGTCGATTTTAGAGCACTTAACGTGATCACGAAACCGTTTGTTTACCCAATCCCGCTAATCACGGAATTATTAGATAGCTTAGGTAAAAGTTTATACTTTTCCACATTGGATTTGAAATCAGGTTTCTATCAAGTACCAATACATCCGAGAGACGCTGCTAAAACAGCATTCTCAACACCGAAGGGTCATTTCGAATTCACGAGGATGCCAATGGGATTGAAAAATAGTCCATCTACCTTTCAAAAACTGATGAACACAATTTTATATGAACTTGGAAATGTAAAAATCGTTGTTTACCTTGATGATGTTATCATTTTTGGAGACACAATTGAAGAGCATAACGAAAACTTGTGCAAATTTTTAAAAATTCTACGAAAGTACAATTTGAAATTAGAACCAGAAAAGTGTCATATATTGAAAGAGAGATTAAAATATTTAGGCCACATTGTGGACAAAAATGGGATGCGGCCAACAGAGGATAATGTGGAAGCTATCAAGAATATGAAACGTCCTCACACAGTAAGAGAAGTGCGATCATTTCTTGGATCTGTAAACTTTTACGGCAAATTTATTCCCAATGTTGCGAATCTTAGAAAACCTTTAAATGATTTACTTAAGAAAGATCATAAATTCATTTGGACAGATGAGTGTGAAAAATCTTTCAATGCGCTCAGGTTATATCTAACTTCAGAACCACTATTAGTCAGGCCAAACTACAGTGATACCTTCGTACTCACTACAGACGCCAGCAACTATGCCATAGGTGCAGTCTTATCGAATGAAAAAACAGTAGACAGACCCGTTGCTTATGCAAGCAGGGCGCTTATAGGGGCTGAAATTAAATATCACACCATTGAAAAAGAACTTCTTGCGATAGTATGGGCAGTGGGTTACTTTAGGCACTATATTTTTAACCAGAAATTCATAGTGTATACAGATCACCGTCCATTAGTATCGATCTGGCGACTAAATGAAAATTCAAAAACGTTAACCCGATTACGACTTAAACTTCAAGGTCTTGAATGTGACATCAGGTATAAACAAGGTAAGGAAAATGTGGTGGCAGACTTCTTGTCTAGGTTGCCAAACGCAGGGGATCCTGTAATAACAGAAAATACTAACTCATGTCCACCGTTAGTAGCGGTCATCACTCGTCAACAACAAAAACAAATGGAAAAAGAAAATACGTCTAAACAAAATGATTACATCATATCTGGAAGTCAGCTAAAAAAAAAAAAAAAAAAAAAAAAACCTGATCATCTCCAGCCAGAAAAAATAGAAAAAAAAAAAAAAAAAGAAAAAAAAAAAAATAACTTTTACAAGTTGAGGGGGGAGGAATACAGTACATGGGAACAGTAAATTGATTATTTCATGTTCGAGTATAATAGGAAGAGTAACGGCTAAACAAATTTTTGTCCTTCCAAAATTTAAAACGGAGGAAGGAACCCCAACAAACATTGATTTATCAAGAAAATGATAAAAAACAAATAAAAAATATTTTTTTTTAAAAAAAAAAAAAATTTTAAAAAATTGCAACCAAATAGCAAAAAAAAACTAAAGGTTTTCAAAGAAAAACGAAAAAAAAATATTAAAAAAACTCCGGGAAAATGGCAACCGATGTGGGGAGATTTAGTGTTGGTTTAGTCAAACTGGATTTTGGCATGCTTGAGGATAAAGTTGGATATTTGGTAAGATCACTAAAGTTGTATAATGAATCTTGCATCACATTAGCTTCCAGGGTAACGGACATGAGATGTGAACATTTGACTTCAAATTTAGAACTAAAATCACGCAAAATTCAATCAAAACAAACTTTTATTCGAAATTTTTTTCAAAACGGACGGGTAGAGGATTTTGGACCTCTCTTGGAGCCATGGATTCAGATGATAGATCTAGAATTGACATTAATTTGGATCAGCTGCGCAGTAACGAGGAAAATATAAAAAATAATTTGAACCACCAAAATTATATAGTTGATGCCATGTATGAATTATTGAACAACGCCTCGGACAAAGTAGACAGAAAAATGCAATGGTTTGAAAAAAATGTTATTGACTTGAAAAATGCGCTCAAGCAAGGGTTAGATTTTTCGAATGATATAAAAACGTTAATTTACTTGGAACCTCATTTGATCGAGTTTGGTTTATGGATAGTACATTTAACAGAGAACATCGAAAGGAGTCAACAAAATTTTATAAATATACTCATGCGAAATAAATTAAATGTATACGTGCTGCTTGAACTAATAGATCCACAACAATTTTTAATTGAATTAGAGAAATTCGAGATCAAACTCTCGAGTGATCTCGGCTTCCCGAGACGGAATAACGGGGAAATATATCCAGAAATTTTTAACGTTATTGAGTACGAATTTAGTATCAATAACAAACTAGTGATAATAATTAATCTAATAATACCACTAGTAAATAGATTAACTTATGAAACCTACAAGGGTACAATTTCACCTGGGATAAATGGTAATATTTTAACAATAGTAGATACAGTTTATAATATTCTTATAATTAGGAAGGAATTAGACTTAGGGTATGTTGTTACGAGGGACGAATTATTAGATTGCAAAGAACTAGGTGACAGCAGGCTATGTCACATAAGAAAAGCGCAGGAAAATTTGAGAGAGGGTGACTATTGTATAACTGAATTATTTTATAAGAACACCTCTGATAATTGTGACATTAAAGTTCTTAAAACAAATCACGCAATTTGGATTGCGACAATGAAACCAAATGTATGGATGTATGTAGCGCCTACCCCAACCACATTGAATATAACGCATGGCCATAACGTTACTAATATTGACATTATGGGAATAGGAAAAATCCAAATTGAATTGGGTATGAAATTAAAAACAGATCAAGTATCTATCTCCTATTTTGATACTGAACACAGCAATATGGAAGTTTTAGTATATCAAATAGAATTTAATTCAACTAATTATGAAAAAGAACACCCTGAATATGAAAAAATACCAATGCTGAATGAATCTACACGGTTGTACTCATTTTTTGATAAAAAGCGATTATTTGATATTGGAATTGACGTAAACGAGTTGAAAAATCAACGAACGGTTTTGCAAAATATTATTTACGCTCCGTTGGAGAATCCTTGGGTAACTACGACAACCATTGCGACTATAGGCGGAGTAATTGGAATATTCTTTTGTTGTTTTAAAGGAGAAATTTCGTGTTTTACAAGAAAATATCAATTGAATCCTCAGAATCTTATGGGGAAAGCTAAAAATAATAAAGGAAAAAATAAAAAACGGATAAATAAAGTAAACAAAAACATGACAAAAATGGAAGAAACAAAAATTAAACAGAACCGAATTACCACAGAAACAGAATTATCAAAGAACGTTACATGCGATAAAAAGATTGACAATAACATGGAATATGAAGATGATGAAAAGGTACCTCCAGTGAAACAAGAAACAGTAGTAACTATTGAAGAAGAGCAGATAAACAATTCAAAGATAAAGAAAAATAAAAAAAGAGAAGTATATTAAATAATGTCAATCACGAGAAGATTTTTTCAAATTTACAAATGATGGAAAAATATCAAAATGCATAACAAATTTGAATGGACATTCCATCAAACCTCAGCATACGATATAACTAGATTTTGAATATTTGAAATTTGATGAGAAGTTGTGGAAAGATAATGCAAACAAAAGGAATACAAAAAAAAAAGTTCTTCTATTGATGGAATGATTATGCAATTTTTATAACAGTTCTTCTTATTTCGTTTTAGTTTTCTTTATTACACATATGTTTTCAGAGTGCAACCTGCGACAACCTTCCTTATTTGGGCCTTTTAAGGGGGAAAGGAGGACAAATTTGACCATTTTCTTTTCAGCGTACCTATAGACAAGAGGGATGCATCCATAAGAATATTTTGAACGCACCTGCTGATGTGAAATGCCTTTTCTCTGGTCCGTCACGACTCGCCGGCCCAGAGAATCAGAAAACTACGTATTTCCCGAAAACCACGTCCGACAAACAGCGCGATGGTAATGATGCGAGTGAAAAAAAAAGCAATAGAAAAAAAAATCGTACAGAATCAGGAGTTTAAAAAAATATATATATCGTGTTCGAAAAAAAAAAGAAAAAAAAGGATGAAAAAAAAACGTTGTTGATATATTTCAATGTTTAGATTGAAATATATAAGTATATATAAATAGAATCAAAAGCCAGAGCAGAGGATCGCAAATGTTTGAAACGAAGAAAATATAGGAAAAAATACTATCAAATCCATCAAATACTATCAAAGAAAAAAAAAAGTTTAAAAAAAAATTACATTTAAAAAAAAAAAAAAAAATTTCCAGAATAATAATGTTATTGTTAAAATCTGAAGGAAACCAGCTAGGGTTGTATGCCATGGAAATGGTTGGTCAACAATCACAAACGAAGAGAAATAAAACCCTACCCTTATCATATTGTCACTAAAAAAAAATATATATATATAAAATTGAGAAGACTTCAGTGCAACACACAAATACGAGATAGAATTACAAAGTTTAGGGGCCTACCCCGAGGTAACACTGTAAAACTACGATGACGCTCTACACACCGAGCAAGGTGTTTAACGAAACCACTGAACAACAAAGTTTAGGACCTTGAAGAGGAAGACACGGCAAGTCAATGGGCAGGATTTTAGGGCCGATGGTGTTGGTGGTACTACCATGACGAAAAGAGCGGACGGCCAACGGGAAGGATAATCCAACGGAAAACGGAAGGAAGAAGCGGAAGTAAACGATGAGAACGGTAATGAACGCTAAACAAATAAATAGAAACTAGGTAGGGGTCAGCTAATAATCCCCTAACCTGAGAATACATAATGTCAAAGTCAAACAAAGATGACACTTGCTCATGTAAAGCATATCACAGTCAGGAAAAGGCTTGACGTCTTCTGAACTGTTTTAATTAAAAAGTTAAGTGATTGAAGACACATCAAAAGTCCTCTAGACTATCATAACAGTATATATATTTTATTCAAACTAGAGACATGTTAAACGTCTCTTGAGACGGTATAACAGCAACAACAGCTATGGGACGGAGACATGTCTCCGGTTCCTAAAAAAAAAACGAATGTATTTAAGTTCAACTATAAATCCTCTAGCCAGAGATAAGTCAAACATCTCACAACTAAGAAGCAGTATCGCAAGATACGGTAGTTTCCTCCTGAGCAAGGAATTCTGCGAGACGAAAGTGGCCGGACGGGCGGATAATCGGAACCGCGTGATGGAAAAGACCCGGAAGATGGAAGTAAACTGGACAGATGACGAATGACGATCGGTGCTACCATGCTGGAAGTCCAAGAACTCCTGCCCAACGACTGGTCGAAAACGACGACGAAATATAGTAAAAATTGAAGATGCGGCGTGGATGGAGATGACCAATCAAGGATGCGGCAAGGTTGGAGAATACCTCGGGGAGGGGGTGCAGGATCACACAGTTAGAGCAGGGAACACCTTCCGTTCGGTTTTATGGCAACTTTTCTAGTAGCCCTAAAAACTCAATTAGAGGGGGGTATTGCAGCGCCTATTTTTCCGCATAAATGCAGCCCTCAGTGTTTGTGACCCTTATAGGTTCGCGTTTTGCTTAGGGAATCATGCGCGCGCGATAATCTCTCTGACCACAGAAAACGAACCCACCGGTAGGTGCATAAGTAGCAAAAAAAAAAGGAAAAAAAAAACAACCCGCCGGTAACAAACAAAATATAAAAACATTCCTCATGGTCTCGGTTGACTTTGAGTTCGATTCAGCAGAAATTCGGACATCGACCGAAGAGTCCATAGGTCGCGGTGAGAATGAGTGACCAGAACCCGCGTTTTGGCGAGAGGGTATTTTTGAAGAACATAGCCAGAGAGGGCTCATATTTAAGCCCAAGTTGGGAAAATAACAGGGAGATTCGGTAATTTTAAGTTCTAAAAGCAGCATCGTTACGCTGCCCGTTGAGTCCGCGACGTTAGTATAGGACGGTGCCAGTTTGGATTTTGGCAAGTGTAGTTTATAATCAATTTCATTGTTAAATGCCAAACAGAAATAAAGAAAAATATCGGAACGGCAATGTTCATAAGTGTATAAGTTAATTGATTAAGGCAACGCAAGACCTCCAAAGTTTATAAATATAACTTTATTATCGAATTATAAGGACATTAGTGCAACTCATTCAAAGAAAATATATATCACATTCTTGTGCGCGAGTGGGTGCTCCGGATTCAACCATTCATTAAAAAAGTGGCAGTGCCTTCCCGCTCGGCTCGTTCACTCCCCCCCCCCACCAACTTCATTTATCGTTTACACATTCTTTAAATTAGGCGAATCTTCTTGCTTTTCACTGTTCCCGATGCAGAAACCGATCCAAAGGTACGCATGCGGCACACCGTCTTGAAGTGTCTAACTTTCTTACACCGGTGGCAAACCTGATCTCGTGCTTTGCAAACATCTGATGTTCCAATTGTACGATAGGCTTCGGCCTGCAAACTACTTATTGTTCGTCATCCTCGATCTGATTTCACTTGGAAAACTTTTTCTGTTGTATCCGGTGTCTTCAATGTGTCAATATCCTTAATCTGTTGCTCGACTCCTTCCATCATCGCGCCCATCTCCACGATTTCCGATAATGATCGATCTTTCTGTAGAATCCGGCGTCGCAGTTCGTCAGAAATGCATCCTTCAACGATAGTGTCGATTTCGAAAATTTCCGTAAGAACTTCTTTCACCTCTGCAGTGTGCTTCTCGAATCCACAATCAGAGATTTGTTGTCTGATACGCATTACAAAGTGCGAAAATCGCTCGTTTCGTTCCTGCTTAATCTTCCTCAACCGGCAGCGCTCAAGTATATATTGACGACTAGGCTCGAAATTTGCATCCAGTTTTTCCACAGAATAAATCACGCAACGCCTTCAGTCTTGTATATTGCAGTTCAAACAAAAAGAAACATCCTACCGGACGAATTCTAAAATTGGACATACAAAATTCAAACACAATCATTGTTGCTTACGGAAAGGTTAGGTTTTCAACCGAATGTTTATATATATGTATATGTTTTTTACTCAATAACTAACACACATAAAGCGCACTTCAGGCCTATCATCCGATCGTCTACTTTTTCCGACTGCCCTCCTCGGAGTCGTCACTTTCCACCTCCTCAAGGAGTTTATTGTTTTCTTTCTCTTGCATTTCAGAGGAATCGCTCTTTTTTCTACCTCCTCAAAGGTGTCACATTCTTCCTCCTCAGAGGAATCACTGACTTTTCTTTGTTTTTTTTTTTTTTTTTTTACCTCCTCGCAGGAATCGCTCTACAATCTACCTCTTCAAAAATGCCAGGGTATACTCTTAATAATAAAACAGGACTTAAAGATTACCGATACAAAACTCTTTATTCCGCCACAGTTCCTGATTTACATCCATTCGTCACGAAGCCTCAAACTCTTCTCCCCCCTCTGCTCGTACGCACCTGACAGTTCGTACCAAAGTTCATGTTCCCCAATAAGGTGTGCCTCATCATTGCATGTGGCTGTATGTGATGGTAGGGTGCATCCCTACAGCGCTGGAATCTATTTTTTCTACATTTTTCATCCGTCTTTTATTTTTTTGATCCAATCTCCCCCTTTCTATTCTATTCTTTTCTTTTCTAACGCTTACACAGCCAGTTATGAAAAGCATCCTGGAAAATACTTAACCTGTATTTTTCTAAGCAACATTAATATTTGTAGCATATTTGTAATATGACAAAAATATTAAAACGGCCAGGCCTACTGTGTAGCGTTGAGAGTAAAATAAGATTCAAAAATAAACGGCAATTAAATTATCCATTTGATGAATAAGTTAATCAACGAATATTTTCGGATCGTGAAAAAGAGAAAACGGGGACAACCGTGCTTACGTTTTGTTCTAGATCTAATCTCCTCTTTTGTCCAAAAATTTTAAGTTAAAACGCTTATAGAACGCACGGCTACATACACAGAAAAAAATAATGAATTTTAACAAGCGCGTAAAATTTCCCCTCGTTTAATTCTAAGCCAAAGGAGGCGTAATCAATGAAATTGTTTGAAATCTTTCATGTGCCATACAACAATGTTCGCAGTTTTTCATACAACAGGCTAGATTCAGGCGTTATCCGACTTAACTTAACATTAAATATCACATTATTTTCTGACAAATCTAGCATTCCCTTTATGTGCATTAGATATCGCAGAAAATTCAATGTTTCTTTTTATCTGTGTGCAGTTTAAGGAATCGAGAAAAAAATAAGCCAATGATAGATAAATTATTATGATCTAAACTACCTCAGGGTTGAGATAATCTACTAACTCACGAGGCTGAAATTCATCGTCATAAGAACTGAAAAATAATATCTCTACGTTATAATTCTTGTTGGAGAGATAGTAAATCATGATGACAGACAAAGCAACAAACCTTTTTGAAAGTTCACTCACAATATGCTAGAAGCACCAAAAAACGAATGTGCCTTACATCACAACAACAACAAACAACGTATCATGGAGAATTTTACCTACACAAATGTACTTTACTCCACTCTTTACAATTATGATCAAACTAATAAAATATTTTTTGCTATTTACTTATTTGACATCTTAATACATTTGTGCTGTGTCACTTTTTTCTAAAACACAATGCGTTATAAAGACGCGGCTGAGTAGCTCATCGGTAACTTGATCTGTTTACTAAGTAAAAGGTCGAGAGTTAAATCCCCACTAGATTTAAATTAAAAAACAGCAGTCTTCGACGCTTTCATTGATCGCATCACTTACCACAGTGAATCCCTTATCTTAAAATAACCCTTACTAACAAAACTATCTTCCCTAGGATTTGAAGACTCAAAGGTAAACACGGTCTCTAACAACTAGTGCCAAACTAATCATCCTTCCCTTCCCCAAATACCGTGAGAACGTGGCTGGCGTCGGTACTGATCTCTAATAGGACGAATTAGTGAACTTGTACATTGAAGATGAAAACTACTCCCAAAATCCATCTATGTGGTTCTCTTTGCAATTATACTAACTTCTGATCAGTAACGGAGTAGCAACTACGACAAACACGGTCTTTTTTTTTTTTTTTAAAAAAAAGAAAACAACAACAAAAACACAATGTGTTTGATAAAGTATGTAAAAAAAGTATATCCACCCCTTACGCTAGTACAGAATTTGATCATATTTTCTAATATAATCGTATTTTTGTGAAACATATATGAGTATTTTCCGTTTCTTTTATTAATTGATTTGGAATACAAAATTACTTGCAATTTTTGTTTTCCGATATAGGTGAAAATAATATTGTTGTGTAATGTATCAGGCAAAATAACGGAAATTCACACCACAATCCGGATATAAGTCATTGTTTTAGGAAAAATACAGCATGTTTTGATTCATACTATTTATTTCATATTATAGATAAGGGCCTGTTCATCAGCCACGAAGACTAATTTTTGAAAATCTCAGACCCCACCTGCGGGTTTGCCTGAACAGCACCAAGGACACTTCCTTCCTTCCTTAAGTTGCTTTGTCCATGTTCACCACCACTTCCAGTTTTTCTTTTCACAGTAAGACTCTCTCTATAATAAGCACATCTGCAACAGTTGATTTTGGCACCTTTAATGGTTTTTTGCGATGGAGCGAACAGTAGAATTGGGATTTTACAAATATTTGTGCAAGATAGATTTTCCGCGTGCTAACTGAATGCGTTTTTGAAAACAATGTGTGTGATACACGTTTGTCTATGTATTGATCATGAGCATAACAAGTTTTATCTCATTTTGTGGTAATTTGACTAAGAAACAGGATCAATAAATTGTCCGGATTTTGCTGTGAACGGCCTTTAAGTGTATCCACCACAACCTACCTTAATGCAAATCAGCGTTTATAATATACTATCTGTCACAAATACAACTTACTCGTTCATAAAAATTTGGTTATTTCATCATTTTAGTTCTAGAGGTACCTACACCTTATACACCATGTGAAAAATGCTCGATGTACATCAATTCTACGAAGAATGATAATTAAGCATCATAAAACCACAAAACCACAACAAACTTTTTGAACCTCTGCACGGATTTTGCAACAGTATTCTTGCGTAGTAGAAGTATCTAATTAATTTCATTCATTGCGGTTTCATGATGCTGAATTATCAATTTTCGAATACATGATGAATTTCGAGCCTTTTCATATGGTGTATGAACTGGAGCATACTAAATGATGGAATAATGAAAACGGCGATGAAACAGTAATTTATATTGCTTGCATTTGATTAAATGAAATCACAGGTTAGTATGTTATACACGCTGCATTAATGCAAAAGAAAGAATTTACGTCAAAAAAATTGTGCTAAAACTTGATTATATAAGAAATAATTATCAAATACATACTGAACATTTATCATTTCCACCTCTTCGGGACATATGCTAACTAAATTTACTTGCATGGGAAACAATATAATTTCCTACAATAGTTCTCTCCCTATGCCTCGCATTGCGGAGTAAGGGGAGTGTTCTCGATCCGGAATTGAATAGCATCGCATTGTGACACGTCAGACCTAGGACCAGTTGTGTTTATTGTGGGACAAACATTATTTGAACGGGTCGTGTTGTCGTGCATCGAGATTGTTTAGTTCCTCTTTGCCTCTATTGCCTGTAGCTTTCTAACTAAGCGTCCGGATCTTGACTGTTGAGATATATAGACGTGTATATTAACATGTTTCAGGTATATAGCTGTGAAATAATCTATACACTTTGCATTCAATGATTCAGTCGTCACTTATTCGTGGATATTGCATTATCTGATATGTAGTAAATTTAAATTAATTAAGTGCAAAACTGATAAATTACATGAAGCCATTTATAATGCAACATCAATCACGACTTCTGCTGGGTTATAGATGTGTATAAAATGAGTGTTTTCTGTGATGATGACACTGTAGTAGCTTCTAAATTAATTTTTGAACGATTCTAATCATAATGGACTTCTATCAACATGTTTGTCAATAGTGAATTCAGTTTACTCAAGCTTACTCATCAATCGACATTTGAAATTTGTTTCGAATGTAATACAAAGGAAAGTGAATTTATTTGACTAACAATGAATGGTTGTATGAAGAATTTCAATTTTGTCGAGCAAATGAAAACAGATTAATGAATCTATTCAAATTAAATGTGAGACCTGCACAGGTTCCGAAATAAAAGACCAAGAATGCTACCCCGACAAAACCAGCACTAATAGACAATTGATCAAATTTAGAAAATTGATAATTTACAGCAATGTTCTTTAAGTTGAGTAGGTTTGAAATAATTTTTAAGTATAAAGCAAAAAATAAACCTAGGACTACGTCTTTTTTTCCTATACGGGGGTACAATTAAAATAAAATCCTGTTGCGACCGTAACGAAAAGCGGTTAGAAGAAAAATTTAAAACGTTTGTTCGAATCGATTGGAAATATTTCTACGCGTCGATAAAAATATCGAAAGGTACTGATTTTCACCATTAAACTATTTAAAATAACGCAAATACAAAGTGATATCATATAGTTTCGTTTTGCAGAGTTTATTTACTATTAGGTGCGCAACTAAGTTCCCGCTGTTTAGCAATAGATGGGGCCAGTAGTAAGTGCTGGTTGAATGTTGTACATCTCAAGCGTCAAACCAAGCTCAGACATATGGTAAACAAACCGTTTTGCCAAATCAGTGATTTTGGTTTAGTGTTATATATTTTGGTTGTTTGAAGATGTCTGATTTCGTGCCAAATAATCGTCATTTGCGGGAAGTGTTGATTTTCTTTTTTCATTCGAAGAAAACCGCGGCTGAAGCACATCGAGAGCTCCAAAAAGTTTACGGTGATGCTGCTCTGAGTGAAACAACGTGTCGTGATTGCTTTCGTCGCTTCAAAAACGGTGATTTCAGTGTTGATGATCGTCCGCGAGAAGGAAGGCCAAAAAACTTCGAAGACTCTGAATTGGAGGCATTGCTCGATGAGGATCCGTGTCAAATGCAAGAAGAGCTTGGTTCGGGATTAGGAGTTTCCCGCCAAGCCGTTTCTAAGCGATTGCATGCGTTGGGAATGATTCAAAAGCAAGGAACTTGGGTTCCTTACGATTTGGAGCCAAGAGATGTTGAGCGTCGTTTTTTCGTCTGTGAACAACTGCTCCTACGGCAAAAAAGGAAGAGTTTTCTACATCGCATTGTGACGAGTGACGAAAAATGGATTCATTACAGTAGCCCAAAACGGAAACATTAATGGGGACTGCCCGGGCATGCTTCAACATCGTCGCCTAGGCCGAATATTCACGCTACGAAGGTTATGCTGTGTATTTGGTGGGACCAAGTTGGTGTTATTTATTATGTGCTGTTGAAACCAAACGAAACCATTACCGGGGAACGGTATCGAACTCAATTGATGCGATTGAGCCGAGCACTGCACGAAAACGGCCACAATACGAGCACAGACACGAAAAAGTGATTCTTCAGCATGACAACGCTCGACCTCACGTTGCGAAACCCTTGAAAACCTACTTGGAAACGCTCAAATGGGAAGTCCTACCCCACCCGCCATATTCTCCTGATATTGCACCGTCCGATTATTACTTGTTCCGTTCGATGGCACATGGTCTCAGTGGTCAGCAATTCCACTCATATTATGACATCTCAAAATGGCTTGATTCTTGGATAGCATCAAAAGACGAACAGTTCTATCGAAATGGTATTCACGTTGTACCAGAAAGATGGGAAAAAGTCGTAGCTAGTGATGGGCAATACTTTGAATAATTCGTTTGTAACCTTTGTTTTCAAAATAAAGTTCCTTTTTCACCAAAAAACAGTGATAACTTAGTTGCGAACTTAATAGATATATATATATATATATATATATATATATATATATATATATATATATATATATATATATATATATATATATATATATATATATATATATATATATATATATATATATATATATATATATATATATATATATATATATATATATATATATATATATATATATATATATATATATATATATATATATATATATATATATATATATATATATATATATATATATATATATATATATTCATCGTGAAAAGCTATGGAAGCTTATAGACGACAACGTTTTTCCCGGGAAACTGACCAAAATGATCAAGACTACGATGGATGGTGTACAGTGTTACGTGAAGATATCGGGTGCGTTATCGGACTCGTTTTAAACACGCAAAGGACTTCGACAGGCGATGGTCTTTCCTGCCTCCTGTTCAACATTGCGTTAGAAGGTGTTATGAAACGTGCGGACCTTAACATGCTGGTTACTTTTTTTTCCCGCCGGCCTTACAACAAACAACAACAAAACCCACACAAAAAAAAAAAAAAAAAAAAAAAACATGCGCGCGGGGCGCTCATAACACGAAGAAACAACAAAAAAAAAAAAAACAATTTCTCCCCAACAAAGAAAAAAAACCCCCCCCCCCCCCCAAACACAACACAAATCTCTTTCCCCCCCTTTAAAAAGATCTATTTTTTTTTTCCCAAAAAAGGAAAAACAATATTTTTTCCGAAAGGAGCCCCAAATCAGCCCGCGCATTTCAAGGAAAGGTCATTCCCCAAGTAGCAATTCAAATGCAAATTGGTTTTATTCATGTTTTATGGTAGTTTTATCAAAGCATTATGGAGTTCATCCGGTTTTATCAGGGCATTTTCCAAGTTAAGGTGGTTTTAATTCATTAACAGTTCTTAAGAGTGATTAAAGAACACTTGAAGAAACCTCCATAAAACTACATCATTCATAAGTGTAATTCACCTTATCAGTAGTTTTATAAGATACTTGATCCCCCTCTCAAGACATCGTTTCGCAACTTGCATAAAACCTGATAAAAGTTTTGTAAAAGTTTTATGACATTCTTCTTTAAGATGAATGTGTCTTGGAAATGCTGCCATAAAACTCTCTTAGAACCATTTGATTTTAAATAAGAGCACATACTCTTGAGAGAGAACATTATGTGAAAAATAAACAAACTGTCACAATGGACGCCCACAGGTGGAAAAAATTAAAAACTAGCGGATCGTTCAAGCGAAAATTCAATAAAAACTTATCCAATATATTGAACACTCCTTCATCTCAGCCACCAACGACAATATTTTTTTTACCATTCCATTAGATTCGCAGCCTACTGAAACTAACTTGTCAAAAGGGTCTATGCGTTATGCGTAAAACGAATAAAATAAAATGGTACTCATGATATTTGAATTTATGCCAGTTGTGCAAGTAAAACCTAACGTCTCAGGTAGTGCGTTACTTGGCGCACCGCAGTACTTTTGACGTAAGATTTAACGTGCACTACGATTGTAAAATGTTATGTTAATGTTGAATTCTCCCGAGTCGTGCATTTCAGTTCCCAATACACAATATTTATACTCGTTGCAAGTAAAAATTAGTATATTATCTGAGCGAAAATCGATTTTTCCCATGATCCGCACGTTTAATCCAAAGTCGGAAGTAGTGCGCTGGAATCACTCAGTGATCCACTACACAGTGCACTTCTTCCAACGCTAGGTTCAGCGTACAGATCAAGAGAAAAACAATCTTTCGCTCAACTGATGTTTCAGCCATCGACGCAATATTATTATATGTTCTTCTTCCCAAATCCATTGTTAGCATATTCAAGTTAGAGATTTTTTTAATGTTTTAATCGACTTACGCTGGTGATTAAAAACAATAAATTATAAACTGTAATGATGAACAACAATTATGCATAGGCACTTTTGATTTGAACGTTCACATTTTCTTTGTTTATGATGTGCCTTCTCCACACTGATTTTATGGCTATCTTACGAAAGACTTGATTACCTTGAGCAATTCAAACAAGTTTTATTCAAGCGTTACTCCTCTTTTTTAAGAATAGAACAAGTAAAGATGAACTTATCGCGCTCCTAAAAAAATCTTGTTAGTCTTGTGCAAGAAATATTAGTTTTATATGCGTTTTATGGTAGTTTTAGATAAAACCATTGAAAAAATGGCGAGCGTGCCTATTCTGGATTCCCTCGGAATGGTAGCCATTTTCATATGTATGCAAAAAACCTCTCGTTTTTCCAATGCTACGAACATTTTCTGCTGTTTAAAATACATTTTGAAACTTGAAATGGTTTGTAGACACAATTTATTCAAGTTCTAACAATTTATCGGCCTTGTCACCTAATTGTTGAATTTTCAAGTATTTTTTATTTTTCAAATAAATCAATGGTCTAGCAATGATTCGAGGGCGCATTAAAATTTTCGTACTTTTATGTTATAAAACACCAATAAACTGAACGTCGCATGAAAAATTTATCAATTGCAGGCAAAAAACTCATGCATTTATGGTCAATTTTACAATTAATTTACATACGTATCCACTTTGGAAAAGAAACTTCATATGTATATCTGTTTTTTTCCTCTTAAAAAAGTCCCCATTCAACAGAATGAATCCAAAAATGGAATTTTCAAAACATATTTGTGACGGACTGGAAGTGTTCTTAAAGAGGAAAATCATAAAACTACCAAAATTTGTGGTAGTTTTATCATAGTTTTAAGCATGTCCTGCATGTCATTACAAGTACGTACCGATAAAACTATCAAGTTTTAAGCGAATCTTGGGATATAGTCTTGAGAACCTCCTGTAGTATGGGCCTTTTTGAGCTTATGAGGGTTTTATGGCTGTTTTATCGATGTTATGTAGAATATATAGTTTTATGCGTGGTTTTATCAAATGAGTCTTGAGAACTTCTTCAAGTGTACCTTAAAATTGAATTTGTTACTTGGGTCGTGAGTGTACAAGCAAACGGTAAAGACCATCTTTCGCGCTCCATAGTTTTGGATTTCTAACTGTTTAAAACACTAAAATTCAGTTTCGTTTTTCTCCTCGCCATTATTTTCGCCGCTGAGGTGATCGAGTTTTTTTTTATTCTGAAGAAAACAACGCGTAGTTGAAACAGTGCTATAACCAAAAATAATTAATTGCGATTGGCCATTTCGCATCGCATCTCCGCTTGGCATGCATACCAGCAGCCCATCGTGTGTAGCGTGCATTCGTTTATCTACCAACTACCACCGACCAGCACCATCATCACCGTCATCATTTTCATCATCGTTGAGCTCCACGTCTAGCTGGTACACGCGGCCACACACCGTCGCTCGGCAGCAGCAGCACATTTGTCGACCGGGAGCAGCAGATGAATAATGCATATAAGTTAAGTTTTTGTTTTTTTCTCTCCTGAGTATATTTTATCTTGTGTGCGCGTGTGTGTGTGTGTGTGTGTGTGTGTGTGTGTGTGTGTGTGTGTGTGTGTGTGTGTGTGTGTGAAGCTTTAATTTTTTTATCTGTATTTTTTTTAAATCATTGCGTTAAGTTAGTGGTTGAGCATTCGAGGCTCCCACGGCTTAATCATGGATGATTTGTCGAATCATCTATGCAGCCGAATAAAGTGGTAACTAAAAAAGTTACCCGATCGCGAGCCTATCCAGCTGATTCGGCTGGTCCATGGGTTGTTTATTTTCAGCCCAAAACGAAACCTCTAAATGTTTGTCAGATTTCTGATGATCTGAAGAAGCGATTCTCGGCAGTGACCGAGATCATTAAGGTCAGACCCAATATACTAAGGGTTGTTGTGTCCAACCTTAAGCAGGCTACCGAGATTGCTGTCTCTCAGCTCTTTACTCTCGAGTATCGGGTGTATATCCCAGCTCGGGGTATTGAAATTGAAGGTGTGGTCACCGAAACAAGTTTGACCCCTGAGATCCTGCTGAAGCAGGGGGAGGGTGGATTTAAGAACCCTCTGCAGTCTCCAGTGAAGATACTGGATGGACGCCAACTAGGCACAGTATCGATCACTAAGGGTGAAAAAAAGTTTACACCGTCAGACTCGTTTCGTGTGACCTTCTCTGGCTCAGCCCTCCATAAATACGTCGAGTTGGGAAAACTACGACTACCTGTGCGGTTGTTCGTACCTCGGGTCATGATCTGCCAGAAATGCAAGCAGATGGGACATACGTCCTCCCATTGCGGCAATAAGGCACGCTGCTCCAATTGCAGGGAGAAACATGAGGATGGCGCCTGCGCAGACAGCACACCAAAATGCGCTTTTTGCAAGGGATCTCCTCCACACGCTCTCTCGTCGTGTCCGGCGTACAAGCAACGCGGGGAAAAATTAGAACGCTCGCTAAAACAGCGTTCCAGGCAATCCTTCGCTGAAATGGTGAAAAAAGCCTCACCATCACCCGATGCCAATACAAATCCCTTTGATGACGAGTTTGACTTTGATTTGGCTGAAGAGGGAACATCATTCAGCTTTCCGGAAGGTGCTTCAAGGAAGCGAAAACGCGTCCGCCCACGGAAAGTTACTGAACAAAAGCCAAAACCAGCTCGCCAATTTCAATGAAAGGTGGAAAAAAGGAAAATCCAATTCCACCTGGTTTTCGTAGTACTAACTACACCCAGGACTTTCCATCTCCTCCGGGGACATCCAAAACCCCTGATGCCCCGATTTTAAGAACAAAAGCCCCTTCCTCGACTGGGCTGTTCTCATTTGATGACATTGTCGAAGGTATCTTCAAGTACCTCGAAATTTCTGACCCTGGGGGCGATACCGGCGTAGTGGTAAACATCCATACCTTTCACGCCAAAGTCACGAGTTCGAATCTCACCTCCGAACAAGTTACGAAAATATCCAAAAAGGGAATTTGAGTAACTACGACGGGAGATGAACCAGCTCAAGGCTAAAAATCTCGGTAATCAAGACAAAAAAAAAAAAAAAAATTCTGACCCTCTTAAAAGCATTGTTCTGGAAATGCTTCTCACAGTGAAGACTTTTTTGAAGCAATTGACAATCAAGTGGCCCCTCCTTGCAGCAATCATTACCTTCGATGGATAATTTTCCAAATGAGGTCGGGGATTTGATCACTGTTCTGCAGTGGAATTGTCGAAGTCTTATTCCTAAATTGGAATCTTTTAAATTTTTTGCTCACAATACCGGTTGTGATGCATTTGCTCTTTGTGAAACATGGCACTCTTCTGAAATCGTTCTTCCGTTCCATGATTTCAATATTATTCTTCTTGATCGTGAGGATTCACGTGGAGGAGGAGTACTTTTGGGGATCAAAAAGTGCTACTCCTTCTATAGAGTGAATTTTCCAGGTATTGAAGTTGTCGCATGTCAGGCTGTTATTAAAAATAAAAGCCTTTGCATTGCTTCTGTATATATGCCTCCTAGAGCCTCAATTAACCGAAAACAACTTTCAGATATTCGTTCGGTCCTTCCTACTCCACGGTTGCTCATGGGAGATTTCAACTCTCACGGTACAGGCTGGGGAGAACTGTACGATGACAACCGGTTTTCCTTGATGTATGACCTCTGTGACAACTTCAATATGGCAGTTCTTAACAATGGAGAAGTAACACGTTTGGCTGGTCCATCCTCATTTGGCAGTAGATTAGACCTCACCCTTTGCTCGAATTCATTATCGTTGGACTGCACGTGGAATGTGATCCAGGATCCCCACGGTAGTGATCATTTGCCTTTCAAAATTTCGGTTGCCACCGGGTTCGATCCGTTGGGTCCATCAGCGTCGCGTATGATCTTACCCGTCACATCGATTGGACAAAATTTAGGACAGCTATAGATGAAGCCGTAGCGACGGTAGAAGGGCTTCCACAGCTGGAGGAATTTAACATCCTTTCCAACCTGATCTTGGCTAGCGCGCATAAAGCTCAAACACGACCAGTTCCAGGAACGTCATTTCGCAGGAAACCTCCTTCTCTATGGTGGGATCAACAATGCACCGAGGTTTACCGTAAAAATCCGACGCGTTTAAAGTTTTCCGTAGACGAGGAACACCTGAGCCATTCGAAGTATACACGGCTCTCGAACGCGAATTTAAGAGCCTCATCAAGGCCAAGAAACGCGGTTACTGGCGACAATTCGTGAACGGACTATCGCGTGAAACATCAATGAACACTCTTTGGAATACGGCGCGAAGGCTGCGTAACAGAACTACGAACAACGAGAGTGAGGAGTACTCGGACCACTGGATCCTCAAGTTCACGCGTAAAGTTTGTACAGTTTCTGTGCCGGCACGGATGATTCCTCGCGAAATCACGAATTCGATAGATGAGATCAGCAAACCTTTTTCAATGGTAGAACTCTCTCTCGCACTCCTTTCGTGTGGCAATACGGCTCCAGGGGCTGATAGGATCAAGTTCAATTTGCTTTAGAACCTTCCAGACACCGCTAAGAGGCGCATGTTGAACTTGTTTAATCACTTTATGGAACTTAACATTGTATTGGAGAAGGGTGAGAGTTATTGACATTCAAAAACCTGGTAAACCCGCGTCCGACCACAACTCCTATCGACCCATCGCGATGTTATCTTGTATTCGTAAGTTGTTGGAGAAAATGATCCTTTTCCACCTGGACAAATGGGTTGAGACGAATAACCTGCTTTCAGATACTCAATATGGTTTCCGTAGGGGTAAGGGAACAAACGACTGTCTCGCGTTGCTGTCCACAGATATTCAGCTAGCCTATGCTAAAAAAGAGCAAATGGCTTCTCTATTCTTGGATATCAAGGGGGCTTTTGATTCAGTATCTGTTGAAGTTCTTTCAGATAAACTCCACGCTTGTGGCTTTTCACCATTAATGAATAATTTTTTGTACAATTTGCTGTCAGAGAAACATATGAGCTTTTCTCATGGAACCTCTACAGCTTCCCGATTTAGCTACATGGGTCTCCCCCAAGTATCATGTTTAAACCCTCTTTTGTATAATGTTTATTGACAAATTTTTAAGGACGAAGGAAATGTCGAATCATCTGTTGGCGTCTTCTACGAAATCCTATCCAACATCATCTCACAAGAGATTCAATTAAAGAAAACACGACGTCACGGAAACACTAAACATCCAGTCTGGTTTAACAGAGAAATCAAAAGTATAAAGAATCGCAAACAAAAAACCCACAAAATTTACAAAAAACACAAAAGCAGTGAACATTTAGCAACTTACTTGGAAATATGCGATCAATTGAACTTGGCAATCAGTAATGCATTTGAAGTATTTAATGCAAAAACTGAGCTTGAAATTAAGTCCTGTCCAAAGAACTTCTTTAATTACGTCAAAACAAAATTAAAATCAGACAATTTTCCATCAACAATGCATCTTGACGAACAAGTTGGCGATAACTCGGAAAAAATCTGCAAACTTTTTTCAAATTTTTTTCAAGAAATCTACACGACTTATTCGGAAGAAGATCGCGACCGCGATTACTTTGCATTATATCCAAAATATCCAAGGAATATTGGTGTCAACCAACTTCAGGTTCAGGATATTTTGCAGGGTTTAAAAAATTTAGACCCCTCAAAAGGCCCTGGACCTGATGGAATTCCTCCAGTATTTATGAAGAATCTTGCGAAGGAATTTACATCTCCTTTGTTTTGGCTTTTCAATATGTCACTGGAATCAGGAATTTTCCCAACAATATGGAAAAGTTCATTCTTAGTGCCTATTTTCAAATCTGGCCGAAAATCTTACATACGTAATTATCGTGGAATCGCTATTATCTCTTGCATTCCCAAACTTTTCGAGGCAATTGTATAATGTTTATGTCAAAGACATTGACAGTTGTTTAAGTGACAACTGTACGTTGAGACAACTTGCAGATGACGGCGTAGTGTCTGTCACGGGACCCAATGGGGTCGATCTGCAAGGACCCTTACAGGATACCTTAGACAATTTGTCTACTTGGGCTCTCGAGCTAGGTATCGAATTCTCTACGGAGAAAACTTAGTTGGTAGTTTTTTTCTAGGAAGCATAACCCAGCACAACCAAAGCTTCAAATTTGGGGTACATCGATTACTCATTCCATGTCATTTAAATATCTTGGGGTCTGGTTCGATTCTAAGTGCACCTGGAGATCCCGCATTGAGTATCTGAAGCGAAAATGCCAACAAAGGATCAACTTTCTCTGCACAATTACCGGAACCTGGTGGGGAGCGCATCCACAAGATCTTCTAACGTTGTACCGGACGTGTTTGTTCCTCCGACTTCAGTAGTTTGGTTCATTTTGATTTATCCATGTAGCAGGAGCTTCGCGGAATTCCAGAGCATCATCGTCCTATGATTGCCCCTGTGATTTTTGTTGCAAAGTTTGGCCAAGTTGATTCCACTAAAACGTTCTTCACTGATGGATCATTGATAGAGGAGTCAGCAGGCTTTGTTATATTTAATGAAATTTATAGCGCCAATCGTAAACTTCAAGCTCCTTGTTCCGTATATGTCGCTGAATTAGCGGCAATACACTTTACGCTAAAAATGTTGCCTCACTAACACCGGATCAGTACTTAATTTTCACGGATAGTCTCAGTTCTACAGAGACTATTCGCTCCTTGAGGCCAGTAAAGCACTCCTCGTATTTTCTCATGAAAATACAGGAGCTTCTAAGTGCTTTATCTTCGCGTTATTTAATCATCACCTTTGTATGGGTCCTATCTCATTGTACAATTCCGGACTATGAGATAGCGGACTCGCTTGCAAAGGTGGGCGCTATGGAAGGCGATATTTTTGATCGACAAATCGCCTTCAATGAATTTTTTACTATTTTTCTGTCAACAGTCACTCGTCAGCTGGCAGTATAAATGGAGTAAAAGAGATTTGGGGCGATGGCAACATTCTATCATCCCAAAGGTGTCGAAGAACTCTTGGTTTAGGGGGATGGATGTGGGTCGAGACTTCATTCGTGTGATGTCTCGCTTCATGTCCAATCATTATTCTTTGAACGCTCATTTATACCGAGTTGGGCTGAGCGACAGCAATCTCTGTGAATGTGGACAAGGTTACCAGGACGCAGATCACATTATTTGGTCATGTGCTGAGTATCGTGGAGTCAGATCTGAGCTTTATGATTCTCTTCGGGCTCGAGGTAAACAACCCAATGTACCAGTTTGAGATATTTTGGCTGTACTTGATCTGGAGTGTATGAAGCTCATTTATGTGTTTTTGACTAACATTAGCCTTAGATTGTAGTTTTTTTTAACATGTATCGTTACTATAAGTTTTTTTTAAATGTGTTTGTGTGTTTTTGTTTCTTTCTCAAAAATGTTCAAGTCAAGAGAATACCAAAAGTTGTCTATTTATAAGTGTTTTGACAATTTTGAATTAAAAATACAAAAGTGTTTTGAAAATTATACTTGAAATTCCCTCCCATCTTCCCATCCGTTAAATTGTTATTCCTATTATCGTCGAGACGGCCGCGAGTAATCGGTTCTATTCCCCTAACTCTAGTTTTAAGATAACTGATGTATATAAATATGAAAACTTGGCTCTGTAAAGTTGATTCGATTGAGCCTGTACAAATAAATTATTAAATAAAAAAAATAAAAAAAAAATTTCAAGGAAAGGTGGAAAAAAGGAAAATCCAGTTCCTACTGGTTTCCGTAGTACTAACTACACCTAGGCCTTTCCATCTCTTCTTCGAGTGGATTGTTCTCATTTCATGTCGAAGGTACCTTACCATTCCTCATGAAAGCAACTTTCTGGCAATGCTTCCCTCTGTGAAATTTTTTTTGAAGCCATTGACAATAAAGTGGCCCATCCTTGTAGCAATCATTGCCTCCGATGGATACTTTTTCAAATGACGTCGGGGATTTGATCACTGTTCTGCAGTGGAATTGTAGAAGCTTATTAGGTTCTAGCAGAAATTGTTGTTCACTCCTAGGGTTACATGTTGATAAGAAGGATATTTCCAATTTTCAAACATTATAATTGATTACGTGCTTCATGCAACAACAACATCAACAACAACAAAAAACATGATTTGTTAAATGTGTTTCAGATAATTGTTCGATTCTTTCTGCTCCGCGGTTGATCTTGGGAGATTTTAACTCTCACGGTACAGGCTAGGATGAACTGTACGATGACAACCGGTCTTCCTTGATACGGGATTTCCTCTGTGACAACTTAAGAACTATCCTATTCTTCACCATGAAGAAATAACACGTTTGGCTGGTCAAAGCGAATCCAAATTACTGCTGCTATCGATGGATGTCAACAGCACTCAGGACTCAATGCTAATGCTTTTTAACAATCATTTCGACAAAGAATTTTCATTAGAGGCCTAACTGACAAACGTAAACAATGGCTTTTTTCGCGAATTTCTCGTCATTGAAAACTCGCCTAATCAATCCACCACGGTCATTTCGAAGAGAAAGACTTCAGCTTTCCGATAAAATTGGAAACTTACATGGGTAATGAAAAATCTTTGTCGATTTAAACGAAGTTGCTATGGGTTAAACGTTGAAAGGTGGAAGTTGCTGTACACTCAAAAAAATCGACACGTTACTTCCACGTGAAACGCACGTAATTTTCGTCCACTGCCAAAACCAGTAAAAACACGTGGAATTCACGTAAGAGCTACGTGAATTCCGCGTAAATTCACATTCTACGTGATAATCACATAAATTTTACGTGATTTTTCACGTACAATTCACTGGACACGTAATGTTCACCTGATTTTACTGAAGAAGATTTAGTTACGTGTTCAGGAGGAAGTTACGTGAAATTTCACGTGAAAACAACGTGTCGATTTTTTTGAGTGTACATCAGCCGCAATTGAAGAAAAATTTACAGATGATGGTTTGAATTAATACGCTTTTACAATGAACGCTAATCATTCGAATCTGCCTTCAGATTAAATGAGAAATGGGAAGAAGTGTGTTGAGCAGTACTCGTTTAAAATTAAAACTACTCTTTGAGAAAGATAATCGGATTGTCGAATATACCTACATCCGAATTTGAAAACAATTTTTTTTCTTCTACTTGAGCTTTTTCAACCATACGGGGCTTTGATTGCTGCTCAAATTAGTTTTCTTTGAAGGTGTTTAAAGACTATGCAACGAGGCCCAAACCAAATTAAAAATAAACCCATTTCATACAATCGCGTGTTTTGTACATGAAAAAGAAAGTGGTTGCGTATAAATCCAAGTCATCATTCAGCTACTGCCAAGTTCAAGAATACAATTAAACTCATCAATCAATGCCAAAACCGTAACTTTTAACTTTTAAGCTCTCAAAATTAGGGATATTTTATCTCGTATCTTGCACTTAAATAATTTAAATCACAACGATAACATCACATAGGTTATTGAAGATAAACCATCCAAGCAAACACCAAAGAAATCTTCCCAATGAAAAACCCCGGTTGTGTTGTAACCATGGCATCATTTTCCCTTCGGCATGGTAAGAGCAAACAACGAATTATGCCAAACCACAATATGTGTCGCTTCAGCGTATCAGTCTGAAGTACACTCTCTAGCAGGCTTGTGAACGATAGAATTGAGAATAAGTCCCTCTCACAAATCACTCTCCAGTTGACATCGAAAAGTCATTATCTGGCATCGTTTAACTAATATGCAAACTGATGAAAATCCATTAGAATTTTAGGATAAAAATACATTCAGAAAAACGAAGCTGCAAAACATCTAAATAAAACTTTTGTCACTAAATTTTAGTGATCCATTAGTATTTGCTTGAATTTAAATCATATCGGATTCATTTCATTCCATACAAGATTTTCATTAAAACATCCATGTCAATGTTATTGGATAGAAATTTTGTTTCTAAACCTGGAGTGAGGGAAGTATTACTTACGTTTTGACAACGTTATCTCTAAATCCCAGGCGTTCACTCGTCGACAGTAAAGCAAATGCACAGAAGTGAAGTAATAAAATATAATGCCAGGATGTTACTTCCGTTTTTCTCGAGATTTTCCTTCAAGACAAGGTTGCAAATATTCATTCTACATAACTAAAACAATTTAAAGGCACAACTTTGTAGCAACACGTGCAGTTTTATCGGTAAATGTATAGATTGTGTGTGTGTGTGTGTGTGTGTGTGTGTGTGTGTGTGTGTGTGTGTGTGTGTGTGTGTGTGTGTGTGTGTGTGTGTGTGTGTGTGTGTGTGTGTGTGTGTGTGTGAGTGTGCGTGTGCGACGTCCAATTAATTTAGATTAAAACCACCCACATTTTTTTTCTGGTTCAGTAGTTTTTTATAAACAATACACGAAAAAAGGATTTTTCAGATCAAAAAGTCACAGCGCTGGGTAGAAGAATGATATTTCAATACAAAGAAACCACTTCATGCGTTTGAATTTTATCTACTAATTGATGAAAATAAAAATCTTTTTTAACTGTCCATTTCATGGTTACAGTCCATTTCCAGCATGTTCCTATAAAAACATTGTTAAAATTTATATTATATTTTTCATCAAAACTTTTTTCTCTTTTAAATTCTGCTCAAGATACACTTAACATGCTGGTGAAATGAGCCCCTGCAAACCACCCATTACTATCCTATGATTTAACCCTACCAAATCATGCTGACTCGTTTATAGAATTTTCATCCAGATTGACAGGTTTTTTTTGTGATATACACTTGGTAAAACTAGAAAAATCTTTTAGTTATAGTATTTAATAGCTGTAGTGTATATTAGCAACCTTGCTTATATTCATCAAGAAGCCCTATACGAATCATTGCCAACGGCGGGAAATCGTACATGCCAAGAAAGAAAACGAGCAGCAGTGGATGCAAGATAGATGGGTGGTGGGTGATGTTTGAGGAAGAAGAACACAAGTTTGTGAGCTTGTCATGAACAAACTGCAAACATTTGTCGCTCGGTATTCGAAAAAGATATAAAAGCACGACAAATCACTCTCGTATCAGCACAAAACGGTCTGTTTATGGAAGAGATTTTCTCAACGATAGAAGGTATGTACGTTATAGAAACAAACCTTGAACATAGAGGACGGCTATGTAACTCTTTGTGTGGAATCCTGTCTATTGATATTATATAAACCAATATGGTGGGATTGGAGGGGGTGTTGAACAAATTAGACAGAGTATAGAAAGTTTTCTTTTGAAAAAGTGATTTAGGTAACCAAATCATTTTCAACTCTATGATTCAAGAAATTGTATTCTATAATCCGTATGCGATGCAATATTTGCTGGTTCAATAATCAAGCCAATGGCGTAGTAGCATAGCTAGTTAATTTTCATCTTAAAGAATTAATTCACAAATGGTTTTCAATCAGATGCGTAGATGCAACATGGCCCTACACATGTTGCTTGTATGCAAAACCGATGAGCGCACATCTGAGTTCGTACGGAGGAAGGTTAGCAAGACACATCCATGATATTTGCCATAATGCGAATCTGATTAAGCGTTCTTGGCTTTCGAAATGCGTCCAGAATTGTGCTCTATATTCAAGAAGCAAAGGGCAGTATGTACAAAGTATGTATGACACTAAATTACAGTATGTATGTCACAAAATTGCGTAGTCATGTGGCGCAAAAATCGAAGCATGGAATTGGCCTTCCAATTGACAAAAACGTGCTCGTTGAATAGTAGTTTGCTATCCAAGATAAGCCCAAGATCTTTTGTGGAAATAACTTTTTCCATCTGTGCTTGGTTCATCGAGTATTTTAATCAAATCGGAGAATGACTACGGGTGAACCCAACAAACATCAGTGTCGAATAACCGCTTGTTCAAACGAATTTGGAGAAGTTATTCAGCTTTGTAGAGGAAAAAGCTTCTCCAAATTTGCTTGAACAAACAGTTCATCAGCATTGATGTTTGTTGGGAATGTAACTTCGTAATTGAATTGACTTGAACATCAAATCACTGGCATAACAGTTTACATAAGTTCAAGTGGTCGCAAACATCGCTAATGATTTAAGCCATGACTAACTCCCTTAAAGAACATCTAATGGATCTAAATCATCAGCTTAGCTTAGTGATAGCGAGATTGTGTGGGAGTTTATGAAAAGCTTTGAAAAATTCAATGCACACAGAGCCTACTTGCTTATGCTCATCGATACTGCGGATTATAGTGTTGATGATAGTCATCAAGTAAATTGTTTTCTAGCATTATTTTAAAAATCCATGCTTGACCTCCAAGATAATGGTTTAATCCTTTTCATACTACTGGATACTACTTTTCAGATAAAAAAAAACTTTGGAGAGCCTTAGCCAAGCAATTCTCCACGCAATATTTATTTCCTAACTTGAAGATCGGTATAATTGATGGAAGTTTCCACGGCTCTGGGAAATTACTTCAAGAAGAAAACGATTGAAGATAAACATGACGGGAGCGGCCAACGATGCTGCACAACTCTTGATGCACTCTCAAGGAATCAACCTATAACCTCATTGTTGGGCGATAAGACGAATCGTTGATTTTTGTTAATTTATTTCTGGTAAACAAAATTACAAAATTCCTGTGAGTTCATAATCGAATTAGTAAGAGAGTCTCTTACAAGATGCACTTACTTTTGGTGATTAGCTATCGTTTTTCTTCTTTGTTTAATTTAGTTGTCTATTAAGTTGTCTTCAAATGTAGGTTTTTAGCTTATGATAGCCTTAATAGATTAGGAAATTCAATTAAATTCAGCTTTAACTTTAATATTTAGTTTAATTCACTTTTTCCTACTTCTTACTTTAGCTTTTAAATTTAGTTTAGTTCCTTGTTTTTCTTTTTCGTGTTGTTGTTGCTTCTTCTGTTGTTTGACTGCTTCTGCCGTAGCTGCTGCAGTGAAGGGAGACGACGAAGACGAAGGCGATGAAGGCAGTCTCCTCTTTTTGGCTGCTGGGGATCGACGGTGGAACTTTCAAGAAATTCACCACTAGCAATTAAGCCGCACTAAAGACCGGTGCGCCTCCGTGACGACCAAAGATCAGAGCATCCGCCGGAGAAACCAAATCGACGTCCAATACCACTAATGAAACGATAGACGGTCGATAATTTCAAAACTAAATCCTAATTTACTGCGTTCAAAAACATCAATTGGCAAGCCCAGATTGCAACGCCAAACGTTCACTCGCGAAAAGCAGCTTATTTTTGTTCTCGCTCAGTAATGAAGCACTCCAAATCTTTTTTTCCACTGGTAGTTTGTTTTGATCGATCCTTCTTTCTCTGACCTTTCGCACTCTTTACAATCCCCTGTGCATGGCTTGGGTGTGGATACGACTTAGCAACGTTAGCAACAGTAGGGATGTTGTGGCTCGTCGGAACCGTGTACGTGGCGGGATTAACACTCCCCCCCGGAATGCGCCGATGGTCAGCCTGAGGCGTATTCTTGCAAACGCCCATGTCCAACACGGCGAGCTTCACTGCTGGACGCTCATAGATAACACTGGCGGTCTGGACAGTGGCCCACCTAACTTGACCGTCGGTTCCAGGTTTTGTAGATATCACACGACTCTTCGGCCAACAATTGCCTGCGAAGTTCGGGTCCACGATGACAACAATGTCGCCGACTTCGATGGGTTTTGCTGGGTCACACCATTTCGTTCGCCGGGTGATCGACGGCAGATAGTCTCGAAGCTATTGTCTCCAGAACTGGTTGGCCAACATCTGAGAGAGCTGCCAACAGTTTCGGAGTGCCGCAGGGCTATCATCAAGTGTTACCCACGGTTTCAGACCATTGGATGATCCCAGTAAGAAGTGGTTAGGGGTGAGCACCGGAGATTCGTCGTCTTTGAGAGGAATCCCTGTTAGTGGTCGAGAATTCACCACGTTTTCCACTTCTATGAGCAGGTTTTCTAGGACTTCGTATGAGATCGTACAGTGTGGTAGCAGCTTACCAAGGTTTTTCTTGACGGTGCGGATGAGACGCTCCCACGCTCCACCCATGTGTGGGGAAGCTGGTGTGTGGCGTAGTGAACTCGATCATAATGCGTTCCCGATCCAAATTTTCCAAAACGGCCTTCAATTCATTGCTAGCACCCCGGAAGTTGGTACCTTGGTCACTATAGATGACTGCCGGTGAACCTCTCCTACCTATGACATTGCGCAAAGCCATAATGCAGGAATCGGTACTAAGTGTGTGTGCAATTTGCAAGTGTATGGCACGGATGGTTAGACAGGTAGCAATCAACACCCAGCGTTTCTACGTTTTTCGATTGGCGGAGACCATGATCGGGCCGAAATAATTCACCCCCATATGCGTGAATGGTCGAGAGTAAGCAGCCAAACGAGATGGAGGTAAATCGCTCATGGCTGGTGGTTGTGGAATTGCACTTTCGTTCATGCATCTCCGGCACTGCTTCCGGATTGTATTGTACACGGACTTTAGGCGAGGAATTTTGTATCGCTGACGAATCTCGTTGAGGACAGTGTTGTGGTTTTGGTGGTGATACTTGCAATGGTAATGAAGCACTATCAGACGTGTGATGTAATGATTACTAGGAAGGATAACAGGGTTAACTGCATCGTAGTTGATTAATGGGCAGGCACCGGTTCGGCCACGCATCCTTAGCACGTCAGATTCATCTAGGAAGGGACAGAAGTAAGCAATAGAGCTACTTTTGGGTATCAGCTTCTTGTTCGCTTCATTTAGACGATTACTGAAAAGGATAGCAATTTCGTCAACGTACTCGCAACTCTGCGCGAGACGATATAGAAAATTTTGGGCTCTTATTAACTCTTGGTGCATCAGCGGTCCACTAGTTCTTTCCTTGTTCTGACCACCTGTTTTGAGTTAGAGATATATCGGAAGACGTATGCCGTGCTACGTAGCATCGTAGCCCAATTCGAGAAGTTCTGCGAATTTATGATTGATTCTGCCGTGGGGACGTGCGTTAACAAGTGTGCTCGCAGTTCTGTATCTGTCGCTCTGTACTGTGGGACTTCAGGCCATTCTGCATAAGATTTCCGGAGGAATTCCGGTCCTAGAAACCAACGGCTGGATGCACTGAGATCCATTTGGTTCCTTCGTCAGCCACGTTATGTTTTGTTGGAACCCACCGCCATTCGTTAACATCGGTGGTCTCTAATATTTCACTTACCCGGAATGCTACGAACTGGCTGTATCGTATCGATGATCAGAGTTGAGCCAGCAGAGAACATCTCTGGAATCAGTCCAAAAGTAGCGCTGCAACACCTTGACAGATAGTGATTTGATGATGCTGTTCGCTAAACGAACTCCGAGAACACTGGCTTGCAGCTCTGAGTGGGGTATAGAAAGAAATTTTAACGGGGCAACTCTTGTTTTTGAACTGACGAACGCAATTTCGATCACATCTCCTTCTTCGAACCTAAGATACACAACCGCTGCGAATCCATTCTCGCTCACATCGACGAATGTGTGCATTTGAATTTTGCAGCTGCTTCCTAGTGACACATATAGCCGATAACACCGTGGAATCTGGACGTTGCTAACGTCTGGCATTACTTTCAACCACATCAGCCACTTCTGGAACTGTGGTTCTCCAATAAGGGTGTCCCAGTGGACTGAAGACCTCCAAATCTCCTGCAGCAGTACCTTTAGGTACATAAGGAAGTGTGAAATATAACCCAGCGGGTCAAACATCATCATAAGCGTTCGAAGCACCTCGCGTTTAGTTGGTCGACGGTGTCCATACATCAAGTCGTGATCGTATCGTGGAGATACCTTGAAAGTAAAGCAGTCCATAGTCGTGTTCTACCAAAGGCCCAGTACTTTTTCGGTAGCATTATCTCTGCCGATTCCGAGGCTCTTCTCATCGGTCGCTACTTCCTGCAGAGATTCCAAGACAGTCGTTGAATTGGACAGCCAATTTCGCATTTCGAAGGGGGCCTCGCGGCATGTATGCGTTTCACGTCCTGTGCCAGAAGGCTTCTTCCTCTGTTTCGACGCTAGCGAGCATGTCGTCAACGTAATGTTTTTTTGCAATGGCATCCACGGCTTGTGGGTACTCTTGTTCGAATCGTTTCGCATTGATGTTTTTTACGTACTGTGCAGTTGTTGGCGAACAGCAAGCGCCAAATGTTATCACCAACATAACGTATACATCCGGCGGGCTTTCCCTTGAATGTTCCTTCCAATAGAATCGCAGACAATGCTGATCATCAGATCGCGTCAGAACTTGATGGAACATTTCGCGTATGTCCCCGCATACTGCTACTCGGAACTCTCGGATCTGGATCAAGACAGACAGTAGTGACATTAACTGGTCGGGTCCTTTCAATAAGACCGAGTTTAGGGAGATTCCTTGAACAGTTGCTGCTGCATCCCAAACCAACCTCAATTTTCCCGGTTTGTTAGGATTAAAAACACTGGCAGATACCACTCGCGTGGTTGGCGAGTCTTCAGCTCATCTCTGGTCAATTTCCGGACGTACCCTCTCTGGACGTACTCGGTCATTTTTGCGCGGAGCGCTTTCGCTAATCCTTCGTCATTCTTCAAGCGCCGCTCTAAGCACTCCCATGTCCGGAGTGCCATCGCTTTACTGTTGGGGAGCCTAGCATCGTCATACTTCCATATAAGGCCCGATTCGAAGCGGCCATCCTTCAGTATTGTCACGGCTTTAAGAATATCCATAGCACGCTGATTGTCTACGGAGAGTGGTAACTTGTCAGGCTTGGAGATACCCATGCTGTCGAGAGTGAAGTAGTTTTTCATCGCTGCGTGGAGACTTAAGTCCGAACCTTCGTTACACTCGCAAACTTGTATGGCATGATAGTTGATATGACTTTCGAGGTGATTATTGGCAGAGCAGCTTCCGTATACGATCCATCCTAGACGTGTTTTGACGGGTATCGGTTCAGATGGCTTCCCTTCCCGACTTTTGAACGCATGTCCTAGTTGCGCGTTGTCCAGACCAATCAGGATTCGTGGGCTTACATCGGTGTAGGCATCGAAGGGGATTCCAGCAAGATGACTATACCGACTCTGCACTTCGGAAGCTATCAGGGTTTGTGGTCGAAGTTTTAACTCCTGAATAGTACGAACGTCTGACATTTTATATAATTGGGATGTGTCATTTATCGAAGAAATAGCCACCTCTACTTTTTTAGATTCATTTTCCATTCGCCTGGTACCACCTGTCCATTTTAAACATAGTGCCTTCTGAGACCCGTGCAATCCAAGCTCTTCCGCTAGAGAATGTTTCATAAGCGTAAGCTCAGACCCATCATCGATGAATGCGTAAGTCTGAACAATCTTTGATGGACCATGGAGCACCACATGAACGATCCGGAACAACACATCATTTGTCTGGGCTTGATGCACGTTACAACTGTTCGTAGATGCTTCCGTTTTGGAGAAGTTTCTAGTGACCTCAGTTCGCTCGTTGTGAAGCAGGGGATGATGCAGGTAACTACATCCGTTGACTCCACATTTGTTTTGTTGTCTACACATTCCGTGGTGCTTACGGAGGCATTTTCGACACAGCTTCGCTTCACGAATTACTGCCCACTTCGACCTGTAGCTCAACTCGATGAAACGTTTACACTTTGCAAGCGAAAGGCAAGTACCTTTGCACGTGAAGCATTCCTTTGATTCTCGCGATTGGGTACGCGTGTCTTTCTCTGATGCGGCAGGAGATCCTGATCGCTTATTGTCTGTGTCAGAATAGACGTTGATGAACGCGTCTTTCTTGTTGCATCGACTTCGTGAAGCGTTGGTGGACGACTGCATGACTGCGCTTGCATCCTCTGCCATGGAATATAACCAGGAACTGAAATCCACGAGGTTCAGGGCTGGATTGCCTCTGGAATGCTTCGCCCAGTCTAACTTCAACGTTGGCGGTAATCGTTCAATCAACTCGAACTTGAGCGAAGCATTGTACACAAAGTCCTGGACGCCACATGCCGCTATCGTTGCTACTATATTTTCGACAGTTAGTGCGAAGCTGACCAGACTCTCTAAGCAATCGATCTGCGGTGGTGGTAGGGAGCGTATTTTCGTTATCGCTGCTTGGACGATCGCTTCTGGCCTGCCGTATAGCATCTTCAACGTCGAAAGGACTCCAGACAGGTTGGACGGATGCAACAATCGGCATCTAACAGCCTCTAGTGCCTTACTTTTAAGGCACTTTCGTAGTCATAGCATGTTTTCCTCGTTTGAAAAGCCACACATCTGTGTTGATGATGTGAACATCGAGAAAAACAATGGCCAATCTTCCGGGTTTCCATCGAACTCAGGCAGATCCTTCGACACCGCTTGTCGCGCGGCCAACTGGCTTCGGTTGAGGATACATATGGTTACTTCTGCAGGAGTCGGTTCCGGTTCCGTTGCTGAAGTCGTTGGACCTATCGGCCGTGGTTACGAGGGAGCCTGCATTTTTAGCCTGGGTGTCAGGAGCGTGGAAAAACGCACATATGTAGGATTTGTCTGCGGGGTAGAACGTTGTCCGGGAGCGAATTCAGGTAGTGTATTACGCCATGCTGCTTGTGAGCAATGTTGCTGGCTCACTCGTCGTAGCTTGCCCGCTTCTAGATGTTCATTGAGTCCGTCTGGAACTATCCTAGGTACTTCCACTAAGTCTTCGTCGACAACACCAGAGTCTTGAGCTGCTCTACCACCTTCAGTTTCTCTAATCCATTGAGAAACATTAGACATCTTCTCGAGATCCTCGTCGTCGTCCAAATCAGTCTCACCATAATCTTCCAACTCTTCCAAGATTTTGAACTTTTTCTCCAGGAACTTTTGCTCCAGCCTCTTCTGCTCCTCGAGTTTCTGAAGCTTTAAGTCTATCTTCCTTTGTTCACTCCGCTTGCTGCTTTTCTTTCCGTATGATTTTGTATCACTAGATTCCTGTAGGGGTGGATTATTGGCTTGCACAACTGATCGAGCGTTTTCAGCTGGGGCTTGATGTTTGACTTCGCTCCTAACGACTGGACATCCCCCCCCCCCCCAAACCCCCCCCCCCCCCCCCCCCCCCCCCCCCCCCCCCCCCCCCCCCCCCCCCCTAATCCCGCCGGGCCTTTTTTTTCTCTATTCACCCCCCCCCCCTTCTCCACCCCCTCTTTTCCCCCCCCCCCCCCTCCCCCACCACCCCTAGACCACAAATCCGTGAACCTACTTCGCTCCACATCCTTAGTGCTGAGTACGCCATGCTCATGATAGCCTAAATAGATTAGGAAATTCAATTAAATTCAGCTTTAACTTTAATATTTGGTTTAATTCACTTTTTCCTTCTTCTTACTTTAGCTTTTAGATTTTGTTTAGTTCCTTGTTTTTCTTTTTCGTATTGTTGTTGCTTCTTCTGTTGTTTGACTGCTTCTGCCGTAGCTGCTGCAGTGAAGGGAGACGACGAAGACGAAGGCGATGAAGGCAGTCTCCTCTTTTTGGCTGCTGGGGATCGACGGTGGAACTTTCAAGAAATTCACCACTAGCAATTAAGCCGCACTAAAGACCGGTGCGCCTCCGTGACGACCAAAGATCAGAGCATCCGCCGGAGAAACCAAATCGACGTCCAATACCACCAATGAAACGATAGACCGACGGTCGATAATTTCAAAACTAAAACCTAATTTACTGCGTTCAAAAACATCAATTGGCAAGCCCAGATTGCAACGCCAAACGTTCACTCGCGAAAAGCAGCTTATTTTTGTTCTCACTCAGTAATGAAGCACTCCAAATCTTTTTTTCCACTGGTAGTTTGTTTTGATCGATCCTCCTTTCTCTGACCTTTCGCACACTTTACAATCTCCTGTGCATGGCTTGGCTGTGGATTCGACTTAGCAACGTTAGCAACAGTAGGGATGTTGTGGCTCGTCGGAACCGTGTACGTTATTTTTATTTGTTATTTTTTCATCACACTTCATAATGTCACTATATCTTGCCCAACTAGCCTAGTTCAACATCTCAATACATCTGATTATCGATCATCTTCAAGAACTTTTTTTTATTATTACCAACCCTGTAAAAACTTACTTCCCGCTTTCATTGTACACATAGCTCATTGACAGAGATTTTTATTCTACTTCCAGAACGCCGTATGAGTGGTTTTGAATGTGTGTTATCATCGAAAAAGTAAATGTTTGTCTTGTACTACTGCATCTGTAGAGACAAAGTAATTAGTAAAATGGAAACATCGTCCATCCCCTTGCATTTGATTCTGAGCAAAAGTGAAAGCAACTGCGAGGTCGCTATATTTTTAGTAAAGGAAAACACTCCACTTTCCCTTTTCTTTCTCTCTCACATCAGCAATGATGTTTCGTTATGTAACTACACACTACAAAAATGCCATGTAAATTTCTGTCCCCTGACACCGACACATGCAAGCATCCTTTGGCACATAGGAATGAGTTGAAAGAGATGAGAAAATAAATTCAATCAAACACATCTTTTGTCAAATTGCGTATGTGTCAGTCTCAGGGGACATAATTTTACACGAAATCTTTCTATACGTTCCCCGACTTTTTACAAACATGAATTACGTCACGTGTAAAATTCATAATTTCTAAGTGTGTAGTTGAACAGAAACAACTTCTTCCATATTGTAGCCAGTTGATGGGTCAATTTTTTTATTAGTTAATTATAGAGCTAGAACAAGAGCGATTCAGACTTCATCGATTTGTTCCCATACCGAATTCCCCTCCGTTAAAATAAGGTGAGAAGAAGCAGGCCTGACTACATTTATTTACCTCATAATACTAGGCAGCGATTAAAACTTTCGTTCCAAGATGAGTTTTTTTTTTCAAACCTTCTTTTTGACACCTTACTACACCCACCGTTCTCGCCCTTATTCAAGCTCTGTATTGAGTTAATGTTAATAATAACGTTTCCATTAAAAAAAATGGACAAAAATTCCCGGTTTTTTATGGGTTTACCTTCACCCGCACTGACGAAACTACCCATGCAGCATCAATTATAGTAACCCAAGACAAAAACAGTGATGGCAGAAACAGTGAAGCAACCCGAAAAAAAAATGTCTTATAGGTTTACAATTAAATGTATTGTAACCATACAATAGAATCTACAGTATGTATAATTAATAGTATTGTTCGCAACAATAAGATGACAATAGGGGTTATTGTATCTACAATAGAATCTATTTTAAATTGAAACATCGACAAAAGAAAAGGGGGGTTGTTATGAATCTTATCTTTAGAAAAAATCATTTTTTTCGAACAAATTTGAGTCAATCACAATTAATTGCATTGTTTCACAATTGTTGAAGATCCTAGCATATGGAGTGTATAGTAAATCTATTGTAAAGACAATATGCATTTTTCATTTGTATGATTCATGAACAATAAGACTCATGGTTTATCCGTTCAGAAGTGTGCGCGTTTAAAGAACTGCACCCCTCCACGTCGTGCGGTACTTTGTGGACGCCGGATACGCCCGTTCCGGCATCTACAACATCTTGGCACTATAATACAACAATGACCCTGAGCGACAAGAAGCTCCAAAGGATGCTGAAGAGGAAGACCGAGGGAAAAGTGGCTACATCGCTGCATGCGCTTGGCCGGGAGGTCATTTCAACCGGCCAAACTGTGAAAAAGTACCTGGCAAACATGAACATACATGTCAGGATGCGGAAGTCGCATCCACTGGTTTCGGAGCTGCAGGCAATGACGCAGCGGCAGCGGCTGAATAAGATGGTCAACTCGATTTTCCCGGCGAATCGCGACGTGGCAGTGGTGTTGGACAACGAGGCCTATCTCACCCAGGATGGCAACGACTGGCAGGGCACTTCGTATTTTACTTCCCCCACGAAGGAAGTGAGTTCCGAGGTGAAGTTCCTTTCACACACCTAGTTCCCCAAGAAGGTGCTGCTGTGGCTGACAATCAGCGAGCAGGGGATGTCAAAGCCGCTCTTCTTTCGCTCCGGACTGGTCGTGAACGGGGAAATTTATAGTACAAAATGCCTGCCGGAAGTTGCGTCGTTCATCAAGAAATACCATAAGAGCGAAGACGCGGTGTTCTGGCCGGATCTGGCGTCGGCCCACTACTCGAAGCGATCTTTGGAGGAGATGGAGCGGCTGAATATCGATGTGGTACCCAAGTCGGCGAACCCGCCCAACATCCCCCAGCTGCGTCTCATCGAGAATTTCTGGGCCAACTTGAAGCGTAAAAACTACTCCAACAATTTTGTCGCGAAAACTGAGGAGGAATTGATAAATAAAACGAAGAAAGAACTCAAAAACATGCCTACACGCATGTTTTCGTCCACCATGGCGAATGTTCCGGTAAACAGCCGGAAGGCCGCTCGCAAGGGCGTAGAACTTTCTTGCAAGTAAGCTTAAATAATTACCTTTCATGGGAAATTTATCAAAAGCAATTATCTGTCTTAGCATTTTTTTTATGACCATCCGAAAAAAAGTCTATTTATTTTAATGCAAACGTTAGAGTTCGATAAATTGGTAACTTTATTATTTTTCTTTTTACCCCTAATAAGAGATAAACGTCAATGCATACAATTAAAAAAAAGATCTTTCATTCTAACATTTAAAAAAAAACACATGAATTCAGTGACGGAACTGGCAAGGTGATTGATAATTACCTAAAAAAGTTAAAACATTTTATTTCTCGGATGGAGGCTTCTTCATAGACTGTTGTGTTTACAGTAATCAACTTATGTCTGCAAATCTATTGTATATGCTACTGTAATTCGTTGTTGTTACTTGGTAACAGTTGGCTCACGTAAGCTAGTGGTTAACATCAGCTTAGGCGGGCTTTGTGGTCGTGTAACTCGTTTATTATTTCCTTTCCATTGTCACAAGATGGTGGCTATTGCTTCCGGAAACCACAATATCTGCAATTCACATGTTGTTTCGATTTTACCAGTATGGGGAAGTATTGAAGCTACATCGCAATAACGTCAGTTCAATCAGACCAAGGCCGGTGTGATCTCTGCTGTAAACAGAAGTTGTCACCATCGTATTCGGTACATGGCTGTACCTCGCCAGCTTCGCTGTCTGCGGATGGGCCGTAGGTCGCCTTCTACTTGATCCGATCGCAATAACGTATAAAGCATAAATACATTATTTAATTTATTTATTGTATTGTAACTGATTATCAACTGTGACTTTGTGATGCTCAGTTGATTTATTTGGCTTTCAGTCTTTATGAACAATGAAAGCAGATGAATTTTTATTTTCCGACGTTTCGGTGTATTATATTTCGCCTTCCTTTAGGGAATATAGATTTCTGTTTTTGTTATATTTTATGTTCTGTTATTACATTTAAACGTCTAGTAATTCTATTGGACATCACCTATTTTTTCACTTTTACACTGTTCCTGTTTTTACACTTTTACACTGTTGAACAGAAATCTATAATCCCTAGAAGAAGGCGAAATATAATACGCCAAAACGTCGGAAAATAGAAGTTCATGTGTTTTCATTATTCATAAAGACTGAAATGAACATTAAAAGTGAATACATTTTTGGGAACTATTTTTATGTTTTCATTGTCGACCGCAACCTTCATGTGATTGAAATGAGGTTCGGCGGTGGGGTTCTCATTGCGATTGCTTACATATTAAATTCTGGGTTTATCCCCTGGGGTTAAAATGGTTAGTTTACGAAACCCATATCATATATGCAAAAGAATAACAAAATATGGAGAACCCACAGTGGTTCAGAATGTGAATTTGAACACAATGTTTTGAGATTTTGGGACAGAATTCTCTTCTACAAAGAGGTTCCTAATCCTTATTTTAATATGAATTTGAAAAAAAAATCGCAGGAAAGGAAATTTTGACAAACTTTAGTGAAATATGCTTTTCAGGTTCCAAAACTAGGTTCTAATATGTTTGTAATTTAAAATTTACCAGAAAAGTTGTAGAGCATCAAGTGACACAACTTTTGATTTCATAAACCACAAAATTCTACGAATAATATCATGAGTTGGCTGGTCTTACGATTTTAATTACAGATCTCCCGGAGGCTTAACTAAAACTTGCAATCACTAGAAAAAACAACCTGCTAAAAACATTGCCAAAGACAATAATATGTTAGCTTTTAAACTTCCAGTTAGCCACATCCAATGATGTTCTACATACATAACGAAAATTGGCCAGTTTGAACCAGAACCCAGCATACGGCATCTGAAATAACATTGAAATACAAAAAAGGATGAGTTATGTCAGTGACATAACTGCAAAGTTGACGTAGGACTGCTTGTTTTTTTTTTTTTTAATCTTTTTATTTTACGTCGGCCTATTTCCTCACATGGTGACAATCACCGACGCCAGGAAGACGACTCCACCACCTGGACCCTACCTAACGACTCATGAATATGAACCGGAACCAACGGCTTTACTTCCCTTCCGAAGGAAGACGTGACTAGATTTTTTCGCCTCAGAAAAACCACCGACGTCGACTAGGATTGAACCCCAACCCACTGGGGTGCCAAGTAGCAGTCACGCTTACCACTACACCACCGACGCCGGCTAGGACTGCTTGTTGATGTGAAGAAATTGATGTCATCGAATTCATGAATTTCTACTATATTTTATTCAGTCTAAAGAACCATGAAACCTTGTGCTGTTGGTGTGTGAGGCTGAAGTTCGCCTCGAATTGACTGTTAATGATATTTTGTTTGTTAAATCAGCGCCAACATTAGATTGGCTTTCATAGTCATTTGCTCTTGAACAAAAGGTCACAAATACAAATTAAGCACTCTTTAAGGAAGAAGAGCTTTATTTCTATCAGCTGATATATTCAATTTGAAGGAATTGTATACAACTTCCGAAAAAATTAGCAGACAAAGTGTTTGTTTACAAAAGCAGATTCTTCCTAATCAAATGATGGAACTAAAATGTCCAACGTGCTTGTAAGTGTGAAATGGATCCTGTGTTTACGGAGGGAACATGGTTCGCGATTGAAATGTTCTTATCAGTTTTCTTGGCTGCAGGACAGCCTGAGTGTTTGGCGGCACGTGATACTACGATAAAAAAATGGCGGCACGTGATACTACGATAAAATACGATCTTTGACACCGTTTCTAACTCGAGATTGTACAGACTGAAGATTGAAAATACACTCAAAAGTTGAGAAGGTGGCAAAAAAGTGCAATTGCAGTTTTGCAATCATATCCTGAGAAATCCGCATGATTCAGAAAAGGCTATTTTGCCCATTTTGATCCACAAAGCGTTTTATGATACAGATGAAGCCATGCAAATGTGTGCAAGCGACTGGCAAGCAAAAATAGCTCGAAACAATTTTATTGCTGTAGGCTCCATATTCAATCATCACCAACATACACCAACAATATACAATATGGATGAGTCGATATCACAAAATGCCGCAACGCTATTGGCCACTGTTGTATTGCCGCCGTCAACTGTTCTATGTTTGTTCTCACTGATCATCGACAAAGCGTTTTATGAAATAAACAATGCCATGCCATGCAAGTTTGTTAGCGACAGGTTGCACATAGCTTGGTGAAAAATATGTTCATTTGCTTCATTGCTGCACCCTGAATTCCTCGCCAAGTGAACTAACTGTTGGGTTGCTATTCCCACAAGCTTACCTTGTCAAAGTGGCTAATTGGTTGCCATCAAGAGCCGCCGCGCTAGCGGTCCTGGTCTGTATCTCGGTCTTGATGTGCACATTTTATTTTTGTGAGCCATCAACTAAATATCACTGCGAACAATCTCACGCACACGTTCAATTTTTCATTGCGAATTGCTGTTGCTATTTTGCCCACAACTAATGTTAGATTTTTCATCCAACTTACGATCAATAGCAAGAATGGAACAAAATCAAGCGAAATTGTATAACAATCTAACTTTTTTAGTTTGGGTGTAGAGCGAATTACGAAGAACATAACCTAACACCAAGTAGACCAGTTTGGACATTTTCGTTTTGCAAAAAGTTCCACTGGCTGGAGCGGGATTCGAACCCTCAACTTCATGACAACAACCACTTGAACGACGGGCGACGCCGCTAACCACTTGACCACGAAGATGATGTGGGCGATTGATTTGGCCATTTTCTCCGAGACACGGCTTTTTCAACGCCATATTGAGCCGGTGCGTGGTAATGAAAATTTCGATGAGCTCAAGAGAAATTTCTATCAAACATACTCTTTAGTTGGCAACTTGATTTGATCGTCCTGAAAAGGACGGATTTTAGTTGATAACATGGTTCGCGATTGAAATTTTCTTCAGTCTTCTTGGGCTGCAGGATACCACTCTGTGAAATGGTCACACCGGAGAAAAGTTTGTTCAGCTCCTCGTCGTTGCCAATGGCTAGCTGCAGGTGACGTGGGATGATTCTGGTCTTCTTGTTTTCACGGGTGGCGTTTTCTACCACCGTGCTCCGCAGACAAGTCTGTCGCATACGAATGCACAGCGAGAACTGATGATTGGTCGGTCGTCCCCACATGTTTGAAATTCGCTGGCACGGTAACTGTGGCAGTATGAACCAATCAGAGCGAGGCGCAAACAAGATGTCATTTTCGACCAATAGCATTGGGCGTTTAGACATTTTTCTTTTAAGTACATTTTAATTAGTTTAAACAAACATTATGAATTAAGTTTGCAACAGGGATTCAGCGTTGATGTTCTACCTTGCGAATGAAATACTTATCGTAAAATGTCTGTGGGCCAGAGAGGAGATATTATCGTTCAAAGTCTCCAAACCCGCGTAACGCTTGCGATTTCAGAAATTTTAGAACGGTGCCCCTATACAGGAATAGAAAAGAGAGACGTAAATCCTACGTCAAAACAAGTACAACGGTGATTATAACAAGGATTCAAGGGCACCAAAGTTCAGACAGTATCGCAAATTCATAATTGTATGTCAAAATTGCATATTATTGTGGTCATCATCATATTATGTTCAAGTTAAATAACAAAGAATGAAAATATGCGATCCATATAATGCGTGCATTATAAAAAGCGACTAAATGTTGATTTTTCATGCGATTACCCTGCCACCTGGTGGTCGTTCCAATAGTTAATATATACTAGTTGCATATATACTGTTAAAATTTAACAGTGAAACAACTTCGATCTATGGTTTGTTCGTACCTCCTGCTCCATCCGGGCCTAAAAAAAATCGGCCTTCGTGGCACACTTCTTGTCAGCCGGTTACTATCGCGGAGACATCTACACGATTCTGGCACTTCTGGAGAAGGGAAAGTCCATCGAGCGGAAGCCTGTTTCTGGCCTTCCGACCGTTGTAAGCAACCGAAGGATTCAACAGAAGCTCAAACGGAAGACGGAACGCAAGGTGGCCACTTCCTTCCTTGCGTTGGGCCGGGAGGTCGGTGCGAGAAGTATTTGGCCAACCCCCACACCCCCCCCCCCCCCCCCCCGCCCCCCACCCAACCCCCACAAAAAACACCAAAAAAACCCCCCAAAAAAACACCCCCCCCCCCCCACACACGCGGCAAAACCCCCCCCCCCCCCCCCCCCCCCCCCCCCCCCCCACCTCCCAAACAAAAAGAAAAAATAAATAAAAAAATTTCCTAACCCAAACCACGAATGACCAAATAAAAAAGCCAACCAAGGAAAAGAAAAAAAACACTACCATTTTTTTTTCTTTTATCGCCCAAAAACCCCCCCCCCCCCCCCCCCCCGCCGGATGGAAAGAAAAAATATTTAGGTGAAGTTTTTAATTTCATAATGAATAAAATACAATTTGGTTTGTTAAAATATACTCTAATTGTTATATTTGTATTCTCCGAACGTGGAGTAACGATTATGATGTAGAAGGAGATGTTTCGCTCATCGCCATGAGGCACCAAGAGTAGACAGTCATGTTTGCTAGAATGAAAGATACACTGATAGGCAAAATAAAGTGCCCACCTCATCGTTTTTTTCAATTTCTCTCATTTACTTGGTTCAAATTAAAGTAAACACACTGTATTTTTTTTATTATCTTATTTTTTATATTTTTTTTAAGTTTCACTTATGGAATACTGATAAAAAAAGGAGTTTTACTTAAAGAAAACAAAATCAATTTGTGTTGAAAAAAAAACAGTGACAAAATAAAGTGCCCACTTCAAAAATCGATATGTTTTCGATAAGTTTCCATTGGAAGACCCCTCGATTATTTATGTTTTGATATTTTGACATGTTTTGAAGCAAACGGCTCATCCTGGTGCATTTGTATACGTGATCGCATTTGATTCAATTGAAAAAAATTGAGAACGCAGTGCTTTCGAAAGCAATTCCCTTGTGTATCCGAAAATTGGTCGTTCGTGATGTGCAAAACGGTGAATCGCACCGGGCTGTCGCGAAGAAGTACAGTATCAGTAAGGCAGCGGTTGGCAAAATTCTTCTGAAGCTTAAAACGTTTGGATCAGTGGTGGATCGCCCTGGCAGAGGCAGGAAGCGGAAAACGGATGCGAGAACGGACACCAAGATCATGCGCGAAGTCAAGAAGAACCCGAAGGTAACTGTCCGCGAGATCCAGGAAACCCTTCAGTTATCAGTTTCCGGTCGAACTGTTCATCGCCGTCTCGTAGCACAGGGGTTGAATAGCAAACTTACCCGGAAGCGCCCATTTATCAGCAAGGCAAACAAAGCCAAACGGCTTAAGTTTGCTAAGGAGCATGCTGATAAGCCCCTAGAGTTCTGGAAAACGGTTCTCTGGACGGACGAATCAAAATTCGAGCTGTTTAACCGAAAGCGGCGGGTTCGTGTTTGGTGCAGATCGGGAGAGGAGCTTCAGGAGCGCCACATCCAAGGCACGATGAAGCATGGAGGAGGAAATGAGATGGTCTGGGGGTGTTTTTCGTGGGGTGGAGTGGGAAGCATTGTGAAAATCGACGGGATAATGACGGCAGATTCTTACATCAACATCCTGCGAGAAAATCTGGAGGTTTCGCTGATCCAAACGGGCCTTGAAGAGAAGTTCGTATTCCAGCAGGAAAACGACCCGAAGCATACTGCCAAGAAGACCAAGTCTTTCTTCCGGTCTTGTCGGATCAAACCGCTGGAATGGCCTCCACAAAGCCCGGACCTCAATCCCATCGAGAATTTGTGGGCAATTCTCGATGCCAGGGTTGACAAAACTGGTGTTACCAATAAAAATAACTATTTTGAAGCCCTGGAGCGCGCCTGGGAAGAGCTAGATCCACAGCACCTAAAGAACCTGGTCGAGAGCATGTCGAAGCGCCTGCAGGAAGTCCTGAAGGCCAAAGGAGGACACATCAATTATTGAAATGCTTTTATTTTACATTTAATTTATGTTTTCTGTAGCCTAAATGAAGTGGGCACTTTATTTTGTCACTGTTTTTTTTTTCAACACAAATTGATTTTTTTTTCTCTGAAGTAAAACTCCTTTTTTTTCAGTATTCCATAAGTGAAACTTAAAAAGAATATAAAAAATAAGATAATAAAAAAATAAAGTGTGTTAACTTTAATTTGAACCAAGTAAATGAGAGAAATTGAAAAAAACGATGAGGTGGGCACTTTATTTTGCCTATCAGTGTATGAAGAAGATGTTGAAAAAAATTATGTTAGAGTGGATTGGGAGGAAAAAAAAAAAAATAAATAATATTTTTTTTTTTTTTTTTTTCCCCTCCCCCCCAAAAACATTTTTTTTTTTACTACCATTAGGGGGATTTATTAGTCACCACAAAAATAACAACAAGACTTAAAAAAAAAATATTTTTAAAATTTAAAAAAAAAAAACACCCCCCCCCCCACCCAAATGAAAAAAAAAAACCCCCCACCCAAAAACACAACAAACCACCAAACAAATTAAAAAAAAACCCGCCCAGCACGAAAATTTTAATTTTGCAAAAAGTTCCACAGGCTGGGGCAGAAATCGAACCCCCATTTCGTGGCAATCGCCTGAACGACGGGCAACGCCCCTTACCACTTGACCACGAAGCCCGCAATAACATAACGTCTTGGTTAAAGTTGTTAGGCATTTAATTTCCTATTAGAATCTTATGATTGATGGTGCATGAATACTTACAAGGCTGCAACCGTCGTCTTTCTCCATACATTTTGTTGATTTCTTCCATACAAACTTCAATCCGCTTTGGAACCTTTTTTTGGGTAAAATTTATAACAGAGGCTCAAGATGACATGGGAAACAAATGGCTCTGTGATTTGCTGGATACTTCATTTGTTGCAAAAATGTGGAGCGCCTGAGTGTGCATTTATTCTATTATCATTAGATTTAGGTTTTATTAAAAGAATTAATCAAAAACCATTCATCACGCTCACTTTTAGAATATTCCGAATCTGAGCAAAATGTAATCAACCGAACACTGTCAACATCAATATAAATAATTATATTGTTTTTGTTGGTTTGCGTCGACTGCTTATAAAAGGATCTAAGCCGTAGTATGCCTTGGTTGTTTTTCTTTTCTTGAGCCGTTTTTCTGGAAAGTCTTCCCTGTACAGGAATACCCCGATATAAGATTTTTTTTTCGGAACTTGATGTTATATCGAATCATAATTTTTTCCACATTTTTTTTTCTTATGGCATCAAATTCAATCAAATTTTTGTTCTGTTCCAGAGCCTAATGATTGAAAATAATAGATAACTTTAATATATAATATAATATAAATTATCCGATGGATTATCTAATGACAATTCGTAATAACAGCTCCGCAGTCTTTATTTTGATTGGAATCAGATCTGAATAATCCCATTGATTTTAACAACACATTGTTCCATTTATAATAATTACTGCGTTATCTTATGTCAAGTTAAGGTTGTTATGTCGAAACTATCTTATGCCAAGATATACCGGTGCAGTTGCTGTAAAAGGTTGAATATATTTCCCTGCTCTTCATGAATTGAAAATTTTATCAGAAAATAAAATGTTCTTATAATGTGAAAATTATCTTTACCCCTGTACCACAATCCAATCATCGAACACTCATGTTACTGCAAATTGAATTGTTTATTGGTTGGTTGTAGTGCCACCTTCAGCGCACATGGTTCTGGCCGCATTGCCTACTCGACCTCCATAATACAGTGTCTATTAATTATAGTTTTCAGGCAAACAAGCTTTCAAAAACTCATGGGGTATTTTGCACATAGAATATTTAACCCGTCAAGCTGAATCTATGTGAATTGAAAAAAAAAACACCTAACTGATAACAAAACAAATGATGGATTGAATTTGGTCCGTAGCCCAATTAGAAAAAGACTTTCGTTAATCGGGCAGAGATAGTAAAACTGAAAATGAAGGTTCACGACTGTTTGTTAACATCAACATTTTGTATGTATTTTTTATTAATTTATTTTGACAATCGATGTGGATATCGACGTTTACATATACAATTCTTTTAATTTATTTCCATACCTATAGTACCTTCAGATTTAGATTTTTGATTTATATTTTAAAAAAAATACAAGAAAAGATAAGATAAGGAAGAAAGTTTTTTTAAAATTTTTTTCGTGATTTAATTTTGTTTCGTATGTTATTTAAATATTTTTTTAAGTAATCCACAAAAAAATTAATTTAATTATTTCGCAGTTTTGAATATAACTTGCCTTTATTTCATGGTACATATTTGGTTAGCTTCAGGAGCGCCACATCCAAGGCACGATGAAGCATGAAGGAGGAAATGAGATGGTCTGGGGGTGTTTTTCGTGGGGTGGAGTGGGAAGCATTGTGAAAATCGACGGCAGATTCTTACATCAACATCCTGCGAGAAAATCTGGAGGTTTCGCTGATCCAAACGGGCCTTAAAGAGAAGTTCGTATTCCAGCAGGAAAACGATCCGAAGCATACTGCCAAGAAGACCAAGTCTTTCTTCCGGTCTTGTCGGATCAAACCGCTGGAATGGCCTCCACAAAGCCCGGACCTCAATCCCATCGAGAATTTGTGGGCAATTCTCGATGCCAGGGTTGGCATAACTGGTGTTACTAATAAAAATAACTATTTTGAAGCCCTGGAGCGCGCCTGGGAAGAGCTAGATCCACAGCACCTAAAGAACCTGGTCGAGAGCATGTCGAAGCGCCTGCAGGAAGTCCTGAAGGCCAAAGGAGGACACATCAATTATTGAAATGCTTTTATTTTACATTAATTTATGTTTTCTGTAGCCTAAATGAAGTGGGCACTTTATTTTGTCACTGTTTTTTTTTTCAACACAAATTGATTTTTTTCTTCTCTGAGTAAAACTCCTTTTTTTTCAGTATTCCATAAGTGAAACTTAAAAAGAATATAAAAAATAAGATAATAAAAAAATAAAGTGTGTTAACTTTAATTTGAACCAAGTAAATGAGAGAAATTGAAAAAAACGATGAGGTGGGCACTTTATTTTGCCTATCAGTGTATGAAGAGAAAGTGTTGAAAGTTCCGTTAGTGTACGGTTGGTTGGAAATGGAATAGAATTGTTAAAATATCTTTTTCCGTTCTTTTTTACCATCCATCCGAAAATAGTTGCTTTTTTTAATGCGAACATTCGGGTGTATTAGTCTTCACAAACTTAATGGCAAGACTTTTGAAATCGAAATTTTTGGTACATGTTAAAAGACAATCACACCGCCCTTAACTCAAGGTTGCAAAGACTGAACCATCAACCAGAGCACATTACAACGTACAACTTAATTTAACAACTAGTCGGCCAGTACGAAAATTTTCAATTTGCGAAAAGTTCCACAGGCTGGAGCAGAAATCGAACCCCCATTTCGTGGCAATCGCCTGAACGACGGGCAACGCCCCTTACCACTTGACCACGAAGCCCGCAATAACATAACGTCTTGGTTAAAGTTGTTAGGCATTTAATTTCCTATTAGAATCTTATGATTGATGGTGCATGAATACTTACAAGGCTGCAACCGTCGTCTTTCTCCATACATTTTGTTGATTTCTTCCATACAAACTTCAATCCGCTTTGGAACCTTTTTTTGGGTAAAATTTATAACAGAGGCTCAAGATGACATGGGAAACAAATGGCTCTGTGATTTGCTGGATACTTCATTTGTTGCAAAAATGTGGAGCGCCTGAGTGTGCATTTATTCTATTATCATTAGATTTAGGTTTTATTAAAAGAATTAATCAAAAACCATTCATCACGCTCACTTTTAGAATATTCCGAATCTGAGCAAAATGTAATCAACCGAACACTGTCAACATCAATATAAATAATTATATTGTTTTTGTTGGTTTGCGTCGACTGCATATAAAAGGATCTAAGCCGTAGTATGCCTTGGTTGTTTTTCTTTTCTTGAGCCGTTTTTCTGGAAAGTCTTCCCTGTACAGGAATACCCCGATATAAGATTTTTTTTTCGGAACTTGATGTTATATCGAATCATAATTTTTTCCACATTTTTTTTTCTTATGGCATCAAATTCAATCAAATTTTTGTTCTGTTCCAGAGCCTAATGATTGAAAATAATAGATAACTTTAATATATAATATAATATAAATTATCCGATGGATTATCTAATGACAATTCGTAATAACAGCTCCGCAGTCTTTATTTTGATTGGAATCAGATCTGAATAATCCCATTGATTTTAACAACACATTGTTCCATTTATAATAATTACTGCGTTATCTTATGTCAAGTTAAGGTTGTTATGTCGAAACTATCTTATGCCAAGATATACCGGTGCAGTTGCTGTAAAAGGTTGAATATATTTCCCTGCTCTTCATGAATTGAAAATTTTATCAGAAAATAAAATGTTCTTATAATGTGAAAATTATCTTTACCCCTGTACCACAATCCAATCATCGAACACTCATGTTACTGCAAATTGAATTGTTTATTGGTTGGTTGTAGTGCCACCTTCAGCGCACATGGTTCTGGCCGCATTGCCTACTCGACCTCCATAATACAGTGTCTATTAATTATAGTTTTCAGGCAAACAAGCTTTCAAAAACTCATGGGGTATTTTGCACATAGAATATTTAACCCGTCAAGCTGAATCTATGTGAATTGAAAAAAAAAAACACCTAACTGATAACAAAACAAATGATGGATTGAATTTGGTCCGTAGCCCAATTAGAAAAAGACTTTCGTTAATCGGGCAGAGATAGTAAAACTGAAAATGAAGGTTCACGACTGTTTGTTAACATCAACATTTTGTATGTATTTTTTATTAATTTATTTTGACAATCGATGTGGATATCGACGTTTACATATACAATTCTTTTAATTTATTTCCATACCTATAGTACCTTCAGATTTAGATTTTGATTTAGATTTTGAAATAAATACAAGAATAGTTAAGATTAGGTAGAGAGTGATTTCATAATAATTTTCGTGAGTTGATATTGTTTCGTATGGTATTTAAATATTTCTTTAAGTTATGCAGCAACATAGTTAATTTAATTATTTCGCAGTTTTGAATATAACTTGCCTTTATTTCATTGTACATATTTGGCGTAGTGCGATCAATACTGATTAGTTATGAAAAAACTCCGATTTCGTGAAGGTGTGTATAGGTTTAATTTTGATAAAATTTCATTTGAATCAATGCACTGGGGACAAATAAATCATTCTAGATTCATGACTCTGTTTCTACGTTTGCTTATTGATAATCATGCAGCGTGATACATGAGTTGGAAGAGCAAATGTTTTCCATCCTATTCTCCGAAGAGAAACTGTGTTTGTACTGATTATATTCGATTAATATGCGTGTTATGAAATGCGTACCAAACATTATAACAATATTCTAGAATCGACCTAACATAAGCAACATATAAACAGCAACATATTTGGTCATTGATATTGAAATTGAAGCGTTTTATAAAGCCAAGCATATTGTTTGCCCTATGAATAATTGTATTATACTGGTCATTGGAATTTAGTTTAGAATCTTAGATAACATCTGGATCCCTTACTCTGTCACACTTTTCAACATCTTTATTTCCTAATGAGGTTGATATATTAGGTGTAGGGTATCCCTAGCAAAGTAAAATAACAAGCTGACATCATTTTTTTTTTTTAACTCTTTATTTGTTCCAAATTTATTCATATTTACATTTCATGTTAATCTAGGTGCTCCAGCTACTACCGTAACGTATCAACCTTAATTGTTAAAATATGTATCTAATTTTGTTTACATTGTTCATGCCTTAGCAGTTCAGTATTTTAAACAGGTTTTTATTCCTGCGTGTCAGTATAACAATAATAATCTTAAAACTAAAAACAAACTAAAATTAATCTTAACTAAGCATAAAGGGAATTAATCATTGCAATAGAAGATTGCAACGATTTTTGTCTGAAATTATTAATTATTTTGTTGGACATTTGTTCTAAAGTCTCAACATTCGAAATTCTATGTACTTCGTTAGTACTGTACCAAGAAGGCAGCTTCAAAATCATCTTCAGAACTTTGTTCTGAATCCTTTGAAGTATTTTTTTCCTGGTAGCACAACAACTAGACCATATTGGAACAGCATAAAGCATGGCCGGTCTAAAAATTTGTTTAAATATTAGTAGTTTGTTCTTCAGACAAAGTTTGGATTTTCTGTTTATAAGAGGATATAAACATTTTATATATTTATTACATTTGGCTTGAATGCCTTCAATGTGATTTTTAAAATTTAATTTTTGATCAAGTAATAGACCAAGGTATTTCACTTCGCTTGACCAGGAAATTGGAACACCGCTCATAGTAACGATGTGACTACTACTAGGTTTCAAAAAAGAAGCTCTAGGTTTATGTGGGAATATTATTAGTTGAGTTTTGGAAGCGTTGGGAGAAATCTTCCATTTCTGTAAATAAGAAGAGAAAATGTCCAAACTTTTCTGCAGTCTCCTGCAAATGACACGAAGACTTCTTCCTTTAGCGGAGATGCCTGTGTCATCAGCAAACAAGGATTTCTGACAACCCTGAGGCAAATCAGGGAGGTCGGAAGTAAAAATGTTATATAGTATCGGCCCAAGAATGCTACCCTGAGGAACTCCAGCTCTAACAGGTAGTCGATCAGATTTGGAATTCTGATAATTTACCTGCAGAGTTCTGTCAGTTAAATAATTTTGAATTAATTTTATAATATAGAGCGGAAAATTAAAGTTTTTCAATTTAGCAATCAAACCTTCATGCCAAACACTGTCGAATGCTTTTTCTATGTCTAGAAGAGCAACTCCAGTTGAGCAGCCTTCAGATTTGTTTGAACGAATTAAATTAGTAACTCTCAAAAGTTGATGAGTAGTTGAATGGCCATGGCGAAATCCAAATTGCTCATCTGCAAAAATTGAGTTTGTATTGATGTGAAGCATCATTCTATTCAAAATTAGCTTTTCAAAAAGTTTACTGATTGAAGGAAGTAAACTTATTGGTCTGTAGCTAGAAGCTTCAGCTGGATCTTTCTCGGGCTTCAAAATTGGAACAACTTTGGCATTTTTCCATTTGCCAGGAAAGTATGACAAATGAAAACATTTATTAAATAATTTTACCATGAAAGACAAGGTACTCACTGGGAGTTTTTTGATGAGTATATAGAAAATTCCATCATCACCTGGAGCCTTCATATTTTTTAACTTTTTAGTTATAGTTTTTACTTCATCCAAATCAGTACCCCAGGATTCATCAAAAATATTTTCCCTTGAGGAAATATTCAGATAATCAAGAGAAACCTGATTCTCAATAGGACTAGTAAGACCCAAACTGAAATTATGGGAACTCTCAAACTGCTCAGCAAGTTTTTGAGCTTTTTCCACATTTGTTAGCAATATTTTATCACCTTCTTTGAGCGCTGGAATAGGCTTTTGAGGTTTCTTTAAAATTTTGGAGAGTTTCCAAAAAGGTTTGGAACTCGGCTCTAATTTTGACACATTATTTTCGAATTGTTTGTTCCTCAGGGCAGAGAAGCGTTTTTTAATTTGTTTTTGCAAATCTCGCCAGATAACTTTCATGGCGGGATCGCGTGTTCTTTGATATTGTCTTCTACGGATATTTTTCAGACGGATCAAAAGCTGAAGATCGTCGTCTATTATAATTGTATTGAACTTTACCTCGCATTTTGGAACTGAGACAGCTCTTGCTTCAACTATGGAAGTAGTCAGAGAGTCAAGAGCATTATCGATATCATTTTTAGTTTCCAAAGGAATATTAGGATCAAAGTTATATTCCATGAATGTTTGATATTGGTTCCAATCAGCTCTATGATAATTGAAAGTAGAACTGTTGGGATTAGAAATTATTTCTTGAGATATTTCAAAAGTTACTGGAAGGTGATCCGAACCGAAGTCAGCATGGGTAACCAATTGGCTACAAAGTTGACATGAATCAGTTAAGACCAAATCAATAGTTGAGGGATTTCTGGCAGAAGAAAAGCAAGTTGGGCTGTTTGGGTATTGGATAGTGTAATAACCCGCAGAACAATTATCAAATAGTATATTACCATTGGAATTACTTTGAGCATTATTCCACGATCGGTGTTTTGCATTAAAATCACCAATAATGAAGAATTTTGACCTATTACGGGTAAGCTTCTGTAGGTCACCCTTGAGAAGATTCTTTTGCTGACCTACGCATTGGAATGGTAAATAGGCAGCTAATAGTGTAAGTTGACCAAATTTTGTTTCAACAGAAACCCCCAAAGTTTCAAAAACTTTGGTATCAAATGAAGAAAGAATTTGATGTTTGATACGCCTATGAACAATTATGGCAACGCCACCACCTGGACTTTCAAGACGATCATTGCGGTGTACGAAATAATTAGGATCCCTTTTTATTTTATCACCTGGTTTAAGAAAAGTTTCAGTTACAACGGCAATATGCACGTTATGAACTCGTAAAAAGTTAAACAGCTCGTCTTCATTATTTTTAAGAGATCGAGCATTCCAATTTAAAATATTCAGTGTCTTAATACCCATTGCTGAATTTCAGGGTCATGACAATATTGTTTGCAAATTTTATACCAGTTTGAATTGCATCAAACATGGAGTTTGTATTTAACATTCCATTAATCATATCGATTAATGATTTCTGTAAAAAATCCATTTTTGGAGCGGTTATGCTACCTAAGTCAAAATCTTCAACATTTCTGGTAGAATTTTGGTTTCTACCGGCTGTAACGGCAGCGTAGGAAGCTCCATTACCTAGCTGTACATTGCTACCAGCAGGTAAGAATTGAGCATTGAAAACTTGTGCTCTGTTTGTACTTACGGGTACATTTGTACTTCGCTGACCATTGTTAACAGCAGATAGCAGTGGAAAATTTGACGGTTGGGCATTGATCGTACCTTCCGGTACGAATGTTGGATTTCCTCCTCGATGACCGTTGTTAACAGCCGAGGAATAATTACCTGGTCGGGAACGTGAAGCGGTCCCTACCTGATGCTTAGCACGAGAATTCAAGATCGCTTTGCGAGTCTTGCATTCCCAAAAATTGGATTTGTGGTTTCCACCACAATTCGCACATTTAAAATTTTTGGGATCCTTCACAGGACAGTTGTCCTTGGCGTGAGAGGAATCGCCACAATGCATGCATTTGGCATCCATGTGACAATTTTTCGTCCCGTGACCCCATCCCTGGCATTTACGGCACTGGGTGAGGTGTTGAGAATTTCCTCCAGTCTTCCTGAAGTGTTCCCACTTCACTCTGACATGGAGCATAAGGCTGGCTTTTTCCAATGCCTTGAGGTTATTCAGTTCATTTGATTTAAAATGAACTAAATAAAAATCGTTAGAAATCCCATTGCGAGAATCGCCAGGTTGGGATTTCTTTTTCATCTTTATCACTTGAACTGGTGTAACTCCAAGCAATTTGATAATTTCTTCTTTGATCTCATCCAGGGATTCACCACTGGCTAGACCTTTTAAGACCACCTTGAACAGACGTTCAGTTTTGGTGTCATGTGTAAAGAATTTGATGCCTCTTTGAGCAAGATACTCCACGAGAAGTTTAAATCCGATCAAGGTTTCAGCCAATACACGGCATTCACCCCGACGACCAATTTGAAAGGAAAATTTCGAATCTTTTATGAAATTCGTGAGTTCCTTACGGAGCCCATGAAAATCAGATGTTGTTACCACAATAGGTGGAACCTTTTCTTTCCCTGCATTAATTCGGGAATGCTTCGAAGATTTTTGCCTGACTGATGGATCATTCTCATCATCAGTCAGAATATCGAATTGATTGCTCAAATCAATATTGTTAGAAGGGGAATCCAGAGATTGTCCCTTTCTTTTGCGTTTAGGCGCCATTTTCTCCAAAATGATTAGAATTTATACGTTTTCTCCTAATCAACTTCCAAGCAGATTCTACAAGAATCCGAAGGGTCAAAGAGGAATTTTCCAAATCGATATCCAAGTCGGATTACCTCGCGTAGGGTCCAGACAAGGATCGAAAAGGAATAAGGGTAAAAAATAAAAATTGTGCAGGTAATGTTAAGCACTGAAAAGTGCTGTTTGATTTTGTTATAGCTTTAGGTAGCAAAAATACTTCCTTCAGCAAAAGAAAATAGAACCGCACGGCATGAGAGCTCGATGCGGACTGATTATTGTCACGATCATGTTCGGAACAGGCAGTATATAAATTTTTGGATTTTTTTTTTTTTTGCAAAAACCTTGCAAATTCTTATAAATTTGGTTTTGATAAGTTTGGTGTGCTTTTTTATGCGTTTTTGTTTTTAAGTTTTTTGTTTGTCTATTATAGTGGATACATTGCGTTTCTATGAAGTTTTCTTGACTGGAACCTCTTCATGAACGATTCCAAACAGATTTTTTTAAAAGACGTTGACAGCCATTTTCACATTTTTTTAAATATTTCTAAAGTATAGAAGTTTTAAGTATTTGACATACTTAATGAACGTTTCAATATGAGCTACAAAATTTAAAATATCACATCATTAAAATGCCTATTTCGATATAATGCAAAACTCAAACTAAATGCAATTAACACAAACATATTCCTGAATTATCACTATTTCTGAATAGATCAACTTTCCTCAACACATGAAGTCTCAAAATCGTTATTTTAGAGTGTTATCATTTTTTTCTGTCTTAGTGTTTGACGTAGCAAGTCTTGAGCTTGATTCCAGATCCATCACGCGACACCCCAAATCACATGAAGATTGAAAATCATGTGCATTTGTGATAAAAACAAGCAGTCAAAATTTAGCATATTCTGGCAAACATTGGCCATATTTCCGAATCACCCGGAGAAGTATTGTAGTGTTGAAAGTGTTCAAAATTTTAATTTTATAGTAAGAGTCAGATAACACCATTGGTAGATTTATTCAAGTTTTTCACTATATGAATATGTACTCATAAACCAGCAAAATGCGTTGTAACTTGTTTTAAAAGATAGACATCGCTTGTTTGAATTATTTAAAGAGACCTATTCTTCCTAAGAAGTTATTTATTCAAGAAGGATGTCAAAATCAGTGAGTATTGCCTAAGCACATCAATTAATTCGAAACATCCATTGATTGAATCAAAAGTTGATACAAAATGTAGCCAATTTAATTGAAATTTGCTCTGTAAATTTAATTCTGTTTCTTGTTTTACTTCATGCGTAATGTTGATGATTCCAATGTACTGAAGAAAATAATTTTAAATCAACATTAGGCTTTGAAAGTAGAAGTTTAATTACTAGAGAATGTATTATTGAACTATGGGCCTTTTCAATGTTAAAAAGCACTATTCTACCAAGCTACTCCATGTGGGATATGCTAAGGAGTGAGGGAATACCCCACTTTGACTGGCTGTTTTTTTCTTCTTTCTTATAAAGACAACAGTTTAACTAGTGTTAAAGTTCATATTTATGTAGAATGAACATTCGAAGGCTTATCTTATACAGAATCATCAAGCTAAAGAATGATGAACACAGTACAGTGGTAAACGAATATAGTATGGATAATCACGAGTTCAAGTCTTTCCCCGCAAAAGTCACAAAAGTACAAAAAGTGATCCCTATGAAGGGAGACGATTTAAGGTTTCAAAGTATTTAAATGAAGCAAAAGATAGAAGTCAACTGTCGAAAATAAATGGCAAAGGGATATGATAGATATTTTACAACTAATATAACATATTCTCGTACATTTTTCTCACGTATGCTATTAGCAGTACAATAAGTATTTCGCTCATCAGAAATCACCTGATGTACGGCAACTACTTGCAACCTACCGTTTGTATTTTTTACCGCCGGACGTTTTTCTATCGCTGACTAAATAATCTGACTACAGTCAGCAACACCAGGCACAACATAACCACTTGAGATAACCCAAATTACGAATGATCCGCACTTGACGCGATTTGTTTCTATTCTATTTTCTGCTTCCAATTTCACAAACCCGTAGCTCGGCTCAACAAAAATACATTTTTTTACCAATCACTTTTATTTTCTATTTTGTATCAAGATTTTAAAAAAAATACAAACATCCTTTAATCGTAACCACCACGTATCGAATGTATTCCACGTACTGATAGCAAGACGACCGAGGATTCACTGAAATCATGATTCTAGCTTCGGGAAACCAGATCCCCCGAGTTTGCTATGAGCTAAAAAAATACACGGAAAAATCTCGCTATCTTCCTTATCACTTGTCGTTTATCTTGTACGCCACTCACACCTGTGCAACCACCTTTGCAGCCTTCAACTTGAAAATCTCAGCCCGCCTCATTGGGTGGTAGGCGAGTACCTATTACTCTTCTGCCTTTATCGTCGCATCACACTACATCATTAAGCTCGTAAATACAAAACAACGTGGTTTCCAAGCAAACACGCTGACAAAACAACTGCCACTTTTCGGCGGTACATCCAAATCCCCCTTCGGTTCAGTTTTTTTTTCTTTTCTTACCAAAAGAAAACGAGGAAATGTAAGCAAGAAAGGAGAAAAAAATAAATAAAACACGAAAGCAGCACGCCGCCGAAAACTAACTATAGCTGTGCTATATACACGCAAAATTCGTCTCTTTGGCTCTCGTCATTCACGAAAAGTAGAATGCTATGCTGAGGACGAATGAAAATCGGTTGTGGAAATCATACCGATTTTTTTTTTTAATTAAACGCGCGCGATTTTACTCGTTAGTATAACATCCACCGTGATAGCTCGGGGTTAATTATCGCTACGACGCATTTGTTGGAAGCTAAATATGTAACTAATACTTCTCTTCTCACTGAATAGGATAGAGGAAATGTCGTCTATCCTGGTTGGCCGTAGAAAGCAAACTATCAGTCTGAGCCAAAAATAATGCTGAAGATCCCTCCATATGGGAAAGCTCAACTATGGACACCCTCTCGTTTTATTTACCACCCTCTAAGAGTGTCATTGCTTCTAGTAATCCAACTCACTCACATGAATGCTACACAGCTTTTAATCGCATCATAGCAACTCGCCGTTGGCCAGTTGTTTTTCCCGAGTTCAAAGCTGTATTAAATCAACAATTAGAGGTACGCTTTAGATTGATTTCTGTAAGTGTGAATTAGATTTTTTTTTATTAGATCATTTATTTGTACAGGCTCAATCGAATTAACTTTACAGAGCCAAGTTTTCATATATATAAACATCAGTTGTCTTAAAACTTAAGTTAAGAGGATAGAACCAATTACTCGCGGCCGTCTAGAGGTTAATAGGAATAACAATCCAACGGATGGGAAGATGGGTGGGAATTTGATGTTTGCTTTACATAAAACATTTGGCATAAATTCTAAATTTGCAAAAACTTATAACTATACATCTTTTTCTTTTTTTCTTTTGACTTGAACATTTTTGAGAAAGAAAAACAAATACACACAAACACAGATTAAAAAAAAAAAACCTTATACTAAACATAAATGTTAAACTAACAACAATCAAAGGCTAATGTTAGTTGAAAACACATAAATGAGTTTCATAAACTCCAGACCACGTACAGCCAACATATCTCGAACCGGTACATTGGGTTGTCTACCTCGAGCCCGAAGGGAATCACAAAGCTCAGATCTGACTCCACGATGCTCAGCACAAGACCAAACAACGTGATCTGCGTCCTGCTAACCTTGTCCACATTCACAGAGATTGCTGTCGCTCAGTGCAACTCGGTATAAATGAGCGTTTAAAGAATAATGATTGGACATGAGGCGAGACATGACACGAATGAAGTCTCGACCCACATCAATCCCCCTAAACCAGGATTTCTTCGACACCTTTAGGATGATAGAATGATGCCATCGCCCCAAATCTCCTTTATTCCATTTATACTGCCAGCTGCTTAGTGACTGTTGACGACAAATAGGAAAAAAAAATCATTGAAGGTGATTTGCCGATCATAAATATCGCTTTTCATAGCGCCCACCTTTGCAAGCAAGTCCGCCCTTTCACTGCCCAGAATCAAACAATGAGATGAGACCCATACAAAGGTGATCATAAAATAAGGCGAAGATAAAGCACTAAGTAGCTCCTGTATTTTTATGAGAAAATTCGAGGAGTCTTTTACCGGCCTCAATGAGCGAAAAGCCTCTATAGAACTAAGACTATCCGTGAAAATTAAGTACTGATCCGGTGTTAGTGATTCAACAGTTTCTAGCGTAAAGTGCATTACCGCTAATTCAGCGAATAAACAGAACAAGGAGCTTGAAGTTTACGATTGGCGCTATAAATTTCATTATATATACCAATGCCTGCTGACTCCTCTATCAAAGATCCGTCAGTGAAGTACGATTTAGTGGAATCAACTTGGCCAAACTTTGCAGCAAATATCACCGGAGCAATCATAGCACGATGATACTCTGGGATTCTCTGAAGCTCCTGCTTCATGGATAAATCAAAATGAACCGAACTGCCGAAGTCGGAGAAGCAAACACGATTGGAAATATTCGGTGAAGGGTATGAGTCGAGTGCATGCAACCTAACGCGATACGAAGACACCAATACTGAATACGTGCCAGTTTGATGATGTGCGACCGAGCCGCTGACTGAAAACAAAAACTACCGTATTCCATTACCGACAAAACCGTTGTCCGGTACAACGTTAGAAGATCTTGTGGATGCGCTCCTCACCAGGTCCCGGTAATTTTTCGAAGAAAGTTGATCCTTCGCTGGCATTTTCGCTTCAGATACACAATGTGGGATCTTCAGGTGCATTTTGAATCGAACCAGACCCCAAGATATTTAAAGAACATTGAATGAGTTATCGGCTTACCTCAAATTTGAAGCTTCGGTTGTGCTGGGTTATGCTTCCTAGAAAAAACTACCAACTAAGTTTTCTCCAAAGAGAATTCGATACCTAGCTCTTGAGCTCAAGGAGATAAATTGTCTAAGGTATCCTGTATAGGTCCTTGCAGATCGACCCCATTGGGTCACGTGACAGAATCTACGCCGTCATCTACAAGTTGTATCAACGTACAGTTGTCACTTAGACAACCGTCAATGTCTTTGACATAAACATTATACAAAAGAGGGTTTAAACATGATCCCTAGGGGAGACCCATGTAGCTAAATCTGGAAGCAGTAGAGTTTCTATGAGAAAAGCTCATATATTTTTTCTGACAGCAAAGTATACAAAAAATTATTCATTAATGGTGAAAAACCACAAACGTGGAGTTTATCTGAAAGAACTTCAACAGACAAACAGACAACAGACAAAAATCATATGTCTTTCCTGTCTTCAAAAAAGGAAACAAACGTGAGGTCAGCAATTATCGTGGAATAGCTGCTTTGTGTGCCGTTTCGAAGTTATTTGAAAAAGTGGTTTTCAACTATTTGTCGCACAACTGCCACCATTACATCTCTGAACATCAACATGGTTTCATGCCAAAACGGTCAACGAGTACCAATTTGGTTGTTTACACATCTTTCATAGCTAAAGCTCTAAAGAAAGGGCAACAAGTCGATTCGATCTATACGGTTTTCTCAGCGGCATTCGATAAAATCAACCATCGGATAACTATTACAAAGTTCGAACGTCTCGGTTTCTCTGGATTTTTTCTCGTTTGGCTTCAATCCTACCTGTGTGGCCGTGAAATGGCTATCAAATTAGGCGATTCAATTTCACCCTACTTTCTTGTTTCATCGAGAGTACCACAGGGGCCCCCCCCCCGCCCTAATAATTTTTTTTTTTTCTCCCAAATGAATTTTTTCCTTTTGTTCCTTTAAAAATTTTTTTTCCCGATATTTTTATAAATTTTATTTGTCTAAAAAATATATAAAAGACTTTTTTTTTAACTCTTTATTTGTTCCAAATTTATTCATATTTACATTTCATGTTAATCTAGGTGCTCCAGCTACTACCGTAACGTATCAACCTTAATTGTTAAAATATGTATCTAATTTTGTTTACATTGTTCATGCCTTAGCAGTTCAGTATTTTAAACAGGTTTTTATTCCTGCGTGTCAGTATAACAATAATAATCTTAAAACTAAAAACAAACTAAAATTAATCTTAACTAAGCATAAAGGGAATTAATCATTGCAATAGAAGATTGCAACGATTTTTGTCTGAAATTATTAATTATGTTGTTGGACATTTGTTCTAAAGTTTCAACATTCGAAATTCTATGTACTTCGTTAGTACTGTACCAAGAAGGCAGCTTCAAAATCATCTTCAGAACTTTGTTCTGAATCCTTTGAAGTATTTTTTTCCTGGTAGCACAACAACTAGACCATATTGGAACAGCATAAAGCATGGCCGGTCTAAAAATTTGTTTAAATATTAGTAGTTTGTTCTTCAGACATAGTTTGGATTTTCTGTTTATAAGAGGATATAAACATTTTATATATTTATTACATTTGGCTTGAATGCCTTCAATGTGATTTTTAAAATTTAATTTTTGATCAAGTAATAGACCAAGGTATTTCACTTCGCTTGACCAGGAAATTGGAACACCGCTCATAGTAACGATGTGACTACTACTAGGTTTCAAAAAAGAAGCTCTAGGTTTATGGGAGTATTATTAGTTGAGTTTTGGAAGCGTGGGGGGAAGTCTTCCATTTCTGTAAATAAGAAGAAAAAAAGCCCAAACTTTTCTGCAGTCTCCCGCAAATGACCCGAAGACTTCTTCCTTTAGCGGAGATGCCTGTGTCATCAGCAAACAAGGATTTCTGACAACCCTGAGGTAAATCAGGGAGGTCGGAAGTAAAAATGTTATATAGTATCGGCCCAAGAATGCTACCCTGAGGAACTCCAGCTCTAACAGGTAGTCGATCAGATTTGGAATTCTGATAATTTACCTGCAGAGTTCTGTCAGTTAAATAATTTTGAATTAATTTTATAATATAGAGCGGAAAATTAAAGTTTTTCAATTTAGCAAACCTTCATGCCAAACACTGTCGAATGCTTTTTCTATGTCTAGAAGAGCAACTCCAGTTGAGCAGCCTTCAGATTTGTTTGAACGAATTAAATTAGTAACTCTCAAAAGTTGATGAGTAGTTGAATGGCCATGGCGAAATCCAAATTGCTCATCTGCAAAAATTGAGTTTGTATTGATGTGAAGCATCATTCTATTCAAAATTTGCTTTTCAAAAAGTTTACTGATTGAAGGAAGTAAACTTATTGGTCTGTAGCTAGAAGCTTCAGCTGGATCTTTCTCGGGCTTCAAAATTGGAACAACTTTGGCATTTTTCCATTTGCCAGGAAAGTATGACAAATGAAAACATTTATTAAATAATTTTACCATGAAAGACAAGGTACTAACTGGGAGTTTTTTGATGGGTATATAGAAAATTCCATCATCACCTGGAGCCTTCAAATTTTTTAAATTTTTAGTTATAGTTTTTACTTCATCCAAATCAGTACCCCAGGATTCATCAAAAATATTTTCCCTTGAGGAAATATTCAGATAATCAAGAGAAACCTGATTCTCAATAGGACTAGTAAGACCCAAACTGAAATTATGGGAACTCTCAAACTGCTCAGCAAGTTTTTGAGCTTTTTCTACATTTGTTAGCAATATTTTATCACCTTCTTTGAGCGCTGGAATAGGCTTTTGAGGTTTCTTTAAAATTTTGGAGAGTTTCCAAAAAGGTTTGGAACTCGGCTCTAATTTTGACACTTTATTTTCGAATTGTTTGTTCCTCAGGGCAGAGAAGCGTTTTTTAATTTGTTTTTGAAAATCTCGCCAGATAACTTTCATGGCGGAATCGCGTGTTCTTTGATATTGTCTTCTACGGTATTTTTCAGACGGATCAAAAGCTGAAGATCGTCGTCTATTATAATTGTATTGAACTTTACCTCGCATTTTGGAACTGAGACAGCTCTTGCTTCAACTATGGAAGTAGTCAGAGAGTCAAGAGCATTATCGATATCATTTTTAGTTTCCAAAGGAACATTAGGATCAAAGTTATATTCCATGAATGTTTGATATTGGTTCCAATCAGCTCTATGATAATTGAAAGTAGAACTGTTGGGATTAGAAATTATTTCTTGAGATATTTCAAAAGTTACTGGAAGGTGATCCGAACCGAAGTCAGCATGGGTAACCAATTGGCTACAAAGTTGACATGAATCAGTTAAGACCAAATCAATAGTTGAGGGATTTCTGGCAGAAGAAAAGCAAGTTGGGCTGTTTGGGTATTGGATAGTGTAATAACCCGCAGAACAATTATCAAATAGTATATTACCATTGGAATTACTTTGAGCATTATTCCACGATCGGTGTTTTGCATTCAAATCACCAATAATGAAGAATTTTGACCTATTACGGGTAAGCTTCTGTAGGTCACCCTTGAGAAGATTCTTTTGCTGACCTACGCATTGGAATGGTAAATAGGCAGCTAATAGTGTAAGTTGACCAAATTTTGTTTCAACAGAAACCCCCAAAGTTTCAAAAACTTTGGTATCAAATGAAGAAAGAATTTGATGTTTGATACGCCTATGAACAATTATGGCAACGCCACCACCTGGACTTTCAAGACGATCATTGCGGTGTACGAAATAATTAGGATCCCTTTTTATTTTATCACCTGGTTTAAGAAAAGTTTCAGTTACAACGGCAATATGCACGTTATGAACTCGTAAAAAGTTAAACAGCTCGTCTTCATTATTTTTAAGAGATCGAGCATTCCAATTTAAAATATTCAGTGTCTTAATACCCATTGCTGAATTTCAGGGTCATGACAATATTGTTAGCAAATTTTATACCAGTTTGAATTGCATCAAACATGGAGTTTGTATTTAACATTCCATTAATCATATCGATTAATGATTTCTGTAAAAAATCCATTTTTGGAGCGGTTATGCTACCTAAGTCAAAATCTTCAACATTTCTGGTAGAATTTTGGTTTCTACCGGCTGTAACGGCAGCGTAGGAAGCTCCATTACCTAGCTGTACATTGCTACCAGCAGGTAAGAATTGGGTATTGAAAACTTGTGCTCTGTTTGTACTTACGAGTACATTTGTACTTCGCTGACCATTGTTAACAGCAGATAGCAGTGGAAAATTTGACGGTTGGACATTGATCGTACCTTCCGGTACGAATGTTGGATTTCCTCCTCGATGACCGTTGTTAACAGCTGAGGAATAATTACCTGGTCGGGAACGTGAAGCGGTCCCTACCTGATGCTTAGCACGAGAATTCAAGATCGCTTTGCGAGTCTTGCATTCCCAAAAATTGGATTTGTGGTTTCCACCACAATTCGCACATTTAAAATTTTTGGGATCCTTCACAGGACAGTTGTCCTTGGCGTGAGAGGAATCGCCACAATGCATGCATTTGGCATCCATGTGACAATTTTTTGTCCCGTGACCCCATCCCTGGCATTTACGGCACTGGGTGAGGTGTTGAGAATTTCCTCCAGTCTTCCTGAAGTGTTCCCACTTCACTCTGACATGGAGCATAAGGCTGGCTTTTTCCAATGCCTTGAGGTTATTCAGTTCATTTGATTTAAAATGAACTAAATAAAAATCGTTAGAAATCCCATTGCGAGAATCGCCAGGTTGGGATTTCTTTTTCATCTTTATCACTTGAACTGGTGTAACTCCAAGCAATTTGATAATTTCTTGTTTGATCTCATCCAGGGATTCACCACTGGCTAGACCTTTTAAAACCACCTTGAACAGACGTTCAGTTTTGGTGTCATGTGTAAAGAATTTGATGCCTCTTTGAGCAAGATACTCCACGAGAAGTTTAAATCCGATCAAGGTTTCAGCCAATACACGGCATTCACCCCGACGACCAATTTGAAAGGAAAATTTCGAATCTTTTATGAAATTCGTGAGTTCCTTACGGAGCCCATGAAAATCAGATGTTGTTACCACAATAGGTGGAACCTTTTCTTTCCCTGCATTAATTCGGGAATGCTTCGAAGATTTTTGCCTGACTGATGGATCATTCTCATCATCAGTCAGAATATCGAATTGATTGCTCAAATCAATATTGTTAGAAGGGGAATCCAGAGATTGTCCCTTTCTTTTGCGTTTAGGCGCCATTTTCTCCAAAATGATTAGAATTTATACGTTTTCTCCTAATCAACTTCCAAGCAGATTCTACAAGAATCCGAAGGGTCAAAGAGGAATTTTCCAAATCGATATCCAAGTCGGATTACCTCGCGTAGGGTCCAGACAAGGATCGAAAAGGAATAAGGGTAAAAAATAAAAATTGTGCAGGTAATGTTAAGCACTGAAAAGTGCTGTTTGATTTTGTTATAGCTTTAGGTAGCAAAAATACTTCCTTCAGCAAAAGAAAATAGAACCGCACGGCATGAGAGCTCGATGCGGACTGATATCACACCATTTTTATTTTCAACACCCCCTCCACACCCACCGCGGGGGGAGAAAAAAAAAAAAAGAACCCCCCCCACGGCGACGCTTCCTCCTCTCCTCCCCCCCCACACCAATTTTTTTTTGTTTTTAAAAAAAGAGTGGAAGCAACAATCCACAAAAGGAAATTGTTTTAAAAGAATTAGGGTTTTAAAAAACCACACAAAAGAATTAAAAAAAAAAAGGCGCTTATACAACCCCCCAAACCCCCCAAACACTTGGTTTTTTATTTCCCCTTGCAAAAAACTTCAAAAATATTCAATGTTTAAAATCATTGTACTGTTCGTTAGTGAGGTCAATATTAGAATACTCATCTGTCGTTTGGGCACCGTACTATCAGAATAGCATCTCACTTATCGAGGCAGTTCAGCGCAAATTTCTGCGCTTCGCTTTAAGACACCTTCCATGGAATGATCCAATCAATTTGCCCAGCTATGATGCGCGATGTAAACTTATAGGTCTAGAGTTACTGAGTATACGTCGTGATGTTTCAAAAACGCTCTTTGTTTCTGACCTGCTTGTTAAAGCTTGTGGAAGCCTTTCTACCGTCGTTACGGCTTTATCTATTGCTGTCCTAAACTTTATCCAATCGATGTAACGGGTAAGATCATACGTTGATTGATTCCAAAGGATTGAACCCGGTGGCAACCGAAATGTTTATGGGCAAGTGATCACTACCGTGGAGATCTTGAATCACATTCCATGTGCAATCCAACGATATTGAATTCGAACAAAGTGTGAGGTCTAATCTACTGCCAACTGAGGATGGACCAGCCAAACGTGTTACTTCTCCATTGTTAAGAACTGTCATATTGAAGTTGTCACAGAGGTCATATATCAGGGAAGACCGGTTGTCATCGTACAGTTCTCCCCAGCCTGTACCGTGAGAGTTGAAATCTCCCATGACCAACCATGGAGTAGGAAGGACCGAACAAATATCTGAAAGTTGTTTTCGGTTAATTGAGGCTCTTGGAGGAATAAACAACGAAGCAACGCAAAGGCTTTTATTTTTAATAACAGCCTGACATGCGACAACTTCAATACTTGGAATTGGAGGAAAATTCACTCTATAGAAGGAGTAGCACTTTTTGATCCCCAAAGGTACTCCTCCACGCGAATCCTCACGATCAAGACGAATAATATTGAAATCATGAAAAGAAATATCGATTTCGGGCGAGAGCCATATTTCACAAATAGCAAATGCATTACAACCGGTATTGAGAGCTACAAATTTAAAAGATTCCAATTTAGGAATAAGACATCGACAATTCCACTGTAGAACAGTGATCAAATCTTCGACCTCAATTGGAAAATTATCCATCGAAAGAAATGATAGCTTCAAGGAGGGGCCACTTAATTGTCAATTGCTTCAAAAAAGTTTTCACTGCGGGAAGCATTGCCAGAACAATGTTTTTAAGAGGGTCAAAAATTACGAGGAACTTGAAGATACTTGAAAATACAATGTCATCAAATGAGAACAGCCCAGTCGAGGAAGGGGCTTCTGTTCTTAAAATTGGGGCATCAGGGGTTTTAGATGTCCCGGGAAGAGATGAAAAGTCCTGGGTGTAGTTAGTACTACGAAAACTAGGTGGAATTGGATTTTCATTTTTTTTTCACCTTTCCTTGAAATTGGCGAGCTGGTTTTGGGCTCCGGTTCAGCAACTTTCCGTGGGCGGACGCGTCTTCGCTTCCGTGAAGCACCTTCCGGAAAGCTGAATGATGTTCCCTCTTCAGCCAAATCAAAGTCAGACTCGTCATCTGACAGAGGAGCAAAGGGATTTGTATTCACATTGGGTGATTGTGATGTTTTTTTTTTCACCATTTCGGCAAAAGATTGTCTGAAACGTTGTTTTAGAGAGCGTTCTAATTTCCCCCCGCGTTGTTTGTACGCCGGGCAAGACGAGAGAGCGTGAGGAGGAGTTCCCTTGCAGAAAGCGCATTTTGGTTTTCTACTTCAGAAACTCGATGACAACTGCGGCCAAAATAATGTCGAGGAAAAAAAACTGAACTTCGAACTAAAACACCTTAAGAAACCATAAACGCAACAGAGCACAGAAGAGACGAACTGAAGTGTTTGCTTGTTCACAAGAAATGAATTAGATGTGAATTAGATAATACTTACAAATAATTGACCTTATTCTCAATAATAATTTCACTAAATAGAAGGCAATGTCTCACAAATCTAAATTTTAATTTTTTGGTTCTTTACGTTTGTTACGTCGCTTACTGGAACATTTTTGAAAAACACATATCTCTTGACAAACTCAACCAATTTCTTAGACTAAGTGCGCAAATGAAAGGATATTAAATGTTGTTTATGGAAAAGAAAAAATTAAAACTGGTATTTAAAAATCATTTGCAATTTAAAAATGTCAAATACAATTGTTTTTCTTTGTTTTGATGGTTTGTAGACAGAGAACGCTATAGTTGATAGTATTTATTTTTTCCAAGCATTTGACCTTTCTAAATAAACACATCCAAAAATCAGCAATGTCGATTGAACCGTTTTTGAGTTAAGATTTTATAATTTTACCAAGACTTATATTTTCCTTCAAAGCTCTTATGCGTTTTCACTAGTATTAAGTAACAGTAATTAATTAATTTGGGTGGTTCCTATTCTTTTATTAGTTCTTGTTGGGTTTATTTTATTGAAGATATACAAATGCTTGGATTTAAGTTAACAACTTTATGCAACGAAAACCGTTTAACAATAAAATAATTTTCAGCCGCTGGTCCAAACCTATGATAGTACTGCATTCCTGAAATTTTGTCAAATGAAGAGCATTGCATAAAGCTGTAAAATTAAATCGAAGCGATAGTATATCTACAATCGATACTAATTATTCCGTCGATTTCTTTCCATAAACCCTATGGCACCTTCTGCTGCGTTGTTGATGACTGTTCCAATATTTCTGCACCAGTCCTCAAAACAAGTTTCGCATCCGGTAACGCTGCTTCTATGATTTGCGATCACTAATTGGGACTCCTGGCAGCTTCAGCCGTTCCCGATTATAATTAAACTTGTGGAAATCTTGCAAAGACCATTGCAAAATTTCCTAAATAATCTGTCCATTTGGGCCAGAAATTTGTGGATCGAGTTTTCACCGCATTAAACCAAATTGGTAGTATTTACTAGAAAGTGGTTCCCCGCCTAACTGCGCCTCAAGCTATTGGGAAGAGACATTACCCAATCTTTGACCTTCAAATACCTTGAAGTCATGTTTGATTCAAAATGCACTTGGAGCACTCACATTGCGTTTTTAACACAGAAATGGCAACAAAGGATCAATTTTCTAAGATCAATCTCTAGGACATGGTGGGGTGAAAACCCGGAAGACCTTATTAAACTTTATAAAACAACTATTCTTTCAGTTCTCGAATATGGCTCTTTTTGCTTCCTCTCAGCAAGAAACAGCCAGCTCATAAAATTTACATATTGCCATTGGCCGTATGCACTCAACGCATAATATGGGCCTGGAGGTTCTGGCAGGAGTAAAACCCTTATAGAGCCGCATCTGGAAGCTCTCATCTAGAATACTGATCAAATGTGGAATCAGTAACAACCTTGTGATTGAAAACTTCGAAGATATGCTCGAATTGAGTACCCAGTCTAGATTCTTGCGAATCTATATTAACCATATGTCATCCGATATTAGTCTTCCTTGCTATAACTCTCCTAGTGTACGCTTCCCTTATCACAGTTCCTCCATTGATTATGATCTCTCCATGAAACAGGCTATTTAAGGAGTTGCAAATCAACTTCGACCTATTTTAGTTCCCCATATTTTTATTAAAAAGTACCAACATGTCAATTGCAATAGAAGAATTTTCACTGATGGGTCACGCATTGATGGATCCACTGGTTTCGGTGTCTACTATGAATACTCATCTGCTTTCCGGAAACTTCAGGAACCTTGTTCCGTATATATTGCTGAGCTGGCAGCAATCAATTTCGAATTAGGTAAGATTTCCGATATGCCCATATACCATTATTTCATCTTCTCTGATAGCCTCAGTTCTATTGAGGCCCTCCGGTCGATGAAAACAGTGAGGCACTCATCTTACTTTCTTTCAAAAATAAGGGAGCAGATGTGTGCGTTGGTCATCAAGATCATTTAGGATTACCTTTGTATGGGTCCCCTCACTTTGCTCAATTCTAGGCAATGAGAAGCGGACTCTCTAGCAAAGGTGGGCGCAAAAGAAAGCGAGATTTTTGAAAGAAGAATTTCACATGAAGAATTTTTTCCATGAGTATCTCAGAGTGCTCTTCAAAGTTAGCAAAACGATTAGACAAGTAATTCTCTTGGGCGCTAGTTACATTCCATTATTCCAAATGTTTCGTCAAGATTGTGGTTCAAAGATCTGGATGTAAGTCGCAGTTTCATTCGTGTGATGTCAAGACTTATGTCCAACCACTACTCGCTAGACGCACATCTCTACAGAACTAACCTCGTCGAAAGCAATTTATGTAGGTGCGGAACCGGTTATGATGATATCGCTCACGCAGTTTGGCATTGCCCGGATAATAATGCCAGATTCCTTTGTTTGTCTGATCTAAGAGTGTAATGTCATCACCCCTCTCCCTCCACTTTAGTAAATTCCCAGCCGTTATACTATCCTTTTGTTTCCGTGCTACATGTACCTGCTCAGCAAACTATTGATCAACCATCTGCGCTTAGCTCCTGAAAGGGGCTGTAGGAACCGAGGACTTGATGGCAGCCTCAGCCATGAGCAGTATTTAGCAACTTAAATAAGTTACTTGCCTAGCCCTTTCCAAACGATGATGTGACCAATTAACCTCGAGCCAGCCACGAGCAATTAGCACCTCACTTACTTACACCAAAAAGCTATGCATTGTAAATAACAATATTGATTATCGGCTCCGCAAAGTGTAACTCACGTCTGATTGTAAACGAATGAATCAAAAAAAATTGACCAAACAACCTTAATCGATCTGTCCGAGAAGTTGAGGGCATGTTGGAGAGCATTCCCAATGCGAAGTTGATTTCTGTCAACAGTAACATAAACAGAACACGTTCATGGAGTTTTGGGACTGGCTCATGTAACAAATTCTGGAAGTTGTTAGTTTTCCAAGAACAAAGGTCATCAGCTATTTTGATAACAAATAATACATGAAAAAACCACGATGTGTCTATCTCGGCAATCCTTGATCCTTGATATCCAAAAAAAATCCTTGATATCCAATAATACTGACCAGGGCTGAATTTTCGAAAGTAAATCACTCGTTTCCATTCAGGAGCCTCCAAAGTATTGTTTGATTGAATTTTCCAAAGAATTATATATTTTTCACAATTTTCTTCTACAAACCATACAAAACTAAAATGGGCTCAAGTTTGATCATTGAGATACATCCAGAATGTCCTCAAGAAATTATTCCAAGCTATTTAAAGAATATACCGAGCCCTTAACTCCCACCCTTTGCATAATGAGGAAAATTGAATTCTTGATTGGTTAGAAAAAAAAGCTATTATATTGTGATAGTTTATTTTGGAAATTTTGCACGTTTCGACATCTTTCTTATGGCTTTTTCCTGATGTATTTGTTTTTTAATTTAGTTAAAGTCAATTATGAATGCTTGATATTTCACATTTATCTTGCGAATGAATGAAACATTGTTATTCATTATTTCGCATTTTAGGAGACTCAAATCTCCGATACCAAAAATATTTCGTGCAATATTTCACTGCTTTTAGAATATGGATTCTTCTTATTCATCTTTAGATTTAATCACCATTGCACACGGTTTTCAATGTTTATTCCCGTGGGTATATCTGGAAACTACCTATATGTTGCCGATTCAGACCTTTGCACTCAATATGACCACATTTGATCTTTTTATTGAACTATCGTATTATTTGAGAAGTCGCATGATGTTGTACAGGCAAATATCAACCCATATTTTCCGAAATATGTTCCTTAGGTATTTCCGGAATCGATTGATCGATTTTATAAACCATAAGAAGCCAAATCGGTCCAGTGGTTGCTCTGAAACACGCGCTACTCTACTTCAGCGTCACATTTTATACACACATACACATGCATACACACATACACATTAGCCTGGGACACGGATATATGAAACAAAATTATTTTCGTTCCCTATTGATTTTTGGGAGCCTTTTGGTTCCTATAATAACTGTGCAAAATTTCTACTCGATCGGTGAAACTATATTTTAGCGCTCGCAGTTTTAATTTTCCATAGTATTTTATATGGGAAAACTTACCTTTTCAAATAAATATCTGGCGAGGTGACCCGTTGTCCTCTAAAAATAAATCAATCACTTAACTTGATGGTAAATTTTTCAAAGAAACTTTTCTTAGAAGACCGCAAAGCGATCCGGCGCTTGTGGAAAAAGTTATTAAGCTGAAACTGATTGCTATCCAATCGAACGGCTCATTGGACTGTTTTTTCTAGCAGCACAGTTTCTCCTTACTGAGTGAACATAAACAAAACACAGTGGTTGCTTCGCGCAGCCAGCAGCAGGTTGCTGGTGGCAGTGCTGCAAGAGAAAACAGTTCAATGAACCGTTTGATTGGATAGCAAACAGTTTCAGCTTAATAACTTTTTCCACAAGCGTCGGATTGCATTGCGGTCTTCGAAGAAAAGTTTCCTTGAAAAATTTCCCAGGAAGTGCTTGTATTTATTTATTTTTCAAGGACAATGGATCACCTTGCCAGATATTTATCGTTAAAAGTAAGTTTTCCCATGGAAAATCCTATGTAAAATTAAAACCACTAGCGCTAAAATATAGTTTCACCAATCGAGCTGAAATTTTGCACAGTTATTACAGGGTCCAAAAGGCTTCCGAAAATCATTAGGGAACTGGAATTTAAATTTTGTCCCAGGCTAATACACATGCCCAACCACAGAAATTAATCCATTTCACCAATCTGATTCGAATGTTACATGCCACTTGGACCTACCACGGTTGGAAGTAGATTTTAAAGTTATCCCTATTCCCTTAAGAAAAGGTCAACAACCTAGAAATTTCGTTTAACGGCATGTTGTTTAAATGATTCTTTTCATAATGATAGAAATATTATCGAGAATGTTGGTATATTATAGTCATAGTTATCCTCCATATTCATATATTCGTGAAATTTTCATTTTTGTAGAATTCGCCTAAATGTATGTAATTCCCTGAAGGATGGTTTGGCGAAGGGTAACTAAACCGATCTAACCGATCTATACTTTGAGAGAGTAGAAAAAATAATCCACCCGTCATTTAGGCGTATTGTCACATAGTGGGGGCTCCATTCCTGCTCCATCTGGTGGAACATGAAAATGACCCTACTCTACTGGTCCACAGAGCGTTGTATTTTCCGTTAAGTCCCCGTTAATGTCAATTGTTCGGTATGTGCAACCACTGGTTGAAGACGATGTAATTCTCTCTCTACAAAAAAAAAACACGCCGACCCCCCCCACAATGGAAATCCTGACTACGCTTATGCGCAACTCCGTCCACAATTGCAGCAGAACCACAATCTGCAGACATGTTATTATAAATAGAATTGTTATAATTATTTTATATTATCTTCAATCTTCAATAATTCTTATCGCCTTGCAAATTTTGCGATCACTCATCAGTCAAGTCAAGTAATCAAAACGATAAAACTTGCAAGTTTGAAATTTGTAAAAAATGCCATTATTTCAAAAAGTTTAGTTGCTGAAGCGAACTGCTATCAGGTTTAAATTGATAGTATTGCATTTTTTTAATGAAGCCGTCTCGTTTCTTTAAACCATATATCAAACAGCCTTAATTCTCGGAACGCGAAAACCTAAATTTTAACAATAGACCTGTTTGGAAACTAAATCGGTTCTTCTCAGTTACGAGCATATTCTACGTTGCCACTGCTGATAACGCAGCTCCGTTTATAGACGGTGACGTGTGATTTCAGAGTTCACATATTCATCGCGTAATCAAATCAAGCTGAACGATTAATTTTGAATAAAAAAAAATTTAATGTTACTATGCTGATAATGATTTTTTTTTATCGATTTCATACATACTTCTGGTGCTATGTAATCATATCACAATGTTGTCACAAGTGTTTTTTCTTTGTTTGAGTATTGAGCTATCTGTCCCGGGACAGCTCAAAATGTAAAAACATATACCTAAACAAATTGTAATTTTCAAGAACTCAAACGTGAGGAAAAAATTATTAATTAACTAATTCATTTATTTAGTAGCCTCAATTGCGTTAGCTTTACGAAGCTGAAAATTAATTGTTGTTTTAATATAATGAATGACTTAATACTAGGGTTAGTAGGACTTGGGCCGTTTACTCGCGGTTAAAATAGGTGACATTTTGTGGGTATGGGTTGCACAGAGGGACATGGAAATAGGATTCTGTAGTCTCATCAGATAGTTGTCGTCAGCACTTGGACTTTGTGCGACATTGTCAGGGCTCCCTTTTTGTGTTCGGCAGGTTGTAGTTACCATTAAGCGACGATGAGACATGTAATTACGCTGATGTCCTCAGATATCGGAACAAAACAAACACAAAATAATATTTAAAGAAGAAAAAACCGACATTAAACTTGTATACTAGACATTTGGAGAAACACTTAAATCGATTGCATACAACACAGGTCGCAAAAACCCAACACATCTCTTATAGAAATATAAGGTTGTCTCCCTTGGGCCTCAAGGGTATTCAAAAGGCATGTTCTGGCGGCGTCATTATCCGTGCATTGCCAGACTGCGTGATCGATGTCGTCATAACCGTTTCAACACCGGCAGCTGTCCACTAGGTTAATTCGATAGAGATGTGCATCTAACTGGTAGTGGTAAACGTGAGAAATCATTGTTCAGAAACAGGATATTTCTCCAAAAAAAAAATAATGGCTACCTGTTCAATGCAATCATTTACGGTAGGTTGTTATGATTAAGAAAGAAGTCCATGTTAAAAAAAAATTGACAAAAATTAGGAAAAATATCATTGAAGGTGATTTGCCGATCATAAATATCGCTTTTCATAGCGCCCACCTTTGCAAGCAAGTTTCACTGCCCAGAATCAAACAATGAGATGAGACCCATACAAAGGTGATGATAAAATAACGCGAAGATAAAGCACTTAGGAGCTCCGATGTTTTCATGAGAAATACGAGGACTGCTTTACCGGCCTCAAAGAGCGAATAGCCTCTATAGAACTGAGACTATCCGTAAAAATGAATTACTGATCGAGTGTTGGTAGTAATTTCTAGCGTAAAGTGTATTACCGTTTCTTCAGCGACACATACAGAACAAGGAGCTTGAAGTGTTCGTGTGGCGCTATGAATTTCATAAGATATACCAAAGCAATGGGACTCCTCTATCAATGATCCGACAGTAAAGAATAATTTTGCGGAATCAACTTGGCCAAGCTTTGCAGCAAACATAATCGGAGCAATCATTGAACGATGATGTTCTGTGATTCCACGAAGTTTTTGCTTCATGGATAAATCAAAATGAATCGATACCTAGCTCTAGAGCCCAAGGAGATAAATTGTCTAAGGTATCCTGTAAGGGTCCTTGCAGATTAACCCTATTGTGTCCCGTTTCAGACACTACGCCGTCATCTGCAAGTTGTCTCAACATAAAGTTGTCACTTAGACTGGGGGAGTTTCCATGAGAAAAGCTCATGTGTTTCTTTGAGAGCAAATTGTACAAAAAGTTATTCATTCATGGTGAAAAGCCACAAGCGTGGAGTTTTTCTGAAAGAACTTCAACAGATACTGAGTCAAAGGCCCCCTTGAGATCCAAGAATACAGAAGCCATTTACGCTTTTTTAATAAGAGCTAACTGAATATTTGTGGAAAGCAACGCGAGACAGTCGTTTGTTCGCTTACCCCTGTGGAAACCATATTGAGTATCTGAAAGTAAGTTGTTCATCTCAAACCATTTGTCCAGACGGAAAAGGAAACTTTCTTCAAAAACTTTCAAATACAAGATAACATCGCGATGGGTCGATAGAAGTTGTGTTCGGACGCGGGTTTACCAGGTTTTTGAATGGCAATAACTCGTCTTCAATCATCCGGTACAATGTTGAGTTCCAAAAACTGATTAAACAAGTTCAACATGCGTCCCTATTGCCGTATTGCTACACGAAAGGAGTGCGAGAGAGAGTTATGTCATTGAAAAAGGTTGGCTGTTCTCATTTAAGGAATTCGTGATTTCACGAGGAATCATCCGTGCCTGTACAGAATCTGGCTAAACGTTTCGTGCGAACTTGAGGATCCATTGATCCGAGTACTTCTCGCTTTCGTTGTTCGTAGTTCGGTTACGCAGTCTTCGCGCCGATTCCAAAAAGTGTTAATTGACGTTTCACGCAATAGTCTGTACACGAATTGTCGCCAGTAACCGCGTTTTTTGGCCTTGAGGAGGCTCTCGAGTTCGCGTTCGAGTGCCTTGTATACTTCGAAGTGTTCAGGTGTTCCACATCTACGGAAAGCTTTAAACGCGTCGGACTTTTTACAGTAAACCTCGGTGCGTTGTTGATCCCACCATGGAGAAGGAAGTTCCTTGCGAAACGACGTTCCTGGAACTGGTCGAGTTTGAGATTGAAGTGCGCTTTCCGAAAATCAGCCGCAGAAGAAGTTATACTCCTTCAGCGGTGGAAAACCTTCTACCGTCATTATGGCTTCATTTATTGTTAAATCATTCGCGACGTCGGAAGATTCAGACAAATCGAACCTGGTGGCAACTGAAATTTTAATAGACCAAAGATCACTACGGTGGGTATCCTGAATCACATTCCACGTGCAGTCTAACGATAATGAATTCGAGTAAAGTGTGAGTTGGAATCTCCCATGAACAACCGTGGAGCAGGAAGGACCGAACAAATATCTGAATGTTGTTTTCGGTTAGTTGAGGCTCCAGGAGGAATATACACAGAAGCTTTTATTTTTAATAACAGCCTGACATGCGACAACTTCAATACCTGGAATTGGAGGAGAATTCACACTATAGAAGGAGTAGCACTTTTTGATCCCCTCCACGTGAATCCTCACCATCAAGAAGAATAATATTGAAATCATGAAACGGAAAATCGATTTCAGAAGAGAGCCATGTTTCACAAAGAGCGAATGCATCACATCCGTTATTGTGAGCTAAAACTTTGAAAGATTCCATTTGAGGAATAAGACTTCTACAATTCCACTGCAAAATAGTGATCAAATCCTCGACCTCATTTGGAAAATTTTCCATGGAAGGAAATGATTGCTGCAAGGAGGGGCTACTTTATTGTCCATTGCTTCAAAAAAGTTTTCACTGTGGGAAACATTGCAGAACAATGCTATTAAGAGGGTCAGAAATTTCGAGGTCTCGACAATGTCATCAAGTGCGTACAGCCCAGTCGAAGAAGGGGGTTCTGTTCTTAAAATCGGGGCATCAGGGGTTTTGGATATCCCCGGACGAGATGAAAAGTCCTGGGTGTAGTTATTGCAACGAAAACTAGGTGGAATTGGATTTTCCTTTTTTCCACCTTTCCTTGAAATGGGCAGGCTGATTTAGGGCTCCTGTTCAGGAACTTTGCATGGGCGGACGCGTTTTCGCTTCCATGAAGCACCTTCCGGAAAGCAGAATGATGTTCTCTCTTCAGCGAAATCAAAATCAGACGCGTTATCTGACAGAGGAGATAAAGGATTTGTATTCACATTGGGTGATGGGGAGGCTTTTTTTCACCATTTCGGCGAACGTTGCATACCCGGGCAGTCCCCATGAATGTTTCCGTTTTGGGTTACTGTAATGAATCCATTTTTCGTCACCCGTCACAATGCGATGTAGAAAAATATTCCTTTTTTGCCGCTGGAGCAGTTGTTCACCAGACGAAAAAACGACGCTCAACATCTCTTGGCTTCAAATCGTAAGGAACCCAAGTTCCTTGCTTTTGAATCATTCCCAACGCATGCAATCGCTTAGAAACGGCTTGGCGGGAAACTCCTAATCCTGAACCAAGCTCTTCTTCATTATCGAGGAACTGTATCGAACTCAATTGATGCGATTGAGCCGAGCACTGCACGAAAAACGGCCACAATACGAGCACAGACACGAAAAAGTGATTGTTCAGCATGACAACGCTCGACCTCACGTTGCGAAACCCGTGAAAACCTACTTGGAAACGCTCAAATGGGAAGTCCTACCCCACCCGCCATATTCTCCTGATATTGCACCGTCCGATTATTACTTGTTCCGTTGGATGGCACATGGTCTCACTGGTTTGCAATTCCACTCATATGATGACATCTCAAAATGGCTTGATTCTTGGATAGCATCAAAAGACGAACAGTTCTATCGAAATGGTATTCACGTTCTACCAGAAAGATGGGAAAAAGTCGTAGCTAGTGATGGCCAATACTTTGAATAATTCGTTTGTAACCTTTGTTTTCAAAATAAAGTTCCTTTTTCACCAAAAAAAACAGCGAGAACTTAGTTGCGAACCTAATATATATATATTTATATATACTAGCTGAACCCGGTGCGTGCGCTGCTACGCTTGCAACTAAATGAAGGAAAATTTAATATACCTGGCACGTTTATGGTTTTTTTTTTAAATGAGTTTTTTTTTCTTAAATAAGCAAGGGTTCAAACTTCTTTCAAAACATGCTTCTTACCCGAGAAATACACGATTTGTGTTTAAGTAACCTGGATAATTCTCATTTTTGGTAGAAATTTGTGTTTCATTTGTATGGGAGCCCTCCCTTCCAGAGGACGGTGGTTTCTCAAACCACCATACAATCATTGCCTTCAAAACTCCCAACATGCCAAATTTGGTTCCATTTTGAGTTTCATTTGTTTGAACCCCCTCCCCCTCCCCCTTCTTCAGATAGGGGAGGGGTCTTGAACTGCCATAGAAACATTCTTGCCTTCAAAACCCCCCACATGCCAAATTTGATTCAATTTGCTTGATTAGTTCTCGGGTTATTATGAAATTTGTGTCTCATTTGTATGAGAGCGCCCCTTCCTGAGAGAGAAGGGGTCTCAAACAATCATAAGAACCTTTCCCAGCCCCAAAAACCCCTTCATATAAATTTTCACGTTGGTCGGTTCAGAACTTTCCGAGTCTATAAGGGTCTGACAGACAGACAGAAATTCATTTTTTTGTATATAGAAATCTAGTCTTCAAAAACCCCCATATGCTAAAAATGGTTTCATTTTCTTGATTAGTTCTCGAGTTATGCAGAAATTTGCTTTTTATTTGTGTGGGAGCCCCCCCCCCCTTCAAAATGGGGAGGGGCATTGAACTGCCATAGAACTATTTCTTGCCTCCAAAAATCTCAACATGCCAAATGCCAAATTTGGTTTCATTTGCTTCATTGGCTCTCGAGTTATGCTAAAAATTATGTTTCATTTTTATGGGAGTCTCCCCTTCCAGAAGGCGGAGGGGTCTCAAACCACAATAGAAACATTTATTTCTCTCAAAAACCTCCACATGCTAAATTTGATTCCATTTGCTTTAATTTTTATCGAGTTATGCAGAAATTCGTGTTTCATTTGTATGAGAGACCCCTCTTTCACTGAGCGAAGGATTCTCAAACCACAATAGAATCATTTTTTGCCTTCGAAAACCTCCACATGCCAAATTGGGTTCCATTGACTTGATAAGTTCTCGAGTTATTCAGAAATTTGTGTTTCAGTTGTATATGAGCCCTCCTTTCAGAGAAGGGAGGGGCTCGAGTCAACTTAGAAACATTTCTTGCCTTCAAAAACCTCCACATGCCAAATGTGGTTCCATTTACTTGATTCGTTCTCGAGTTATGCAGAAATTAGTGTTGGATTTGTTTGGGAACTCCCCTCCCTCCGCCTTCCAGATGGCGGAGGAGTCTCAAACTTCCATAGAAACATTTCTCTTCTTCAAAAACCTCCACATGCCAAATTTGATTCCATATGCTTGATTAGTTCTCGAGTTATGCACAAATTTGTGTTTCATTAGTATCAGAGCCCACTCTTACAGAGGGCGGAGGGGTCTCGAGTTACCTTAGAAACATTTCTTGCCTTCAAAAACCTCTACCTGCCAAATTTGGTTCCATTTACTTGATTAGTTCTCGAGTTATGCAGAAACTTGTGTTTCATTTGTATGGGAGCCCCGCCCCCCTGACAGAGAGAGAGGAGGGGTCCCGAATCACCGTAGTAACATTTATTGCCTTTAAAATCCCCGCAAGCCAAATTTGGTTCCATTTGCTTTATTAGATCTAGAGTTATGAAGAACTTTCAGTTTTATTTGTATGACAGCACCCCTTCTAGGAGAGGGGAGGGGTCTCAAATCACCATAGAAATATTTTTCGCCACCAGAAAACCCCACATGCCAAATTTGGTTCCATTTGCTTGATTAGTTGTTGAGATATGCAGAAACTTCTGTTTCATTTGTACAGGAGCCTCCCTTTCTAGAGAGGGGAGGGGTCTCAAACTACCATAGAAACATTTCTTGCTTCCAAAAACTTCCGCATGCTAAATTTTGATTCCTTTGCTTAATCAGTTCTCGAGTTATGTAGAAATATGTGTTTCATTTGTATGGGAGCCCCCCCTTTCAGAAGAGGGAGGGGTCTCTTACTATCTTAAGAACCTTCCCCGGCCCCAAAAACCCCTGCATACAAATTTTCACGCCGATGGGTTCAGTAGTCTCCGAGCCTATTAGGGTCAGACAGACAGACAGACAGACAGACAGACAGACAGAAATATATATATATATATATACGTATATATATTCACTGCACCCTTGTTTTTGGGGAAATGCTCCTTAAACTTTGGATAAATGGTCCTTACATGCGTTTGCACCGGATAATGCAATCGGAGGTATTAACCTTCTGGTTAGCGCTTGCCGCTTGTAAGAACTATAAATCAGCCTCAAATTGTTTAAAAGCAAAGACCAACATTGCTAGGGTTTACTCAGCCATGGTTTATGCTATAACTGGAACCACAATGGTCCGTTAGCGTCCAAATTCAGCATGAGTGCTCATAAGGATTGCACAGGCACTCATGCCGAATTTGGGCTGTAGCGTAAACCACGACTGAGTAAACTTAACTCATATTTTGAATTATTCCACATTAGGGTCATTTTGAGTGAATCGAACTGAAACTAGAATACAATTTTTTTAGCGTGTAGAACATTTTTCTCAAATTCAGTCAAGTTAAAAAATCAATTTTGAAGTCCAAAAAACACAATTGCTCCGACCAATGCAATCTACGTTGAAATTCTTTGTGTAATGAAAGCTTTCCATTGGTATTATTAAAAATTTGGCAACCAGCGCTGTCTGAGAGAATCTTGGGAGGTCGGAATTGGCCACAGGGTCGGGATTGGACCAGGCTTAGCTATATTGAGGAATTGGAGCTCAAATCTCAAAGCTTTAGACTACAAGCAAGGGTTTTCTCAGATTACCTTCAATTAAAACTCAGCATTTAATTTGATTATTTAATGATTTTGATTTTGCATAATTCATCAAAAAAAAAAATACATAGCAAAATTCTTACAATTTAACGCACTTTTCTTCATCTGAAAACAAAAACCGTTTCACGATAATGTAATTTTCACTTTGTGGCTTAAAGTAATGAAACGATTGTGTCCTAGAGATTTGTTTTACACGAGTATAACGGTTCTTTATTTTCTTTTCCATTGCACTGTAATCTTTTTCCGAGAAAAACTCGTAATATATTTTGGAATCTACTTTAGAAACAGCCCAAGAGTAAAGTTCGTATGCAGTTGTAATATGATGGCCTTGTTAACTTGCTTTTGAAGCGTTTCGCTTTAGAACACCTCCTAAAGATATTTTTCAGGTGAGGTAGCTTTTTTTTAATGAAATTTACACAATTTGTTATAAACAGCCGAACGGCAACATGGTTATGTTTAGTCAATTGCGATTGCTATAAAGCTTGTAAACTTTAAATTTTGTGCTTCATCCTTATAATATGTGGCAAAAGGATGGATTGCGCATTGAGCGTTTGCCCAATGAAAACCTTGTATAGCGTCCTGAATACCAAAAGAGTAATTTTCAGAGAAGTCAGCAATTATAATGCAGTCAGTTGCTTCCAAATTAATTTTAAGTTGTTTTAAGTAGTTACCTTGTTGCTCTGCAATAACATTATGCGGAGATAATTCGCTTAATTTTTCTAAAAATGTTTCCACAAACTCTTCTGCATCCATTTGCATTGAATTTAGATGACAAAGATCTGTTTGCTTCCATTGTTTAAATTTTAAGGAATCGATATTTTCAAGAAAATTCATCAGGTCATTCTCCAGTGTCTGCGTACCCGCGCAATGATCACATGTTTTCAACCAACATTTCTCTGTAGGATTTTCACAGAGTATTTTAAAAAACAAGTCATGATACGTTTTTAAATGGTAAGGAATAAGTTTCTTATCCTTAAGGGTTTTAAATATTAATTTAACATTCTGATGATAAATGCATACGCAGACAGTATGCGTTCCACTTGAACCAGCCAGAATACAATTTTTTAGGCGGCTGCTGGAAAACATTGAAAATCCAATTTTAAAAGTAGGATATTGCTCTTTGAAAATTAAATAAATTTCACGAAGGTTACATAAAAGTAACCTGCGCTGTACATGCACTTTTTCTTCTGCCATATTTTCAATAACGAAATCTCTTTTCCCAGGACATGCTCTGCTTATCTCGTCACTATTATAAAAGTCCCTAACTACAGTTGGAGTATCATCGCTCAAAGATAACATATTTACTCTGGTCTCCGGTGTGCTCATAAAACCTTTTTCAATCTGTAATTCCTTTGCACGTTGAGCAGTTCGTTGCGAAACACCGAATTCTTGCATAATTTTGTATGCAGTCCAGGATTTGGGGAGGGAAGTTAGAATCCTATATCGATCGTTTCTGTCAGATTTTTCATCAAATTTTGCCTTCATCTGTTGAAGAATTTCCTGACCGTCTCCGGGTTTCTGGGCAGCAGCGCTACCAATTGATTCAGCACTCGTTCCATTCCAAAGAAAACAAAGATTCTGAAAACAAGATGGAAAAATATCACAATTAGTTAGGAACATTTTAATTTATATAATGTAATACAGATTGTATTCGATTATTTGAAGTATCTATTTTCTTGTATGATAGGCAAATGCTCTACAAATTGAGCTACCAGGTCGGATAAGGTAAGATTAAACGGAACTGATATTTTTTTCAATTTTCTGAATAATCGAGTACAACTTGTATAACGTAGCAAATCATGACGTCTGAATGAACAAAAAGAAGAGATTATTCTATTTACCAACACTAGGAACAGCGTCAATTTTCGATGATCTAGCGGCATTGGGATCGATTATTTCGAAACCACCATTATTGATGTTTGCTGGTGCGGCGAAATTGTTCACTCTAGATGGTCCGGCCACGGCGAAATTATTGGTGCCTGATGGTCCGGCAACGGCGAGATCATCAAGTTTCGATGGTTCAGAAACGGTGAGTTCTTGATTTTCACATTCTAGATTAACCGCACTTGGAGTTGCTGGCTCGTTTTCTTTCTTGATAAAGCGATAAAGTCTGTAATAGCAGGTATTATAAATGTAGGAACAGCTTTTATTCAACTGCATTCTCCTTTCCGCTGCATAACCATATAGTTTAGGAGTAAGTTTCCTGTAACTATTACTCCAAACTTGGCAATTTGAACATTTGTGCTTCATTGTACTAAACGTTTCTTCAGTAAGGTAACTGGACAATTTCACTGATTTTCTTGACTAACATATGCTTTATCTTATAGACCATTTTAAATAGTCTCTTTGAGTATCATTTAGGTAGAGTGAACAAGGAAAAGGAGACAGATGAATCATAATCAAACAAAAAAATACAATGAATTACCTGCATCCAAAATTTTGAAAACATATAAAAAAAGCAGGTAACCTATTGTATGGATCACTGGAAACCAACTTTTTTGAAAAACGACATACTGCTTTGCCGATTTTGAAAAACAAAATCATCAATAACAACACCAGACTATTCCGACTGAATTATTTTCAGCTTTTGCGATTTGTAAATTCTTATAATAAACGGGACCAAACAAACACTCTTGAATAACATTTTCATACTTTTGATTTAATTTGAGCTAATTGAAATAATAGAGAATAACGTTCATTACATGTGTGTATGGGCAAAAAACTTGACATTTTCCAAAAAATGTAACTCAAAAACGGCTCAATGAACATTTCTAATTTTTTGATATGTTATGTGAAAATGTGAAAAAAAATATAAAAATACATAGTCGTTGTGGTCCAATTTTGACCATTTTAGCAAATTTGAGTAGATTAATTATTTTAACCAATATTTTTAAGTAAAAACAAGATGTAATAAGCTTTATATTCATAAAAAAAAAATAGCAAAACAATTTAGTTTTTTAAAAATTATAATTTTTTTTATAAAAATAAAAAATGGAAGAAATTAATTGATAATGAAAAAAAAAAGGGAATATTTTTTTTTTTGTCCCACTTTTTTTTTTTGTTATATAGAAATATATATATATATATATATATATATACAGCAATTCCATGAAAAAAAGTTATACGATCTCTCAGAATTTTATAATATTCGGTAGGATTGTTCAACATCGAAAAATATTAGACCCGTATTTTTTTATTTCGTTATTAGACTGGACCTTTCTGCGTTAGACTGGTCCAAAAAATCGTGATTTTTCAAAATCTTCAATTTTCAAAAATTTATAACTCCTAAACCGTTTAACCGATTTTAGTCATTTTTGGCCATTGTATTGGTATTTTTTTGAATTTCCAAGCAAAGATACGAAACCTTTGAATATATCAATTTTTGTATGAAAAAAATACAAAACAAATAGTTTTTCTTGAATTTGACTGCGAGGGGCCTCAACGACTCCTTGTTTTAGTATTTTTAAATGAAAGAGCATTCAATTTTACATAACATATCAAAAAATTGGAGATGTTCTGCGTGTCGTTTTGGAGATACAAGTTTTTAAATAATAAATCATTACTCTTCATTTTATACATCACCCGCCTGTAGAAACGATGAAGATGCATGGTAGATTACCATGCGTCTCCATCCAATCAAACCTATGACTAATGAAATCTATGAGTAGGTCACAGAATGTCAAGTAAATATTATATAATAAATAATATTTACTTGACATAATTATATAATATTATAGCAACTAAGACTAATGAGACTTTAGGTAGATATTGACAATTTGATTACCTAACATTCTTTTCGTTACACAGAGGGGCATTGGTATTATTATTTAAAAGAAGAACCGTTGATACGTATTGACTACCTACTGTAGATGTAGAATGTTTATCGACCTGTGAGATTGAATTGAATTGTTTCTCGGCTGTAGCGATCAGGTCTACTCGCTGACGGGAGGGAGTAGAGTGGAATTTCTAAAGCGGAGAAGCAGCAGAGTGAACAACATCTCTTTCATTTCATACTCGTCGCTCGCTTGCGTTATCTGTTATTCTGTTGCTTTCTCGCTTTAGAAATTCCGCTCTACTCGCTCCCGTCTGCAAATAGACCTGATCGCTATAGCCGAGAAACAATTCAATACCTATTGTAGTCTAGGCTGCAGTTCACTTCACTTGATCGTAGGTACAATATAAACATCATATAAAACACGGAAATTTATGTAAGAAGTTACCAGTTGAAAACAAAGTATCATATCAGAACAGTTATATCAAAGAATATCGTAAAATGAAACGTAAGTGTTCAATTTGTAGTGTTTGGGTGTTGAGTTCGTGTTCCAGAAAAATCAACGCAAAATTGTACGACCATGCTGTGGAAAAAAAGGTTAAAATTGATGAGAGTAGCTCTTTCATTTGTCAAAGTTGCTACAAGAAATTGTATAAGCACATTGATACCATGACCGAAGAACCCATTACAGGACCATCCAGTATAGGCACTACAGGTATGTTATATAAAAGTTCATATAATTCTGTTTTAATTTGAATTCTTCTCTTGCAATTGTTACTGGAACATTTTTATTTTTACATTCTTTTAGAATCGTGCGAAGCAACCAGTCACGAAACAATTGCCCTTGCAGGACCGTCCGGCATTGTTCCTTTTCCCTACCAAAGTAAATAATAAAATAGAAATTATTTGCATGATTTCCAATCAATCAATTTTTAATCAATAATTTGTTATATTTATTTACAGGCTCATTGGAAACAACCAGCTATGAATCGATCGGTACCACCAATAACACGTTTTTGTCTGACGATAATGAAATGCTAACACAGCTTAAGGATAAATTTAAGGAAACAAAAGATAGCAATGAGCGGTATAGGATTTTAACCACACTGCCCAAAAGTTGGTCTACATATAGGATTATGCAAGAGTTTGATGTTTCCCAATATATGGCCAACCAAGTGAAAGTATTACAACAACAGGAGGGAATAATGTCAGTGCCTAAAAAGAGGATTAGTAGAGCTTCGTTAGGAGAGGAAACGCTAATGCGTGTTCGTAATTTTTATAATAGCGACGATATAAGTCGTGTGTGCCCGGGAAAAAGGGATTATTTGATATCCAACAATGAAGAAGGTAGGATCTACATACAAAGAAGGTTAGTTTTATGCAATTTGCAAGAGGCGTACTCCATATTTAAAAATACTCATCCTGATATTAAGATTGGATTTTCGATGTTCGCCAGTAACCGTCCAAAACACTGCATTTTGGCAGGAACAAGTGGCACGCATACGGTGTGCGTTTGCATTTACCACCAAAACGTTAAATTGATTTTTAAAACACTCCAAAGTAAACAATTACTTCCAGATGGTGTTCAGTCCTACCATGATATGTTTTCAAAAATAATTTGTCAAAATCCAAATGAGCATTGCTGGCAGCAATGTTGCGAAAATTGTCCGGGAATGCAAATTTTGGCGGTAGAACTTATGACCATTCTTAATAACGGTCACTTTGAATCATTACAATTTAAACAATGGCGTCAAGCAGAAAGATGCAGTTTGGACTTAGTTGAAATGGACACACAAGAATTTATTGATACTTTTTTAGAAAAATTACTCAATTTATTGCCACATAACTTTACAGCTGAGCGACAGGCAAACTATTTAAAACACGTGAAAAACAATTTAAAAGCTACTGAGTGTATCATAATCTGTGATTTTTCGGAGAATTATTCATTCGTTGTGCAGGATGCAGTTCAAGGCTTTCATTGGGCAAACGCTCAATGTACTATTCACCCTTGTGCTATTTATTTTAAAGATGAAGAATCAAATGATTTGAAGTTTACCAGTTTTATTGCAATTGCTGATTTCACTAAACATAATCATGTCGCAGTGCGTCTTTTTTTGACTCAATGCATAGCGTTCATAAAAAGTAAGTTATCAGGTTTAGAGAAAATTTATTTCTTCTCAGATGGATCTGGAAGCCAATACAAAAATAAAATGACCGCTTTTAATTTGTGCAACATGCAAAAAGATTTTGGCATAGATGCCGAGTGGAATTTTTTCGCTACTTGTCATGGAAAGGGCCCTTGTGATGCTTTGGGAGGCGTATTGAAACGAAATGCTGCGAAAGCCAGTTTGCAAGATCATCACATAACAACGGCCGAAGAACTTTATTCATGGGCTATTTCTAAGCCAGACTCGAAAATACACTATCAATTTTTTTCGGAATCCGACTATAATAAAATGGAAAGAAAATTAAAAAATCGTTACACACGTGTGAAGCAAATTTCAGGGACTCAGTCATTCCATAGTTTTAAGCCTCAAAACGAAGAGTATATTATTGTGAAACAAAATTCATTTTCAACGGAAGAAAAATGTATAAAATTGTTATGAAAAAACTTAATAAATAAAAATAAATGTATAAAAGTGTTTTTCTTATTTTTTAACATATTCATCATGTCGCGCGGCTTTAAAGTGTTTTTTTCTTGGAACTTACACTAAGCAAAAATATTTGAAATTTTAAAGCCTTATTTATTTGAAAAGGTAATCGTCAAAAAATAGCAATTGGTCTGTGTGGTTAACGGAAAGCCTTAAAGACTGATTCGAATGTTATACTAAGTTTGTAAGTAACTCATAGATTTCATTAGTCATAGGTTTGATTGGATGGAGACGCATGGTAATCTACCATGCATCTTCATCGTTTCTACAGGCGGGTGATGTATAAAATGAAGAGTAATGATTTATTATTTAAAAAATTGTATCTCCAAAACGACACGCAGAACATCTCCAATTTTTTGATATGTTATGTAAAATTGAATGCTCTTTCATTTAAAAATACTAAAACAAGGAGTCGTTGAGGCCCCTCGCAGTCAAATTCAAGAAAAACTATTTGTTTTGTATTTTTTTCATACAAAAATTGATATATTCAAAGGTTTCGTATTTTTGCTTGGAAATTCAAAAAAATACCAATACAATGGCCAAAAATGACTAAAATCGGTTAAACGGTTTAGGAGTTATAAATTTTTGAAAATTGAAGATTTTGAAAAATCACGATTTTTTGGACCAGTCTAACGCAGAAAGGTCCAGTCTAATAACGAAATAAAAAAATACGGGTCTAATATTTTTCGATGTTGAACAATCCTACCGAATATTATAAAATTCTGAGAGATCGTATAACTTTTTTTCATGGAATTGCTGTATATATATATATATATATATATATATATATATATATATATATATATATATATATATATATATATATATATATATATATATATATATATATATATATATATATATATATATATATATATATATATATATATATATATATATATATATATATATATATATATATATATATATATATATATATATATATATATATATATATATATATATATATATATATATATATATATATATATATATATATATATATATATATATATATATATATATATATATATATATATATATATATATATATATATTATAATAATATAAATAAAAAATATTCTTGCTTTTCTTCCTGCCAATTGATTATTATTTTGTCACACGATCAGTTTATTTTTGGTTTAGACCAACACCGTAACAAAATTGTAAGGCCGTATCAACCCCCCGCGGCTATATTGTTATAATATAGAAAAAATAAAAAATAAAATAAAATAAAAAAATCAAGGAGGAGGCAAGGCTAAAATACTCTATATATTGTAGAACCCGCACCCCGCGTTCGGTGGGAGAGGGAGAGGATTGTGTGTATATATATGTAAATGGCCCCAGGACCCCCACGCCCCCCTTTTTTGCAATGGTTTTTCTGGAACCCCCCAAAAGCCTATTTACCGGGGCCCAGGGGGCAAATAGTCGAGTTTAACGCTCTCAACTGATAGCTCCCTAAATAGTGGAGCTAGAGCGATGACGTCTTTGGCAAAGTTTATGGATATGACAAGCTTCATGTTTTGACAGCATGACTTTTGTGATAAATCCCCCTAAAAGTGAGATAAAAATTCAACTTTTTTTAGGATTTTGAGATAGAGAGTTGATGCCTTCAGTAAAACTGTAGAAAAAGTTAATACAAACAACTTTGCTGAAAACATATAAATTGTATGTTTCACCCAATTGGAGATAGAAAGCGTTTTATAAGAACTAACCTCCAAAAACACATTTTTCACTGAAACAATTTGTTTTTAATTTTAAGGACAATATGATGTTCTACAAAGTTATTTGCAATATCTAAATACAAAACTTTGTAGAATATACTATACCTGCATCATTTCAGTGGGATGAGGTATTGAACTTTTTTCCGTTTTTTTGGTTTTATTGTCGAAGGCTGTACAACACTTAGAAGCAAGTAGGAGCAGATAAAGTTGGCTGCATCTAATAGTAAATTAAAAGAGCTATCAAGTGGTGGTTATTTTATCCGTTCACAACCGTCTGCTGGAAAGGTATGCTTAAACAAATATCGATGGTTTTACTATACTACATGATTCACATTATTTTCAGCTTAATTTTACATTTTGTTTTTGTCAATATTTTTATTCATTATATGTTACTATAATTAAAACGATTTTTATTTCAATTATTTTTAAACAGTTGTTTTGAAAGCCGTTTTTAATTGCAACCGCGTCTTTTGTTAGCAGCTGTTTATCATTGCCAGACAATGGTTTCTCATGTTTTTTTGGGCCAACCACGAATGCTTGTAATCAATGGATCTGATGATACTAGAAACGGGTATTGAACTCTCGATGTCTGTTGAAAAAATTTATTCGAAAGTTTTATAAATGTATTCGTTGGTATCAGTATAAAATGCATATACCTCTTCCAACCTTCTTGCCTCTTGAGCTTCTTCAGATAGCTGACCGATTTGAACAAAGAAATGATTAATCACGGCCGATCCATGATTCAATACTTTATGAACGATAGCTGGTATAACAAGGGTATAAACTGACTAGCAAACGAGCATTTTCATAGCAATAGTATTAAATTGCGGTCGTGTTAATCTTACATTTAGATGCCATGGCTTGCAATATTGAACCGCAACGATAAAGAGCAGTACGGCCAAGACCAGTAATGACGACAAAAAAATGAGGAATTTTAATGGACGCGTATAACTTCCTCTCATCCAATTGTTAGCCAAAGTAAGCATAAACAAAGAATTTGTTTGCAATGTTTCATACAATATACCTGATTCAGTCGACATCTGGTTTAAATTTACTTCAAATACTCCATGAGCTTAAACCAAATGTGGCATTCCATATATATGCATTAGAAATCGCAGAAAATAACACGTTTCTTTCAAACTACTTACGTTCACAAAAAAAAACATGTGTGCTACGTTGCCATCATTGAATGTACCAGCTCAACCAGAGCGCGAATTATTAACTTTCATGCCCATTAGGATTTTTAATCGGTTCTGGATATTCTTTTTTCGTTCAGCTACTTGATTCTGTCTTCTACGCGAGCTTGCCAGTTCGGTATTTCAAGTCGATACGCCACATGTAAAAAATATTCAAAACATCGAATTCACACATGAAGTGTAGATAATCCAAATTCGTAAGTCGTTTCATTTACTGCACGTTCATGCACTTTGTCGGTGTTATTCATTTCGGTTGGATAGGCTCTGCATATATAACACCTGATTAAAAACTATCAAAAAGGATACGAATTGCGATCTACTGACGGGGTTGCAATTAAAAACGGCTTTGAAAACAAATGTTTAGTAATAATTGACATAAAAATTGTTTTAATTATAGTAACATAAAATGAATAAAAATATTGACAAAAACAAAATGTAAAATTAAGCTAAAAATAATGAGGTGTGGTTACCATGAGAACGCAATTTTTTATACTGTTCGAATCATGGAGTATAATAAAACCATTGATATTTGTTTTGAGCATCACTTCCCAGCAGAAGCTATTTTAATGTACTATTTATTAGATGCAGCCAACTCTATTTGCTCCTACCTGCTTCTAAGTATGGTACAGCCTTCTAAAATACGATAAAGCAGAAAAAAGTTCAATAACTCATCCCACTGAAATGATGCAGGTATAGTATATTCTAGAAAGTTTTGTATTTAGATATTGCAAATAACTTTGTAGAACATTATATTGTCCTTAAAATTAATCCTTAAATGGGAGGGGGTGATGACATTACACTCTTAAATCAGACAAACAAAGGAGTTCCTAAATCGCTTGCATGTAGGGGAGATCACGCATTCCCAAAACATCTCTTACCTCGGGCCACTAGGGTATCCAATAGTCGTGCTCTGGAGGCATCATTTCCCGGGCAATGCCAAACTGCGTGATCGATGTCATCATAATCGGTTCCGCACCTACAAATGTTGCTATCGACGAGGTTAATTCTGTAGAGATGTGCGTCTAGCGAGTAGTGGTTGGACATAAGTCTTGACATCACACGAATGAGACCGCGACTTACATCCAGACCTTTAAACCACGATCTCGACGAAACATTTGGAATAATGGAATGTAACCACCGCCCAGAGAGTTACTTGTCCAATCTTTTTGCCAACTTTGAAGAGAACTCTGACGTACTAATGGAAAAAATTCATCGCGTGAAATTCTTCTTTCAAAAATCTAGCCTTCTTTTGCGCCCACCTTTGCTAGAGAGTCCGCCTTCTCATTGCCTGGAATTGAGCAATGTGAGGGGACCCATGCAAAGGTAATTCTAAATGATCTTTCGACCAACGCACACATCTGCTCCCTAATTTTTGAAAGAAAGTAAGATGAGTGCCTCACTGTTTTCATCGACCGGAGGGCCTCAATAGAACTGAGACTATCCGAGAAGATGAAATAATGGTCTATGGGCATGTCGGAAATTATCTCCAATGCGAAATTGATTGCTGCCAGCTCAGTAACATATACGGAACAAGGTTCCTGATGATGTATGATGTATGATATGTACTACCACCCATTGTAGCACGGAAACTAAGTCCGACAGCAATGGGCTCTCCCCTCTGTTAGACTTGATCAAGCTTTAATAACCACTGATTATCCTAATCATGCCGTTGTATGAAGGGCCAAAAAGGGGTTGGGTGGATCGATATGCAACATCACTTATACGTATCCACAGGGATATAAAGAATCTCCTTCCAACAACAAGACTGAACAATTGGTCAAAAGAGCAAGCTATCTAACATGAGGATGCCCCAATGGGCGGGGAGAAGAGCCCGCCCTCTATTCACAAACTGTTAGCAATGGGGAGTTGGCATTCCCACTCTCCCCATCCAGAGTGCTTCAATCGGGTGCCCTGATGGTCCCTCCCATTCCCATGAAATATTTATATAATGGTGTATATATTTATGTGAATGAAAAATACTACAAGCATTCGTATCTATAATATATGATCTTCATTCGGTTGATCCTGAAATGCAAGAAATGTTGTAAAATGTTAATTTTGATTTGAAGTATCCTGAAAAAGTTTATTAAATCTATTGAAATTTTTCAAAACAAACATTTATACATTTTAATTTACTGTTGCCATGGTCACTATTTGCTACTTGATGCTGATTTTATAATAGCAGTCCGCTTTTATTTTTGCTGACCTAATAGTAATTGCTACCGAGTTAGGAATGGGAAGATTTAAGTGGAAGGGAGTTAAAGAGAAATGGACAAAAAACAATAAGTAATGTTTTAATCATCTTTGAAGTAAAATCAATAAAACAATATTACCAAATATAATGATATTCTGAGTTATGATGTAAGTAATGACAATGTAGTAATGTGAGTAATGACAAAGGTTGAAATGTGAAATCAGACACTAGCTCAAATGGCACACAGCGCTGCATGAATCAGATCAGCTCAGAATTGGTAAAAAGTCCATTTGCAAACCGGAAATGAAAAATACATTCAGCAATAAGTGCAAAAGCCTACCACAGATTCCGTAATTTTCAAAAGCCTACCACAGCTGTAATTTTCTGCGTTATATACTGGACATATATGGAATGCTAGATGTCATAAATTGAAGGGATATTTCGTGTTTAAGCCAGATACCGCCTAAATCAGGTTTTTTTGTATGAAAATGTGAAGGGTATGATATGATGGAAATAATACGATGTTGTAAAAAAAAATACTACATAATGTACATATAATAATTAAATGCCGCTATTTGCCTCTTCCGCTGCGATGTTTGATGATTGAAACTCTAAAATAGCGAAAATTCCAACGTGATATAATGAAATAAAATTGATCACCTGGCCTCCTAGCAAAATAACAATGAAAATTTAGGCAAATAAATTTCATATGAGTATGATTACTGCCCAAAAACGGAAACTCAATAAATCCAAAACGAATTTTTTTTTTGTAGAATTTGTCGTATATGTTCCTCTCTCTAAAAAAAAGGTAAAAACCACCCTATCTTTTCAAATACATAACGTGAGTAAGGTGGGCCAAAACTTACAACGATGCAAATGCAAAGCTGAAAATAGCATAAAAAAATATTGTGAAGGGATGTTATAATATAAAATGATATATTTGTAATGTCTGCATGTCTGCTGATCCTGCTGCAATTGTAGACGGACTTGCATTATCGTAGCCACGGGGGAAGAAAACAATTCAAACCCATTTCACAATACCCGGGAATTCTATGGATATACCGTATAAAGAATACTTCCATTTTTCGATGCAGAGTAAGATTTCAGCATGCTACTTTACCGGGCTCACGCTGCCTACCTCGCCTTGGTGCAACTGCCACCCAATGTATAGTTGACGCGATACTGCGTTTCTTACTCAACCGCTGGATGCCAGGACAGACGCTGTTTGAGCCGCACCTCCTTGGTAGACAGACGCTCGGAACGCACCTCCTCAATCTAGCTGAAGTCAGAAGGACAACAGTGCCCAGGCTGCACTACCAGCTAAGTACGCAACCCTTAGCTGGCGGTCTTTGTCATCTCTTGACCCGTGGAAGCATGAGGTAGGAACTTGTGAGGACCATAGGAATGTTGCGAGGACGCACGCTCCATCCCAGCTATCTACTCACCATTTTGCAGCCCAACTCATTTATGAGGAAAAATAACGTAGCTATCAATGATCAAACAATATCACTTTGACATATTAGATTTATGAATGAATGGAAACAGCTGTCATTTTCGCTTCACAAACAAATGTCTACACGCCTACTTAAGAGAACCTATTGATGAGTAAAATAACCCATTTGAAAAAAATCTGGATCAACTCATTCGTGGGTTTAAAAATAACACATTCAATGAGTAAGGAATGTTTAATTTATAAACCCATTAACATTGTACAAAACGTCACAAGAAGGGATGAAGTGGGGAGGGATCATTTTGGGCAAAGATTGCAGAACCCCTTGGTGTGAATGAATTGAGATTTGTTAATTATGGGCACAGTTATAAACGTTCAAGATTAGACACCTTTCGTCACACTTCTGGTTTTCAGATTTCGTAACTGCACCCCAGTATAGTTAGCATATACACTCCCGTTTCATTTTATTCAATTTTTGATTACAATTGTATACCATCTCTTTTTCTCTCGCGGAAATGTTACTCAATTTTTGTAAAAAGTGGATCTACTCATAAATTCTCCACTCACGATTGAGTAACATTTCCGTGAGAGAAAAAGAGATATACAATTGTAATCAAAAAATTGAGTAAAATGAAACGGGCGTGAACGTAGTCCTAGTTTACGTTAGCCAGTTGGCTGCGCATCTCCACTATTCAGTGAACCCCACAGTTGATTGAGCGAGACAAATCCCTGATAGGATTCGTTCGACTTCACGACTTGAAAATCGATCAACTGGCATTTGCTCAGTGGTCAGATGTCGTCTTCTTCTTAAATTTTAATGTATTGTTTTTCTTTTCAACCGTTTCAGCATTTGACGCAACCGTACTCAATGACGTCTACCAAAATGAGCGAAGAATCCGAACTTGTCGGTCACGGAATTCCGCTTCGCGATCCGAACAATGTGAGAAAAAACCCCGCCTTTTGGTTCGACATTCAGCCTCCGTCACTTCCCCCCAAGGGTCAGTTTCTTCAAGTCTACGGAATTTCCGACAAGAGTAATTCCTAAACATTATTTTCAATTATTTCTTAACAACCTTCCACTTTCAGCCGTCTTATGCCCACCTAACGGGTAACTCATTGTTAGCGTTTCGTTGGCCAGCCGGTCATTTTCAACCGGAAAGTGATAGCCAACACTCGCTTCATTGTCCACATCACGAAGGAACTCGACAGTGGATAGTATGATCTGTGCCCCCTCGCCAATCACACCTTTGGATAGAAACATCTACCGTCCACAGCTTCCGGATATTTTCCCCGTCAAAGAAATCTCAATTTTATCAATGTCAACATATGTATTCCATTAGTCGACAGAACAAGTTTTCTCACCCGCGTACGATCCTGTTGCACTGTGCTCCGGAAGACGGGGTCAATATGCTCGAAAGAATAGATTTATATAAATTAATTATAAATTATAAGCATAAAAAATTATACCTAACTATTGATATGTTAATATGGATGTGGTTCTGGGGACTTCCAGCTTGCTTCTACAGGCAAGTACTATCAATATATTGAGCATTCGCCGCCTGATACCGATCAAATTTTCAGACTTTTGGGCGACGTTAACCCTCGTGCCAAGCAGGCCGGTTGCTCGATTCCGTGCCGTAAGCAGGACGTCATGATCTATTACCAAAACGCCGGTGGAATGAATTCTGATGTCGAAGAGTACCGACTAGCTGTATCGGATCTTAGCTATGACGTTATTGTCCTGTGCAAAACGTGGCTCGATGCCCGAACGCTTTCCAGTCAGGTTTTTGGTCCTGACTATGAGGTTTTTCGTTGCGATAGAAATTTCAACAACAGCCAGACAAAATCTGGTTGAGGTGTTTTTGTTGCTGTCCGCCGCGGATTGGAGGCGAGCGCCATCGAGAACGATTTATGGAGCTGTGTGGAGCAAGTTTGGACGGCTATCAATCTAGGTGATCGCACACTATTTCTGTGCGCCCTGTATATTGCGCCTAATCGAGTTCGGGGTTATGATCTCATTGATACTCACTGCCGGTCTGTTTACTCAGTTATCGAAAGTGCGACTCCAGTTGATGAGATATTCGTTTTCGGCGACTTCAATTTGCCTGGCGTTTCGTGGAGGTCATCCCATAGCGGATGTCTATATCCAGATCCTAACGATTCTACATTTCATGCAGGTGCTATTGATCTTCTAGACAACTATAGCGCAGCAATGCTTTCTCAAATCAACTATGTAGTAAACGAAAATAACCGCAGTCTAGACCTCTGCTTCGTTAGCACTCAAGACAAGGCTCCATTCATTTCCATGGCTCCTTGTCCATTAATTAAACCAGTTCCGCACCACCCTCCCCTGATTGTCACTGTTGAAGACCAACTAGTTCACGATTTTGACGACTTTCCTGCCGCGGTTTTTTACGACTTTCGTAAAGCTGACCACCGTAGCATTATAAATGTGTTATCTAACATGGATTGGGAGAACATTCTTGATCCTGAAGACGTTGAGTCTGCAGCGCAAACTTTTTCACATGTTTTGGCATATGTCATTGACAGACACATCCCGAAAAAAAACTCATCGCAATGTTTCTCGCGCTCCCTGGCAAACGAGCGAACTACGACGGTTGAAGTCAATCAAAAGAGCAGCTTTGAAAAGATTTACTAAGAATCGCACGCTCCCTCTGAAACTTCATTATGTGCGGCTAAATCACATGTACCAACGCGTCAGTCGCCATTGCTTTTTGCATTTTCAACGCGGCATTCAGCGCAAACTCAAACTGCACCCGAAGTCCTTCTGGAACTACGTGAACGAGCAACGTAGAGAGTCTGGCCTCCCATCGTCTCTGGAATTCAATGGAGAAGTTGCTGCCACTCCTAAAGATATATGCCGCCTGTTTTCCGACAAATTTTCCAGTGTATTCACAGATGAGCTATTGAGTGACAACGATGATACCCTGGCAGCTACGAATGTTCCTGTAATCGGTCAAACGCTCGGTGCAATTGATGTCAACGTGGAAATGATATTCCACCCCGGACACCGCGAAAAAGGACGGAGGGGGAGAAAAGAGAGCAAACGGCCAACAAGCCACGCAGTGTTTTTTTTTTCTTAATTTATTGAACGCTGATTACATAGCCCTTGCGCTGAATTGTCCGGCTTGTCGTGCCGTTGGGGCTCGGTAGGGATTCTTTGTCGGGACCCGAGGCTGGGAGTCGGTTCCATCGTGGTATCAAAGCAGTTGTTTTTTTTCACTGTATTTATCTACTCACTTGTTAAGTATATATTTTAACATTGCTGAGATAGTTAATTATTCCATTAATTAAAATTACTGTAGGTCCTTAGAAATTCACGTTATTATTGCGATGCCAGAAAACGGAGGAGAAATACGAAGTTTAATATGTACTATTCCTTGTAAGGTGTACAGTTTCAGATCATCCATGGTGTTCCAATGCGTTGTGTAATGATGTTAGTTTTTTTTTCTCATGGTTATGGTGCATTGTCTAAGCTTTCAGGATAATAATGAGTGCGCGGCGCGGGTTAGTCTGCAGTTGCGGAGGGACAGCAGCTTGCAGATATGTAGTTGCAGGAAGATCTGTTGTTGCCATTTTGTATTGTATTGTATTGCATATTGTATTTGTATTGTATTGATTATGTTTTTTATAATATTTTACTTGAAATTTTGCCCACCTAACCAACGCCTTATAGCTTGTATGTGGTTGCTGATTGTTACACTTTTTTTATAACTACTATCATTTTCATAATTTTCAATGATTAATGCACATGATATTTGATTTCAGCTCATCCTTACGTTAAAGGTAACGTAAACTATTTAAATAATTATCTATATTTTTTATGAGTCCAATCGGCATTTCAATTGTCAAACTTTGCATTTATATGTTCCTTTTAATTGTCCTTTTTTTGCAAAATATTGAGTAGTTTCCTAATCACATGCAGCTTCAGCCGTCGCTTCGTCCGTTATTTATTTTCGGTTAGCTTTTATTCTAATATTTTTTTTCCGTTGAATATTCAATGTTATCGTACAATGCGTATTGTCGTTGCTTTTGTATCTATTAATATTATTTTTCAGGGTGTTCTGTGGGACTTTTTTTCGTTCGGGATAGGGGCGATGTTGTGAGGTTGTGTTCACTTTAGCCACTTGCCAACAGGAACACAGTGAACCATTTTTTAGTGACAATATTTCAGTTTTGGTTGGGGAACTGCTTTTGGATTTTCGATGGTGGTGAAATGATGATAGCTCCTTCACTCCTTCAACATTTGAACTTAAAGTACATATTTATTATAATATATTTTATTTAATTCCATAATATGACCTTAACATCTACTGGTTGAGCTGTTTAGGGGTATATAGCTGCATCTTATTATTAATTGCATATAATTATTGTTTTCATTAGGGAAAATAATAATATTAATGAAGTTTTGTCTGCTTCAGGGTTGCTTGGAAGGTGATACTTGGTAGTATAGACATTTCATTGCATTTTTGAAAGGTATTTTTCTATTGACATAGGTTATTGGATATTACTTTATTAAACTATTTAAATTAATAAATGTTCTTCAATACGGCAGATTATATATCCTCATGTCATGAATACATACATTTTTATTGTTGTTTCATACGTAATCAAATGTTTTATCGATATGTATGCTTCATTTAATTACAATATGACCTTCACATTCCAAAGTAACATTCATTCTGGTTGGGCTGTAAAGGTGAACCAAGCTGCATATTACTATCATATGCCTATTATTATTGTTTTAATTATTTCATCTTATTATTTCCTTTATAACCATATCAACATAACAGGAGGGCATATTCCAACTATCACATATTTTAATTAAATATTCTAGTATTTTCCATGCTCTACTATATACTATATATATATTGCATAATATTACATATTATTGACATTGGGTGGGAGAGAGCACCAGGGTATCATTCAAGCTGAAACTGGACGATGGTTTGATTGACTGCCTGAGTCTAGGAGGGAATTCACAGTATCATTTTCTTTTATCCTACCGATTCGATTATGATGCTGCGAATTCTACTTCAACAGTTTCAGTGAAGGTGACGCGCCCTTCTTAACAAGCCATCCTGTAGAAAGCTTAATAAGTATTGCGAACTGGGTTATTCGATTTGTTGGATCGTATCGTTGGAAGGAGATTCTTAATTTCCCGTGGATTTCGCGGAAGCGTCTCCTCTCCCCTTCCCTCCCTATTCTTTCTCTTATTCTCACCACGAGATGGTGTCCCATACATACATACATTATTATTACCTTCTCTCTCTTCCAAGCAATATTTATGCTATCACATGTTTACTTCTTCGCTCTACCACCACTCATCTCTGTACCTCCTTCTACTTATCGAACGCATGACTGATCGGCTCCACGACTTATATACACCCCCCTATCTCCGGCATTCGACAATTGAATCATCCATTCGGTTGCCACGCTCGACAGCTTGGTTTAGCGGTAATCTTCTCAGTTTGTTCCGCTCGTATATCACGGGTCGCCAATTAATGGTTGCCATAGGACACTGGTTCCCAACCTTTTTCAGCTCCACGGCCCCTTTTGTGAACAATTGGATGTCTCGCGGCCCCCTGGAAAGTACCGTGAATAAATTTCGTTGAGATAAATAAAAACAATTGATTTGATCTGTTACTGTTAGATATTCGTTTTATTTCAAAATAACATGTCAATAACAGGAAACAACTGATTCAGTGCGATTGTTGCACCTGCTTTTGAGCAACTAGTTTCGTAATACGGGGCTGTGTTTGCGACAATGCCAATCTCATATCATCCTCAACGTTCAATCTGTTTCTGGTCTTGGTCTTTATTTGGAGAAGAGTTGAAAATCCGCTCTCGCAGAGGTACGTAGAAGCAAACGGGACAAGGATCTTCAATGCCAGCAAAGCAACTTTGGGATACGACTCGTACATGATACACCAGAACTGGTTCAAATCTTTTTCACGGAACAAATCACGAGATGAGGAATCATTTCTCAGGTCCAAATATTCGTCCTGTATTTCGTCAGGAAGACTAGCCACATCCAGCGAAGAAGAAAACGGATTCCGGACTAAAGCAGCATCTTCTTGCGTTAGCTCAGGGAAGTAGCGCTCAAATTGTTCATCCAGCGAGTCAAGATGAGAAATAATTTCTGATTTCAAAACCGAATCCAGCTCGTTCGCTCCTTTGTCAGTCGTACTGCTGAGCCTATCGAACATGGCAACATTTCCAGAACTAACCTTTCGGCGCCAGTTTTTCAGCTTTGCCACGAATGCTTGAAGGTTGTCTTGAAAGTGAATTAGATTGGTTTGCTTTCCCTGTAGCTTCAAGTTCAGTGAATTCAGATGTTCAAAAATATCTGCTAGGTAAGCAAGGCGCATGTGCCAACCATCGTCACTGAAATTAGCAAGCAAGTCGTTTTTCCCTTGATTTTCCAAAAACATTTTGATCTCGTCCTTCAATTCAAAAACTCGGTTGAGAACATTCCCTTTCGACAACCAGCGCACGGCAGTGTAGAAAAGAAGAACCTCATGATCTGCATTCATTTCTTTGCAGAGTTCTTTGAATAAACGAGTGTTTAGAGCCCCAGATTTAACATAGTTCACAATTTTGATGACCGAATCAAGTACCTTTAACAATGGTTCCGGCAGGGTCTTGCTGGTAAGGGCATATCGTTGAATCATGCAATGAATACCTTTGGCGTGTGGAGCAAGGTCTTTGACCTTTTTCTGAAATCCTGATTTCTTACCAAGCATTGCTGGAGCGCCATCGGTGCAAACTCCACCGACTTTTTCCCACTGTAAGCCACCCGATTCAAAAAATGTCTTGATTTTACCCATAATATCATCACTTTTGGTAGTAGTTTCCAAATCGCTACAGAAAAGAAACTCTTCCTTCAAATCGCCAGAGTTAACGTACTTCACAAATACCATAAGTTGCGCACATGAGCTGACATCCGTAGATTCGTCCAGTTGAATTGCAAACAAAGGGGATTGCTTGATTTCTTCCAAAATTTGCACTTTAACATCTTCGGACATATCGGCGATTCGTCTTTGAACGGTGTTGTCCGACAGTGAGACTTGCCGCATTTTGGCCGCACTTGCTTCCCCAAGAACTAAACTCACCATTTTCAGCATGCTGGGCTTGATGAGAGTTTCTCCGATTGTGTGTGGTTTTTTGTTTTTCGCAATTTCCAATGCTGCCTCATATGATGCCTGCACAACTGCAGTACTTTGTAGTTGGATGCTACCTGTAGCATCCAATCGCTGCCGTTTGAGGCCAGCTTCATGGCGTCGAAAAAATGCCACATCCTTGGTGTTATGCTCGGAATGTTTCGTGTCCAAATGTCGCTTCAGTTTTGACGGTTTCATAGCTTCAACACTCAACACAACGTTACACAATACACACTGTGGTTTATCGACTCCATTAACCGTTAGTATCGTAAATCCGTACTTAATGTATTCTTCGGAATACTTTCTTTTCTTCTCCATGTCTGCGACTACCTGCGATAAATCGTTAATTTTTAGTTCTTTTACGTTCCATGTTTATTTTTATTTTCAAGGCTAAATTACCGATTCAAATTTGCAGTATTTGCAGAAATAATCACTCGTTGTAATCCTCCGACGAAAACAAGAAACAAGATCTGAGCAGCAACAATTTTAGTTCCGAAAATTTTAAATCGTGCAGTCAATTGATGTGACTCGACCCATGAATGGCTACACTTCGTTGTACAGAGGGACAGAGCAAGAGATGCTCATTCATTGCTGCCACTTTTTGACGTTTGATCGTCTTTCTCAATCTAGCACACATGAATTAGTGATGGTTTGTTTTCCGTCTGCCACTAATCTGTTTCCCTCTTGCTCTCAGTTCTTCGTTTAAGATCGTGCAGTAGTGTGCTCCGATTGAAGGCCAAAATACTCAATTGACTTGCTTGTTGTGTTGGGAGTGTTGCTCTCGCGGCAGAGAGCCGACGCATAAAACAGAAAACTATTTGTCTCTTTTTCTCCCTGTTCGAGAGTTGCAGACGTTGCAGTCGGAAAACAAGTGCTGTCAGACAGTACACGGAGACAAAAAGATAACCATTCTTGTTTAACTTTTTACACTTTCAACTAAAATGGGACTTGTCAAACTTTTCAAAAAGGCGTATTACTAAACTAGCGGAAGATTAAATTTTTGTTTAAAAAACCAAGACCTTCGCGGCCCCCCCTGAGAGGGCTTCGCGGCCCCCCTGTCGGCCGCGGACCACCGGTTGGGAAACCCTGCCCCCCCCCCTCTCCCCCCCCATCCCCCCACCCCACACACCCCCCCCCCCCCCCCCACCCACCCCTTCCCCCCTCTCCCCCCCACAACCCCCCCCCTCACCCCACCTTTCACCCCCCCCTTCCACACTCCCCCCCCCCCTCTAATCCTTTTTTTCTCTCCCTCCCCTTTCCGTTGCCCAACTACTACAACGGTGCTGAGAGAATCGAATCAGTTCAGCGTCGCTTTCTCCGTTTTGCGCTTCGTAAACTACCTTGGAATGATCCATTTCGGCTACCCAGCTACGAACAACGTTGTCAACTGATCAACCTAGAGCTGCTCCGTACTAGAAGAGACACAAGCAGAGCCTTGATCGTCGCCGATATCGTGCAGAGTAAGATAGATTGCGAGGCTCTCTTAAGGCAAATCAACCTGTTTGTTCAACCTCGACCGCTTCGTAACAATCTCATGTTAATGCTGCCTCTGCATCGAACAAAGTATGGAGTACACGGTGCGATTTCTGGACTACAGAGAGTGTTCAACAGAGTGGCATCTGTCTTCGATTATTCTATCCCACGAGATGCGCTTCGTCGAAAGTTTTCATATATTTTTGCAGGCAGGAATAACGGACTATGAGATCAAGACTTACTATTTATTATTAAATGTTTTTATGTTAGGACCATGATGAAATGTGTAACTGTAAGTTTTGTATGTTTGTATGACATGTATTTTTAAATGATTAACATCATTGGGGCTACACCCAGCCTGTTGATGAAATAACAATAACAATACAAAAATTATTTTGATAAATAAATATAATAAAACAATATATTCATAAATATACTAATGAGAACATTATGTTTGAACGATTAATCCGAGGTTCATTTGAAGTAAACACCCCTAGTACAATCCTAGTTCAAAGATGGACTTCAAGTGTACTTCATCCAACTGCCAAAATTTGGAATGAACCGCTAGCTATTTCAAGTCCATCGGTTGTTACATCTGAAGTGCAATTGAAGTACGATTGTACTAGGACGGGAAGTACGATTGAGTAGGGGGGACTTGGCTACTTCAATCGTACTTCAATTGTACTAGGCTCTGCTCTCTGGGATTCATCGCCTGTGATGCACACTCAAACAAATGAAACGTACGTAATTTTCGTCCACTACCAAAGCCAGTAATAAACACGTGGAATTCACGTAAGAGCTACGTGATTACACGTAAATACACATTCTCCGTGAAAATAACATAAATGAAAATAACATACATACATGGTTTTTTAAGTACAATTCACTAACACATTTTTGAGTGCATCGCTGACAATGGCAACATAGTATCGGTAGGTCTGTCATCGGATGGGTGAGTTATAAGGCGATGCAAAACAATAGCACAATAGGACAAAACACATCGCGCAGAGGCTGCTTTGGTGCAGAAAATTTATAAAATTTACATTCCCTTTCTGAGGACTCCAAATTAAAATACTAAGCCTTAGTTCTTCTGCTAAGATAGCATACTTCTAATCGAAAACCAAGCCTAGAGATTTTGAAATCGAATTTTGGGTTCCTGCTCTTAAAACCAGTTTAAACTTATAAACTTACAGAAAGGAGGCTAAACGAATATTATAAAATGTTGCAAATGGTTACAAACGGATAGGGGATTTCTTCCATTATAATATCTCCAAGAATCCCAAATCCCTGGTTCTAAGCAAGAAATCCCCTGTCCGTTTGTCCCTGATTGTTAGTCCCCCCTTCCCCGCCCCCCCCCTCCCCTTCCCCCCACGCCCTCCCCGACCGACAACCAAACAGCCAAAAACCACCCCCACCCATCCTTTTTCCTCCCTCCCCCCCCCCCCCAAGAAAAACAATGAATGAGAATAAATTGGACAAGGTGTACACTTCCAAACACCAACAGAAAAAACTATAAGGGACAGCCCAATGGGGTTGTACGCAAAGTTGACGTAGGACTACGCAGCAATCGAATTCCCATACACGTCAGGGCCATCCGCTAATTGATTTAAGTCAGTCCTGAAAAGGGCCAAGAAAATTCTATTGTACACTCTTTAGAAAGCATTTGGTGGCTCTTAATTATGATATGGCCCCGAAGCCATATGAGGTAAAGGGGTCGGATGCTAGTGCACGAAAGAAGGCGGTACCAACGAAGGCAATGTGATACAAATTGCACCAAAGGGGACGAAATTCAGTTATTGCGCCACAATAATTAGTTTTAATTACTGCACGCTAGACGGATGATTTTCTTAACAGAAATATGTCTTATGTACTTGCCATCACCAGCAACTAATCCGCTATGCACAGCTAGGAACTAAAATGAACTCTACTAAATGGTCGGTCGGACGTGTTGCAGTTCGGCTCGAATTATCCGTTCTAGAATTTCGTTTGTTGGTTGTTCAACGTTCTTTGTCATTTACTCCGGGACGCGGCGTTTAATTAATGCTATGTTCAGCCGGGGCGCGGTGATTGATATTAATTTGAAACAGCACAACAGAAAATTTTAACCAAATAAACTCTTTAATTGGAAAATTGATTTGGTCGTCCTGAAAAGGACGGATTTAGTTGACGGGGGAGAAACATGGTTCGCGATTGAACTTGGGCTTTCTTCTTGGTTCAGCTACTCGTCGTTGCGGGTGGCCATCTTCAGGTGACGTGGGATAGTTGATTCTTGTCTCGTTGTCACGGGCGGCTTTTTCCCGCCAAATCGTAGGCTTCAGCAGCCATGTTTCTCGCAGCGAGGTTGACGGGAGCATCGGCACCAACGCCTCTCTGGGCAACGACTGCTCGCCAGTGCTGCTGCCGGCTACGATCCAACTGCAGAACCTACTCTGCACAGCTCCACGACCACCGAAAAACTAATTCAAAATGCGAAGGTGTACCCGTTATATAACATTCATGGCTGCCTAGGAGACGTTCGTTACTTAAATATGAAATCTGTGCTAGAAAAGTACTGTGTATTTGGTAAATTTACTCTGAAAAAATCGACATTATAAGACATTACCTTATATTTGCGTTAATTTCAATAGTTGAATGTTATAAATCAATAGATTTAAATATTGGAATCGAAGCGTAGAAAATGTCCCAATCGATTGGTGAAAACATTTTGTAAATCGATCGTGAAATGACTTAGTTATAAACGTTCAAAACCTATATATTTTTCGTGACGCTCCAAATTTTCGCAATTCGAACGTGTACCCCAGTATTGAAAACACAGACGTAGTCCTACGTCAAAAATAAACCCCCCCACCACCCCCCCCCCCACCCCCCACCCCCCCCCGCCCCCCCACCCCCGCCTCCTTTTCCTTTTTTTTCCCCCCCCCCAAAAAACACCCCCCCCCCCCCCAAAAAAACCCCCAAAAAACCCCCCACCCACACCCCCCCCCCCCACCTTTTCCCACCGCCCGAAACCATCCGGCCAAACCTGGAGGACACTAATTGTTTTCATTTGTGCTCATGAAAGGAGTATTTTCTCCTACAGCTGCTTTTTCGAGTACACAGAAAGCGGGAGATGCAGGTTTGCTAGTTTGTTGGACTAACAGTTGCTAAATAAACTATGCCCACGTTCTTCGGAGAGCAGGTCAACACAAGCATACACACACACAGCAAACACGTGAACACAAGAAGTAAGTAAGGAAATGTTCCATTCCAGCCGCAAACGGGAATGGTCCTTCTTGTGTCTTTAATCTTTCTTACAATAGGGAGGGCGTCGACAGAAAGTTTTCGGAGTATAGAAGGGAGCACAGCAGGTACAATGTTGCATCACAATGGAAATTCAAATTGCTCCGCAAACATGTCTCTTGAGATGGTATTCAACGGACCACTACGCTGCCCAAAGAAGAAATGAAGGCATCATGCTCCGTTGTCTGTTTCTTTGGGGTTCTATTCGACAAACTGAAAGGACCATCACTGGGACAATATTGAACCATTAGCTCGGGTGATTTTCATATGTGTACTGACCCTATCTTGCGTGTGAGGGAGTTTACGATGGTCGTCTGGAAATTTCAATTTCCGGTGACATGTTATGAGTCACAGACATAAGCATCCATAATAGCTCGTGGGATTTCCTCAGCAGTCATGAGCAAAAATATGAGGAACAAAATATGTCACTTGAATTCACTAGAGTTCCGCTAAACTCGTTGCAATGCGAAGAACTATCTTTCCTCTTCGTTTCTCGATAGCAAAAATTTGTAAAACCTCAAACATCGTTCTATGACATATTCCGGAAAGCTAATTCGTGGAATGACCCATTTCCCGAAATTTATCTCATTTGCTTTACGGAAATGGTTCATTCCGGGAAAATGTCTTCCGCGAAATGTTATAGAACCCTCAAATATCGATGTCTTAACCACTTTGCACTATTGAAGCAGTTGCACCATTATTTATCATATGACGGACAAAGCACGTCACTGTATTATTAGTCAAATTATTCCAAACAATAAAAAAAATGTCGGTAACCAACAAATAAAAGATTATTTTCAAGCGTTTGGGATGGACATTCATGAATCAAAACCGTGCTTTCCTACCAATGGACTTCGTAACTGCTCCGGAAATTGAATGGAAAAACAAAGAGGCGTTTCTTGTCTTAAGCGATGATGCTGTTGGAGAGCTCTGAACATGTTATTGGGCAAGATTTAGCGATTTTACCAGCTTCATTGGAAGCGGTTAAGCATATATCGTCGATTCTGCAATATCGCAAACCAATAACAAACAAAATAGAACTCAGCATTCATTCCTTCCCGGAATATCTCGTTATACGGATCACATAAAAATTGTACTCTAAAAACCCAACACTTTTTTATGTATCACTTTTATGGAATTTTGGGTAAATAATTATGAAATTTTGGGTTTAGAGTTTAATGTTTACATGTGCAAAATTTCGGCACAATCTCTCAAGTGGTTATCGAGATGGCTTCCAAGCAAGAAGTGCTTCGACAAAACATTATGTGCGCGGTCGTGGAAAATCCTGGCCAGTCCCACAGGTGGATCGCGAAACAGTTGGGAATCGACAATTCGACTGTGTCCCGTGTGCTAAGACCGTTCAAAGAGATCCAGATGACCCAACGGCGAGCTGGCAGCGGAAGAAAAGCGAAAACGAGCGACCCCGTGAATGCGAGGAAGGTGAGGGATTACTTCAAGCGCAATCCGAACCATGCGATTCGGGACGTGGCCAAGAAGGTCAATTCTTCCGTCTGGTTCGTCCAGCAGACAATGAAGCGGGCCGGACTTTATGTTTTCAAGGTAAGGAAGGTGCCGAACCGAACCGATAAACAGATTACAGTGGCCAAATACCACGCCAAGAAGCTGTACCGCGAGTAGTTGGTGCAGCCGAAATGCATCGTAATGAACGACGATTAAAGCGGACGCCAAGCGAATCCCCGGCCTGGAGTATTTGGTGTGGCAGGCGATCTGTGGGTGCGGCAAATTCGGTTTCGACCTGCATATGTAGTTGAGAAAAGAGTTCTACTTTTGAAAATTTTATATGTGAAACGATCTTAACCTATTATTAGGGGAGAAAACGAAGTAATGTCAAGGACATTGATGTTTGTCTAAGTGATAACTGTACGTTGAGAACTTACAGATGATAGCGTAGTATCTGTCACGCGGCCCCATGGAATCGGTTTGTAAGGACCCTTACAGGATACCTTGAATAATTGGTCTACTTGGGATCTAGTGCAATACAAGGTATGGATTTCTCTACGGAGAAAACTGAATTGGTTGTTTATTTTTTTCTAGGAAGCATAGCCCGGCACAACCTGAGCTTTAAATTTGGGGCACACATATAACTCATTCCATGACATTTATATATCTTGGAGTTTCGATTCCAAGTGCACCTGGAGATCCCACATGGAGTATCTCAAGCGAAAGTGCCAGCAAAGGATCAACTGGTGAGGAGCACATCCGCAAGATCTTCTATTGTTGTACCGGACAACGATTTTGTCAGTTTTAGAATACGGTAGTTTTTGTTTTCAGTCGGCGGTTCTGTTGCACATCATCAAACTGGAACATATTCAGTATCGATGTGTTCGTATTGCGTTATGTTGCATGCACTCGACTCATACCGTGAGTCTTGAAGTGCTGGCTAGCATGTTGCCACTCTCAGATCGGTTTGCAAAATTGTCTCTCCGGCTCCTCTCCAGATGTGAAGTCATTAGTACTATTAATACACGACACTGAAGAAGTCTGCGTATTGTAGACGAAATACGTGTATCTGTCAAGATAAGCAATAAATTTAGTTGGAATTAAATGGAAATTACTAATCTCTCTTCTTATTTTCTGGTTACTTGACTCTTTCCAATATTAATCTCTAAACCCAATTCTTCCAGACACTCCCCCAGACGTCGTGATGTCATCAAGAGCTTGGCTGATGGGAAGTTTCCAGGAACCTGCTCTCATAAAATTAAGCTCCGGTATCTTCTACTCGAGATTTCTTATAACATCTAGCATTACCAAGTTGAAAAGAAATGGAGATAATGGAGACCCTTGCTTTATGTTGTTTCCTCTTACACTTTTTTCTGTGAATTTCCTCTGCCAGCATACTTCAGCATGCTCTAACACAGTACCCTAGATGAGATGCGAAGGTACATTCGAGGTAGCAAGAATCTCCTTCAAGTTACGTTGTCGAAGGCCTTCCTGATGTCCAGCGCTGCTAGGTATAATGGCTTTCCCGCATTCAAGTACTCTTCTATTATCCTCTTTGTCACAAACATGTGATCATCAGTGGACCTTCTTTCGGTGAAAGCGGCTTGAAAGATCTCCGCATCTCCCGCAAATTCTTTCAGCCTGCTTTTTTATCCAATTGGCATATGGCTTACTTATATCATGCGTTGCGCAAGCTGATTCTCCTTAAATCCTGAACGTCTTTTGGGTAGCTAATTTTAAGGAACGGGACTTGAATGGTCCTGTTCATGATATCCGGCATTTCGTTTTCCAAACCTTCATTAAATCTTCCTGTGTTTCCTGATTCGCGCACTTTATATATTCCATTCTAACTCCGTCTGCTCCTGCCAATTTCCCGTTACACTGTTTGTTAATGATGTTCCGCATCTCTTCAATGGGCTTGTATCTCTATTCTCCGTCAGTGATATCAGTGGTCCTTAACTTTTTTTTACTGCCTAGCTCCATGTTACCATCGGGATGTACGCGTTTCTATTGTTCCTGTTTTGTACGAATCCTTTCAAAAATCCGTACGATTTTTTTTATCCTGACGGCAACATCGAAATCATTCAGCTCCATGTAAAATTTCGTTCTTCTCTTCAAACTGCTCGGCATATCTCGTGAAGTCTTTTTCCTGCGGGACTGGTAGATAATCTTGGACGAGGAACACCCAAAGGACGCGGAATACCCCCATGGAAATTTTAAGAACCGCTTTTACCCCCATCTTAAGCATTTTGGCCATTATGGTAACTGGGGTGCGAGATACCTGGAGAATATTAGGAAATATCAGAATTTATTTAATAAATTGACGTAGACTACGTTAAACCGTTTGATTAGTTTCGTTAGTTTCGTAGCGGAACATTCACAGAAAAAATAATAATGAATTTTAGCAGATGCGCAAAATTCATAATTACAAGCACACAAAACAAGCGTAAAAAAAGAAATTGTTTGCAATCTTTCATACAACAGACCTGATTTCAGTGATATCAGGTTTACATTTTGATGAAATATTCCATGAATTCAAGTCAAATCTAGCATTTCCTTTATACGCATTAGATAATGCAGAAAATTAAATGTTTATTTCAAACTATATTGCAACCCAAATAGTTTTCCTTAACGAAACATTTCTAGACCAGACCGGGCAGAAGGACGCTGTATGTTAGTATGCATTATAAACCAGTAGTTGGCAAAATCCAGCATCTCAACCAGTAGTTGGCAACGTTTAAGTTTTGCCTGATAATCACGAGTTCATTCGGCATCGGTACATGGTCGGAGGATTTTCCAAATGTTCAATTTTAACGCGCTTCCGAAATTTACGCAAACGTTTGGCATCAAAACGATTAGACATCGTACTCATTCTCACTTTCGCAGTTTCTCAAAATGTATTTCTTCCTAGAAGTAAAACTCTATCTAACGCGAATCGTTAAAACAACAGAATAACTATTCATAACTGTACTAACTGGAGTATGCCGAGAATGTTACTTCGGAATATCCATTTCGAAAATCAAAGCGAAAATCAAACGTAAAAAATTTCTTGATACTTGCCGGAACGCAACATTCTTTAAAATTTTCCGCGAAATAAAATACTTCTTTTGTTTGTAAAATTTTAAACACTTGAGTAAATAAAATGGCAATCGTATAAACCTCTAGTTGATTTGAGCAAAAATCTCACAAATAAATCAATCAAAATACGATTGAGTTATTAGCTTCCGGTGTTTTAATGTTCCGTGACGACAGCCAGTTGAACAATGTACACAATATGCTCAAGGTATACAACGAAGAGGGAACTTAAATTGTTTTAGCCACCGCTGGCTGTGAATTGGTAAGAACTTGGATAGTAATGTTGAATAAATCCAATCAAACAAACTCTTTCAAAATTGAATTAGTCGTCCTGAAAAGGACGGATTTTAAACTGTCCGCATAGTAATTAAAACCTTCTCGGTCTTTTGAAGAAGCAGGTTATTTCAGCCGTTTCACGTTGCGCCTTACCAAAGATGGCTACCAACAAGATCACACACACAAGCACAACACAGGCTGGTAGCTGACTGCCTAGTACACCACTGCATAATTAATGGCTGCCTAGCAACGGTTGCCACCGCCAGCAGCCAATTCCAAAGTTGGCGCCTTGCCGCTCCGCTCTGCCGAATAAAGCACCCTCCAGGGTACATGCTATCGCCAGCTGCCAATGAATACTGGCTCGTTGCTCCGCACAGCTCCAGTACTGCGACACGAATGAGAAAATTTCTTTTATGTCGTTCAGTGCTGAATATGAGACCTCCCTTGCTCACATTTGAAATCTGTGATAGGAAAGTACTATGAATTTATGAAATCCAGCATGAAAAACCAAATTATAAGACATCACCATTCATTTTCGTTACTTTCATTTGTTTTAAATTGTTAACGGATAATTTTAGATAATTGAATTAATATGCGGAAAAATTTCCATCCGATTGATGTAACAATTTTGAAAATCTATCGAGTATTTATGAAGTTATGAGCGTTTAATTTGTAACGATATTTTGTGACGGTCGATTATTCTTCGATTTTCAATTGACAATTCAATTTTTCATGACGGCAGCCATTTGTAAATTGTACACAATGCTCAAGGTATGCAACGGAGAGAAAATTAAAATTGTTTTAGCCACCGCTGTCTGCCATTTGGTTAGTTGTTACATAAATTCAAATTAAACCAACTCTCTCAGATTTAGATTGGTCGTCCTGAAAAGGACGGATTTAAATTAGTCCTGCTCGGTCTTTTCACGAAGCACGTTATTTCTGCCGTGCACGTTGCGCTTCAGATAAAGATGGCTACCAAGAATATCACACACACTCAAGCACCTTATTTAGCTCTTTGTGGTGGCGCCCACCGGCTGGCTACAAATCATCACCGGCTTTGGCAACCGACTGCCTAGCACACCACTGCAAATACAATGGCTGCCTAGCCAAGGGCTTGCTAGCAACAGTCTCAGAGCAATCGACAAGCTCACCACTGAACCTTCTGTGGCATGTTGCACCACCTGCTACGTTGGCTACGTTGGCTACGTTGGCAGCTTGCCGCTCCACACTGCAGGTTTCATGCCATCGGGGTTACCTCCATCGCCAGCTGCCAATCCATAATGGCTCGTTGCTCCGCACAGCTCCAGTACTGCAACACTACTGAGTTAATTTGCGAAGGCGTACCCGTTTTATATCGTTCAGTGCTGCATATGAGCCCTCCGTTGCTTAAATTTGAAATCTGTGACAGTAAAGTACAGTGCATTTAGTAAATTTACTCTGAAAAATCGGCATTATAAGACATCACCTTAGGTTTTGGTTATTTTCAATAGCTTGAAATTGTTAACGGAAATTTTTTGATTATTGAATTGATACGCGGGAAAATTTACAACCAATTGATGTAAAAGTCTTGAAAATCTATCGAGCATTTATTAAGTTATTAGCGTTTAATTTGTAACAATATTTCGTGACGGTCGCTTATTTCTAGATTTTCAATTGACACCCTACCCTTCCCGTAAGACGTAGTCTACGTCAAAAATTCCGCAAACCCCTTCAAAAAGGGGGGTAAAAAACTACCTTCTTGGGAAATTGGCTTTTGATATCAATCCAGCCGAGATCAAACTTCCCTCAAAAGTAGGTCGAAAGTGGAAGGGCTCATACGTATGGCTTCGCGAAAGGAATCCAGATCTTTCTGTCGCGTTCGATCGAATTCGGTTTCGAATAATCCTTCAGTGGCGCGGTTTTGTTTGGAAGGGTAAGCCCACCAACGCCGAGATCTGCCTTTGACAACAAAATCTCTTATATAAAACAAAGCTACCAAGCCAGCAGCAGGAAATACAATTCTTTTCATTTCGGACAGCGAGTTTTTAATGAATTTTCTTTGAAACAAAATCTTGATTTTGTTAAATCAAACCAAACGCCGAACACTACGCTACATTCAAAGATTTCAAAATCATAACCAACGCCTCAACGCTAAAGTGCGACATGACGCAACGCACATCGCGCTATTGTTATCCAGCCTTAACAACCACGGGCGTCACGTGATGGAAAAAATGCTTAATTTCGAGCTCCACAACACACTCCTTCCACCACTAAATTTGCACTACGAGCTAATCTTCTGCTTCTGTCCGACGTTCACAATTTCCGACCGTTCGCCTTCACGTCTTGACGCTGACTGATCTGTGTTAGTGTTTTTTTTTTTTCGTAACCCAGTTCTTCGATGGAGTGATTGTGTTGGTGAAGAAACGAGGTGCGATGAAAACAGCTCGTTCCTACAGGCCAATTAGTTTAGTCAATTTTGGCTATAAAAATCTTCCGCGTGTGCTAAAACAGCGACTATAAAATGTACTCCGTGCCAATGATGTTTTGACTGACTCGCAAAAATGTTCGAACTCTGAACGCAACATCTTTCAGGGAACGTTAGCAGTGAAAGACAGAATTGCACAGATAAAGGCGAACAATCAAAAAGGAAAACTTGTCTCTTTCGATCTCGACCATGCTTTCGATCGTGTAGAGCAACGCTACTTGTCACGTATTTCAGTCGGCTGATTTGGCTACACTCGCTACGCAGCCTGTATTTATTCCAAAAGGTAACGATATGAAGGTAAACACCTTCATATCATCCAAAATGTGGTATATGGCAGCAAATCTACATCCATCGGCTGCACACGTGGCGAAGCTAACGGCTACGATGAAGAGCTACCTATTCCATGGTGCATGTGCGACCATCCCGATGGAGCAACTAGCACGTAGAAGGGAGGATGGTGGTCTTAACCTACAACTACCAGCGATAAAGTGTAAGGCGTTAATAATCAATCGACACTTGCACGAAATTGTCTCCCTTCCTTTTTATAGTTCCTGCCGCAACCAAGTAAACTCCAACAAATCCATATATCCCTACAGGTCTACCTTAAGCTAATAGCAAACAATTTATCAACCTTCGCCTTCCAAATACAACAACACTCTTCCGCCGATCTCATCCATCGCTTCTTCGTCGGACGTACAGCTACACCGAAAGTCGAAACAGTAAATGTGTGTGTGTGTTTTTTTTTTTTTTTAGGCGGGATGGAAAATCTGCAACCAGACACCTGAAAATCTCAGGGTGTGGGGATGAGGGTGCCAACTCCTCGACCCACTAAAAACCCACCCGTGCCTTTAGCCCGGGTCCCTCCCCGGAACCACCTTTCGGTATTACTTTGGGGAGGGGGCTATTGTGCTTGTTAAGCACCCACTATGTCTAACTACTTAGGGCTTTAGTAGTTAGGTGGTCCCTGCGACCTGCCTTTGGTCGTTTCGCCATTTTTGTTGGAGATCAAGGACGATCTGGGAGGCTGCTACGCAAACCGCGTCCCAGACGTCCCGGTCTTGACACATCCTCTGGACCAAGTTATCCGGAGTCGTGTCGCGACCACATACGGTTATCATGCCGGATCTCGCGCCGTCGAAGCGAGGACATGCGGAAAACACATGTTCTGTAGTTTCTTCGACTCCCGCGCACTCACTGCATGCGGAGGACTGTGCATGCCCATATTTGTGCAGGTATTGTCTAAAACAGCCGTGGCCAGACAATATCTGCGTTAAGTGGAAGTTCACTTCACCGTGTCGCCTACCGACCCACCCGGTTATTTCCGGGATTAGTCGGTGGGTCCACCGACCTTTGGTGGAGTTGTTCCATTCCCTCTGCCACTTAACCATGGATGCGGCTATAGTAGTCTTTCGGATACCTCTTGTTCCACGTTGCTCGAAGCACTCTACGTCCTCTTTTATGACGATGCCTATTGGCATCATCCCCGCTAGGACGCAGACCGCGTCGCGTGATACCGTTCGGTATGCACTCACCACTCTTAGGCACATAAGCCTGTGTGTACTCTCGAGCTTATTTGCGTAGCTCTTGGTACTCAAGGCGGTGATCCATGCCGGCCCGCCGTACCTAAGTATGGACAGGGCGACACTGGCTAGGAGTTTACGCTTACTCCCTTGCACCGCCGAGCTATTCGACATCATGCGGGATAATGCCAATATAGCCATGGAGGCCTTCTTGCATCGTAATCGACGTGACTGACAAAGGACAGCTTGTCGTCGATCATAACCCCAAGATACCTCAAGAACCTCTTCGATTCTACTGTGCAGTTACCTGCACTAATCGTCGCATGTTGCTCCGATTTCCGATTGTTCACCACCGTGACCTCGGTCTTATGGTGGGCTAGCTCCAATTGCCTGGAGCTCATCCATCTCTCCACAATGCCAATGGAGTGTGAGGCCGTTAACTCGACCTCCTCGATGGATTCACCACATATCTCCAGGGTGATGTCGTCTGCGAACCCGACAATCTTTACCCCGCTCGGGAACTCAAGCCGCAGTACCTCGTCGTACATCGTGTTCCATAACACCGGACCCAGGATCGAACCCTGCGGGACGCCTGCGGTGATCTGCACACGTTTCTGGCCTGCCTCTGTATTATATACCAGTACGCGATTCTGGAAGTAGCTTCCGAGAATCTTGTGTGTGTGTGTGTGTGTGTGTGTGTGTGTGTGTGTGTGTGTGTGTGTGTGTGTGTGTGTGTGTGTGGAGAGAGAGAGAGAGAGTGTTTATAAGGTTTAAAAAGCTTCAAAAGCCTGGTCTGTAGTGTCTGTTTGACACGGTGTGGGACTCGTTTTCGTGCCTAACCACTAAAAACAATCCTTATTTTCCGTTTGCCTTCTCCCCCCGGGACCACGGTGAAGCGACTACTTCGGGGGGCGGCTGTGCTCATGCACTTCTCTTAATTCTGCAGCTCTTGCTGAAGGCTATTTCATGTTCCCAACGAGACGTGTACCGATGTGGAGTAGCCGACCGTCATGACAAGCTCACCTTCACGGTCGCCATCGTGGGACTCTCGCTTCTTTTTTTTTTTTTTTTTTGTTAAGATTCGTCGTTGCTGGACCTCTGCTATACTCTCAATTTGCTCCTTTCTTGAACCGTTTAGCTGCCACCTACTTTGGTCGAGCCATTTAGCTCCCACTTCCTGAGCCATCTAGCTCCCACTTCCTGAGCCATTTAGCTCCCACTTCTTGAGCCATTTAGCTCCCACCTCTTGACGCAGACGACTCGAGTAGTCCCCGACGGTGGGTTAACCCTACACTGACGAAGAGTTCCCTGGCGGCGGAACTTCCCTCGAAACCGATTCTTCTGCTGTTGCTGCTCACTTCAACCGACCGGTAGGGTGCCGAAGTCAGTCTAGCGATTCCAGCGGAGCCTAGCGTCCAGTTCGTTGGCGTCCCGAGGACCCGAAACCGGTGCTACGACGCGTTCTACTCAACAAGTCCCCGGCGAAGGATCTAGCCTACTCCGACAGGGAGGTCCCCGACGCAGGAATTCTTCCAGAACCGATTAGCCTTGCAGTGGCTCTACCCAGTGACGCTGGATCGTTGGTCTCTTCGCCATTTTCTCTGCAGCTCGGAAAGTATCTTCGATACTGCCCTATCGACAACGGTCCATGTGTCTTCTTCGTGACACATCTTTTCGACAACATTGTCGACTGTCACGCCACGCATAGCCCTGCACACTTCTTCAAACCTAGGGCATTCGAAGACGACGTGCTCTGGTGTCTCCTCGAGGTTCACGCATTCTGGGCAAAAAGGTGAAGAAGCGTGACCAAACCGATGCATTTGCGATGTACCGGTTGGTCCACCTTCTTTTCACAGCATAGTCCCCAGAGCATCTCTCCCTCTTCCAGAGTCTTGCCCGTGCGTTAGGACGACATCATCTGCAAAACCGACGATCTCAACTCCATCAGGCAACTTCAGCGTAAATACTCCATCGTACATCGCATTCCCCAGCTTTGGGCCGAGAATCGAGCCTTGTGGCAACCCCGACGTGATCCTGATAGATGTCTTCCCCAACTCTGTTTCGTATACCAGGACTCTGTTTTGGAAGTAACTCCCTAGTATTCCGCACAGGTAGCCAGTTACACGCATTTTGTCAGTGCTGCGGCGATAGCCTCCCAGCTAGCGCTGTTAAAAGCATTTTTGACGTCGATCGTCACTACGGCGCAAAACCGGTTGCCTCTCCTTTTCTGCTTTGATGCCTTCTCTGCTCTCTGCACGACTATCCGGATTGCTTCCACTGTCGAGACCCCTTTTCGGAATCCGAATTGTCTCTTTTCAGAAGCTTCCTGAGGGTAACCAGTAGACATATGGGTCAATAAGATGCTGGGTCCCCTGGTGGCTTCCCTAGTTTCGACAGCAACACCAGCTTCTGAACCTTCCATCATCTGTCTGGGAAGTAGCCTTCATCTAGAGATTTTTGTAGTGCTGTCTTGAAAGTGTCCGGGAACACCAATATCGCGGTTTTAAGTGCTACATTGAGGATCCCATCCGGACAGGGAGCTTTCTTCAACTTCAGACCCTTCGCAACTAATAGTAGCTCTTCATTGAAGATCCGAACAGTTGCATCTTCAGCACCTTCGTATGGCGTAGGCGGCCACAGCGTTGGGTGGTGATGCGGAAAAAGACCCTCCACGATCATCTTCAATTTGTCCGGGCACATTTCAACAGGTGTCGCTGGAGGCTTAAACTTCGCCACCACGATTCTGTAAGCGTCGCCCCAAGGGTTCTCATCGGCATCTTGGCACAACTCTTTAAAACAGTTTGACTTGTTCAACTTGATCTCTCGTTTGAGAGCGATGCGCGCTACGCGAAATATGATTTTCCGTTTTTCTCTCTCAGCATCAGTCCATGCTCTCTGGGCACTTCTCCTTGCTCGGAGGCATGCAGCGCGGAGGGTAGTGAGAGTATCATTCCTGGGCACCGTCGGTCCCTGGACTCTTGTTTTCTCGGCATTGATGCATCACAGGCTATTGCTACCGCTTCTGTCAACTCCCCTGCGCCAAGCATTGCACTGCTATTTGTCCGAAACGCCTCGATAAATATATCCTTGGCGAAGTCCTTTGTCTTCCACTTTCGCTCGCAGGCCCTCGTTCTCCTCGTGGTCACTGTGGGAGTATTCCTCGCTTACTCTCCAGTTCATGTATTCCATACGCGATGGGCTGCAGAACGTAATATCGATGATGGACTCCCGACCGTCTTTACGGAATGTGCTGACATTCTCTTCGTTGCACAGCCTTACATCCAGAGCTTCAAGTAGACTGGGTCCCCTTGGATTAGTGTGTGTGTGTGTGTGTGTGTGTGTGTGTGTGTGTGTGTGTGTGTGTGTGTGTGTGTGTGTGTGTGTGTGTGTGTGTGTGTGTGTGTGTGTGTGTGTGTGTGTGTGTGTGTGTGTGTGTGTGTGTGTGTGTGTGTGTGTGTGTGTGTGTGTGTGTGTGTTGGTGGTGCAATCCCACGCCCTCCGTCCGACTATGTTTTTATGGAAGAAAAATGTTTCCAGCTAAACGAACTGTTGCCGACACAACAAACACTTTTAGCCCGGGAGCTGGAAGATGATAGCTCAGTTGAGTTCCAGTGACCCATTTCAGAATGCCTGGTTACTCACGTCCATTCCGAGGTCACCTTCACTTACAACAAGCCCCGCATAAGTACAGAGCAAACATCAAATGGATATTAGTATTATGCATACACTGCCATCTTCAAATCATATTGTTTCAAGGATGGCACGTATTTAGCATTATCGTTCAAATTTAGTTATTATCAGATAGATCTCACCGGAAATTTTTGTTGATGTAAGTCTTCCTATGATGCTTAAGGATGCATTTATGTTTCTACAGGAGTAGCACTGGTGGTTCGAACAACAAACGTTTGACAGGCATTTGTTGGTGTTTCATTGACAAAGAAATAGGTTGAAAGTTTTTCTCGATTAATAGACGCATCTCGAAATTACGGATCATGGAACTTGAGAAAAGAAAATTAATTGTGCACAAACATCTAGAGAATCCTTTGTGGTCTGCCTCAAAAATAGCAAATGTCTTAAAAATCCCAAAGTTAACGGTGTGTCTTGTAATCAAACGTTACAAGGATACTCACAGTGTGGATAGAGCACAGCGCATCTATCATAAATGTGTCACTAGGGATAAAGAGCTAAGGAGAAAGGTGTTGAGGTAGGTGAAAGGCAACCCAGGTGTCTCCATACGTAATTTGGCAAAGAAATACGATTCCAACTTTTCCACCGTGCGTAACATCCTGTCAAGAGAAATATATTGTGAAAACTTTTTGTGCCAGTGAACATCCGAATCGCTCCCTGAAACAAAATTTGATGGCCAAAAAGCGAGCACGATTACCATACGAACGAGTTTTGACGAAATTTGATGGCTGTATTTTAATGGATGTCGAAACATAAGTCAAAATGGATGGTTTACATTAAAGAGTGTCTGAAAAAGCGGAGTTTACCCTTGAGCAACACAAGACCAACGTTATGTTTTGGCCGAATCTAGCCAGCTACCACTAATCTAAGGAGGTACTAGAATGGTATGTTGCAAACAATGTTAATTTCGTCGCCAAAAGAGATTAATCCTCCGAATTGCTCTGGGTTCAGACCGATCGAAAAATATTGGGCAGTTATCAAGCGAAAACTTCGAGGATGTGGTAAAGAAGTAACAAATGCACAACAAATGCGTTTCAAGTGGAATAAGTTCGCCGGTACAATGTCACCAGCGACTGTGCACATCATGGTTGCATCGATCACAAGTAAAGTGCGACAGTTCGTTCGATACGGTGAAATATAATAACTTGTTATGTAATCCATCACCATAATCAATGGCCCAACTCAAAGCAATACAATATCTCTTTCATGGATCCACAGTGCCAAATAAAAACCTCACTGATTATTTTCGATTTATCTAATAAAAACACTCCTATTTTCTGCCTTTCTTCAACATAGAGTGAGTTAAATTAACTCGAACCAATCTGCGTGGAAATAAATTTACATGGTATTCATTTCCTAGAAATAAAGTATGATATTCGTAAAATTATTCCTTGGCCATCTATCTCGAAAATTCAGCAGAAAACCTTTCACGCACACACAATTCAAACCGAAGCACGTTCTTTGAAATCGTCCGTGATATACCTACTTCGAGTCGGTCGGTGTCGGTCGGGGCTGAAAAATGGCAGACGATTTATTCAGCAATTTACCTCCTTTTCTATTTTCCAACAGAGAAAATCCATTTGCCGGTGAAGGATTTCCGTCTACTGCTTTTAACACACCTTTGAATACGCTCAACCGACAAGTGACGACCATACCTTGCCTGTACCGGTTGAGCACCGACTCAGGAATTCAGTTTTCCTTCCCTGCCGGAAGAAGCCAGCCAAGAATATCAACATTTGTGCTGAAAGGTTTTGTCTGCATGATTTATTTTAATTAAATTTCAACAAAACTTCTGGTGCTGGTTCATTTAAAATATCATTCGTCAGAAAACCATATTCTACCACCGGATCCTTAACGAAGATAGGGATGGAATTTCACCGGCTGCTTTAGGGTCAACAAATTTCTTCCTCAATCTTCCCCAGCACCTCCCCGGTCGGTCGGCAGCCTAATTGCATCAACGAGTCACAAAACATACTGAGTGGTGACTGGAATGATGCCAGGTTCACTTCAGGCTAGATATGTAGGTAGCAAACATGCTTACACAATTGATGAACTTTCCACCACCCGAACGACCAACCTCAAGCATGAATATACGAGGAATATATGTTAGATACCTTTATCCTCGAACGTGCCTGTGATTGGTGTGAAGAGAGCGGGATGCACTTTATCTCGTTTGTCAAAGTGGCACTCGAATCTCGCACATACAAGCACACGGACATGATCTGGTGTTTACTGGGACATTGTCTGACGACAACACAGAAGACAAGCTTGATAGCAATCAGTGTGGAGAGAGACGAGAGCAGTGCCACAGATCTCGAAGGTTCACCGTTTCCAGAGTGGTTCTGCGGTCTGAACACATGACGATCAGGATAATCTGTCACTCGACTGGTGAATTAAGAACGATTATCCTCCATCTGAGCAAAGCAGATATACTTGTGAACTCTGTCTGGCGATGTTTACTCTGTGACTTGAAGCTTTTATATCCTCTAAACATATTAAAACGAAGATCAATGTCAACCCGACACTAATAAGCTTTGCTCTATCCACAGAATTGAGTTAAATATTTAATTCACTCAAACAGATGTCTCATTCGTGGCAATAAATCATTAAAGCCGTTCATGTTTTTCCCACTGCCTTGCCTACGATTGCCGTTTATGTTAGCTTCACTGGAAACATGTTGACAAATTGCATTGCACTCGACTATAAATAAAGCATGATTTTTTTTTACCCACCGTATCACATCAGTTTTTCAACCAGACCCACTCGTCATCGAATCCACTCGACTCTAATCAACGCAATCCAGGCGTAAAATATTAACATAAATAATTGAAAACGACATCCAAGCAGTCAAACGGAGATACGCGGCAGATGCCACATGCTACATGCCATCATCGGTTCACCATCACCCAACAAACCAATCCGGCTGAATGGGGTGTGTTGGGGTAGCAAACATGTGCGTAAACACATGGGATCCACGGTGAATCAGAATGAAAAAGACAAAAAAGAACGAGACCATGTCAACGAGTTAACCCACAAAAACCTCATCCACATTACGCAATTAGAAAGGATTCACATTCACTCATAACTGCGCGATGTTAGGGGCATCAAGGTGCTTCAACAGCGAGTAAACATAATTTAGCCTGCCTAGATTTTGGCTCAATATAGATAACAGATCGCAATTTCGAATTAAGATTTGTTTGGAAATTGAAACCTATCATTAGCCTCAAAATTTGCACTTGAAAAAGAAGTATTGGCGAGCCGTTCAAGTGTATACATTTTTCTAGATGAACGTCAAAAGAGAGGGCGCTTCTTGAATCTTCATATGAATACAATATCCCAATGCTATTGATTTCCTCAGAAAATAATCTACATAATAAACTCCACCGCACACACAACTTTGAAACACAAATATGACACAAAATAAGACACCCCCGCTCGATTCAACACAAAATCAAACCGAGAGATACCCCCGAAAAAAACTAGAAACCCCTTGTGCCAGCACATCACGCCGAGGATAGTATTTTTCGCCTGAAGAGGACCGTCATCCCATAATCGGTTTCCACTTGCGGTTTGCCAGGAGTTACTCCAGCAAGCGCTCGTCAAACGGCAGCTGTCGGCTCCCATTGACGGCGGTAATCCGCTGCAGTTCCCTCATCGATCGTTTGTTGTGTGTCGTCGGGATGCGACTCCCGTCGTTGTACCACCGGGAGAACTCAATCAAAAATCCTAACGAACGAAGCAGGCAGCTGCAGCGGAGAGGAACAAAAACAGCTTGAATAAAAATTGAGGTTAGGTGTTGGAACCGAAATGCACACCAAACCGAACCGAACCGTTGTTGCATCACCGAGAAAGCGAGACGATCAATGATGGTGGATGGGAGTGAAAATGGATATGCGAGTGTTGGGGTCTTATTGCGCCATTTTCCAGGTGAGCTGCGAATGCGGAAATGGAGGCAAAAACCCAACAAGCAAACAACCGTTGAAACACCTAGCTCCCTTTTCCGAGTCGAGCGAAATTACATTCTATCGAGGATGCCAACCTGAAAACTGTTTGTAGTAGATGCAGTGCGAAACGAAAACTGATGAATCCACTAGTTCCTCTTCGGCACGGCTGGTTCTCTGGACTGATAAAGGAATAACATCCAGCAGATGAGGAAAAGCGATTTGTATTTTACACTTACTAAGCTTCTATTTTTTGCCTCCGAACTACGACTTCAAATGTGTTATGAATAGGATTATTTACTAGGTGTAGGATTTTTCATTGGGCATTTGAATGATTTCGTCTACCAGCGTTGCATGTTTTCTGGTATTAAAACAACTAAGGAATGTATCGAAAAGATGCAAATCCACGTACATTTGCGTTGTACGCTTGTTTTTGTGATGGTTTTAATGTGTTCATCATAGCATGCTCTGCGTTTGACTGTCATTTTTCGTTTGTTTACTTGTTTGCACGGTTTAAGTTCTTCGTTTTGAAAATGTCGCGCATTGAAAAAGACGTGAAATTTTGGTTTTGGGCTCATGGCTACGTGAAAAGGGTTTAACTATGCGACAATTGGCGAAGTGCTTTGGAATTCATCACGTGAGTGTAAAATCATTCATAACCAAGTTTTGAGAACACTATTCTTTGGATGAATTGTCAGGAAGAGGCAGAAAACCAGGATCTTTCAATCCTAAACCGGATCAGAAAGTGGTAGCTCTAATTCGGAAGAACAAATCAATGTCGATACGTGATTTGGCCAATCAAGCGGGAACCAGCGTCGGAATCATTCATCGTATAGCGCATGCGTATATGTGTTCAGAAATTCGTGTGTGAAAAAAAGGACAGAGAACACGATGGATGTTTCTATCTTTAATACTCTCATGGTGAAAAGTGAGGTTAGCTTTTTCTGCGAGTTTTGCAGCGACCATATGCATGTATTTTGATGGACGACAAGACCTTCACGCTTGTTCAGATCTACTTTAAAATAGAGTAACTTTCACTCAGTTTCGTATTTGCATGCTAAATGTAAAAAACTGAGTAACTTGATATAAGGAACTGAGTAAATGCTACTCTGATCGTAAAAGCAGTGTACTTATAAAAAATAGAGTGATTATAATAAAGCTGTCCAGAGCGAAAAGCGTGGTTCTGTCCAAGGTTCAGTCGATACACCGGAGATTGATGTATTTAATATTAACTAAGATCTATAATGTTAACAGCACGTGAACGTTTTTATTAGAATAGAACAATACAGGGTGCGGCAGAAAATAATGCGAAAATTTGTTATATTTCATTCAAATCCCATTTTCAACTAATTCAAGCAATAATATCAACATTTTCGAGTGCAGTTATCTTTATACAGTCCTTTTAAACAAATTTATTCAATGTGTCCTCCATTTTTATTAATAACATCCTAGAGCCGACGCCGGAAGCCAGAACATGCCTTTCGGACGTAGTCCTCCGACATTGACTGGCATGTGCGTGTTATGGTTGACTTCAGGGTTTTCACACTAAGGTGTGGTGTTTCGCAGGCTCGTGCTTCAACATGATGATGATGATGATGTAATACTACCATCTATTGAAGCAAGGAAACTTTCCATAGCAGTGGAATAATCTGAAAAACGATTTGATCAGGATTCTATAGTTGTCTGTGCTCATCAAGCTCCTGTATGAAGGGCCAAAAACGCTTGCGCGGACCCGTAAGCAGAGACACTTACGCGAAACCCGCGAATATAGGGAAGAGAATCTCCTTCCAAAAGCAAGTTCACACAGACAGCACTAGAATCGAGCCCTCGAATGACAGAATAATCCCAATAGATGGGGTCGAAGAGCCCGCCCGCGAAATGTTAACAATAGGGAGGAGGCAGTCCCATGCTCCCTATCCAAATCGTTTCACTTGGGTGCCCTGATGGTCCCTTCCTTCCCCCGTTACATGTTATTTATTTAAAGTATAGTACATTTTGTCGTGGTTATTTGATTGCTTACCTGGTGTTAGAGAATTTGGCTGAAAGTAAGGGTTTTTATTATTCTTTATCATTGTAACTGTCTGTCAGAACCAATGATAACATTATAATAGCAAGATTTGTATCTCTGAGTGCATTTAATTTCTAGAATTCAGCTTATTTGAATTGTGAAAAATACAGTAATAATCAATTTTTTATAATTGTCGTTTTGCGTACCCTTTGACTAAATTGTTTTCGATTGTTAGAATCTCTTTTTTGTATGACATGTTTTCTGAATGCTGTTATTTTTCGCTTGGTTCGTTCCTCAACTTTAAACATGGGTTTAAGGCGTGATGTGAAGTACGTCGAACTGCTTTATAGTAAAGTTAAGAAAAATGTATACTTTTAATTTCGCTTAGGTCTATTTCATTTATTCCATTCAACCCAACACGAGAAAATTAAAATTCGTCTTATACTCATTCACGTGAGGTTATTTTATTCTTACTCATTGATGAACCCATTAATATCAAACCTTAGTGTTGTTGTTTTAATTATTTATTTATTTATTTTATTAATTTTTTTATATTATTTTTTATTTGGGTGCTTGCTATCATTCTAGTATTTAAAATTTTCTTTTGTGTTTAGGTCTGATTTTTTTTCTCATTGTTTTTTTTTTCTAACCGAACCTACCTAAATTAGCTTATACCTTTTTATTCCTGTGTCAATTAATCGGCTTTAACTCTATTTTTCAGTTCCTAGTGTTTCTTTTCCAATATTTGTACTTTTTTGATTTTTCATTTTCTTCTTCCGATGTTTCTCCGTCAGAAATTTCGCTATCTGATTCCTTGTATATTTCTTCTGCCTTTTTTTTATTCCTCCTTATCCTGCGCTAATCGTTTCCATTCTCCACTGGTTATTTCCCTATATCTACTCAAGTCTTGTTCTAGTGAGTCGTTCCACGTTAGGCTTGGTCGTCCTTCTTTTTTATTATTGAATTTTAGTTTGTAGGCTAGTTCAAGTGGATGTGATTCAACTCTTCTCAGAATGTGACCATAATAACTGATTCTTCCTACTCTTGCTCTCCTATTTATTGTTTTTCCTTCCAACAGTGTCTTGGCATTAAATTTAATATTTGCTGGTTTCTTACAATGATAAAAAATACTTCTTAATATAAGTTTTTCATAATTTGCCATATTTACTCTTTTTTTTGTCAGAACTGCCACTTTCGTTCCATATATTATAGATGGGGCTATCACTGTATTATATATCAACTTCCCTAATTCCCACGAGGGATTAAATTTTTTACAAAAATCTAGAACTGTTCTACTTACTCGACAGCACCGATTTCGACATGCACCCTGAGTCAGTTGAAGACATCAATTGGCAACTGCAGAGCATCGAGCAATCGATCTCCCAGGGCCGGGAGCAACATATCCCAGTGATAGATCAGGTGAGCAACTCAGTACCCATTGATAAACCCACTAAAGATGTGATACAATTGCGCAACGCCACCCGAAGGCAATAACAGCAAACTGGTCTACCTACCTTAAAATGTCATTGTAATTGAATGACAAAAAATTATTATGGCCAGAATGGTGGACTTCACAAATAACGATTCACAGGGTGCGGCAGAAAATAATGCGAAAATTTGTTCTATTTCTTTCAAATCCCATTTTCAACTAATTCAAGCAATAATATCATCATTTTCGAATGCAGTTATCTTTATAACGTCCTTTTAAACAAATTTATTCAATGTGTCCTCCATTTTTATTAATAACATCCTCGAGCCGACGCCGGAAGCCAGAGCATGCCTTTCGGACGTAGTCCTCCTACATTGACTGCCATGTGCGTGTTATGGTTGACTTCATGGTTTTCACACAAGGGTGTGATGTTTGCAGGCTCGTGCTTCAACATATGCCCAAATCGAATAATCCAACGGATTAAGATCTGGACTACTAGGAGGCCGTTCAACCATTGTTGGGTTCGATTGGACGTGTTAAACGGCGCTCCATCCTGCTGTAGGACCACGTTTTGTTCCTCGGAGAAGTTGGCCTTCACCCAGGGAAGCACTTGGTCTTTAAAATACCGATATACACTTCGGTATTGATTTCATCTCCAGCATAAATGAAAACAGGCGGCATTTTCAAACCGTTGGACGCCACCAAGCCAAACATCATGACACCAACCAGATGTTTGGTTTGAAATTTGAATTACTCTTTTTCCGGAACGTTCTCCATTTTCTGCGATGAAATCAACCCGTGCGGCTGTTGGCCACAGCATCGATGCTGAAAAGCTTTTCGTCGGAGAACAGGATTATCATTTTTTTCCTTCTTCAACAAGGAAAGCAATCTCTTGGAACGAGTCACTCGTAGTTCCTTGACCCGGTCCGTAATCAAGTGGCGTTTAACTCTGGCTCTGGAAGATACATGCAGGTCTTCTTTGATGGTTCTCCGCATGGATTTCTCCGAAATATTGGTTTTCTTTGCAAGTTTTCTTATGAAACGCACCGGGTTGCGAGCAATTTTTGCACGGCCCGATTTGATTACGTTCGGCGTGCGTGCAAAGCGCGGACTCAGGCTTACCAAATGTACCGCCCCACGACAGTATTACGATGACTGTCGCCTTCTTAACCCTATGACAGCCTCGCAATTGAGCTATCTAGGACAGCCCACAGTGAACCAGTCATGCGACATGCAACATTGCCGTCTTTTACTGTACACAATACGCTTGTTCGTGTGGATGTATTTTGTTATATGGTCTAAGACAGCCTCGGTTGTTCATTCGTTACATTTCGCAAAGATACGACAAGTGACGAAGTACATACTGCCAATACATTGTTGACATCGCCACTGATATTTTACTATGGTTTTCGATGTCGTGTCTTCGTGTTTTATGTCTACCAGTGCCTGTACAATGCCGAAGCGCCAATTTTTTATTGATTTGCTTTCTGCAGTCGTCAACTGATCGCTGCAGAGTTAGTTAGCTCTTATTCAGCTTCCAACGATTTTTTTTAACTCTTGCATTTATTGGGAAGGCTCAATTGCGTTAGATGTACGGAGCCGATAATTCATTGTTTTTTTTTTTGTTATAATCTAGGGGTTGGGCTGTATACTCGTGATTAATCCGAGGTTAGAATAGGTGACATTTTTTGGGGATGGGTAGTCTGATCAGATAGCTGTCGCCAGCAAACTAGGTGCGATATGATCAGAGCTGTTCGGCCGGTTTATCTTCCGACGAATTTTACAACAATTCCGAAATGGAAATATCCAAAAATACTTTTTTGGACGACTTTACCAATTTATGTGAAAACAATCTGGGTGATGTTATTATGATTGAAAGTGGCGCTTTTAAAAGTGGGACGAATGAAATTTGTGCTGCTGAATGTCATGGCATGGGCAAAATTCGCGGCCCGGATGAAAATTGAGCAAGTGGAAGTGGTGCGAGTAAAAGTCGCACAGGTGGAAGTCGTCGGAGCAGAAATCACGCGGTTGTAGTCCGTGCGGATGAAAATAGCACGGGTGGAAGTGTAGTGGTAGTGGATGACCCAAGTAACAATTTTAGTTTGCAAAAACATTTCTTCAAATTCACTGTTGAGCTTATCAACCGTCATCTTATTTTGAATCAAAACTGCTTTTCAACCTTTGTTTACTCAAAATGGGAGAATGTTTTCAATATTTATTTTTGAAGAAATATGTTTATTCAAAAAATTTCATTTGTATATATTACACATCGACATTATTTAGCAATTGGTAATTTCATTGGAAAGTAAACAAACAATGATTCCGATACAGACCATGCATGAGAACCCTAGTCATAATCAATATAACCATATTTCATAAGTTAATTTGTCAATGATGCATACAACGATGAATACTGAATTGAACTTTTAAGAATGATCCATGGCAAATCAACTTAAAGGTATAATTTATAGCCTGCATATAGGTATGTTTTATAGCCTGCATTTTTGAGTTTTGGGGACTATTTTTAAAATTTTAACTTATAAAGATTGGGAAATTGAACCCTAGATGCACTACAATTGAGATTCAGTAACATGCCTGTGAGACTTATGCAAATTTTGTAATTTTTGCTCTCCTATGCTTGAACAATTTCAAATCATGTCCTGAACAGCACATTTGATAAGAAATTATTAGAAAAATATTTGAAATCATTATTACGAAATTACAAGTACTATGGAGAAAGGAAACTTTCCGTTCACTGTCTTATTCCCTATTAAGTCCTTAATAAAATTTTAAGCTAATCTTGCCCAGTCAGTTTTGAACTTAACTTCACGTAACGTAATTTGTGACGTAACGTGCCATATTTTTTTTTCATTTCCTATTTAACGGTACATTTTTGATAGTTAATTGCTAAATGGTATATACATTATGAATCACATTGATAAATGTTATGGATCATTTTCTATTTTTATGGGTTCTTATCAGGATCTTATGGATCATAAATACGTGTTTTATGGAACGACTTTCAAGTTTTATGGATTATTTCTTGAGTTTTGAAGGTGCAAACTAAGGGCTGCCAATTTAGGTATAGTGAATTATAATAACTTTTATTCTTGTTTCGTCAACTAGCAATCCAGTTTTCAACTACTTTATATCAAGGCGAAAAACGAAATACCGATGAATCGCAAATAGTACCAAAATAAAATATTGAATAAAATCAGCTTCATTCATTCATAATTCATTTATTCCCAGTTCTTCCACAGTGGGAAAATTCTAGATTCCAAAATATATTTTCCCCACTGTATAACACAATATGTTTAACGTACAAAACGGAATAAATCTGATTATCGCCAACTTTATCTACCACGGCCAGTGGGTCATATAGTTTTCCAGCAGAGTGTGCTACAACTTCTATAAGCGTTTTCACAAAACCGGCGCGAGAAATTTTCGCGCAACGAAACAAAGGCCTGATAATACGCGGGTCACCCACAATAGATACGTTTGCGTTCCGTTGACATAAATTTGACAGAAAACCTATGGGAAAACTGTCAAATTCACGCAAACGCAAACGCACCCGCAACGTATCAATTGTGGGCCAGCCATAACAATCTATTTTCCTACTAATGATAAGGAGATACAGAGAGGAACCGTTGTTTGCGGGTGAAAACGTGGCCGGTATTTTTTTCCCTATCTCCTATCCATGTAGCTCATTTTGTGTAGAAAGAATGGTGACCACAAATGCCAAATGCCAAAAGCCACCTACTTAAAAACAATCTTATAGAAACAACGATAAGGAATTACTGGCTGAATTTCTAACCGCAAACAATGGTAACTATCTGTAATGGAAAATGAGCAAAAGCATGGGGGAAACCGCCCCCACCCACCAAACAAAACCCCCCCCCCCCACCACCTAAACCCCTTTTTTCCCTTTACTTTACCCCCCCCTTCCCCCTCCCTTTTTCCAAAACTTTAAAATCTTCATCAAAATCTTTAAAATCTTCTTTCTATCTACTAAACCCCCCCCCCCCCCAAACCAAAACAAAAAAAAACCTACATCTGAGATAGAGTCGCACCCCCTGGGGGAAACCAACATCCTCACGAGATCCTTCTCGTGACAGCCGACTCGGGTAAGCCGAAAAATGTCGTCGCTTAAGGAAGGCTGTCCTAGCGAAAGAATTTACGAAGCAGAAGACATGACAAAATGGAAAATTAGCATCCCGTTCGGCTTACTACGTTTAGAGCGTGATGGTTTCGGAAAAGCCGGCGTAGCACCGACTGTTCCAATACAGCATTTGTTCATGCATGAATGCCCTGTTGCCAATACATCTCGGGTGGGGTACCGAACGTACGGTAGCAAGCGATAGTTCGGTTCACACAGAGACAGTCGATGCAGTTTAAACTGGCTGTAGCAAGAAGGCTGTACTATTGGGAACCCTGGCGCGGACGTCTGCTTCCCGGCTTCCGCTGCTTAGGACCATCCTGCAGGGACTTTTCTATGCGGTAAACTGTTGCCAAATGGCACCCTACCACCTTAGCAATCCCTTTCGGCTTCTTCTGGGCGAGCAACAAACTGGTGATCACTTCTTTCGCGAACATGTTGACGAATTTTCAATAAAACACGTAGAATGTTTGAATTCAGTACTTGAAAGTAAACATAAACAAGTACACTTTCGACAGAAATTAGTCACTAGCTACACGAATTCAACCAATACTCTAGTTTGAACATTTTCGCATTATTTTCTGCCGCACCCTGTACATGGAGGTTTTTGATTTGAATCAATTTGTTTTTTTTTTTAATTATAGAGTTAAAAACACTCCTTCAATATGAATAAGTACACAATCAATATCAATCTAGCGATTTGAAATTGGTTTACTGTTGTAGAACTCTTTTGTCCGATTTACAGCTTTCGGTACTAGAATCTCTGTTTTTGTTGTGATTCGCTGGGTTATTTTGACAGAATATTTGAGGGTGTGTTCGTATGAGACATGTTATTAGGAACGAATCATTAAAGACGAATCATTGAAGAGCTTAAGTATCCCACAGCAAGTTTACGACCAATTATAACGACTGTGTTGGAGCAACGACGAACAGTAATGGAATTTTAAACACCTATTTATGATGAGCATCAAAATACACATATAGTACATATTAACATTAAATGAAGACTCGGAACACTTGTTATGCCACTGCTTGGCAATCTCCAACAAAAGATTTAAGTTCTTCAGCAAAGAGTTACTAGAACCCTCTGAGATCTGGAGAACAAACCCCAGTAGTACATTTTATTCGGTGTGTTATACCGGCCTCGGACAACGCTTTAAGTCAAACATTGGCAATCTCTTCTAGCAATAGTGATGCGTCATGCTGACAATATCTAAAGCAAAAAAAAAAGGGGGACATAATACAATAGATCTAAAAATTGGTTGCAGTGATAAAGATACCCGACACAAAAAAAAAAACATTAAATATAGGGTTTTTATTCATTTGGGCGAATCTACAATTGAGAGACTCTCTCTTGCCGCGTTCTCTTTAATTAATTACAGCGACATTATAAAACTATGGATTGATTTTTTTACACAGATCGCAAGATAAGAGTGCTGGCTAGCATATTGGGCAAACAGCCAAACGAAAAGTGTGAAAATGATTTAGCTATTGGTGAAAGAGAAAGTAAACAGAGAGAGTCTCTCAATTGTAGATTCGCCCTAATGAAAAAAAAAACCTAGAAATGTTCCTGGAATGCGTTGAGGGTCATTTGAACATGTAGACTGAAACAAAGAGCTGTGTGTATTAGTTGTCTTCGCCGGAAATCTAAGACGGCTGTTACAATCCATCAATCTATTGTTTCATCGAGGGCATGGTTTAAGGACCTACACGTAGGTCGTGATTTCATCCATGTGATGAGTAGACTAATGTCCAACCTCTTCCAGATAGATGCACATCTCTATCGAATTAATCTCCTGGACAGTAATCTTTGCCGGTGTGGAAACGATTATGACGATATCGATCACGCAGTCTGGCAATACACTGCCAATTCTTGAACGTATCCTGGAAAATTACGACTTCTTGAATGCATCATTTTTCTTGTCACCGGCCAGGCCAGCTGCGTAGCATGTGCCGCAGATAGGACTTCAAGAAATAGAGCGATTCAAGATATAGTGTCTGAAATCGCTCTGCTTCTTCAAATCGAGAGAAGGAAGGAAGCGTGGACCTCCCGCTTCCATACAGAGTTAAAAAATGTGATAATTTGTATTTTATCGTTGGGAGCATGGATGCTAGAAAGATTAGTTTATGCTCCTTTCGCCTAAAGGTGGACTTTTGGCATTGGAACCAAAAGTCTGGCAATAATTTGCCAAGGTTATAGCGCCTTATCTCGCTCACTGAAATTGAGATTGAAATTTAAAATTTACAGAATAAAACAACAATCAACGTTAGTCTATCCACAACCAAAATTGAGGGACCTGGCAAAAATAAGAGTCCGTCGATGCATTTCCTGCCTCCTGGCAACTTTGCTTCTATTGATGTCCAAGCTCATCGATTTAGCACCACCCGGGGTAGACTCGGTCCTATACGCAATGATTTCATTATCTTCAATCCGCTCAACCAATCGCAATGTTTTATGATATGTTGGACGGATTATTATATTTTGAGATAATTCAATGTAGACGTCTTCCAAATTTGGCAGATCGAGAGGCAATCGGTAAAGACCCACCTGGTACCTCATAGCAAGATGCTTAGAGGTGGACCGGAAGATTTGATGACCTACCTCCCCCCTAATCACGAATGGATAAAAACGGGATCAAAATCTATACCAAGTTGTCTCACGTTATTTTAGTTTCAAAGGGTAGTTGTTAGATACTCGGTATCTTGGATCTTTTGTACCGCTAACAGATTTCAACTCGTGCCAGTGCTGCGACAGTTGTCAACAAGTATGCTTCTGTTTATCAGTTGACTTTTCGGGAAAGTGCATTCGATAAACAGGTAATCGTTGGACCATGTACCAAGGATGCGATGTATCATCTTGCGGATGGAGCATCTCAAACACCAGGATAAAAAATATTACGCAAACTAACAGCAGTACGATACCCAACTCAACATTTGCAAACATTGGTGAAACCTTCACAGACAGAGGGGAATCAATTTGCCTAAGTGTTGCTGTAAACATCGTCGTAAAAACGAACAACGGCAATAGCCATAAGCAAGCAACTGTAGGACAACGACGGATGATGATAGCTACAAAAAAGGGTCGTCATGTAATAGTTTCCCCGGGATTATCCTTTTCCCAATCACACTAACGTTACGTCGCACTTGAGGAGTATCGAAAGCAAAAACCTGGTCATAAATGAAAAATAAGAGAGTGAATAAACACCAGATTAAATGTTTGCAGTGTTAAAATTATTTATTTGGCTTTTGGAAAATTATCTGTATTCATTATTCAAAAAGACTGAAAGCCAAATCATTACTTTTAACACTTCCAAGTCACAGTCGATAATCAGCTAAATGTTTGTTGTTTATCGTTTATACTATAACAAATTTCTTGACAGTTAAATCTGATGGAAATACTTATTTTACGTCCACTGATAGTCCCGTAAAGTTGGTGGTCTTCATCATTCGGTTTATTTGTGGATTTCTCTCGTGAAACATCCAACGTTCTTTGTGGCTAAAGAAAAAAAATCGGTATTGTTATTGCTCAATTTACATCATTTCATTAGTATGGATAATCATTTTATGAAAATGTTAAATTAGCCTCTGCAATAATCATATAATTTTGTATGTACCCATACTTATAAAGTATGTATGATGTATACTTAGAAAGTGTTTGCCGAAACACAATTTTTCGTTTTAAAATCTTCACGAAGTTCGTTGTAAAGACTGTACTGGAAAGAATAGCTGTAACTTTTAAATGTGTGGTGAAATTTGCTGTAATTTTGACTGAAACCAGTGGAAACTGGAACCGTATTGTGGATCTCGAAACGAAGAACTTTTTCTCACAAGCGTTCGTACAAAAAGTCGTTCGTTTCGAGCTACGTAATGCCACCTCTGAAATTTCATCACGATCAAGTGGTTATTGAGATGGTATCGGAACAATCGCAGAACCGCAAATAATTATGTGCGCTTTCGGGGGAAAATCGGATTGCGTCCCACCATTGGGGAAAATCGGATCCCACCATTCCACCATTCAACGGTGTCCCGGGTGGTAAAGTCATTCAAGGAGATCCAGACGACCCAACGGCGCTCAGGCAGTAGAATCCCGAAGACAGTCCGGAGAAGGCAAAGAAGGTATTAAATCTGTGCAAGCGTCGACCGACCTTTTCAATCCGCTATGTGGCGAAAAAGGCGGAGCCAAAGCCCACGCCAGGAAGCTGTATCGAGAGTGGCTGACTAAATCGAGAAGCGTCGATGACGAGATTTACATTAAAGCAATTGCCGAGGCAGGAGTTTTACCAAATATAATATATTAACAGTATGAGTCACTTTCTTTTAACAAATATACATGTTAGGCGACCGGAGTAGTGCTACAGTACAGAACCATCTGGTGATAATAGAGGCATTTTAAATATATTTTACCTTTCAATTTGGTTAATTCATTCTACCGCGCATCCAAGTTAAAACTAAAATACCCTTTTTATGAGTATTGTTTGCTCACACAGAGAAAAGTTTAATCGTCAATTTCCCTTAGCCGTTTTGGGGCTTCCAGTGTATTACTTGAAAAGGACTTGTGTTGATATTCACGAAAATGGATCAATAAAATCACAGAAACGGTTGCTATAGAATAAACAGATATCGTTAGCCGTGTGTTTGATATAGCTAGGCTGCTGTTTTTAATCGATTTAAGCTAAGTAAAATCAGTAAAGATTTGCAATGATCAAAAATCTACTTTTGTCATATTAAGCAGTTTTATATCAACTTGGTTGAACAAGAAAGTTACACATGTTCAACTGTTGGCAAGCCAGTTGAATCTTCTCACTTGCTTCCACTCAGTTTCCCCGCATTACAGATAAGAATGGTTAACGTGTTTGAAGACTAATGTATAATGGTGTTCAATATAAACCCTTTAAAGATGGGACTCGGAAAAAATGCGACACTTTGTTTTTGGTGTAACTTTTTATCGCGTGGGTAAAAATTTATGAAATTTTGGGTAGTATTTGTTTAGAGTGTTATGTTTATGTGTGCAAAATTTCTGTCAAGTAGTTTTCAAGATGCATTCGAAACAAGAAGAGCTACGCCAACAAATCTTGGGCGCGGTGATCGATAATCCTGGTCAGTCGCACAGATGGATCGGCAAAAGGCTTGGAATCCACCATTCCACTGTGTCCCACGTTGTGAAGATGTTCCAGGAGACGAAGACCATCGAGCGGCGCGCTGGAAGCGGCCGAAAACCGAAAACGGAATACCCAGAGAAGGCGCGGAAGATAAGGCAGTACTTTACGAATAACCCGAACCTTTCCACCCGACACGTGGCCAAAAAGGTCAATTCGTCGAAGTGGTTTGTCCAGCAGACCATGAAGAGGGCTGGGCTACGTGTTTTTAAGGTCAGGAAGGTGCCAAACCGGACTGACAAGCAAAACACGGTGGCCAAATTGCTTGCGTGGAAGGCGTTAATGTGGTTCCGAAGGAGGCGAACCCGCCAAATACACCAGAACTTCGTCCGATCGAAAAGTTTTGGGCGATAATGAAGAAGAATTTGAAGAAAACCGGAAAAACATTCAAAAACGATGAAGGTTTGAAGAAAAACTGGTAGAAATTGTGTAAGGAAGATGGATAAAGCCTCGCCCAAGATCTCATGAGCAATGTTGAGAGAAATGTACGAGCATTCAGCTTGGAGGGAGAAATTTAATAAAAAAGTTATGCCAAAACATAGCTAATATATAGTTTTTTAGTTCCTGAAAATTTGAGAAGTATCCGATTTAAAATGAATTTTTGGTGATCATTTTTGTGTGTCTCATTTTTCCGAGTCCAGTCTTTAGAACCATGTGCATTACAGCACGATAGCGTAGTTTAAGAATGCTTATCTCAGTGAAATATGAAGGGAACGGTAAATGTCAAATCGCAATCACAAAGACAACTGAATTAGTCCTGCCAACATAAATCAAAAACATTATCTTGTATGAGCTGCTTAACAATGAAAATGACCAACACCAGGTTGACAAGTATGATTTAAATTCGGTTCCGTTTCCGATGTCGTATTAGGGCCAAGGAATCAATTTTTCTTCAAAAACCGTCAAAACACGCAAAAAAATAACAGGACGATATGTGTTTGTCCCAACCATTTGCCAACAATAAAATGTTGCGAATGTATTTGTTGGCAACTAAGATCAAAAAAATATTGTGTTTTATTTTTTTCAGTACGCGGATTGAGGATCATTTTCAGGCCAAAATTTTATCTGATTGGATCAAAGTATCTTTGCTTCGTAATATTTGAAAATCTTCAAATATTCTATAGCAATCAAAAATAATAATAACAAGCCGTAAATCTCGCTTTCTTTCCAACAGACGATCTTTTTCCTATCCTATTCAAGTTGCAGCAAACCAAAGTTGCGTGTTGCTTTTGTCATGAAATTCGCAGCTGGCAACAAATCGGACTTGTGGCGAGTTGTTCGGAAATCGTTTCCTTAGTTAGGGCCTTAGTTTAACAATTTGTGATTCGTTTCAATTTGTCTGTTGAGTACTTTTGGAATATTAACTTAGATTGGATAGCTTAGAATGAGCGTGTGCATTAAGTTGTTGCCATGTTTTTCACTTATAGCGCCGCCAGCGCAAAAAAGGGTCGCCTGAAAAATGTGAAGTGACTTATATTGTTAATATAGTATATTTGGTTTTACGTTGCCACATCACGGTTGCCGTTCTTGAGGAGGTAAGGAAGTAGAAGGTGAACCATGATTTTTCATGTGTAGGCTGCTTCTAGTCTTTTTTGGACGGATTGGAAAATCTGCAACCAGACACCTGAAGAACTCAGGGTGTGGGGATGTGGGTGCCAACTCCTCGACCCACTAAACACCCACCCGTTCCTTAAGCCCTGGACCCTCCCCGGGACCACCTTTCGGTATTACTTCGGGGAGGGGGCTATTGTGCTTGTTAAGCACCTGCGGTATGGGTCGGAAATTATAGCAATATCCGATGCCGACTCGCGAACTGTCTGAGACAGCAGTTGCTGGGTGGCCTCACAATGGTTCAGGTTTAGTTGTGTTACCTGCATTACGGTTGGCTCGTTGGAATACCCTTAGCAGCCGGGCATTTGACCCCCCCCCCAGAACGTGCTAATTACCCGGTTTCCCGGCGCACATCAAGCATTTGGGGGGACCTTTGCAGTCCCGCGCCTTGTGGTCTTGAATGGATCAATGACCATATTGGCCTTTCCGGAACAATCCGGATACCCCGAGGCAACCGTTTGGGAGGGACAAATACGAATTTCGTCGAAACATGCCTTTTAACGGCTTAAACTTCATGATTATTCATAAACAATCTCTTTCGAGTCATTAAATAGACGAATGACTATATTGGCTGCTTCACGGCAACCCTGATGATCTGGAAGAACGTGAATATATTTGGACGCTCCAAAAACCCAGTAACTGCGGAACAAAAATTAGCTGTATTGATTTTCGGTTTTGCTTCTCTTGATTACCGTCCGTAAACGTACATTTCGAAGTTGTTAGTGTAGTTTGACTAACACCAAACCGAAGATTACGAATGATGATTGTGGCAGTCGTTTTTTGCGTTGGATTTCTCAATGTCACTCAAGATTTTTCATGAAAATCCTTTTTGTTGGATAGCCGGCTTACTTCCTTTGATTGGAGCTGTGAATTTTTGCCTACCGACTACAACACTGCTTGGCGATTGATAATTAATTACCACCTGCAGACTACAGAGGGGTTTCCTTTCGAAGCGGGGTGCGGGTACTGTCCACCCATGGGATGCGGGTTCTTTAATGGTTCCAACAACCGGGTTACAGCTCACACACAACTCACAAACTACATTAAAACAACATTTACTACCGAACATTAACTACAAATTACTAACAACTAACTCAACAAATAAAACTCATCCCCGAGGGGATCCAACCGCACTCCACGGTGACCGAAACCAACTGAATTCACGCTCCTCATTCAGATGGTCATCGGTTGACCCATGGTCGTTGAGCCCAATTCTCCCGCCCTCGTCTCCAGGAAAACTGCTTAGGTTCGGCACTAATCGTTCGCTCTCCGTACGGTCGACCGTAGGTAGTGGATGCTGCCTTCTCTCACAGTATCGTGATATTTTTTTGGGTGATACTGCATATAGGGTGGTACTGCATATTGAGCTGAGCAGCGGCGGTGATCAAATCCAGGGTTGTAGCTCGATGGGTGGTTTAGTCTCGTATTTTTTTTTTTTTTGCGCGGTAGGTTGCACCATTCAGCATTGATCAAATCATGTAATACGAAAGAATTATTGATGCTCGAGTCAGTAACGTAACGAACATTCACGGTCATCTAATTCCTCTTTACAGAATATGGAGCAATCCGTGGATCAACAGTATCCACCGCACCCTTTAAAAAGTTTTAGTATTGTATTATCGCCGTTTTTTTCTCTGGTCCGTTACTAATCTTTGAGTCCTTATGCTTTGTACTAATCAATATTACGTTCTTTCCCTTCTTTGAATTGTACGAGACCAAGGTTGTGTTTTTGTGGAACGCAAATAATGATGACGGCACTTCGCGGTTATTACTTTGAAGAAGTTCTGGTGGTAAACATGTCTTTTTTTTAACGTACCCCCTATCGTCAGATCGTTCTGAAGAAGTGACACAGCCAATTTGAACGACTTGAAGAAGTTGTCTAATGTCACACATCTGCCATCGGGTTCTGCACCCAACACCAGATTTTCACCAACCCTTTGGTTGACTACTCTTACTCCAGTAGTAGATTTCCCTAGGTATATCTGCGACTTGAGGAAAAAAAAACGGTTTCCGAGCAGCATGCGTTGAAAAACTTGATGTCAAATTTTGCAGGTTTATTCGGCATATGTTGCCCGCAGCAAACTCGGCCGCAGAATGAGACCGCAGTTCATTTTTCTGAGGTTCTAGCACTCTTGACGTCAGGTCTCAGCATTCGAAATATGGTCTTGAAACGTTAGCAGATATAGAAGCGCGAAAAACAGGACGTCGAAAAGTCTATTCCACAATGTATCGAACGATTCTTTGTAGGATTTGAACACTGCTGACAAAACTAAGAGTACTAAAAAGGTATCGAATTCCGTATCATCAACTGGTCTCCATTTTTGATCCATTTTCCCCAATCCTTTTACATTTGTGTTATGACTCAAAGACTCTAAAAAATTTTTGTGCATGCTGAGCTAAAATGCTTACATTTCATCCATGGCACGTGAAGAAGCATAATGGGTAAGTTCATGTTCTGTTTTCATGATTTCATACACGCGTTCTCTTCCCTTATTGGATTGGAGCTTTCTTGCAGCGAATCCCGTCTTTTGATGTATACGGTTGGTCATCAACATCATCAACGTCTTCGTCTGATTCCGATAACGATGCGAACTTGTCTTGTCAATGTTTCCTTGTCGTCAGAAGACCCGAAATCAATTTTTATGTATTTTTATTCATTTTAGATGCATCCATGGATTTAATTACAGGGTGCGGCAGAAAATAATGCGAAAATGTTCAAACTTGAGCATTGGGTTAATTCGTGTAGCTAGTGACTAATTTCTGTCGAAAGTGGATTTGTTTACGTTTGCTGCATCCAAACATTCTATTTGTTTTATTGCAAATTCGTCAAAATGTTCGCAAAAGAAGTGATCACCAGTTTGTTGCTCGCCCAGAAGAAGCCGAAAGAGATTGCCAAGGTGGTAGGGTGCCATTTGGCAACAGTTTACCGCATAAAAAAGTCCTTGCAGGATGGTCCTAAGCAGCGGAAGCCGGGAAGCAGACTTCCGCGCTTTGCACGCACGCCGAACGTGATCAAATCGGTCCGTGCAAAAATTGCTCGCAACCCGGTGCGTTCCATAAGAAAACTTGCAAATATTTCGGAGAAATCCATGCGGAGAATCATCAAAGAAGACCTGCATGCATCTTCCAGAGCCAGAGTGAAACGCCACTTGATTACGGACCGGGTCAAGGAACTACGAGTGAGTCGTTCCAAGAGATTACTTTCCTTGTTGAAGAAGGAAAAAATGATGATGCTGTGGCCAACAGCCGTACGGACCGGTTCATTTCACCGCAGAAAATGGAAAACGTTCCGAAAAAAGTGAAATTTAAATTAAAAACCAAACATCCGGCTGGTGTCATGATGTTTGGCTTGGTGGCGTCCAACGGTTTGAAAATGCCGCCTGTTTTCATTGATGCTGGAGTTGAAATCAATACCGAAGTGTATATCGGTATTTTAAAGGACCAAAATTGTCTTACAGCAGGATGGAGCGCCGTGTCACACGTCCAATCGAACCCAACAATGGTTGAACGATAACATGAAGTTCTGGCCGAAGGATTTGTGGCCCCCTAGCAGTCCAGATCTTAATCCGTTGGATTATTCGATATGGGCATGTGTTGAAGCACGAGCCTGCAAAACACCACACCCAAGTGTGGAAACCCTGAAGTCAACCATAACACGCACATGGCAGACAATGTCGGAGGACTACGGCCGAAAGGCATGCTCTGGCTTCCGGCGTCGGCTTGAGGATGTTATTAAATAAAATGGAGGACACATTGAATAAATTTGTTTAAAAGAACTTTATAAAGACTGCACTCGAAAATGTTGATATTATTGCTTGAATCAGTTGAAAATGGGATTTGAATGAAATAGAACAAATTTTCGCATTATTTTCTGCCACGCCCTGTAGCTGCATTTGTTTAATTTTTTTTTACCAAATAAGCGAATCATGAAAATTGCACATGTTGGACAATGACAAGATAGTCGATGTGAAATTGACATGGTTTAATTTAACTATGACCCTTAGCTTGAATGAGTGACCATAACTGCTTAGTCAATATCACCATGCATGGTTGAATTTCAGTAGAACTGGCATGTTTTGGCTGAAAACCGTATTTGTCTCCTCCTGAAGAGTTCCTCAATGGTATACGGATTGTCCCCGAATGGCCAATATGGTCATTGGTCTATTTCAAGGCTAGAAGTAGACTACTCAACATAAATCATGAAGTTTAAGGCGTCGAAGGGTATGTTTCTATTATATGAAAATCTGTCGCATTTGTCCCCTCTTAAAAGGTTCCCCGGGTCATCCGGATTGTGCCGGAATGGTCAAAAGGCATGTTCTGATGAAAATTTGTGTCTGTGGCCGCCTTAAGGATCATGGCAAAACATGCCCTCTTCCGTCACAGTTTTTTTGTGACCAATCTGGTCAAAAAGGTCAGTTTTCACCGAAAACTAAAAATTGGGACTCCAACAAGCATTTTGACTACAAAAACTTTAAAATTTGATCATACAAACCTTCCGCAATGTGAATATGAAATCTGGGTCAATATGACCCGAAACGCCTTATTCGATTTTTTTTCAACAGCCCTTCAGATTGTTAAAACAATTTGGATTCGATGCAGAACCATAACTTTGCTGGTTCTCTACCAGCAATCCCCTTACCCTTTTCTACCCCAAAAACCCCCCCAAAATTCCTAAACCCCCCCCTTTTCCCCCCAAAACACACCCACCCCCCCCGCCATTTTTTTTCTCTGCTTTTTTTTTTTTCAATTTGAGTTCTTTTTTAATTGAAAGCATTAAAAAAAGGATTCGAATCTGCATCACATCATCAACACCACACGAACATTGAAATACAAAGCTACATTTTAAAAAACAATTTGTTAGTAAAAAAAAAATAAAAAAAAACCCCGATTTTCTATTCTTATTCTGCTTTTTACTTTACTTAGTTTTTGGATTTGTATTTTATTTTATGTACATTTCGACAAAGATTTTTCATTAGGGCCTAACTGACAAATGTAAACAATGGTTTTTTCCGCGAATTTCTCGTCATTGAAAACTCGCCTAATCAATCCACCACGGTCATTTCGAAGAGGAAGAGTTCACCTATCCGATAGAATTGGAGGCTTACATGGATAGCCTTTGTGCCACGAGAAGTTTACGAAAGAAGCCATTGTTTACATTCGTCAGTTAGGCCTCAATGAAAAATCTTGATAACCAAAAAAAACAAAAAACGCCCAATACGCATCACGATCTCAGTTATGAATATAACAAAAACAAATTACAATTAAAATTTAATAAAATATATAAATCAACAAGACGTCTCCGCTGCTTTTTCTCTCTTTCATTTTTTATTTTTATTTAATTTATTTAAATTTATACGCTGTATTTCACAGTCCCCAAACACCACTGCAAAAACAACAAAACCGCAAGGAGGGGGGTGGTGTTTGACCATTCATCAAACACAACAAACAATTCTGAAGTTACTACAAAGTACTGTCATTTGCTTCAAGAATTTTATTATTGCTGGAATAAGGATAACATTTCTTTTGCTGGATTTACAGCTTGGCAAAATCCTGCAAAATTTTGCTGATTTTCAGTGAAAAAAAATAAGTGTGCATAGAACTACGTTTGGGCAAAACCAACCTTTTGATAAATGTGTTCGATCGTTGAGTGTCCGAATGTGAGTGCTGTTTCTGATTTTAATATGTCTAAATATGCGCTTAACCTTCTTTGGGTGTTAACATTTTGTGACGGATAAGGTGTTTCGGGTCATATTGACCCGGATTTAAAGTTCACATTGTGGAAAACTAATTTTACCAAATTTAAAGTCTTTGCAGTCAAAATGCTTTTTAGAAGTCCAATTTTCAGTTTCTGGTGAGTACTGCCCTTTTTGAAACGATTGGCCACAAGGAATCTGTGCCGGAAGAGGGCATGTTTTGCCACGATCCGTGAGACGGCGAAAGATACAAATTTTCATTGAAACATGCATTCTGACGGCACAATCTTCAAGATTTTTCATAAATAGTCTACTTCTAGCCTTAAAATGGATCAATGTCCATATTGGCCATTCCGAGACAATCTGGATGCCGGGGAACTCTTTAGGAAGGGACAAATACGAATTTTCGCTGAAATATGCCTTTCGACGGCTCAAAGTTCATGATTTTTCATGAATAGTCCTCTTCGAACCTTGAAATGGACCAATAACCATATTGGCCATTCCGGGACAATCCGGATGCGCTGGGGAACCCTTTAGGAGAAGACCAATGACAGTTGCCTTTATTTACATACGAACTAGGATTGGGTGATCGTAGATTGATATTTAGGGAACGTCCATTAATTATATCACGCAAAAAGTGACTTTTTACACCCCCCCCCCCCCCCCCTTGTCACGGTTTTTGTATGGACCTTCAATTTTTTTTTGTATGGATTGTTAAAATGTCCGTAGTCTCGGATTCCAAGGTGGGAGTACTGGGGTAAGTACCTGTCCAGGGATGATGGACAAAATATACGGCATATCAAACATCATGATTTAGCAAAACTAGGTCATAAGAAGACATTTTGAGGATTTCTGACCATACTGGTCACTAAAAGAGACCCCTCCGGGTGGATCTCGAATTCCTCCGGAAAAGTGGCCATATAAACTCAAATCTTATTTTTCTTTTCAAAACCTGGCTTGCGACGTATCAAACTTTATGATTTTGCAAAACTTTGACTCTTCGGAGGACATTTCATTAATATTTTCTCTTTGCCTTCGAAGGACATTTTGGAGGTGTCTGACAATACTTGAGGTGGCCATGCGGGATCTGAGTTCCTCCGGGAAAGTGGCCATAATCAAATTTTTACCATAACCTGGCTTGCGACAAATCAAACTTTATGAATTTGCAAAAATAGGTCTTCGGAGGACATTCTGTGAATTTTTGACCAAAGCTTAAGCTGAGCTGCTTGTAACAGATCGATATGTGAAAGGCATAATATGCGGAAAACGAGGTTTTCTGAAATTTGTGGCAAATGTTTGTGATAAAACACATTTATTTGTTTTAACACATATGAACCTTAGTAATAAACTAAAAGTAGACAACAACAAACAAAATGTCATGTATACGCAAATATTTCGTAATGCATAAAAAATTTATCTTCTCAGGTATCATTTTGCGAAATTTTCTATTTGGTAACGATATGAATATGGCCACTTTCCCGAAGGAACTTGAATACCGGAAAGCCAAGTATAGTCAGAAATCTTCAGAATGCCATCCGATGACCATGTTTTGCAAAATCTTGAAGTTTGATACGTTGCAAGCCAGAATTTGGTAAAGATTTGGATTCGGCCACTTTTCTGGATGAACTCAAAATCCCGCAGTGCCATCGAAAGTGGCCAGTATGGTAGGAAATTTAATGAATATCCTCCGAAGACAATGTTTTTCAAAACCATGAAGTTTGATATGTCGCAAGCCAGGTTCAGAAAACGATTTGGATTTGAACAATTTTCCGCAGGGCCTCTTTAATTGGATCCCACGATTTGAATTTGAACACCGCAGGAATTGGATCCCGGGCACTCCAAGTGGTCAGTATAGTCACACACCCTCAGAATGTCCTCTAAAGACAAAGTTTTGCAAAATTATGAAGTGTAATACGTCGCAAGCTAGCTTTTGGTTACGATTTGAATATGGCAATTTTCCCGAAGGAATTTTGATCCGACAGGGTCTTTTAAAGTGACCAGTATGGTAAAAAATCCTCAGAATGTCCTCTGAATACCTATTCTTGCAATATCCTATAGTTTGATAAGTCGCAAGCCAGGTTTTGGTAAAAATTTGATTATGGCCATTTTTCCGGAGGAACTCCAAATCCCGCAGGGCAACCTCAAGTGGACAGGATGGTCAGAAACCCTTAAAATGTCCTCCGAAGACAAAGTTTTGCAAAATCATAAAGTTTGGAATGTCGTAAGCCAAGTTTTGGAATAGATTTGAGTATGGCCACTTTTTCGGAGGAAGTCGCAGGGCTTCCCTAAATGGCCAGTATGGTCAGACACCCTCAAAATGTTCTCCGAAGACCTAGTTTTGCTAAATCATGAAGTTTGATATGCCATGTTTCGCACCTAAAAATATTTTGTCCAATATCCCTGGACAGGTACTTACCCCAGTACTCCCACGTTGGAATCCGAGACTATGGACATTTTCGGAATAAACAGTGCAGATTCACAAACTAGCATAATTTTGTGATCCATTGCAAAAAACCGCATTAAAATCCAATGGCCAACGATGGAGAATCATTTATTTTAAATCTGATTTTTTCTTTCTCAGAGGGGTTGGGGACGTACGTGTTAAGTAAAATTAAAACATTAATTAATCGAGAACTGACATATGAAAACAAATTAAAATCAAAATTCACCCTGATAGGTGAATGGATGGATGATAGATGTTAAATAATCGCTCCCCGAATTATAACTATAATGACATCACATCATACAGCAGAAGATATTTTTGACCTGGTTTTTGCTCCAATTATTCCACAGTGCGTCGTCGAGAGAAAGCGAATATAAAAAATAAAAACCTCCAGCAAAGCAAACATTCCGTAATCGAGTGAAAAGTCTTTGAAATGCTCTATCTACAATCTCAAGATGTGCAGCCCTTTACTTCCTTTTCCCAGGAATTTAGCATGTAACCCAAGCATCAATATACCATCCATTCCGAGATGGGGCCTCTTTTTTTTTGAGAAATGCCGGAGAAAAAAAACTGAAATCGTTTTTCCCAATCCCCAGAATCTCATCACATTCTCAAGCATCTCGCTGTGGTTGCGATTTTTTCCCATCGGCTTTTCCCACTCATGCAAACCTAAGACGCTTTTTTCTGCTTTTGCTGCCGTTATTTCTTGGGCGGGGACGGCCTGGATGGCAATGTTTATGCAAATTAAATGGAGAATAACATCACAACAGCTGAGGCCTCACTTTGGAAACCCCCACCGGCTGCTGTCAGTATTATCATCGACCTACGTTAGCAGTCGGATAAACGATTCGTCAACAAGGTAACAGACAAACAAAAGCCTAGATGTACAAGGACATTTACACCCCGATAAATGTTTGTGGACAGAAGGCAGTTCATTCCATTCCATTAAGCCAGCAATGCTAAATCATTTTTAATTTAAAACGTTTATTAATGATCGTCGCCCTATTCACCATTGCAGTTCGCATGTTTACGTTCTCGAAGTTCACATCCAAGTTCTTCCACCGGGCAGACTTTGGCCTTCTTTGGCATGGACCAAAAACTATGATTCTTACCGAATTTCTGAGCCTGTTCGATCGATTCCGGCAGAGCTTGGTGTAACGTCTCAGGAAGAAGCAAGGCACATACTGCGCCAACGGCTGACATCGTCCCAATCACCATGAATGGATACCGTACGTCATACTCCGTCCCCAGGTAGACCACATAGGGTCCCAAAATGCCAAACAAGTTCGACATAATGGCTGCGAATGCCAGTCCGGTGTTCCGAAGGCAGGTCGGGTAGATCTCGATGGACTGCAAATTCACGGCGAAGAAGTTTATGCTGATGCATAACTTGATGGCGATCGTCAGCGTGATGGTGATGGCTTCATACTCTGAGTTGCGAGCGATCATGTACAGCGGAATGCAGATTACTGTGGAAAGGATAAATGCCAACGAGTTGGACAGCCTACGCCCTATACTGTCGGAGAGACATTGACCGATTTTGTAAGCGGGTAGCTCAACGGCACTTTGCCACAGGAAGTTCAGAAACGGATTGCCGTCCATTCGAGAGCTGAGTAAAATGATGGTGAAGTAGGTCAGACTGACGACCATCCTGGAAAAAGAAGGTCATTGTTAGAATAAATTTTGACAAGTTTCGAGAATTCATAAGGAAATGTCATCTTTCAGTAAGCACTGCACGGGCATGCACGTTGGTTATTTATTGAGTTCTACCGGGGATCCTCCTCGTTATCCTTAAGACGCACGCTTTCTTCCATCTCCTGACCAATTTCAATTCCCTCTTTTGTCCTGGGTTTCTTCGGTAGTGTCCAAAAGCCTTGGTTCTTGCCGAACTTTTGGGCTTGTGCAATCGATTCTGGTAGTGATTGGTGAAGTGTTTCCGGTAGAAACGATGCACATGTAGCTCCAAAAGCCGATAGCAGCCCTATGACTATGAACGGATACCGCACATCATACTCCGTTCCCAGGTAGACGACGTATGGCCCGAAAATTCCGAACAGGTTAGCCATGATAGCAGCGAACGCCAGGCCCGTCTGTCTCAGGCACGTTGGATAGATTTCTATCGATTGGAGATTGACAGCGAAGAAATTGATACTGACGCAGAACTTGATGGCTATGCACAGGGCAATGGAGATGGATTCGTACTCTGCTATACGGATCATCATAACGATTGGGACGCAGATGCAGCTCGCACAGAGGAAGGCCATCGAGTTGGATGCACGTCTTCCGAAATTGTCGGAAAGTATTTGACCTATTTTGTACGCCGGAAGTTCGACGGCACTCTGGAACAGGAAATTGATGAACGGATTGCCATCCAAGCGTGAGCTGAGTAGAACCAGCGTGAAGTAGGTGATGCTGGCAACGATCCTGGAATTTTCAGGTGGTTATGAGCAATTGACATGAGTAGTTTGTTTCATTATAGCATTACCACAATAGCACAGAACGACACGATGAGAATGTAGCCACATTGGATGATGAACCAGTATGAGTTTTTGAGAACACTTAATAGAACATTTAGAACACTACACAATTAAAATTGTAAAACTAACGTTTTAGGTATTCTGTTGAAAGTCGCTGGGTTGGATTTTTTTTAAACAAAAAATAGACTAAGTTCGGTGGTTCTATTTGAACTGTAGTATTTCTGGATGTAAATCATTACCTGAAAGTTCAAAGATCTGAAAACTAAATACTATTCTGGAAATACATTTGTAACAAGGAATGGTTTTGAAGGTTTCAATAGTGAGAGGTTATCGGCGGATACACCATAGAGAAAGACTGAATACGAATAATGTCTGTATCCGCAATAATCCGGACACCTCAAAACATGAATAAAACATAAATTTCGCATTATATTTCCGTCGTAATTGTTTATTTCAGATTCATGGGATGTGTTTTAACAATTCGTGAAGACAAAACACAGTTATTCGGTATTTTCATAAAATTTTCAAACTTTGCGCTTAACTCCGTCCATTAGGGTTTGTACAGACTCTTCAGAAATCGTAGAAGCCGTCTTTGTCCAAATTTGCTGGAAGTGTTTGATGTCTTTGATTCCTTGCTTTTTTTCCAGAAAGCTTCCGCTTCATCAGAGCCCAATATCTCTCGATTGGTCGTAGCTCTGGGCAATTTGGCGGGTTTGAGGTTTTTGGTACAATGTTCACTTGATTTGCTTAGTACCATTCCATCACAGTTTTAGCATAGTGGCATGATGTCAAATCGGGCCAGAACAAAGTTTTTTCTTAGTGACTTTTGATGAAGGGTAGCCATCGCTTCTTGCAGACACTCTTTCTGATAGATCTCCTTGTTGATTGTGCCTGTAGTGACGAAAGCTTTCCATAACAACGCATGAAAACTTCGTCAAATATTCGCAGTTCAAACTTCGAGCCCGTGATTTTGCAGCCAAGTTCTGTTTGTCGTAGCGATTTGGAACTGTTTTAACTTTATACGACTTAAGTCCCAAACGTTGTTTTGATTTTTGGACAAAACCAGGCGACATCCCTATTTTACGAGCCACCGTTCGAATGGAGAGATTTGGATTTTTCGTTAATATCCTTTTCACCTTTCGGTCCATGACAGGATCAGCGCGTCCAATGTTTTTGTCACTTCTCGGTTTCCTCTCCACCGTCAAACGTTCCGAAAATGATTTGAGCATATCGTGAACAGTGGATTTATGCAAATCCAATGTTTTTGCAAGGTCCCCTATTGACAAGTCAGGATTTCCCGTTTGCCCTTACAAAATTCGCGCGCGGACTTGTTTTTCTTTCGTTGCCATCTTGAATACTAAACATGAAATGTAAACATCAATCATAGTCTTTTTCATCATAGACTCTCAGCTATACCACAGTGAATTTTTTTATTCCTACGTGCAATATTTCAAAAGTTACAATGATTTGAAGGTGTCCGGATTAATGTGGATACAGACTTTACCCAGCAGGGATAAGCATGTCTCTTTCAGTTCAAAGAATCATACTTAATCATTAAAAATCTAATAAATACTATGGAATCACCCAAGTAAACAGTAAAAAATCGTCATTTCTCAGTTAAAACCGCTCCTAGGTTCAAAAAGTTCAAATAAACTTCGGTCCAAAAGCTTCTGCCGTGTAAGAAAATAAATGAAGCTTAAGAACAACTTTAGGTTTCAAATAGTTCCCAATCGATATCCAAACAATATTAATCCTTATGACACCTAAAGCAGCATTCACGCTGAATAAGAGTTCCATGATCACTTTTTAGAGTTGTGAATATGGAAACAATGAATGGCTGCTTCAAAGTACTGAACGAGTTCAGTGGGAACCTTTAAGGAACTTTCAAGATTTTTGAAACCTCTGTAGAAGCCATCATGAAAAACCTAAATTTATTTAATTCAATTGATATGATTCACGGCCACTGACGACATCACAAAAGGGTACTGATAACTTATCCATATGTAATCAATGTGGTCCTAGGTACTGAATTTGGTCACCAATGAACTCGTTTTAGAATTCTTATATGTTTTAAGGTGTCAATTTAAAGATTTAAGGACCGAAACTATCCTCTTTCTCTGAGCTAACGTTTGAATTTAAAAAAAATCGATAAATTGCCGATTTTTCATGGGTTGACCTTCACCCGTACTGGCGAAAAAACCCATGCAGCATCAATCATAGTAACCCATGAGTCAGCAGACAAAATTTGACAGCTCTCTCAGTCGAACTCTAACCATGATGGCAAAAACAGTGAAGCAACTCCGTTCAGAAGTGTGCACGTTCAAAGAACGGCACCCCGCCGAAAACGGACATCTTTGTGGACACCGGATACGCCCGTTCCGGCATCTACAACATCTTGGCACTATTAGACAACAATCAGAGCATCGAAAGAAAGCCCGGTTCTGGACGGCCGACGACCCTGAGCGACAAGAAGCTCCAAAGGATGCTGAAGATGAAGACCGAGGGAAAAGTGGCTACATCGATGCGTGCGCTTGGCCGGGAGGTCGGTTCAACCAGCCAAACAGTGAAAAAGAACCTGGCGAACATGATCATACATGTCAGGAAGCGGAAGTCGCGTTCACTCTTCTTTCGCTCGGCGTCGGCCCACTACTCGAAGCGATCGTTGGAGGAGATGAAGCGGCTGAATATCGATATGGTACCCAAGTCAGCGAACCCGCCCAACGTCCCCCAGCTGCGTCCCACCGAGAATTTCTGGGCCAGTCTGAACCATAAGATCTACTCCAACAATTTTGTCGCAAAAATTGAGGAGAAATTGATAAATAAAACGAAGAAAGAACTCAAAAACATGCCTACACGCATGTTTTCGTCCGCCATGGCGAATGTTCCGGTTAACTGCCTTATGTGATGTTTGACTGACTTTTTAAAACAAATGGCCATAATTTTGAGAGCCAACGCGCCCTTGGTATCCTTAATCGGAAGATGCTTCATCGGGTGCTGGAAGAACCTCCTGTCGATCACACCACTAAAATCGGTCACCTACAGTGGGCTGGGCATGTCGTTATAATGTCAGACAATAGTCTAGTTAAAATTATTCTCGATAACGATGGGCACAAGAAGAAGAGGCAGCAAACGAGCAAGGTAGATCGATCTAGTAAAATGCGACCTGCGGACCCTTCGCAAACTGCGTGGCTGGCGAAGTACAGCCAAGGACCGTATAGAATGGAGACATCTTCTTTGTACAGCAGAGTCCACCCCGGCCTTAGCCTGATTGATCGTATATGAGCTGAACCAGTCGTATCTATCTATCTATCTGATTGCTCAGCTCACTATCGGCCGCCATTTTCAAATCTAAAATGGCGTCGGATATCGATTATTGGCATCTTCACACCATCCCCATTTCTAAAATAGCCATATTGTTGCATGTGTAACATATTTATTTAACATCGTTGATGGCCATCTTGAATTTCAAAATGGTGTCAAATCTCCACTCGGGAGTGGATGATTCTCGATGTGTCCAATACGGTCCTGGATACTTGTTTCACTTACCATTGTACTTATTTTCAAATTCTTATGTGATTTGAGGTGTCACGTGATAAGTTTAGGTCCAATTCCGAAACTGGCCCCTTCCGCGGGGGTTACCGGGAACATGTCTGGATGTTTCCAATGTGGTCGTGCATATTTGTTATAATCACCTCTGTACTTCATTTTGAATTGTCCTACAATTTGACGTGTCGCATGATGGGTTATATATAAACGACCCATTTATACCCCACAAAGATAATTTAAACACTTTTAATAACGTTCAATGAGACCACTATACAAGGTGTCTCAAAATAGGCGTCACCATTTTTCATTCTTGATTTATTTCAACTGGCTAATTTTAACAGCGATATTGATAATACCCAATTTGAGTGTATCGTTTTAACAATTTATCGCTGAAGATAAATACGCGTTTTCGTGAGTTTGAATTTATCAGCTACAATGGAGGCCAAGCGGAAGCAAGTTTTGAAATTACGTTTGCAAACGCTTAGACCGTGTCAGATGTTGTGTTTTGTTTTTCGTACTTTGAAACGGTCCAAGGAAACTGAAAATGTCAATGTTAAATACAACAGAGGTGGCAGACGAACTGCCACAACAAAGAAAATGACCAAATGTGTGAGGGAGGGAATTGGACGGAATCCGGCCGTTTCTGATCTTATGTTGAGCAAACAATTGCAAATGTCTCCTGCTTCGATGGACAGACTAAGACAAGATCTGGTATGCAAACCATTCAAGAAACAACGAGTCTTTTGGTTCGGCAAGTTGACTGTGATATTTTATTTTCGGATGAAAATCTTTTCCTGAAAGACAGTCATAAAACAAAATGATCTTGTGCTTCCAATATTCCAAGAGATACACTAACTTTCATGAACGCTTTCAGAATGTATCGAAAACCATGGTAAGGGGAACCGTTTCGCGGAAAAGAAAACTTCCACTTCTTTTCATGAAATCTAAAGTGTTTTGTTGTTTAACATTGCATTGGAGGGTGTGATTCGAAGAGCTGGGATCGACACGAGTGGCCGATATTCAGGAAGTCTGTCCAACTATTTGGCTTCACCGACGACGTTGAAATCGTAGCACGTATCTTTGAGACGATGGTGGAAACGTACATCAGACTTTAGCCTGAAGCTGGTAGGATTGGGCTTGTGATTAATGCGTTGAAAATAAAATACATGAAGGGAAGAGGCACAATGTTCGCCTCCTACCACGAGTTCAGATCGACGATGATGAAATCGAGGTAGTAGACGAATTCATGTATTTGGGCTCATTGGTGACCGCCGATAACAACACCAGCAGAGAAATACAAAGGCGCATTATGGCTGGCAAACGTTGGACTTAAAAGGACGCTAAGATCGTACAAAGTTCGCCGAACTACAAAGTTGACCATCTACAAGACATTAATTAGACTGGTAGGTCTCTACGGCCACGAAACATGGACATTGCCAGTGGAGGACCAACGCGCCCTTGGTGTCTTTAATCGGAAGGTGCTGCGTACGATCTATGGTGGAGTGCAGATGGAAAACGGAATGTCAAGGAGGCGAATAAACCACGAATTGCATCAGTTGCTGGGAGAACCTCCCATCGTACACATCGCTAAAATCGGTCGACTACGATGGGCTGGGCATGTCGTAAGAATGTCGGACGACAGCCCAGTTAAAATGATTCTCGAAAACGAACAAACGGACACAAGAAGAAGAGGCATGCAACGAACAAGGTAGATTGATCAAGTAGAAGGCGACCTGCGGGCCCTCCTCAGACAGCAAGGCTGGTGAGATACTCATGGACCGAATACAATGGAGACAACTTCTGTGTACAGCAGAGGTCACACCGGCAATGGTCTGATTGGTAAAGTAAGTAATAAAAGAAAAACAAAAACACCCACACCAAATTACATACACAAAAAATATATATATATAAAACAACACAACACCACCCCCAACCTACCACACCAAAACAAAAAAAAAAAACACAAGCGGGTGCCGGAAAATTTCCCCCCCCCCACACTTTTTTTGGGTGGCTTGACCACAAGCCCCCCGAAAAATTTATTTTAAACCGGTTTATACCCCACAAAAAATTTAAACACTTTTAAAACGTTCAAGAGACCACTATACAAGGGTCCTCCCAAGGCGTCCCCATTTTTCATTCTTGATTTATTTCAACTGGCTAATTTTAACAGCGATATTGATAATACCCAATTGGAGTGTATCGTTTTAACAATTTATCGCTGAAGATAAATACGCGTTTTCGTGAGAAACATTTGGTTGATATTTGAAGCTGAATTTCTCAGAAAAGAAAAACACGATGGAGGTAGTCAGAAACCGGGTCGACGAACTCTATGAGTATATAAAGGACAGGCACGACTTTCACAAGGAAATCAAGAAGATGGTACAGCCGAACGCAAGCAGGATGCACTGAGGATGAGAGCAGAGACTGCTGAAAAGGTTCTGGAGGACACCGAAAAGGCTACGGAGAAGGCAACAGTTGAAGCACTGAAAACGCCGAAGGAACTCCAGAATCCAAGTTTGGAGAAAAGGAAAGGGTCACACCAGACGAGGAGGAGGAGCTGAAAAAGCACAAACTTGTCGACGAGAAAGGAGAAGACAGTGTATAGCACACTGCCAGATTCCTGAAAGAGAAAGAGAAGAAAAAAACCGCAGCAAGTGAAAACGTCAACTAAGAAGAAGAAGCAGATACCTCAGATTCGTCGGGAGCGAAATGAGCGCGACGCTCCCAAGCAGCACACAATGATCAAAAATGGCTGCAGCAACCATTCGTAAAAAGTTCGCTACTAGGGCTCTGATTGTTTAGGTGAAAACTGGAACGACGTACGCTGAACTCCTCCGAAAAGTAAGAGCTGAAGGAATTAAGGTAGAATGTGGTGAAAACCAGACGCACCCAGAAAGGTGAGATGCTCTTTGTGTTGAACGATTCTGCCATCAAGAGCACAGCCTTCAAGACGCTCGTTGAAAAGTCTCTTGTCGAGGAGGCGACATTAAGAGCTCTATCCCAGGAGACAGTGTTTGAGTACAGGGATCTGGACGAAATCACAACAAAAGATGAGTTGAGGCGGCGAGAAGGGTCATTTTGCAAGTGACTGCACAAAGTAACCGAGTGCATGCTTTGCTAAAAGGAGGACTGAATCGACCACATGTTGGCTTCAGATGCCCAGTATATGAAAAGGCGTCAGCAGGTTGGCAGTAATGGTGGTAACCCAAATCGCCCACGATTCGAATCATTACAAAGCAAGGTGCTTGCCATCAGCGGGGCAGATACCAACCCAGCTCACGTCTTCTATAGAATGCGTCGTGACGAAAGTGCGTGGAATGCGATTAACTGAGCCGTTACACAAATAATGTTGGCTCTGCAGCGAAAATGGTGGGAGAATCAAGCAGCGAGTGGCTGAACAGAGTGGCGGGTTGTTGGCTCGGGAGAACTTCCACTGCCATGGAATCCTCCGTCGGAGCAGGGTAGGTCCACCGTCGGGAACTACTTGAGTCTATTGCGTAGAGGGTGGAAGCTGAATGGCGCAGGAAGTGGGAGATAAATGATTCAACCAAGGTAGGCGGGAGATGAATGGTTCAGTATGGTAGGAGCTAAATGGCTCAGAGAGCATAGTGGCTAAATGGTCAAGATCCCCCGTGAAGCAATACCATTGAGCAGTCCTGGGGGTGTTCTGATTGTGCAACAAGGATACGGGTTTTCGTGAGATCAGAAGTTACCCTTTTTTCAAAGTCGACCCTGACCACACTCTGACACATAGCACGATAACCAAGTGCAGGCCTCTATGTTGGGTTCATATTTTTATTTGGCTTATATTGACCCGAACCCACATTTCAATGTTTATGTACTCGAAATTATAGTTGAATTATGTTTTTTTTTAAATGACTTACAATCATGAATTAGATGAAGCTGCCCTCTAAGAATCAGTGCCAGCTGATGGTTGGTTAATTTTTTTTATGAGTGTGAAATCAACTTCTAAAGAGATAAATATATTTTGTAATGCATCACGGTAGTTCATCAGATATTATATTACATGTTCAGGGTAAGGAATCGGCCTCTTTTGTGGGCTTCCGAAACCTGCTATGGGGTACCCATGTGACTAATGGCTCTCTTACCCATTATTTTAATTTCTGATGTATTGCCGACAAAATTTTGCAAGCTTTGCAAGGTCACAAGACTAGCTTCCTTTTGTATCCTAATTGGTCAACTTTCAAAAGGTTTTCGGAACTTGCAATAGAGCCACCATGTGAACAACATTACTCAGGCCAGAATGTGTACGCACATTTCAGTTGACAGTTGAAGAACAAAGAATTATTTCCGATATGTACCCATGAAAACAAACAATTCACATGCATCGTTTAAAACACAACAAGCTAAAGCGACAGTGAAACACAATAAAAATAGACCACACTCTGAGTTGCAACAAAATTCACATGAAAAGCCACCTGCCGAAGGTCCTCCTACTCACCAGCACATGACGCAGAGGAGGGTATTTTTCGCCATCCGCCAGCCACTGAAGAGGGACGCCATCCCGTAAACGGTTTCCACTTTGCGGTGCGACAGGAGTTTTTCCAGCGAGCGTTCGTCGAACGACAGCTCATGGATTCCGTTTACGGTGGCTATTTTCCGCAGTTCGGTCATCGCTCGTTTGTACTTTCCTCGCGTTGCCAGCCAGCGGGGGGATTCAATCAAGTATCTAAAGGGTTGGACGGAGAGAACGAAAGATGGATTAGGAATAGAAAAAGGCGTCTTATTATGGCTTGAATTATTATTTTTCATTTCAACTCAGTTAGGTTCATTTGCGATAAATCGTTTCAGAAGTTAAATTTTAGAATATGATGCATAAAACATTGTTGCGCTTTTTAGATTCCACAGCTTGCTCTTACACTGCACTGCTTACGCTAATAATGCGTGCATTGAAAAATAGCGACTATTTTCGGATGGATGGTGAAAAAGGACGGAAAAAGATATTTGAAATTACCAGATTCCATTTTATTCAATAAGAAATTAAAAACTTTGCAAAAATACTTCTACTCCCTATCGCGCTACTTTACGGCAGCTAGCCGGAACTTTGACCATAGGTGAAAAAAAGTAGCCGAATTTAAGATTCACTGATCATTTGAACTAAATGACTTTGATACGCTAGTTAGTAGATGAGAACAAAAACTAAATTAATCATAAGAACTCTATTGGATTCGAGTCGACGAAAGTATCTGGCAGCACTGAGATTTTCAAGATCGATGTTCACGAAGTAGAATCCGCGAAAGCTTCGGAAAGCTGCATACACGATGTTAGAAAAATAAAAGCGAATCGGCGAACGAATACGAGCCAAGGGGTGAGCAGGGTTGCCACATCATGTTTTTTTTTAACTGATTTATTTTTTTTTTTTTCATAATTATATTTATAAAAAAAAAATATATAATTTTTAAAAAAAAAAAAATTTTTTAGAAATTTTTCTCCCCAAAAAAAAACCAAAAAAAAAAAATTTTATAAATTTACAAATCCCCATCTTTCCCCTTTTCTCTTTTTTTTTTTTTTTTCAAGCCCCAAAAACAAAAAAAAAAAATTGACACCCCCCCCTTGCCCCACCCAAATATTTTTTCCGCTTTCCTGTACAAGAATCTTTGTTTTTGCTTTGATTCGCGTTGTTAATTTAACAGAAAATATGAATGGTTCTTCGATGTGAGCTAAATTTTTAGGGGCACACTAAACTGACAGCTGACAGTTTGTGCGTGTAACTCAAAATGATTTCTTCAGAAATTTTTTGAGATAATCTTTTATTTTTTTTTTTATAGAATTTCTCAAATATTCTATGAAAAGTTCTCAAACATTCCTTGAGATATTCCTTCTGGCGTTTATATAGGTACTTTTCAGGAGTTTGTAGGCATTTCTCTAAAGATTTTTTCAGGAGTTTCTTCTGGCATCGGCAGTATTTCAAAACATTCTTGTGGTGATTTTTTTTGGAAGAATCTCTGAACTTGTACAGTTTTGTGATTCATAACGAATCTCTGGAGGACACCTGAAAGAACTACACAAAAACTATAAGAATGGTTCCTGGAGAAAATCTTGATTTGTTCGGATCTAAGAAGAATGTTTTGCATGAATTCCATAATCTCATTTATTTAATTCTGAATTTCAAAAAATCCGCAAGGGGTTTTGTAGAATTATTTTTTATAAAATTGTGTTTAAGATGTCTCAAGGCATTCTAACATATAGTTCTCCAAAAAATACTTCAATAATTTCTTCAAGTATTCCACTGGAGAAGTATTTTTCTCAATGTTCCTTAAGATAATTTCCTACAGAGATTTCTACAAAAAATACTGTTCTTCCAATTTAGAAGCATTAAATGCATGCAAATGCATCAGAGGAATTTTGGAAAGTTAGAATAATGTTCTCGATGGTTATTTTTGTTATTGAAAGCATAGTTGTTTCGTACGTGATTTTTTGTTATCTTTAATGAGCTTTGGCTCAAATGGAGCATCGGTAATAATGGGTTTTGACCGATCCGTCCAGAAGCTGCTGAAACGTGACTGTCCCTATTTTATAATTATCAAGTGTACTGGCTCCTTGTGCAATCTACGCATGCGAAAAGCTGCAATTGTACCTGGAACAGTAGATCCGTTCCGAAACAATCCAAGGAATTACAGATGATATAGGGTATCTTGGAATTAAAATCTTTAAAAGTTCTGCATCCATTCCCACCAGATGGCTATCGTTGGAGTCAATTGTCAAAAGGAATTTGGAACGGTTTTCGGACCTCGAGTTGTTTTTCTCGTTTTAAGCCAACTGCGACAACAATCAAACCACACAGGGCACTTTCTGTCAATTTAATAACAGGATGCCCATTAGCAATAAAGCGAACCGTATCTTCCAGTCAGAAGTTCTGGAATTCCCGAACATGTGCAATCAGTTGAAGTCTCACTAATGGCTCTTGCGGATTTCGGAGTTTTTTATTTAAAGAAACATCTTCGTAAGAAATCGAAAATATATATCAGGGTAGCAGCAGGAGAAATGCTTAGTTCCGTAACTCGCGATGATACCAGAAAGGAGGCTTTCTCGATCTGTTGTGCTGCCTATACCGTGTTGGTTAAACAGATCACTAAGCGCTTTGATATGAACGAATTCAGTTCTGATTACTGCATCAAGCGTTGACCCTAAGATGCTGCACACTTTGAAGAAGTTGTACTGGATCAGATCTTCTTTGAAAGCGGTGCTGAACAGGCCATAGAAAATGAGTTTCGTAAGCTGAGGACGGAAATCATCGGCAAGGAAATTGAGGTGGAAGAATCTGATGATTTGAAAGCTTCTTGGAGAAAACTGCTGTGTTTCAAACGAGCAGATGGGAAGAATGCTTTTCACTTGCTAAGAAAGTTCATTGTGAACTTACTACTAATTCCTGTACTACTAGTTTCTTTAAGAAAGATTATCTGTTTTGCAGTGGTGTGATGTAGGGAAACCGATAAATATACTTAAGTCCTATTAAAAAGACCGTTTTGTATCGGTCAATCACAATAAATGTGTTCTGATGAGTATAGGGAAACTGCCCCCATATTAATCTCATTGTTCCTATATTCATCCTACGATGAATCAAACAATTGGGCAGTTGAAGGATCGGTTTCGTTTTCTAATAATGTTTGCTTACGTCAAATAACTACCACAAACATTACTAACTAATCCTTCAACTGCCCAACTGTTTGATTCATCGTAGGATGAATATAGGAACAATGAGATTAATATGGGGGCAGTTCCCCTATATGCTTTATTTTGCATTCAACTCAATAGCAATTATAAAAAAGAAGTGCATAAGCAGGCACCTGAAAAGTTTTTATTCTACTTTTACAGCACAAAGTTTAAAGCATAGATTTTTGCCAAGATTTTCTGCAGTAAAACACAGATAAACAAGATTTTTGTGGCAAAATTTAAAGATGGGAACGAAAAATAATGTGCAACCCTGGGGGTTAGTCGCCTAGCACAATATCTCTTGTGTCCATTTTTTTAGTTTGCTTCTAAAGGGTCACCCACAATAGATACGTTTGCGTTCCGTTGACGTAAATTTGACAGAAAACCCATGTGAAAACTGTCAAATTCGCGCAAAAGCGTCCGCAACGTATCAGTTGTGGGCCGGACGTTATTTTTAGGCTAGCCTGGATGTCAGGCGAATGGTTTGTTTTTCTTAGCTTTGTTTTCCAAAAACTGCTATTAGCTTCGAAATAAGTAGAATACTCATAAGAGGAATAAAGTGAGCACCAAAATATTTCAATTTAAACTACATGATTTAGTAGGAACCATTGATAAGAAATAAAATAAAACCTAAGAGACAAATCGCGCATTAAATCCTTTCTTCCACTTATTGATATGGCACTGAAAGTTTTCTCTCGTGTCCTTCGAAAATGTTGCTCCATAAAATTATTTCAACGGAGTTCCACCAGCTGCAACTTCTCCACGAAGGCTGTCAGACGTGATCCGCGTGTCCTTTTCAATCTCTTGGATCCTCTCGATGGGTAGCTGGTCCAGCGACTGGCTACAGAGGTTTTGCCTTTTCAACCAATTTCGGATATGAAAGTTGATGGTTCCATTTTCCGCCTCCAATTTGCTCCAAAAATGTACCTCTCATTTAAGATGCAAAGTGATATCGTGTCACTACTTATTCTTTTAATCACTAACCTTATCCCTTGTTCCACTCCAGATTACACCTCAACAAAAAGGTAGCTCAAGTTTACTTCTGAACATTATGTTTGCCGCGTGACGAAACAAACAAATCAAAACAACACCAAAAAAACTTACAACGTCAATTTACCAGGGCTACTAGGTTATATCATCGAAAAGTACAAATGTCAAAAGTGTGCCATAGAGTGCCACATATGTTCCGTTATGGTATACGATTTTCTACTAAAGGAATATAACCTTACAAATTGGTCTTCAATTGATTCGATAGCAGTTCCACTAATAGTTCGATAGACGGATCATTGATAGAGGGGTCAGCAGGCTTGAGTATAGCTAATAAATTCATAGCCTCCTTTGAAAAACTATGGTACCTAGGATCAATAAAACGATGGAAAAAATACGCAATAAAAGTTTACTCACTTTATAACTAAATAATAATACAACATTGTTCAATACTTTGTATGACTATGGCTTCAATAACAACTTAGTATCTTTGCGGCATTGATTCAACAAGCTTAGCAGTCGTTTCTGGTGTGATTTTGTCCCATTCAGTTAAAATTAGTTGTCGTAATTGCTGAATGCTTGTTGAATGTTGTTCTTGAACCTTAATTTTCAAAATAGACCACAGATTTTCTGATGGGTTTAGGTCTGGTGACTGTGCTGACAACTCCAACGTCGCTTTTTCGTTCATTGAACCAATGCGATACCAGTTTTGACGTTTGGCTTGGGTCCCCATCTTACTGGAATGTGTATTTTCGGCCCATTTTCAGTTTTCGGACGGTTGCTGGAAGCTTCCGCATTAATATATCCAGATAAACTTCCTTTACCATTATTCCGTCAATGAATTCAAGCTCTCCAAGAATGACAATGCCATCGAGCACCAAATCATGACCCTACCTGCATAGACTTTGAAAAATCTGGCTGAGTTATTTGAGAATTAATGATGTTGCAAGCATTTACCTCCACCATGTTTGACTGTCAGCCTAAAACACTCCTTTTTCAAGCGTTCACCGGTCTTCCACCTTTTTACCCTTCTCACCCCAATCGATGCCGCTTGCATTCTATTGTTCCGCATCTGGTGCGTTGTATCGCACATACACCGGCTAGCCAGTGGCAGCCATGTCCAAACACTACACTGCACGCCGAGCTATTGTTTACCACGCTAGTGCGTGTATTGAATTCACCACTTTGACTTCGTGCTTCCAGCCTTACACGCCACGCGGTTGGTACAACACCAATTCCAGTGCTCGTGTTTTGGCTTCAGACACCGTGTATGATGATTCGGCAAACACCATAGCCGAGTGTTTCCGATTGTGTCCGATTGCGAAATACACGCGTGGTAAATTTATTTCATTTCTACCCATGCCGTGCTTGTTAAACTCAATCAAATTATGAGCCCGTCACCCAACAGCCAAGAAAACAAACCTATAAGTCAAATTATCAAATTTTTAGAATCATCCGACGAACGATGCTCTATCCGTGGTAACCAGTGTCATACTGGGTGTATGTTGAGAGCTTTCTTGTGATCGTAACCACTCGGCTCGGGTGTATTCTCAAAAATCAAGACACGGTGTCTGAAACAAAACACGAGCGTGTACACTCGTGTCGCGTCCATTGCGTTGCGGGTTCATCTATAAGCACGAAACTGAAGTGGTAAATTATAGCCACATGGTGGTGTGTTTCCAGTCAAGTTCGGCTCTCGTGCAGAATGGTTTGGTGTTTTCACCAAGGCTGCTAGCCGCACTATGCGACTCTATAGAATTAGAGCAGGATTGATTGGCTCGAGTGGGCCGGTTTTGAACTGCAACGAGTATATTCGAAAATTACACAAAGTCTCTCACACAGTTTTCAACGAACATGTACTTATTAAGCATCTTGAATCCCTATCGATAATCAAAATTGACTCAAAGGATTGTCTAATAATTCATTCTATGGACTATATGAAATTTCTAATAATTATGCGATTTTCCCTTTTGTATAACTAACATAAACAGGTCGTCAAAGACTATTAATGGCAATATTTTAATCACATCGATGAACAATACGTTTAGGGTTGACAAATAGTGCGTTTTATAAACTGAATGTGTGACAAATCGAATATTCCTGGATCTTCCTGGAATTTCTGATGAAAATATGTATCCAGTACAATATTGGCCACATTTGAGTTCGTAATTCTGGTGAAGTGTAAGAAGGGTTCAGTCTCACCATTGGTGAATTAATTCGGTTTTTATTGTGATACAATCAGTCTCAAATAGTATTGTTTTAGTCTCATCTGACCATATGATATTCTTCCAGTCAATTGTCCATGAAATGTGCTCTTGTGCCCACTTAAGCCGTTTTTTAATGTGTTTCGCGGATAATCATGGCTTCTTTAGTGCCACTCTACCCTTAAGACCATGTTCATGAAGCCGATTTCGCACTGTTCAAGGTGTCGCATGAATTGAAAACTCATTTTCGATTTGTTTTGCAACTTTGGGAGCTGATAAGCCTCGGTTTTGAGTAACTTTGTTTACGATAGGACTTGTTTTCGATGGACGTCCTGATCGTGCCGCTGGTAAGATGGAACCAGATATTTTGAACCTTTAAACTATTTTAGCAACCGTATCTTTACGAACTAATACAATATCTGCAATTTTACTATAGCTTTCACCGGACTTATGATGTTCAATTATCAATTTTCGAACACTTAACTAAATTTTTGGGTTCTTAGGCATTTTAATGCGAAATAACTTAATCTTTGATTTACAAATGCACGACGGAATTTGCGCTGTTTGCAATGTTTACATTCGATAAAGTGACAGGTACCGCGTAATATACTCTAAAATATTACTAACTATATTCAGGAGGATAAACTTTTTTTGCGTATTTTTTTTCTATCGTTTCGTTGATCGCACCATAGTTTTCTAGAGGACGAAAAATGTCAATTCGATGGCAAAATGATAAGGACATAAAACTGAATAACAACATTCATATAAACAGCTCACTTTTCAACCGCAAAACAGGAAAATTGCTATTTGTCGGTAGGGATTGGATAAACTTTTTTTAAATACTCTATGTCGCTGAAATAGCGGCAATACACTTTACGCAATACATTATTGCCTCACTTTCACCGGATAAGTACTTCATTTCCACGGATAGTCTCAGTTCTAGAGAGGCTATTCGCTCCTTGAGGCCGGTAATGCACTCCTTGTATTTTCTCATGACAATATCACCTTTGTGTGGGTCCCTTCTCATTGTTCGATTCTGGGCAATGAGAGAGCGGACTCGCTTGCAAAAATAGGTGCTATGGAAGGTGATATTTACGATCAACAGTCACTCGTCAGCTGGTAGTATAAATGGAGTAAAGGAGATTTGGGGCGATGGCAACATTCTTTCACTCTCAAAGGTGTCGAAGAAATCTTGGTTCGAGGGGATGGATGTGGGTCGAGACTTCATTCGTGTGATGTCTCGCCTCATGTCCAATCGTTATTCTTTAAACGCTCATGTATACCGCGTTGAGCTGAGCGGCAGCAATCTCTGTGAATGTGGACAAGGTTACCAGGACGCAGATCACATTATTTGGTCATGTGCCGAGCATCGTGGAGTCAGATCTGAGTTTTATGATTCCCTTCGGGCTCGAGGTAGACAAACCAATGACCAATTCGAGATATTTTGGTTCCACGTAATCTGGAGTGTGTGCAAGTGAAACTCATATGTGTGTTTTGACTCAAAGAAGCCTTAGATTGTTGTTTGTTTAACCTGTATGTTTAGTTTTAGTTTTATTTTTAGTTCCTAGATAATGTTCAAATTTGAATTTGTTCAGTTAGAAGAAGGCGATTTAGAAATGAAAATGCACGTGTTTTGTAGATACTTCAAATTCTCGCTCCCTCTTCCAATCCATGAATTTGTTATTACAACTAACCTCTAGACGAGCACGAGTAATTGGTTCACTCCATCTTACTTTATTTAAAAAAAAAAAAGACCGATGCATATGTTTAATGAAAACTTGGCTCAATAAAGCCTGTACAAATAAATGACTTGTTTATCCCAAGTAACAAATTCAATTTTAAGGTACACTTGAAGAAGTTTTTAAGGCTCATTTGATAAAACCACGCATAAAATTACATATTTTACATAACATCGATGAGACAGCCATAAAACCCTCATAAGTTCAAAAAGGCCCAGGACTACAGGATGTTTTCAAGACTATTTCCCAAGGTTCGCTTGAAACTTGATAGTTTTATCGGTACATACTTGTAATGACATTCAAGACATGCTTAAAACTATGATAAAACTACCCCACAAGTTTTGATAGTTTTATGATTTTCCTCTTTAAGAACACTTCCAGTCCGTCACAATTATGTTTCGAAGATTCTATTTTCTAGTCGTAGCATTGGAAAAACGAGAATTTTGTTGCATACATTTGTAAATGGCTACCATTCCGAGGGAATCCAGAATAGCCACGCTCGCCATTTTTTCAATGGTTTTATCCAAAACTACAATAAAACGCAAATAAAACTAATATTTCTTGCACAAGACTAACAAGATTTTTTGAGGAGCGCGATAAGTCCATCTTTATTTGTTCTAGACTTGAAAAAGATGAGTTACGCTTGAATAAAACTTATTTGAATTGCTCAAGGTAAACAAGTCTTTCGTAGGATAGCCATAAAATCAGTGTGGAGAAGGCACATCATAAACAAAGAAAATGTGAACGTTCAAATCAAATGTGCCTATGCATAATTGTTGTTCATAATTACAGCTTATAATTTATTGTTTTTAATCACCAGCGTAAGTCGACAAAACAAAAAAAAAACAAAAAAAAACTCTAGCTTGAATATGCTAACAATGGTTTTGGGAAGAATAACAGATAATAATATTGCGTCGATAGTTGAAATATCAGTTGAGCGAAAAATGATTTTTCTCTTGACCTATACGCTAAACCTAACGTCGGAAGAAGTGCGCTGTGTAGTGGATCACTGGGCAATTCCAGCGCACTACTTCCGACTTTAAGAGATTTAACGTATAGATCATGGGAAAAATCGATTTTCGCTCAGATGATATACTAACTTTTACTTGCAACGAGTATAAATATTGTGTAGCCTATTGGGAACTCAAATGCATGACTTGGGAGAATATAATATTAACATAACATTTTACTATCGTAGTGCACGTTAAACCTTACGTCGATTATTATGAGTTATGCATTTCGGGTATCAACTAGCGACACATTGCACCATTAAATTTGATTCGTTACAAAAAATAGAACGCGTAACGCATAGACCCTGCTGATAAGTTAGTATCAGTAGGCTGCGAATCCAATGGAATCCTGCGATGGTCAAAAAAAATTGTCGTTGGTGGCTGAGATGAAGGAGTGTTCAATATATTGGATAGGTTTTTATTGAATTTCCGCTTGAACGATCCACTAGTTTTTAATTTCTTTTACCAATGGGCGTCCATTGTGACAATTTGTTTGTTTTTCGCATAATGTTCTTTCTCAAGAGTATGTGCTCTTATTCAAAATCAAATGGTTCTAAGAGCGTTTTATGGCAGCGTTTTCAAGATACATTCATCTTAAAGAAGAATGTCATAAAACTTTTTCAAAACTTTTATCAGGTTTTATTAAAGTTGCGAAACGATGTCTTGAGAGGGGAATCAGGTATCTTATAAAACTACTTATAAGGTGAATAACACTTATAAATGATGTAGTGTTATGAAGGTTTTTCTGGAAATAAAGTACTACTAAATGGTTAAGTTTTGGCATCATTGGTTTATTGAACCTCTTCTCCCAACATTAATGCTCGCACCTTTGCCTTGACCCCCTTCATCAAATTTTGGGCAATGATAGGACCGACTTGCTTACCTACTTTTAACCACACTTTCTTTAGTTCAAGCTCATTTTCTATCAGTTTTGGAGTTTTAACGAGCTTTGCCTTCATGATTGCCCAAAATTTTTCAATTGGGCGAAGTTCCGGAGTGTTTGGAGGGTTGACGTCTTTTGGTACAAAAACTACATTATTATCTTTGTACCAGTCTAAGACGGGCGGGCATAGTGTCGGGCCATCGTGAGATTTCCAGAAGGGCAGAAGTCGTTTTTAGAGGCATTCGTCCTTGTAGATTTGTCCGTTGACGGTCCCAGAGGTGATGAAGGGCTGACTCATTTTGCCACATCCGCAGATCGCTTGCCAGACAAGGAATGTTTTGGCGAATTTCGACAGTTTCTTCTTCCGTACACACTCCGGAACGGCCAACTTAGAGGTGGCGACGTAGTGTTCCTGTCCTGGCATTTGTTTGGTGTCGGCTTTAATGTAGGTCTCATCGTCCATCACAATGCAGAACGGTTTTGTGAGCCACTCCCTGTACAGTTTTCTTGCACGAGTTTTTGCCACCGAGTTCTGTTTATCGCTCCGGTTCGGTGCCTTCTGGACTTTGTACATATGTAATCCAGAACGTTTCATTGTTTTCTGCACAAAACAAACTGAAACTTTCGCCTTTTTCGCAACATCCCTGATCGAAATGTTGGGATAACGCTTAAATTGGTTCAATACCATCCTGGCCTTCTCCGGATTTGATGTGCCACGTTTTTTGCCACTACCATATTTCCGTATGGTTGTCTTACGGTCCTTGAACGTTTTGATCACATGAGATACGGTTGAATGTGCGATTCCGAGCTATTTTGCGATCCATCGATGAGAAGCGTTTGGGTTTTCGAAGTGAGTGCCCAAAAATTTCTTCATTCGAAACCATCACTGAAATCACTCGACCGATTTTCACGAAACTCATTACACAATTGACACAACACAAAAATGAAATACATTCAGTAAAAATTTCAATAATTTTTACCCACACGCTAAAAAGTTACGAACAATTGCGTGTGTCCAAATTTTATCGAATACAGTCTTTAGTTTCTAGAATTTTTTTCAAGGATTTTGACATCCATTCCTGGAAATTCAATACATGTTCCGAAATTGTGTCTCCGTATCGAAACACAGCCCCGAAAACCCGGATTTACAGAAATCAGATGAATTTAAATGGTCATTGCCAATAATTCCCGTAAAGCGAATGAAATTTTGAATCTAACAATGCCAAAAGAATTAAAATCAGTTAATAATTGCCAGAGTTTTATAATCATTTGAATTTGGTGGTTACCCGGGTACCCTGTCGATCACTTAAGGGGTAAAAAAATCGAAGCCCCCCCCCCCCCTTCAGACCCCCTTGCTACTATACAAAATGTTTTTATGCAAAAAGTTGCCTTCCAACTTTTATTAATAACACATTATGAAATTTGTTCATGTTTAAGAAACGGAGATCTGTCAAATTTTGATATTTTTTTTGTGTAATCCCAAACAACGTTAAAAAACATGAAAATCTGAATCGTCAAATTAAACCGTATTAAATCATGTTTCAATAACTGTTAAAGTAAGACTGTTTGATGATTTTGTTGCAGTCAAAAATGCCCATCGTAGTTGTTGAACATTCCACGCAAACCCACCATACTTACTGCGGAATGAGGAGGAACAGGGAAATCGGGATGGTAGTAAACATCAGCGCCCAGAACCAGTCCCTGGTGGCCCAGAACACCATCGGCAGGATGCATAGTCCCGTCGTCCAACCGATACATTGCATCATGCTAATGTAACCACGCCGTTCGCTGAAACGAGGAGAAAAAAGTTCACATCCGGTAAACAACAAATGCGAGATGAAATTTTCAGAATTCGTACAATGCGCCATATTATTCCCTATTGTTCGACAACACGTGAAAACTGCGAGCAATCTACGACATATGTGCGGTGCATGCTTAGCTGATTGGAACCGCAGTGCGGCTCCGATTGTCGCCATTCGAAACAAACAAGCCATAAAATGATGATTTATTGAAACATTGTCGTCTATCGGACTGCTTTTTTCATCTGCTCCCAGCCACACGCATGAAGAATCAATTTCGTATTAAATGCCAGGTAGAGCTACATACCTCTTTGAAATTTCCATTGCGATGATCAGCGGTGCCTGGAAAATTGAATTCGACGTGAGAGAGCCCAGCACGGCTGCCATGCAGAACACAACGTAAATTGAGGCCGTGAACATGGAGATGAGTCGCCCGACAGTGATGATAACCACGCTGAAATAGAACACCGGTCGACGTCCGAGGCTGTTCGAAATGGAATGATGGAAAATGAGAAAATGGTTAAGTCGTATATCCAACAATTGATTGAGATTATCCGTGGAAATCCGATGGCAACGAGTGGAGCTAAAAATATCTTTTACAAACCGTATTTTGCAATGAAGCTTTATTATTGTTCCAAGTTGGTGTGATGTGTCGATCCTGTGATCCAAAATGGACAAGGTTCCTATATGATGAATTCCAGAGGACACGAAAATTTGATTGAATGCTGAAGATAATTCTATTGCACTTCCAGCACCATTCAACCCAAATAAAACTACATAAATTGCAATGCACTTGCCAAAACTTGCTCACGGATAATTCAACCAACTTGATAAAACGTGACACAAACTGACGGTGTCCAGTAACTAGTGGATACTTACGTGTCACCCAGCTGGCCAAAAATAAACGTCCCAACAAGTTCACCAAATCGGTTGTATACGAAAATGTTGGTCTCCCGGAAGCCCTTGTCGCATATCCAATCGTTCTCGGTGATAGGCGTTCGGTCGTAGTAGGTTCGATCGTAATCATACCCATAGGCGCAATCTGAGCGAAATACGACAATTTTAAATTGTAGGAATTGAAAACAAGTCTTACATTTCACTAACTGATAATATCCGTTTGCTGAAAGTTCCACTCGCTGTAATGCTTCTGTAAGTGTGCCTCTGTCACATTGTACATCTGGCATTTGCTGTAGCTTAGAATACCCTTGTTGTCTTCTTCTCTGGAATTCAACAATTTATTGAGTTCCTCGAATTAATCAAGCACTGAAAACTTATCCTCACCTTGGCAGTGTCAGGTTCTTCCACATTTCCGCATCCGTTATGTTGTACTGCTCCATACCGGGAACGTGGCAATTGTGCGGAGGTTTATTCAGTGCTAGAATGATGCTCATGTAGGACATCGAGGCAAAAATGATTGCTCCCATGTTGAAGATGAAGTTGAATCGATGCTGGAATCGGCCATCGTTGCCAACCTTCTCCAGAATTCCATCGAATATGGCTTCATCCGCCTCCATGATTTTGGTGGTTTTTGTCGTCGCAGTTTTCGCGTGATGAGATCTTTATTTTGCTTGCTCTGTCCTCCAATTCTGTGGATCTGAAAGCTGAGAAAAAAGCATGTCTTTTGAATTGCTTTCAGAACAGATTAAAATAAAAGCTTTTCTTTCAACTGATACTTGAAAGGAATGGATACTGAAGATGTGCAAATGCATCGAAAGGATGTTTTGCGTTGGATTTAAAATGAACTGCAGGAGAGCAATTTCATATTAAACGACACGCAGGGTTGAATTATTTTGTTCTTTTACTTCTTATGTCAAAAGCTCGGCCGCATTAGTATTACGGGGGAAACATTGAATGGATCGGGACCTGGAAAAAATCTGAGAGTTGTCAATTACAATTTGTGACCAAGCTTTGGTGCTTAAGGTGAAGGTCTAAACCGCTGAACCATTGCTGATTATTGGGTGACAAGGATCTTATTTTGACGAAGGAATAAAACTAAGATTACACCGTGTCCAATATATTCTCATACACTTTTTCCTTGCATTGGTGTCGTGCAACTACTCAACATGCTTCACGTATGTGTTGGTGTAGTTTTGCACTATGTTTATACAAACGCTTTTAGGTTAGGTCCGATTGTTTTCATTCGGTGTTTATCTTTTACCAGGAGTTTCTTGCTGTGGTGATAAAAAAGTTTTTGAAAGGTGAGCGCCCGGGCGCTATTTTCAGAAATTTGAAAAACCTCGGAGTAAAGCGGGATTTTGTGTACCGAACCATCCGAAGGTACCGTGACACCTGCTCGTTGGATGACAGGAAGAGATCCGGTCGTACTCGTACGGTGCAGACTGCACGAGTTGTTAAAGTGGTCAGGGAACGGATTAGACGAAAATCACAGCGCTCTGTACGTAAAATGGCCGCAGATCTGAATGTTTCGAGATCGTCAATGCACAATATACTGCAAAATGACCTCGGATTCCAAGCTTTCAAGAAACGTAAGGTTCACGGAGTTTCGGAACCTTCCAAGCAGAAACGACTCGAAAGAGCAAGTCTGCTTTTGTCGCGAGCACGTTGGGGAAGAATTTATCTTTCATGCTGTCTGAAACTTACCGAAAAATACTTAAATATGTTGATTGGATGCAAACTTTCCGAAATGAATAACACATTCAAAAAATCCAATAAGCTTAATATTGATAAGTTATTTTCATTGGACAACTAGAAAATAGAAAACGACTTTAAAACACACTTATTTAGTTAAATTTAAATTACTTTATAGGTATTTACTCAGTTGGTTATTACTTTTACATCGAAATAAACAATATTTATCATGAAACATTCAACTCTACGTTCTTGTGTTTCTACCATACGTTTATACTTATCAACATTTCAATACGATTTTACATTTACGTTTATCAAAAGTATGTCACCATCACAATCTTGTCTGCTCTTCATAAACAACGGCACTGTTTTACCATTCCTATCGGAGTACAGGAAGCCCTTTGTTATTGGCTCTTTGAAAACACTTCAACATTGAATCAAAACAATCAAACCAAACTCTCAACATCTCGACTGTCAAAAAAGTTGCACGCACACTATGTTCCGTGCTTGTATTGCTGATTGCAGTTGTGATTGGACTCTAGAAGTGCTTTTTGCGCATTTTAAAGCGTGATAAAAGTGCACGTTTACGTCAAATCGTTTTGCACTTCGGTGCACTTATCCTTTATGCTGAAAGGTATAAGTTCACTGAAGACAGGAAACGATTTGCCGTAAACGTGCACTTTTATCACACTTTTTCTGTTTTTGTCGGAGTCCAATTTTAACTGCAATCAGCAATATATGTGAACAATGTTGTGTTGTTAGAAAAAAACAATCCAATGAGCCGTTCGTTTGGATAGCAATCAGTATTAGCTAAATAACTTTTTCCACAAGCGTTGAATCGCTTTGCGGTATTGGAATAAAAGTTTCCTTGGAAGATTTACCAGGTCACCTCACCAGATTTTTCTTTGAAAAAGTATGTTTCCCCATAGAAAATCCTATGGAAAACTAAAACCGCGAGCGCTAAAATATAGTTTCACCGATCGAGCTGAAATTTTGCACAGTTATTATAGGACCCTAAAGGTTCCCAAAAATCAAAAAAGAACTGAAATTTAAATTTTGTCCCAGGCTAGTGAACATATTATCGAATATTTCAATGTGCTATCACCAGACGTCGTTGCAATCTTATAAAGAGAGTGTATCGTCTAGATTAATATACAAAATAATATCTGGGACATCTTGTTCATTTGCCATCTTTGGCAAAATGCTTCATTCGTGCGGCAGCCTTAAAGCTGTTCGGAGCGACAATGTGTTACAGTGGCAGCTGGCGGTGACAAGTACCCTGGAGGGTGCACTGGCGAGCAACAGTTGGTTAGGTAGCTGATGGCTCAGCCTTGCAGTCCGTTGATTAGCCAGTGGAGAATTTACAGCCGTGGCGCAACCACGAGGTTTGAAATATGTTTGACCCAGTTGGCAGCCATCTACAGGTATGACGCAACGTTCAGTAATGTCAGCCAGCCGGTTCCACATCATCGGTAATGTGTGCCGAGAATGCATGCAACATTTGCATGATCAGTTACTAAATAGTAATTAGCAGATAATTGATATCAATCATCTTGAGACATGCAATCTTGGTTTAGGACTGCTTGTCTCCAGTTTCTCAAGCGCCCTCACTTCCTAGGTCTTGCTCAACCTGGCCTAATCACATAAACGCTCTCCTGCTTCTTCTGGAGGCTAGGTTTGAGGCAAACACCAATTTTGCAGGATTTTTGTCTGGCATCCTCATAACGTATCCCGCCCATTTTACCCTTCCAGCTTTAGTAATTTCCAGGCTACTGTGTTTGTCATAGAGTTGCGCTAGCTCGTGGTTCGTTCTTCTCCTCTGTGTCGTTTTCACATACACCGCCAAAATAGGTCCTAAGCACACGTCGTTCGAAAATTCTAAGTGCTCGCAGGTCCACCTCGAGCATTGGCCACGTATCGTGCCCGAAGAGAACTACCGATCTTATTAGTGTCTTGTATATACTTATGCACTGATTGTCACCATTGCTTTTTTTTAAACACTTTTATTTCACAAATCACTATTTATTCATTACTTTTTACTTAGTGCTATTTGTCGTCAGACAGCTACACTCCATCTAGAAACCTAGTTTCCTAACCTAGACTGCTGAGGTCAGCTGGGAACCATTTCTGTCGCCGCGATATCTGTTCTCTTCGTAACGTTCCAGGTGCTGGGTTACGATCGTCGTTGCAATGTCGTCTGCCGCTGCTGGGAACCACGATGAAGAATCGATGAGCTGGCTAGCTTTGCGTGCTTCGTAGTATAAACAGAAGTCGCTTGAAGATTGTAGTGTCGATACAATGTTGATGGGAAAGTTGTATGTTTACAATGTTGGAATGTTCTATATTTCAGCTACGTTGCGTGTGAATTCTTAATAGTTGATAATGGGAGGGTAACGCACATAACTATATGGTACATTTAGTACAGGGGTGAAGTTTACCAGGCCTTAGGGTCTAGTGAAGTCCATAGTAAACATGACTTCCGGCTATTATGCGTCTCCGAATCATTTTCTCTGCTGCAATTGAACCAATCCAATCCTTTCAGCTTAACGTTTCAGCCTGATATACTGCTCACTGACCACGTGGAAATATTTTCGGACAATGTCCATTTCGTCAGCGAAGCAAACGAATTGACGTGATCTATTGAAAATCGTGCCCGCATGTTAAAGGCCGCACTTTTCATAACACCTTCTAGTGCAATATTGAACAGGTGATCACCTTGCCGAAGTCCTTTGTGTGTTTCAAACGAGTCCAATAACGCACGCGATATCTTCACACAGCACTGTACACCATCGTTGACTTGATCAGCCTAGTCAGTTTCCCGGGAAACCCGCTCTCGTCCACAATCTTCCATGGCTCTTATCGATCAATAGTTTCGTATGCGGCCATGAAATCGATGAATAGATGGTGCGTAGGAACTGAACATTTGCGATACTTTTGGAGGATCTGAAGCAACGTAAAGATTTGGTCTGTTGTCGGTCGCCCGTACACTAAACCGGTATGATAACTTCCAACGAATCTGATTGCTAGCGATGGATACATTTACGGCGGAAGATGGTCTGGAAAAGCACTTAGTATGCCGCGTTGAGAATAGTGATCGCTGATTTTCATATAATCCATTGCAACTCTATAGGAACAATATCAAGTTGCAAGTAGGCTCCAGCCCTTGCTTATTTTCCGTTGCTTTTGGGTGTGGCTTCGAGGTACATAGCCAAACAAAACTATCCTTGTTTTGTTTTAAAAGCAATGTTTATGCTCTAGTGAAACAAGTTGTGCTAGTTGGGTAATAGCTGGCCGTTTACATGTAAGGAAATTAAAACGTAGATCCGTTATCCTAAGATCGAACTTTATTATATGATTCACAGTGTTGATAAATTGCCTGCCTTCACAATTAAAATTCCGCAGTCGATTTATTTTGACTGAATAGATTCTTCTTAAGTTTAACCACTTATTATACCCGTAAATGGAGCTAGTGTATTTTTTTCCCAAATATATCTGATTAACATGATTTATTTTTTTTTTTTTTTTTTTTCTTCTCTTCTTCTGTCTGTCTTCTGTCTGTCTGTCTGTCTGTCTGTCTGTCTGTCTGTCTGTCTGTCTGTCTGTCTGTCTGTCTGTCTGTCTGTCTGTCTGTCTGTCTGTCTGTCTGTCTGTCTGTCTGTCTGTCTGTCTGTCTGTCTGTCTGTCTGTCTGTCTGTCTGTCTGTCTGTCTGTCTGTCTGTCTGTCTGTCTGTCTGTCTGTCTGTCTGTCTGTCTGTCTGTCTGTCTGTCTGTCTGTCTGTCTGTCTGTCTGTCTGTCTGTCTGTCTGTCTGTCTGTCTGTCTGTCTGTCTGTCTGTCTGTCTGTCTGTCTGTCTGTCTGTCTGTCTGTCTGTCTGTCTGTCTGTCTGTCTGTCTGTCTGTCTGTCTGTCTGTCTGTCTGTCTGTCTGTCTGTCTGTCTGTCTGTCTGTCTGTCTGTCTGTCTGCTGTCTGTCTGTCTGTCTGTCTGTCTGTCTGTCTGTCTGTCTGTCTGTCTGTCTGTCTGTCTGTCTGTCTGTCTGTCTGTCTGTCTGTCTGTCTGTCTGTCTGTCTGTCTGTCTGTCTGTCTGTCTGTCTGTCTGTCTGTCTGTCTGTCTGTCTGTCTGTCTGTCTGTCTGTCTGTCTGTCTGTCTGTCTGTCTGTCTGTCTGTCTGTCTGTCTGTCTGTCTGTCTGTCTGTCTGTCTGTCTGTCTGTCTGTCTGTCTGTCTGTCTGTCTGTCTGTCTGTCTGTCTGTCTGTCTGTCTGTCTGTCTGTCTGTCTGTCTGTCTGTCTGTCTGTCTGTCTGTCTGTCTGTCTGTCTGTCTGTCTGTCTGTCTGTCTGTCTGTCTGTCTGTCTGTCTGTCTGTCTGTCTGTCTGTCTGTCTGTCTGTCTGTCTGTCTGTCTGTCTGAGATGAAAAAATTCAGAGATAAATCTTTTGATTTTACTAATATAAGATTTATAAAATTGTTATAAATTGTATGGAGATTGTTTACATTCTGGATGGTTTAACCACACTCATTTTTAAAACTGTACATTTTTTTCTAATAACTAACCAACGTACAATCGTCATAAATGGTTTCATCAGCTTGATTTGGCTCAAATGATTTATAAGAATCACTGTAAGAGTATTATCAAATAAAGTTTTCTAAATGTGAAACTGTAAAGCAACGGACCAATTCAAACAGACAAAACGGTCCCATAGCATTCCGTATGTATTATATAATCTGATTAAAAGTTATATATTAGGTGGGGTAAAAAGAAACCTCTTTGGGGAAGGTCCATTAATTATGTCACGCAGTAAGGGGGGTGGGGTGGTTTGAGAAAACGTGACGATCCATACAAAAAAAATCGAAGGTTCATACAAAAAATGTGACAAAGGGGGGGGGGGGGGGGTTATGAAAAGTCAAGTTTTGCGTGACGTAATTAATGGACGTTCCCTTGGGAATGAATTTTTTTTATGAATGTTTTTTTTTTATTCAATGTAGTCCTTAAAGCTCGACACACTTCTAACAGCGATTTTACAGCTCCTTGATCCCGTCCGAAAAGTAATTTTCCGGAAGGTCTGCAAAATACTCCTCCGCGGCGTCGATGATTTCCTCGCGTGAGTTGAATTTTTTTTATTGATGACCCATCTTTCGAGGTTTGGGAACAGATAATAGTCCGAGGGAACCAAATCGGGTGAATGCGGTAGATGCGGAAGCAATTGGAGCCGTAAGTCCATGATTTTAGCCGTGGTTGTGATGCTCTTGTGCGCCGGTGCATTGTCTTCCAAAAACAATATTGTTTTTCTCTTCATGTGAGGCCGTTTTGCAGCGATTTCGGTTTTCAATCGCTCCAATAATGCACAGTAATACTCGCTATTGATGTTTTTTTTTCTTTTCGAGGTAGTTCACGAAGAGTATGCCATGACAATCCCAGAAAGCCGACGCCAAAAATTTTCCGACCAATTGAGCCTCCCTACGCCGCTTCGGAGCACTCGTACCGGTTTCAGTCCATTGCCGGGCACTCATTCTGTTCGCTGGAGTGTAATAGTAGATCCAGGTTTCATCAACAGTTACCAATCGACACCAAAAGTCCTTCCGATTCCGCATAACCAAATCTAAATACTGTTTCGGAGCATGCGTGGCACCCAGCGGCAGGATAACTTTTTCATATGCAAAATCTCGCCCAAAATATGACGTGAGCGCGCAGTACTAATCTTTGTGGCATCTGCTAGCTCACGCACCTTCACTTTCCGGTGAAAAAACATCATTTCATGATCTTTTTTTGACATTGTCCTCTGTAACCGCATCGGAGGGCCTGCCGCTGAGGATTTGATCGGTAGTGTAGTTGCGGCCACAACGAAACTCTCGAAACCAATATTTAACAGTGTAATCTGATGATTGCCCCATTTGCCCCATAATACTTATCCAACTTTTCTTTTGTTTCCTTCGCCGATTTGCCTCTCAAAAAATAATCAGCTGTCAAAACAAAACTAAGGGCAGTATCGCACTGAAATTTGGCGTGTATGCCTAAATATGAACGGACTACAAGGCACTATAACCTTTTTTTCAATAGCTTCGCATTTTGACGGTCAGGGAGGTTACTTTTCACCCCACCTAGTCTAGCATAAGAAGCAACATTTTTAATGAATAAGCTCTTAGAATTAGGGTTTTACGGGTTGGAATATCATATTTGGCCAAGCAGAAAGCGAATATACTGTATCATAAGATATCACGATGTACTAAGCTTCACATAATACTGATTAACATTTTATTTGAAAAGTGTTGCAAAACGCATCCGATAACTTAACGGATAGAAACAATTATTGTAGCACGTGACCAATAAAAAATCTACGTTCAACTCTACCATTTAGTGTATCAAAGATAGAATGCTTTTTTACTTCTCAGATATATTGAGAAAAATATGCTTACCAATTATCCAATAGTTTTACCACACTAGAAACTCACTATTTTTCTTCCCTGTGTTTGAAAAATGCTCTGCCATTGAAATCGATCACTCAACACTGAAGAAGTCAACACCCGCTCATCAAGTTTAATAACAAAAAAAAAACTAAATTGATAACAAACATTCAACCTAATTAGAAACTAAACACTTACACGCTTGCAAGTAGCCTCACTTCCCGATTCCACCAATATCAAAACACATCGATTGTTGAAAGATTCCTCTACACTGCCCAGCATTACCTTACGCACTTCGAAAGACTTTCACCGGCTAGGAAGCCAACTCGCGAACAACCCACGTGGCACCAAGCGAGATCCACCAGGGAGTGATAACCGTCCACGACCGATATCACGCGGAATCTACCGACCCAATGATCTGATAAACTTCTCCTCTCAACATACGGCACAAATGAGCCGCCTGAAATAACTCGGCCCGACGCCATTATCTTATAAATTTGAAATATGACTTTAAGTAGCGACAGTAAACATAACTAGCACGGAAAGTGTCCAACTGCGGAAGCGAAGCAAATAGTCGTTCACGCTCAGTCAGTGATCGTTAGCGGACAGCATCCTCGCACAGCTGATACGCGTCTTTGGTGGCTGAATGGTAAATCTTTCCCGTCGTTCAGAGTGGGTTATACTCATTGAGAGAATGGCGTACTTCACTGCGATGAATTTGCGTTTCATCGGGACCTGGTGTAAAGATTCCAGCAGGTTACACTTTAACTCTTACGCGTGATAAGAACGCACTTCAGCTGTTCGATGCCGTTTCATCCCACACAAAGAGATGATAACTCGGCGCACTCTCTATCTTCAGAAGCCGTGGCAAGCTGTCGGCCGGAGTGTAGGTTGTTATTCAATTCAGCTGATTTACAAACACGGCTACCGTAGCTGGTAATAAAGCCGTTCATCCAAATTTGTTCTGATGGGATAGTGAAATTTGAGTGTGGCTAGTAGTTCAAGTTGTGACCCTGAACTCTAGAAAAACGGCGTGTAGCTACTCAAGTTGATGGAGCTTGAGAGACGTTTGAGAATAGTTTTTGCATTCTTTTTAGGTTGGGCAGATCGATGCAAGTAAGCAACGTTTTTCTTCGATTTGACAGCAGCTTTGGTGTTTATTGGATTGGGTTGACAACTCGAACTAGCTGCTTGCAATTAACTAGCACGGAATTCAGTTGCTTTTGAAATCGACATGCGGATGTACGCTGAAGATTATCTACATTATGTTGATAACTATTTCTACCAGCGCTGTCATGCTATCACTAATAAACCAGGACCAGTGTAAACAGCATAAAATTGTTCGCTATTCACAGTTTTTTTTTATTAATCATTTATTTGTGCAGGCTCAATCGAATCAACTTTACAGAGCCAAATTTTAATATTTTTATACATCATTTATCTTAAAACTAATTACTCGCGGCCGTTTTGAGGTTAATAGGAATTACAAATTACGGATGGGAAGGAGGGTGGGAATTTCAAGTTAGGTTTACAAAACACATTAGATTTAAATTCTAAATTATCTAAACACTTATAACTATACAATTTATGGTTTTCTTTTGACTTGAACATTTTTTGAAAAAGAAATAAAAGCACACACATACACAGATAAAATAAAACTTTAAGTAAACATGCAGGTTAAACTAACTACAATCGTAGGCTAATGTTAGTAAAAAACACATAAATGAGTTTCATGTACTCCGAATCACGTACAGCCAAAATATCTCGAATTGGCACATTGGGTTTTCTACCTCGAGCCCGAAGGGAATCATAAAGCTCCGATCTGACTCCACGATGCTCAACACAAGACCAAATAACGTGATCTGCGTCCTGATAGCCTTGTCCACAGAGATTGCTGTCGCTCAGCCCAACCCGGTATAAATGAGCGTTCAAAGAATAATGATTGGACATGAGGCGAGACATGACACGAATGAAGTCTCGACCCACATCCATCCCCCTAAACCATGATTTCTTCGACACCTTTGGGATGATAGAATGTTGCCATCGCCCCAAATCTCCTTTACTCCATTTATGCTGCCAGCTGACGAGTGACTGTTGACGAAAAATAGGAAAAAAATCGTTGAAGGCGATTTGTCGATCACAAATATCGCCTTCCATAGCGCTCACCTTTGCAAGTGAGTCCGCTTTCTCATTGCCCGGAATTGAACAATGAGATGGGACCTATACAAAGGTGATGATAAAATAACGCTAAGATAAAGCACTTAGAAGCTCCTGTATTTTCATGAGCCTCTATAGAACTGAGACTATCCGTGAAAATGAAGTACTGATCCGGTGATAATTAGGCAACCATTTCTAGCGTAAAGTGTATTGCCGCTAATTCAGAGACATATACGGAACAAGGAGCTTGAAGTTTCCCAAACACGATTGGGAATATTCGGCGAAGGGCTGACATCCTGTGTTATGTACAAATGGTACAAAGTCATGAAGCGAGTTTGAGGATTCAACTCAAGGAGCTTCTCAAAGTTTTCGATTACCTGGGGGTTCATAACTTCACACCTGGTGAGGAGCCGGAGAAATAATTCTGAAAACCGATCCGAGAGTAGCAACATGCCAGCCAGCACTTCCAGACTCATCGTATGAGTCGAGTGCATGCAACCTAACGCGATACGAAGACTTCGATACTGAATACGTTCCAGTTTGATAATGTGCGACCGAGCCGCCGACTGAAAACAAAAACTACCGTATTCCATAACCGACAAAATCGTTGTCCGGTACAACGTTAGAAGATCTTGTGGATGTGCTCCCCACCAGGTCCCGGTTATTGTGCAGAGAAAATTGACCCTTTGCTGGCACTTTCGCTTCAGATACTCAATGTGGGATCTCCAGGTGCACTTAGAATCGAACCAGACCCCAAGATATTTAAATGACATAGAATGAGTTATTGGCTTACCCCAAATTTGAAGCTTCGGTTGTGCAGGGTTATGATTCCTAGAAAAAACTACCAACTCAGTTTTCTCCGTAGAGAATTCGATACCTAGCTCGAGAGCCCACGAAGACAAATTGTCTAAGGTATCCTGTAAGGGTCCTTGCAGATCGACCCCATTGGGACCCGTGACGGACACTACGCCGTCATCTGCAAGTTGTCTCAACGTACAATTCTCCCTCAGACAACCGTCAATGTCTTTGACATAAACATTATACAAAAGGGGGCTTAAACATGATCCCTGGGGGAGACCCATGTAGCTAAATCGGGAAGCTGTAGAGGTTCCATGAGAAAAGCTCATATGTTTCTCTGACAGCAAATTGTACAAAAAATTATTCATTAATGGTGAAAAGCCACAAGCGTGGAGTTTATCTGAAAGAACTTCTACAGATACTGAATCAAAAGCTCCCTTGATATCCAAGAATACAGAAGCCATTTGCTCTTTTTTAGCAAAAGCTAACTGAATATCCGTGGAAAGCAACGCGAGACAGTCGTTCGTTCCCTTACCCCTACGGAAACCATATTGAGTATCTGAAAGCAGGTTGTTCGCCTCAACCCATTTGTCCAGGCGGAAAAGGATCATTTTCTCCAACAACTTTCGAATACAAGATAACATCGCGATGGGTCGATAGGAGTTGTGGTCGGACGCGGGCTAACCAGGTTTTTGAATGGCAATAACTCTCACCCGTCTCCAGTCATCCGGTACAATGTTTAGTTCCAGAAATTGATTAAACAAGTTCAACATGCGCCTCTTCGCAACGTCTGGAAGGTTCTTAAGCAAGTTGAACTTGATTCTATCAGCTCCTGGAGCCGTATTGCCACACGAAAGGAGTGCGAGAGAGAACTCTACCATTGAAAAATGTTGGCTGATCTCATCTATAGAATTTTCGGTTTCGCAAGGAATCATCCGTGACGGCACCGAATCTGGAAAAACTGTTCGCGCGAACTTGAGGATCCATTGGTCCGAGTACTCCTCGCTCTCATTGTACGTAGTTCGGTTACGCAATCTTCGCGCCGTATTCCAAAGAGTACTCATCGACGTCTCGCGCAATAGCCCGTCCACGAATCTTTGCCAGTAACCACGTTTCTTGGCCTTGATGAGGCTCTTAAGTTCACGTTCAAGAACCGTGTATACTTCGAAGTGCTCAGGTGTTCCACGTCTACGGAAAACTTTAAACGGGTCGGACTTTTTACGGTAAACCTCGGTGCATTGCTGATCCCACCATGGAGAAGGAGGTTTCCTACGAAATGACGTCCCTGGAACTGGTCGAGTTTGAGCTTGAAGCGCGCTGTCTATGATCAGGTTGGAGAGGAAGTTATATTCCTCCAGCGGTGGAAGCTCTTCTACCGTCGTTACGGCTTCATCTACCGCTGTCCTGAACTTTGTCCAATCGATGTAACGAGTAAGATCATACGTGACGTTGATGGATTCCAACGGATTGAACCCGGTGGCAATCGAAATTTTTATGGGCAAGTGATCACTACCGTGGGGATCTTGAATCACATTCCATGTGCAATCCAACGATAATGAATTCGAACAAAGTGTGAGGTCTAATCTACTGCCAAGTGAGGATGGACCAGCCAAACGTGTTACTTCTCCATTGTTAAGAACTGTCATATTGAAGTTGTCACAGAGGTCATATATCAGGGAAGACCGGTTGTCATCGTACAGTTCTCCCCAGCCTGTACCGTGAGAGTTAAAATCTCCCATGATCAACCGTGGAGAAGGAAGGACCGAACAAATATCTGAAAGTTGTTTTCGGTTAATCGAGGCTCTAGGAGGAATATAAACGGAAGCATTGCAAAGGCTTTTATTTTTAATAACAGCCTGACATGCGACAACTTCAGTACCTGGAGTTTGAGGAAAATTCTTACTATAGAAGGAGTAGCACTTTTTGATCCCCAAAAGTACTCTTCCTCCACGTGAATCCTCACGATCAAGACGAATAATATTGAAATCATGAAACGGAAGATCGATTTCGGAAGAGAGCCATGTTTCACAAAGAGCGAATGCATCACAACCGGTATTGTGACCAAAAAAACTGAATGATTCCAATTTAGGAATCAAACTTCGACAATTCCACTGTAGAACAGTGATCAAATCCCCGACCTCATTTGGAAAATTATCCATCGAAGGAGATGATAGCTGCAAGGAGGGGCCACTTAATTGTTAATTGCTTCAAAAAAGTCTTCACTGTTGGAAGCATTGCCAGAACAATGCTTTTAAGAGGGTCAGAAATTTCGAGGTATATGAAGATACTTTCGACAATGTCATCAAATGAGAACAGTCCACTTGAGGAGGGAGCCTCTGTTCTTAAAATAGGGACTTCAGGGGTTTTGGATGTCCCCGGGAGAGATGGAAAGTCCTGGGTGTAGTTAGTACTACGGAAACCAGGAGGAATTGTTTTTTAATTTTTTCCACCTTTTTTTGAAATTGGCAAGCACTTCTTGCTTGGAAGTCATCTCGATAACCACTTGACAGATTGTGACAGATTTTGGACATGTAAACATTAGAATCTAAGCTAGATTGACCCAAAATTTCATCAATTTTTACCCATGCAATACATTGATGAAAGTGTTGATTCAGTGTATACATTGATGAAAGTGTTGATTTTTTTGAGTACATTCTCAACCTGAAGAAACAGTTGCATTTAACTGAACTGCTCTTGAAATTCGCCAACTTTTTAAACATATTTGGTGCAATTCACACATCTTCTGCTGAGCGATCATTTTCTGGGCTCCTAAGATTGAAAACCTTCCTATCACAAGAATATGACGATTGATTTGAGTATGGATGAAGTGGTTAGTGAATTTATTTCCCGAAATATTCAGCGTTATAACAGATTAAAAATTTGACCAGACAATGTTGCGTTTTTTGAACGTTTCTGTGAGAATAAATATAGGGCTCAATTGTGGTGGTTCCATTTACCATGCATAGAATTTCCAAATACCAAAATTGAACCTCACCTTGATAGCAACGTTTATGTAAACTGGTTTATTTACCCTACTTCTTTGTAATTTTTATTTTAGAATTTCACCCCCAATACTTTCGTTAAGTTGTCGCTTATGCACCGAAATAAATGGCACCTTAAGGGGAATGAAAACTTTAATTTTGTAAACATAATCTAATCTTGAATATCGCATAAATTCGAATAACAACTGGTTCATCAAATTCCGAACACCCACACCCACTCAAAGTTAAACATTTCAGAAACGTTTCCGAGGAAAAGCCGCTCGAGTTGTTTTTAATATGCGTGAAATTTCCGCTTCGTTCGTCGATTGCTGGCAAATTCCACCGCAATATCGTGGCAGAAAAAATAACAGATTTTCTGGCATTCCAGGTGCGTTATTCGGAATGAATCCTTCCACTGCCCAATCTGGCTGGCTTGTTAGTAGCTTTATGAACGTACGCAACGGATCTCCCTCTAGTCTGCTAGCTGTGCATGTGATTCCGTGCGTTGTCGACGGCGATATTTGTGTTTTTAATTTAGACAAACATATTTTTCAACAAACAAACCTCGGACGAGTTTTCATCAGCTTTTCCGTTTTGGATCAAACAGGATCACCTGCCAGAAACCGCTTGAAAGTTGTAGAAGGAATGGCGAGGAAAATCAAAACAAGTTAGACTGAAAAAAAAACCACCCCAGATAAACGAATTGAATCTCCCCTTCGTCATACGCGATGAAAATGGATTCTTTTCGAAGGTAGCTGACATATATGCATAGCCCACACTACGTTGGATGCAAGGAATGAATATCGGTGCGTTTGTTTGTTGTGGTTGGAAAATATTTTCCGGCGCATATTTGCAGAGAGGATGGGGTTTTTTTCAATAAACAAAATCCGTGCCAATCGGTTGCTTTTCTGTGTGAGAAGGTATTTTTACCAACACCAAGCGCCACCTTCCAATCTATTTCCCACCCACCCCAACCCCCCCCCCCAACACCCCCCCCCCCCCCCCCCCCCCCCCCCCCCCACCCAAAACCCAACCCAACCACCCCAACCCACCCCCCCCCCCCCCCCAACCCCCCAACCCACGCCACCCAAACAAACCCCCACCCCCCCCCCCCCCCACCCCCACAACCCCCCCCCTTTTTCCCCCAACCCAACAAACCAAACCCCACCCACCCCAACCCCCCCCCCCCCCCCCCCCCCCCTCCCCCCCCCCCCCCCGCCGCACCCCCAACCCCCACCCCCCCAACAAAAAACAAAAACACCCCCAAAAACCGAAAAGGCAACCCCCCCCCCCCCCAACTAAAACACCGGGGCCCAAAAAAATTACCCAAAACATAAAATATATATTTATTAATCTTAAAATTTAAACCGATTTAAAATGAATTTTTGGTGATCAATATTGTGTGTCTCATTTTTTCCGAGTCCAGTCTTTAGGTGAGATGTGCATATAAGACGGAAGCACCTGTTCTCATCTTAAAAGTTTATCAAATTACAAAATTATATTTTATTATTGTGTTTAGCTTAATTTTCTCAATTTAATTTCTAAAAAATTTCATAAAGACTGTATCGTAAACAAACTGGCAACATATTTTTTTCTCATAGCATGAAATAAAAAAACAAGAAAAAATTAACAACAACCTTATCTTTTAATTCAAGTCTTGCTCTCTTAATTTAAACAAAAATATGAATTAAAGTAACTTTATTTCCAGAATCTTCTGATTTAGGATTTGACTCTATTCATGAGTTTTCGACAGCAGTTTGAAAGATTTGATCGATGAGAAAGCATCACTAAAGGTTAGCAAAGATGTTCAAAAAGGTTCAAGAAGTTCAGAAATAAGTCAAAGAAGTTTTCTAGAATTCTTCCAAAGTTCAGAAAATCGCCAAAAAACTTTAAAAATAAATAATCCTCAATTCTGAAATAGTTCCCGCTAAGGGTACCAAAGGAAAGAGTACGGAGGCTTTACCAGAAGGTCCAAGAACTTTTAGATAAATCAGTGAAGAGAGATCGATCACTATATTTTTGTCCATACTGTCGTGAATTTGCCGAAGTTTCAAGCTTCCGCTATTAATCGCAACAAGATGCCAATCCGTGCGCTTCAAAATTAGTTAAAAGACTGACGCAATAATGCAGAAAACAAACCCTTACAGCTTTGGTTCATACATCAGAATTATTAAATAGTAAAAAGTCATTACGTTGGGTTTATAACATGTCCGAACAAGTAATTTAAAAGAAGTGTTATAACACAAAAATTGAGATTCTTACCCAGGAGCCAGGGTTGCCTCTCACCATCCACATAAGTCTCGCACAACTTTCTTCGTAATAGGAGAATACTCCAAATGAAAGCATCATGGTATGACCCTGGATATATGGCTTCTACGAAACGTTTTGCTGAATCGTGATCACAAGTTCAAAATTTAATACAGAATTGAGTTGAAAAATATATTTCCAGGCACAACATGAGAGCTAAATTGATGAAAGTCCCGAATTATTGCTTGGTGTAATATTTCAATGGCATTTTGAAAATGTTCAACATTACAACTTTGTACAGTTGAGTTCGGTTGGTGACTCGATCAAATCCAGTCGACTTCTGTATTGCGCAATTTTGCTCGACGAGACAGAGACAAGTGTCGAGTCGAGTAGCTCGACTCGATATCTATAATTGACCCCGAGAATAGACATTTAGCTTTTAGTATTCACTTTCTCTTCATTTGATTTTATTCATTTTTTCTACATCAGATTTTTACTGTTAAGATTAATTAAAGAGAACTCAAAATTTCAACCGCTCGCGACGTAAGCCGATGAACTTCTGAAAAATAATAACTTCGCTGCGCACCTCGTGCGTGCCAAAATGCTTTTGAGCATGTGACACGATGCGTTGCCAAACTTATTGCAGTAGCTGGTCGGGAGCGAAAGTTCACTACACAGTAAAACTTCGAGCTGTCAGAATGCAGTACGAACAATATCCCTTCGGCCGGGAATTTTCATATCAATTTATTATTTTGATAACAGAAAAAAAAAACACCCGTATATAGTATGGATTTTTTTAATTTTCCCAATTTACCTATCTCCCCCTTACTATATATATTAACTTATATGACATTGTTTATTCATTACCATTACCATTCTCCACATTCCATTTACATACTTCTTTCATGATTAATAAATAAATAAAAATAGTTTTTACCTAAAAGGTTACATATACTTTTAATTATTATGTCTTATTTGTCCAATTATCATTTTGATCCTTTCTTCTCCTCTTATGATTAAGAAGTATCTAGTGCCAGGAATACAAGAAGCTGTAACGGAATCTGTGGTATGCCTTTGCACTTATTACTGAATGTATTTTTCATTTCCGGTTTGCAAATGGACATTTTACCAAATCTAAGCTGATCTGATTCGTGCAGCGCTGTGTGCCATTTGGCTTGTGTCTGATTTTACAGTTCAATCTTAGCCATTCCTTTATCATATCTCACAATATAATTAAATTTGATAATATTGTTTTATTGATTTTACTTCAAAGATTATTTAAACATTACTTATTGTTTTTTTATGTTCATTTTACTCCCTTTCAAATAAATCTTCTCTGCTTTCCTAACTCAGGAGTAATAACTATTAGGCCAGCAAAAATAAAAGCGGATTGCTGTTGTAACATGTAGCGTTAATAAATCTAGCTATAGATTTTCGTAGATTTCGATCATTTTGTAAATATAATTAATAATAAAAATATCGCAAACACAAAACATGCCCATCCCTACCTCGTCAAAGTAAAAGCCCCTGCAGCAGAAAGCAAACACTAGCACTGTCAAAATTGTCAATTATTTGCTGTTGACAACCCTAAAATACCATCGTCGTCGTCAGCGACGAACGGAAGGAAAAGCAAATAGCAGCAAATTTTAGTCGAAGTTTTAGGACGATGGTTCATGGTCCACTCGGGAATCATCTCGTCATTCGCAGTTCGTCGTCAGCTCTTACTCACACCGGGTCGTAGTTTCATCGCTGCTACAGGTGAAGTGATCTTTGGAGCACTGCAAGTACGTAGTAGCATAGTACCTCGTGGTGTACGCAAACTCAGCGTCCCGAAGGTGAATCATCATTTTATGCTACAGAGCGTAGAATACAAAGGAAACATCACACGTGTGACCACAATCTCGCCAGATACTGTAGCATTGGAACGGCGGAAATACTTCGAAAAATCGAGGCAAACACACATGGTGAACGCAGGACTCGAGACCAACCAGTGGCGACGAAAAATCCGTCGAAATCGCTCGTGCAGCTCAGACACGTAGGATCCGGAAGCTCCATAAAAAAATCGGTCATCGCACGTGTACGGTTGGGAAGAGGAACAGATACTACACGTGACTCCACGATTCGACGGACACATTTCAGGTGGCGCACGGCGTTGCACAACAACTCCACTTCAGCTCGAGCCAGGAGAGCCCCACGACCGATCGTGGCGTGCTTTCCACCTCGGGAGGCACGTGGAAACCATGCTCTCAGAAGACAGCAGTGCACATCAAGGAAGACGGTAACGCAGCTATTACGGCTCAGAACACCGGGGATTTCGGAGAAGTGTCCTTAGAGCACGGAGTACATGTATCGTTCGAGGGATGGCGGAAAAAACGACAGGTTGTATGCAGTACACGGGCCCGTGAGTACGTAGCAATAGAAATGAAAGACCAGGGAAGAAGAAAAGAAAAGGTATATACATAAGTAGTCAGAGAAAGGAAAGTGATAGAAAGAAAGGAAGAGAGCTAGGAAGGAGATTAAAATGCATAGAGATTGAGTATTGGAAACATTGTTGTTGTGCTTTAGTTTTGGGTTGCGTTGAGCTCTTCTTCTTCGACGATGTCGCTTCGATCGAAGTAAAAAGTCTACTTGTTAAATTGGCGCCCAACCAACTAAATATTTGTTCTTGTCGTGATAGACGATAAAATTTTATAGTTTTATCAGTATTTTGTTGGATTTGCGACTCTGCTTTCTAATATATTCTCAAGATGGATTTTTCACATTTAACCGATGAGGAGATCTCGTACGAATTAGCCCTAAGACACGTACACAATCTCGCTCCTACGACTCATCGCAATAAAGTGATCAAAACTGAAGGCTCTAGCTCAGGAGGAAGCAATACGATTCTTTTCACACACCAGCTCGGATCACGTTCTTACTCCTGATATCAATCTGGAAACCTGCCAACTCAGGGTTCAAGAGCTAGAGCAATCAGTAGAAGCTGCCATCCGCGCTCCAGAATGCAATATTCTATCACAAAGTCGTTCGCGACTTATGCATTATTACAGCAGACTGTCAATCACAAATCCCCCCGCATTTCTCGTGGATGCTAATGCGCAGCTTCTACAAAAGGTGGAGGGGATGCTCAGGAATATTAACAGCGCTCAATCCAATTCAGTGAATAACACAAGTGGTGATAGTGGTATTGCAGGACGGTCACAACAATCAACCATTACTTTACCCAGTCAGCAACAGCAGCGTTGGCAAGAAACTGCAACAAAAGGTAGTGAGGTAGACAGTATAAAGCTTCAACAATCAGAGCCCGAAGGTGCAGTCGGAGGATCTCCGCTCATGAATGCTCCTGCCAACGTCACATCACATCAGGCGACGGTTGGGGAGAACGAAAATCTGCTACCACTGTTGCCGAACATCACACCATTTCACACAACACAAGGTGGTATATACCCAGAACAATACGCCCCGTCCAACCATAGAGGTTTTAGTCAATAACCACCGTAGGCAATTAGGGCCACAACAAAACGTCAGGAAGGACAAGGAATCCGGAGGCAGATAGCGAATGATTTCGTGGGGTCTCCGTTGTGTACCGCACTACCTCACAGGCAGTAGATCAGACACGCGGCTTAGAACAAAGCAACAACAATCCGCAGCAAGAGAGGCATAGATACGCTTTTCATGCTCTTGGAACCAAGCTCTGCTGCTCCAATGGTACCGAACCGAGTTGGTCATTCATCGCAACATCCTTCACGCTTTGGAAGAGTTCATGCAGTAGAAGTGGAGGATTTATACGAACCAGTCTCTTTAGATCATCGATCGCACGGAAACATTCCGGAAGACGAGGAGGAGTCCTGGCGGTACAAGATAGAACAACTGTCAGAGCAGGTAAATGCGATGAAATTGCAATACGACAAGAGAAATCCTAGAGTGAATTCCACTTCACAGCATCAACAGAGAGTGAGCATAAGGTCCCAGCATCAACAACAATGCAATGATCAGCAAGAAAATTTGCAGCAAAGTTCGTATCAACCTTCGTACCGTTCGCAGGAATCGAGGATCTCAGATCCGCAGCAACCACAACAGCTTGCAGGATCGCAACCACGAGAACAACAACAGGAGGTACCGATCGATCCAAGGCGTTTAGTGCTGATTTGCTGGAATTGTGATGAAGAAGGCCATCGATTTAGGGATTGCAGAAGCCCCAAGCAATTTTCTTTTGCTATCACTGTGGAAGAAAAGGATTCTTATCAGCAAACTGCCCGAATTGTCGTTTAAAGATGGGAAACGCTGTGGTGGGGGGGGGGGGGAGGGGGGTAGCACTAGAAGAGACGGAGTCTCCGCCTCAAATAAATTATCTTTCAGAATACCCGGATGCACAACATCTTAACTCAGTCATCATTAATCTAGATAACGACAACCGACCCCATGCAATCATTCAAGTTCTCGGTAAGGAGTTAACAGCGCTATTGGACAGTGGAGCAAACTGCTCCCTGTTGGGAGGTCGGCTTGCGGACATTGCCGAGGTGAACATCCGATATGCTATTTTTCACAGAAACTGTCATCGTCTGAACGGAAATACTCGGTGACAGAACGAGAATGTCTGGCAGTTATCCGTGCTATAGAGAAGTTTCGGGGGTATATCGAAGGCGTTAAGTTCACAGTGTACTGCGATCACGCAGCCCTGAGCTACCTTCGATCAATGAAGAACCCAACAGCATTGATGAGCCGCTGGTTACTACTTTTAAACGCCTTCGATTTCGACATCAAGTACCGTAAAGGCAGTTTCAACACCATTCCAGATGCTTTGTCGAGGATAGTGTCAGCGATACCCGCCAAAATACCGTGGGAGCTCATATCAGTGGATTTCGTAGGACTGTTGACTCGGTCTAAATACGGGAACACAATCATGCTAGTTATTGTGGACTGGGTTACAAAATACGTAATCGTACACGCAATGAGGAGCGCAGACTCTAACAAGATGGTGCAGTTCCTGCAGCAAGAAGTTTTCCTATCCCCGAATCATTCTTTCGGACAACGGAAAGCAGTTCTGCTCGATAGCCTTTAAGTCACTGCTATCTCGCCACAAGATCATACATATGAAAACCGCATTCTATTGCCCAATGGTGAACAACGCGGAGAGAGTGAACCGCGTATTAATCACTTGCATCCGTGCATTGATGGATGAGGACCATCGAACCTGGGATGAAAATCTAGCAGCAATTACGGCCGCCATCAACGGGGCGAAACATGAAGTCACCGGAGTCAGTCCGCACTACGCTAACTTTGGTAGGGATCTACTGCTACATACAGATCTCTATACACAGCAGGCTCTCAACATCGCAGACGACGCAAAGGTAGCGCAGGACTTGCGGCTGTCATCCATCCATAGAATTCAGGATTTCATCCGACAACGTCTCGAAAATAACCACGAGAAGACTAAGCAGAGGTACAATCTCCGGACCGGTACGCGTACGGTCACATTCAAAGTGGGTGATTTGGTGTGGCGTAGAGCATTTAATCTGTCGTCGAAGGCAGATCAAGTGAACCAGAAGCTGAATCCGAAATTCATTCCTGCCATCGTGAAGGAGAACCCCGGAACTAATCTGTACATCCTGGAGGACGTTGTTACGGGGAAACGCGGTCGTTTTCACAGCAAAGACATCAAAGCTGATTAAATTAACATGACCAAGCTATGTACGCAGCACCTGTCAGCTGCCAACGAATGGGGTAACACCAAAAACACACGTAACTGATAGGCGCAGGCCCAACAACAGCATTACGAAACCTTGCCATCCGTGTAACGATAAACAGCACCTTTACGTAGCCCGGAATGCTGCCTCTTTTAGGCGTGGGAGATTGGACCCTTGAAGACAGTAGGGGGACACCAAATACCATCAATGCGTTGTCAGTGATTGGGCACAATCGGGTAGTCTTCCCTCAGAGAGGAAAGCCTACAGCGGGCGTGCCGTTTGTCAGGACCGTGGTAGGTATTGCGGCAACACGCCGTTGCCGGATCAAGACAAACCGAGACTATCACCCAGCTATGTCCACAGGATATTCCTGTTAACTACAACAACGCAAAATACCGCATCGCCGTAGGGATTCGTGCAGCTACAACTCAGACGTGATAAGCATCAAATACCTTCTTCGTCATCAGGTCCAGCAATCAAGACTCGGGAGACATCGCATTATAGGCGTGGCAGACTAGGACCCCGTAGCACAGTAGGGTGGCCCTAGACAGCATACAGCGAAAGCAAAGGACTTCTTCGCCATAATTTGATTCAAAACGTAGTACCATATTAAATACCTCTAACCACATATGACCAGCTATGAGCAGTACCAGCTACGAAGAACAGAAAACGCCACGAATAGTTAATTATATTCCTGAATTCGTATCGACAGCAGACAGTCTGTTTGTTCAGTGCAGTCCATCAAAACAATATAGAGTCAGGTAGTAGCCAACTGGGGGTCGTCATGAAAAACGGGTGCACACCCAAATCCAAAGGAACGCGACCAGAGGGCGCGGTATATCCCTCTTTCTGGGCTCACGACGACGCAGGAGACTAAATACCTCCCATCCTAAGTAGGTTACTAACCACATACAAACCAACCAAACCATCACATGTAAATAGCTTCTTGTATTATGTAGCATCAAGATTTGTTTAGCAAAATAACAAATCAAGATCTAATTGCGTGTTTCACCGCAGTGCGTGGAAGGTTTAGAGAAGCTGGGAGTAGAACTTCGTCAGAGACAGTTTTGCCAAAACTTCGTTGGTGTTGGTCACTTTTTCATTTACCAGAACCAGCTGGTGCAACTTAACGTTCGTTTGAGAGGAAAGATGTCGCTGCAGTTTTTGGCGAGCAATTGGCTCGCGATATTTCGTTTGTTTTATTATTTTGTCAATACTCGTGGAGGTCTACTCCACAAATTAAACGGAAGGAAAAGCGAAAAGCAAATTTTAGTCGAAGTTTTAGGACGATGGTTCATGGTCCACTCGGGAATCATCTCGTCATTCGCAGTTCGTCGTCAGCTCTTACTCACACCGGGTCGTAGTTTCATCGCTGCTACATGTGAAGTGATCTTTGGAGCACTGCAAGTACGTAGTAGCATAGTACCTCGTTGCATTTCAGGATAAACCGAATGAAAATCGTATATTATAGATACAAATTCCTGTAGTATTTTTCATTTGCATAAATATATACACCATTATATTCATGGGAATGGGAGGGACCTGGGAGGGAGAAGCAGACTCAAAAAATGTGAGTGTCAAGTGGAGCCAGATTTGAGCTGTCACAAACTGTCAAGTGAAGCCAAGAATAATAAAATATCAGTGAATGAAAAGTATTGATATTGTATATACAATATTTTCTTGCTTGAAAATAATTTGAACTAATTTTTTTCGTGTTTTCATTCTGAAAAGGAAATTTGCACTTGTTGGTGTTAGGCCTATTTTTTGATAATACCAATTTGTTATAATGCCTAAACATTCATTCTTGTACCCACGTCATAACTATACGGGAAGAAAATCTGCAAATGTTGCTAAGGGTCTTGTTAAAATTACCGATTACTTGATAACTTGTGAAAATACACTTGATCATTTTGATCATGAAATAAATTTAAACTATAAATTTTAATTAAACGAAAAGAGTTGTATTATGCAAACTAAAAAAAAAGAAAAAAAGATTATTGTTTTTTTTAATTTTAAATTTTTTTATTGTATTGTTGTATTTTTTTTATATTTTGATATTGTTTAAATTTTTAATATAATTATTTAGATTATATTGGATTATATATTTTTATTTCAATATTTTGGATGTTCAGATTTAGGATAATTAATTTTGTGATAATTATATGGTTTTGTTGATTTTAATGATCATTTTAATAATAATGATTGTGAAAATTCTCTTTGTGAAATCCAAGATAACCATCCACATAATGATTTATTTATGATGAATATTAATATTGTAGTAAGGTGATAATTATAATGATTATGATTTTATTGTTATTATAATAATAATGAATATCATTGGGTGATTATTTTAAATATGCGTATTATTTTATTATATTAATTTTTTTATCATACAGCATATTTTGGTTGTTGTAATATTTATATTAATTATAATAATATAATGAATATTTTTATGACATATAAGGTGAAATATGATGTTTAATACTACTACCATAGTAATGAAAATTATATTTATTATTATTATGATTAGTATTATAAAAATTATTAAAATTATTCTTTTAAATATTTTTACTATTATTTTATTAAAATTATAATTATTTATATTATTAATTTGATTAATCAAATAATAATTATCATTCAATTAATAATATATTTTATAATATATTTTATGATTTTGATCAAAATTTTATTATTATTACGTTATTATATATGATTAAATATTCTATGATTTTATGTTAATTCTGTTTTTAATTTGTTTAATGTTTTTTAAATTCTGTTTTATTATAAGAGATTATCTATAATAATGTATTTTTATTATACAAATATTATTTTGATCATTTTATTATTATTGATATCATGCATTAACAATGTTGTAATAATAGTTTGAATTAAAATCATAATTAAAATCTTTATCTTTATAAAAGTCATAATAATATGAATAACGTTTATTTTAACAATTTAACAATTATATCAAAAATATGAATATGGTTTTTATTGTAATTAATATTCAAATTAAAATATACACAATGATTGTAACAAAAATTATAATAATGGTTAGTCAATTCTGATAATAATAATAATTATTATTAAATTAACGTTAGTATTAACAAAGAAAAGTATAGCACTATATATGAAATAAGTGATCAAAATATATGTTATTATTATTTTTTATGTTGGCTTAGAATATTATAATTATTATAATTGAAACTAATATGAGCTATGATAACAAGTATAACGATTTTTATTATTATTCCTCATATGATTGTTTTAATTAATGTCATATGTGTTTTTCATAATTTTTATTGAGATTATTATTACTATTTTGATTCTTTTAATTTTTAAAATAAGTAAAGTTATAATTTTTACTTTCAATATTAGAAAAACAGTAATTAATAATCATAGAATAGTTAAAATAAAAATTATCATTGTTATTTTATTGAGAATATAAAGAATACTTATTGTGACACTTGTTTTTATTGTTCATTGTTTTACACTTATGTTCATTGTTTTTATTTTTGTAACTTTGATTATAATTTTTTGATTGTTATTGTTAAAATTTGTGTTTTAATAATAATCATCATAATAATTGTAAATATATTATGATTTTAATTAGCTTTGTTATGATGATTTTTATTAGTATTAGCATTATAGTTATTATTAATTTTATTATTTTTATTATTCTCATTGTTCTTATAGTTATTATTTTAGTTTTTGTTATTATTTTCATTATTATAATCATTATCATTATTTTTAATATGAATTTTTATTTATTAATTCGTTTATAAGGTGTAAGGATTATTATGAATATTAAGATTAAACCCTGAACCGCTTCAATAAATCTCCCTGTCCTCTAAATCCAGTGTTGATATGAATTCTGAAGGCCGATTGAGTTCCTTCCTCACTCCCTGGTTCCGATTGTGCTTCGAGCTGTTCAACAAAAGAAGCAGATTCGTTCCCGACGGCTTCTTAATGCGCATCAAAGTCCCCTTCATCTACTTCGTCTTCAGATGGCATTCATTCGGGCCCCACTGCAAGAATTTCTGTTGTCTCATAGCCCAGCCGACAGAGTTCTATCCATTTGGATTTTGTAACATCATCACTGGAAAAACGCAAAAATCAAAATTCCGGGGAGTTATTGCTGTCTCGGCCATTATGATTGTTATTTCGATATTCTCCCATACGCGAAATAACGATCTATGATGATGTTGCTTAAGAAGGAAATAAATTCTCATCACCACGAGGAGGAGGCTAGCAAAAATTGGTGTCCACTCCTGGAGCCTCATGGTGATGACAAACTATTTCTTTCTCAAGCAACACATTATTTAACTTTACGATTCATGTTGAACGACTTTGAAACGCCTACGACAGCCTGCAACCAGCTGCAAAAATCGAAACGAGCGAAACCTAACTGATTTGTGAGCAAATATTTCTCGACACCATGAAGTCATGTGACGGTAACACATAAACATCAGAGACACGCCGAACAAAAACTACTGATTTAAACAACAGTTTTCTTGATTATGTTAGTGTGTTGAAAATTTTCATGACCAATATCGATACTCATTCAATACATTGTATGTGTAGTATTTGTTTCTCCCTCCCAGGGAGGGACCATCAGGGCACCCGATTGAAGCACTCTGGATGGGGAGAGTGGGAATGCCAACTCCCCATTGCTAACAGCTTGTGAATAGAGGGTTGGGTCTTCTTCCCGCCCATTGGTGCATCCTCATGTTAGATAGCTCGCTCTTTTGACCAATTCTAGGGTTTTTTTTTTCATTAGGGCGAATCTACAATTGAGAGATTCTCTCCGGGCTCGCTCTCTTTCATTCATGACAGCGCCATTATAAAACTTTCGAGGCATGCTTTAGTACAGATCGAAACAAAACAGTGCTGGCTAGCATACTCTACAAATAGTAGAATGAAAAACGTAAAGGTGATTGATTTATGAATGAAAGAGAGCGAGCCCGGAGAGAGACTCTCAATTGTAGATTCGCCCTAATGAAAAAAAACCCTAGAATTGTTCAATCATGTTGTTGGAAGGAGATTCTTTATATCCCTGTGGAAACGTATAAGTGATGTTTTGGCCCTTCATACAATGACATGATTAGGATAATCAGTGGTTATTAAAGCTGAACCAGGTCTAACAGAGAGGAGAGCCCATTGCTGTCGGACTTAGTTTCCCACAACCTCATGACTGTTCACAATATTAGCTTAGCATTTCCGTCACAGAATGTCAAATTTACTCTGGCGAAGAGAGGTTATGTTCCTCGTGCATGAATCCTTATTCTTCTAGCAAATTCAAATCTGCCACTCGTTATTGTCCATGCATCATGCAATCGATAATAAAGGAAACTCTATCAAGCGCTAGAAGAGCTCAAACGCATCAAGCATCAAACGTTCAATCAAACAAAGGTGCTAGTGCTAGCTGGAACTCATGTCTCTAAGGAAGCTGGAGAATGGGTCATAAAGCTTTTATCATTGCAAATAATATTTCATCGGTTATCTGCTACTTGTCTGTTTTTATATCGCCCTGCCTAACCAAGTACTAAAGCTATTAAGACTGGAAACAACTTCAAAACACAAACCCACATACACACACATTAACTGCATATTCTAAGGCATACTTTAACTCTTTGATTTGTTGTGGAAGGTCATCATGGCGATATCTTTAAAGCATTATAACCCGTAAAGTAAATTAACGACAAAAGTGGTTCAAATATTGCTTGACATACAGCAATATTAATTTAAAAAAAATTCTCATTGTCATAATTTCCTGAACGTCATTAAGATAGCCATCTACAGATACACGTTTCGCGCCCGATAAGGAAGACCATCAACCATTATTTTCACAGTTAAGACCGTGCGCTTGGTTCTTATCGCAATATGCTGTAAATTTAAGCTTAATCTGTGAGCAAATTTGCCGATCGCACGTTTGAACCGGAGACAATTTCACGATTCACTCATTTGGATTCGCCCGAATAATCCGAAAATGACGCAACGGAGCATTAATCGCACTCACTCTCATTCATCAGCATGTATGCGGGGCACGACCAACAGTGAAAGAAAAGTATCGCCTAAAAGCAGCTTGAGCTGCTCCAGTTTTCTTTAATTTTAATGGTCCCTCCTGAAATCCTCGAAATGTTTTCCTCGCGGTTTAATTTAATTCCCACCCACTTTCTGTAACGCTCATTTGGTGTAATGATTTTTAACAGCAGATAATTATTTTTGTAACGACGATGAACACGCTAAGTTGAGCTGTATCCTCGAAGCTATTAAGTTTTTGATCTCCGGGAATTTAGGAGAAAATTTTACATTTTGACTCTTGCTATAATGAAGGCAAATTTATGAGTATATGTATGGAAATGGAATGCCAGATATTTAGTACCCCGATTAAATACAAAATAGTCAGTTTGTAAATTTGAATTAGTAGTGGAACTTAACTCCTACATTTCTGATAGTGGTAAAAGAAAGGTTCAGAGGCGGTTTGTGCCTTTTAACTGTGATGTAATTGCTGGTAGGGTGACATTTTCGATTACAAGAATCGCTCGGAAAACTTGCGAAAAATGCAGGTTAGAGTTCCAATACAGGCTTTTTTTTAATAAGGTTTAAAAAGCTCCAAAAGCCTGGCCTGTTGTCTGTTTGGCACGGTGTGGGACTTACTAGAGCGGTATTGGGACTCGCCTTCGTGCTCAACTACTAAAAATAGTTCTTATTCTCCGTTTGCCTTCTCCTACGGGACCATGGTTAAGCGACTACTGGGGGGGAGGGGTGCTCGTCTGTACTCGTGCACTTCACTTATCGACGTGTACCGATGTGTAATAGCCGACCGTCATTAAGTCCCCCCGCCCCCCTACCCTCATTCCCCCCCCCCTTTTCCACCTTTCATTTTCATTTTCCCCTTTCCCCACTCTCCCATCTCTCCCCTCCCGCCCTCCACCCCCCCTCCCCCTCCCCCCAACCCCCTCCCCCCCCCCCCCCTCCCCCCCCCCCCCCACTCCCCTCAATCTTTCCCCCCCCCACCCCCCCCCCCAACTGTTTCCCCCCCCTCCGCCCCTCCCGCCCCCACAATCCCTCCGGACCGACTCCTCCTCCCTTTCTCCCTCATAGGTGCCATCGGTCCGTTTGGCGGTATGACTTCCAGTTCGCTGGCCCCCCGACGACCACAACCAGTGGTTGCTTTGCACCGGTCCTTCCTTTTCCCTCGCTCGATTCTCCTTTCCCCTGCCCCTCTTTTTTTTTTGTTTTGCCACCTCTCCGACACTTTCCCCCGCCCCCAGCGCCGCCCTGTCCTAGGCGGCGCACGCGCGCTTGTCTCTTCCCTCCACCCTCCCGGCAGCCGCCGCCCGGCCGGAACGGGCGAGAGTCCCCCTCCCTCCCCCACCCCCCCTTTGGAAGGGCGGGGGGCCTCCTCTCTCCCGCCCCCCCCCCCCCCCCCCGCCCTCCCCCCGGTTTTCTGCGATTCCCCCCGATTTCTGATATCTCTTCGCTGATAGCATTCAACGTCCTCGACCAGGGTGATACAAATGGACATCATGCCAGCGATAACGCATACTGCCTCCGAAGAAAATGTTCTATGATCGCTCGCGACTCGCATGGCCATGAGTCGGAACACCCTGTATAGCTTCCCACTATTACGCTAAGTATTCAGCGCCGCTTTCGCAACATTTTAGCAGGCGCGCGTATTTGTGTGTGTGTAAGTGTGTGTGTGTGTGTGTGTGTGTGTGTGTGTGTGTGTGTGTGTGTGTGTGTGTGTGTGTGTGTGTGTGTGTGTGTGTGTGTGTGTGTGTGTGTTGTCCAACGTCCACCATCCGGCTTTGTTTTTTATGGCAAAAAAAATTGCAGTTTAATTTACTGCTGTCTACTGTTTGATAAATTCTTTGTCCAGGAGTCGGAAGGTGATTGCGTTCAATTGTTGTTTTCAATCACAAATCGATAGGAAATTATTGCTGCTGTTAAGTCTTCATTTAATGTGGCAAGCGGTTCCCTATGATGCTAAAGGATGCATTTTTGTCTCTACAGGCGCTGCACCAATACAATCCTATCGCCTTTACAACATGCAGTTCGGTTTCCACAAAGGCAGGCCCACAGTGGATGCATATCCGAACGTTGTGGAAGCTGCGGAGACGGCACTGACAAACCCGAGAAGTAGAAATCACTTCTGCGCGGTGGTCATCCTTGTTGTGAGGAATGCCTTCAACAGCGCTAGCTGGGAAGCAATCGCCCATTTGTTGCACAGCATTTGGGTCAATGAGTACCTCTGTAAAATATTAAGGAGCTAGTTTCAGAACCGAACGCTGGTCTACGAGACTGAAAAGGGAAAGAGAGAAAAATGACAGTCTCAGCGGGCGTTCTTCAGGGATCCATTCTTGGTCCGATGCTGTGGAATGCGATGTACAAAGGAGCGTTAAAGCTGAACCTTCCCAGGGGAGACTTCCAAGAGTCAGTTGTGATCTTGCATGCAAAAAATGGACGGTTTAGTGAAGAGACAATCCAAGTCGTGCGCGAAAAGTTGAAGCGCAACATGGCTCACGGTCAGAACTTCATACGCCGAGGAACTCTCTGACGGAGTACGGTAGATCCGCCGACGGGGACTATTCGAGAAGAGCGTGAAAAGCTCGGGGGCCAAATGGCTCACGGTCGCTGAATGGTGGCAGTTAAAGTAAGTTATTAATGGTTTATTGAAGAGAAAGTTCGAGTCATGCGTGAAAAGTTGAAGCGCAAACAAAGCTTTCTACGCCGGGGAACTCCCTGACGTAGTAGGCTAGATCCACCGTTGGGGACTAGACCGAGTAGTCCGAGCGTAACGTAGCATCGATGATAGTTCGTCGGGATGCCTGCAAACCGGAATCAATGCACCGGTTTCGGGAGAACATCCGCCGTCGGTGAAGATCTCCGTCGGAGTAGACTAAGTCCCTGGGGACTATATTGAGTAGACCATGAAGTAGCATCGGTAAATGGTCGTCGGTTACGGAAGATCTTCCACCGCTAGGGAAATTTTCGTCGAAATAGGGTAGATCCATCGCTGGGGACTATCGGACTGGAGTGCGAAAAGCTGGAGGGCCAAATGACTCACGGTCGGTTTCGAGAGAAATTCCTCCGCAGGGGTTTCCTCTGTCGGAGTAGGGCTGACCTACGGGGACTGCCTGAATAGAAGGGTGGTGGGTTGCTGAATGGCGATAGTTGAACAAAGTAAGCAATGCTACTAACATTATGGGTCGCTGAATGGCGACAGTTAATTAAACAACCAACTGACACCAATGAGCTTGGCATGATGGCACGATACATGATATAGCTGGAAGTCAACTGACTTCAAGGCAGGTCACCGAAGGGCGAATAGAAAGGAAGTAACTAGCTACTAATAGGAGCATGAAGTGGTGCGCACAGCACATATCACCTCTCCTTCAAAGTAATGCCGTAAGGTGAAGTCGGAGGGGAATTCAGGTGAAAGGGAACCTAGGAGAGTGTTTTTAGTGGTTAAGCACACAACTGAATCCAGCACAGAGTCAAATCTGTTACAAGCTTGCATGAGCATGAACAACATATCACATCAGGCCAGTCTTTAAAATATTTTTAAACTCCTAGATGCATGAGCAAAAACACACACATTGGTTTTTAAAATAACACAGGCACATTGCTTCCAGTTCGAGCTCTAAACGTTTCTGGTAAGAACTATTTTGCATTTTGTAGATGCTTAGTTAATTCTCAAAAGTATTTTCACTAGGGCCCAACTGACAAACGTAAACAATGACTTTTTTTTCGCGAATTTCTAGTAATTGAAAACTCGCCTAATCAATCAACCACAATCATTTTGAAGAGGAAGAGTTCACCTATCCGATAGAGTTGGAGGCTTATATGGGTAACCTTTGTGCCGTTAGCAATTTACGGAAAAAGCCATTGTTTACGTTTTTAAATCTTTGTCAAATTTTCATTTGTTCACTTAAGCCGATACCTTCACTTCCAGTAATTTCGTGAAGTGCACTAGAATACCAATTCAAGAGGATTTAGCCATAATCAATTAGCTTCCAACGAAAATAAGTTGTTGTACGAGCTTCATGAGGAGCTACATGTACAGCACAGACTTGTGAACAAATTTGACAAATGTGAGACACGACGCGAAAAAATGGATTGCTGTTTTAACCCCTCAGGCCTAAATTTTTCCAAGCGTTATGATACAAGCAATTTGGTGTATTCTGATTGATTTGGTGCTCAATATCATAGAAATGATTGAAAAATGTAGGAAATATATATTTTTTTTTGAGATGTGCTAGGTCGGCCAAACTGTCCTGAAGTTCAGAACTGAAGATCTACAGTTGTAACAGTAGCTTTATCCGCTAAACAAAGTTACGGTATATATTCAAATATATCAATATCAAATATGCCCATCAAATGAATATATCAAATGAATGTCCTGGAGGACCAACAGACATTATGACATAATCTTGGGATATTCTAAGTCATACAAACCAAGAACAACCAACCGAGTAGGGACGGATGAGGCCATACATACCCGGGCCGGACACATACCATCCACCGACCCGAAAAGAACCACCCGCACCCCCCTACGTTACACCAACCCCACCCCCCCCCCCCCCCTCTTCCCCACATTTTTTAACAGTTAGCTAACATACCGGGCCGTGTAACAGTGTAAAAATAGGGTAAAGAGTTTTCTTACGCCCTTGCCTATCTACATAGAAAAAATTTTTCCACTCCATTTTCAAAAGACGAGCCCAGAGAATTTTTCCCGCCAAACCAAGCCCCGCCGATAATAAGTAATGTTATGAACCGTACCAAAATTTTCAATGAATCCTTTGGAGGCCAACAGACATTATGAGATAATCATGGGATATTACAAGAAAGAAACAACAAACAACAGAAAGAGGACAGACAAACACACCCGGACAAACACATACAATGAACAGACAGAAAACAACCACCACCACCAACAAACCCCAACCCCCCCCCCCCCCACACACCCACTGTTAATATAATAACAACAGCCCCGCGTGCGAAAAATAGGTAAAGAGTTTCTTCCTCCATCTTACAACATAGAAAAAATTTCCATCCCTTATTCAAAAACTGAAACCCGAGAAAATATCTCAGCATAACAAAACACACGATAACAGTATGTTATGATACGTAATCAAAAAATATCAAAAAACCTTGAAGCCAACAACATTATGAGATAATCATGGGATATTCTTACTTACCTTACCAATCAGACCAAGGCCGGTGTGGCTTCTGCTGTACACAGAAGTTGTCTCCATTGTAATCGGTCCATGGCTGTACCTCGCCAGCCTGGTGGTCTGCGGAGGGTCAGCAGGTTGCCCTCTACTTGATCAATCCACCTTACTCGTTGCGTGCCTCTTCTTCTTGTACATCGTAGTCGACCGATTTTTGCGATGTGTACGATGGGAGGTTCTCCCAGCAACTGATGCTATTCGTGGTTCATTCGCCTCCTCCACGTTCTGTCTTCCATCTGCACTCCACCGTAGATCGTACGCAGCACCTTCCGTTTAAAGACACCAAGGGTGCGTTGGTCCTCCACTAGCAATGTCGATGTGTCCTGGCCGTAGAGAACTACCAGTCTAATTAATGTCTTGAAGATGGTCAACTTTGTAGTTGGGCGAACTTTGTTCGATCTTAGCGTCCTTCGGAGTCAAAAGTAGGCACGATTGCCAGCCATAATGCGCCATTGTATTTCTCTGCTGGTGTTGTTATCAGCGGTCACCAATGAGCCCAGATACACGAAATCGTCTGCTACCTCGATCTCATCATCGTCGATCTGAACTCGTGGTAGGAGGCTAAGATTGTCTTCTCATGAGCCTCTTCCCTTCATGTATTTTGTTTTCAACGCATTAATCACACGCCCAATCCTACTTAAGCCTGATGTACGTTTCCGCCATCGTCTCAAAGTTACGTGCTACGATATCAACGTCGTCGGCGACGCCAAATAGTTGGACAGACTTCCGTAAGATCGTGCCACTCGTGTCTATTCCAGCTCTTCGAATCACACCGTCCAATGCAATTAAACAACAAACACGAAAATCCATCTCCTTGCCATATCCCTCTCCGAGATGCGAAGGGACTCTAGAGAGTCCCTGATACTCGGACGACACACATCACTTGATCCATCGTTGCTTTGATCAACCGCGTCAGTTTTTCCGGAAATCCATATTCTTGCATGATCTGCCATAGCTGGTCTCGATCGATTGTATCATACGCTGATTTGAAATCGATGAAAAGATGATGTGTGGGCACGTTGTATTCGCGACATTTCTGCAGCACTTGCCGAATCGCGAAAATCTGGTCCGTAGTAGCACGAGCACCCGCTTGGTATTGCCCCACGAACTTTGCAATTGGTGACAGGCGGCGGCATAAAATTTAGGAGAGCAACTTATAGGCAGCGCTCAGTAGCGTGATCGCACGATAATTGCAGCAATCCAGCTTGTCGCCCTTTTTTATAGATGGGACACACTATTCCTTCCATCCAATCCTCCAATAAACATTCCTCCTCCCAAATCTTGGTATTTACCCAATGCAGTGATCTGGCCATTGCTTCACCACCGTTTTTTAATAGCTCGCTTGGGAGTTGGTCAACACCCGCAGCTTTGTTGTTTTTCAACCGACCAATTTCCTCCTCAACTTCCTGAAGGGTTGGGGTCGGGGTCCTGTCATCTTCTGCGCGTGTTCCTAAAACATTGCCGTTCAGGCGCTCGTCGAAATACTGCTTCCACCTTTCAATCACCTCATTCTCTCCTGTGAGAAGGTTACCATCCAGGTCTCTGCACATATCGGCTTGTGGTACGTAGCCTTTGCGCGAGCTGTTTAACTTCTCGTAGAATTTGCGTGTGTTGTTAGCACGGTACAGTGTTTCTATTTCTTTGCGGTCTCGATCTCCCTCTGGCGCTTTTTCCTAAGAGGAATAGAATTTTGCCTGTTCCGTGCCTGTCTATACCGTTACACATTCGCTCTCGTACGGTGTTGCAGCATTCAAACCAGTCATTTTTTCGATTCGGTGCAGAAGTACCTAGTGTCACTATTGCAGTGCTACCAATGGCGGTTCGAATATCAAGAGTAGCTGTGCCAAGCTGCTCTTCCGTTGGTATGGTTGCTTCTAGCTGTTGCGCGTACTCCTGGGCAACTCCGGTTTCCCGTAGTAGCTCATTGTTATGTCGTGTCGTCCGAATTCGACGCGTGTTGTACACCGTCGAGAGTTTTGAGCGCATAAGGTTTGTATCCACATTAATCCGGACACCTTCAAATCATTGTAACTTTTGAAATATTGCACGTAGGAATGAAAAATTTCACTATGGTATAGCTGAGAGTCTATGATGAAAAAGACTATGATTGATGTTTACATTTCATGTTAAGTATTCAAGATGGCGACGAAAGAAAAACAAGTGCGCGAGCGAATTTTGTACGGGCGTACGGCAAATCCTGACTTGTCAATACGGGACCTTGCAAAAACATTGGATTTGCCTAAATCCACTGTTCACGATGTGCTCAAATCATTTTCGGAACGTTTGACGGTGGAGAGGAAACCGAGAAGTGACAAAAACATTGGAAGCGCTGATCCTGTCATGGACCGAAAGGTGAAAAGGATATTAACGAAAAACCCAAATCTCTCCATTCGAACGGTGGCTCGTAAAATAGGGATGTCGCCTGGTTTTGTCCAAAAATCAAAACAACGTTTGGGACTTAAGTCGTTTAAAGAAAAAACAGTTCCAAATCGCAACGACAAACAGAACTTGGCAGCAAAATCACGGGCTCGACGTTTGTACTGCGAATATTTGACGAAGTTTTCATGCGTTGTTATGGACGATGAAACTTATGTCCTGGAGGATTTCAAGCAGCTTCCAGGGCTGGCTTTTTATTCTGCTATGGCCAGAAATGCTACAACTGAGCATTTCAGAACGAAGAAGGCATCGAAATGTTCCAAAAATACCTTGTGTGGCAAGCAATTTGCACGTGTGGCAAAAAGAGTAAATCTTTCGTCACTACAGGCACAATCAACAAGGAGATCTATCAGAAAGAGTGTCTGCAGAAGCGATTGCTACCCTTCATCAAAAGTCACAAAGAAAAACCTTTGTTCTGGCCCGATTTGGCATCATGCCACTATGCTAAAACTGTGATGGAGTGGTACCAAGCAAATCAAGTGAACATTGTACCAAAAACCTCAAACCCGCCAAATTGCCCAGAGCTACGACCAATCGAGAGATATTGGGCTCTGATGAAGCGGAAGCTTTCTGGAAAGAAGCAAGGAATCAAAGACATCAAACACTTCCAGCAAATTTGGACAAAGACGGCTTCTACGATTTCTGAAGAGTCTGTACAAACCCTAATGGACGGAGTTAAGCGCAAAGTTCGAAAATTTTATGCAAATACCGAATAACTATGTTTTGTCTTCACGAATTGTTAAAACACATCCCATGAATCTGAAATAAACAACTACGACGGAAATATAATGCGAATTTTATGTTTTATTCATGTTTTGAGGTGTCCGGATTATTGCGGATACAGACCTTACATACTGCAACTAGGTAGTGGTCCGAGTCTATATTCGCGCTGCGGTAAGTGCGAACGTTGATGATATCGGAGAAGAATTTCCCGGCGATTAGAACATGGTCGATTTGATTCTCTGTTCGTTGGTCAGGTGATCTCAGAGTGGCTTTGTTGATGTCTTTACGGGGGAAGAAGGTACTTCGGACTACCAAACCACGGGATGGCGCAAAGTTCACGCATCGTTGGCCATTGTCGGAATATTCTATGTCATCTAAACTATCCTGGAGTTCAAAACTTAAGAGCTACTGTTGTAACAGAAGCTTTACCCGATATACAAAGTTACGATATGAATTCAATCATATTCGACGAATGTCCTGGAAGAACAACAGACATTATGAAATAATCATGCGATATTCTATGTCATCCAAACTGTGTTGGAGTTCAGAATTTAAGATCAACTTTTGTAACAATAGTTTTATCCACTATACAATGTCATGATATGTATTCAAACAAATTCAATGAATGTCCTGGAAGACCAACAGATAGTATGATCTTGGGATATTTTATAACTTCATAAATTGAAATCTACTGTTGTAGCATCCCAAGATTATCGTCTTATGTATTTTTACTTTAAAAAATATTCACTGAATATGCTTGAATACGTGACGTAACTATGTATAGCCCAAAAAGCTACTGTTACGACCGGAGATTTCAAATTCTAAGCTCCAGGACAGTTGAGATTACCTAAAGGATCGCAACGTTATAAAATAACGACTGTTGATTTTCCAGAAGATTTATTGAATCTGTTTGTATACATATCGTCACCTTATATATTCCAAAGAAAAACTACTGTTACAACTGTGGATCTTGTGTTCTGAACTTAAGGATAGTTTGGATGACATAGATCGTTCCAGTTTATCCCATAATGTTTCTATTTACGTTCGAAAATATTCACTGAATATGGTTGAATACATAACGTAACTTTGTATAGCCTTAAAAGCTATAGTTACTACTGTAGATCTTAGATTCTGAACTCAAGGACAGTCTCTAGGATGAACTAGAACATCACAAAGTTAATAAATAATGACTGTTGACCTTCCAAAAGGTTCATTCAATATGTTTGAATACATATCGTAACCTTATATAGCCCTAAAAGCTACTGTTACAACTGTAGATCTGAAGTTCTGAACTCCAGTACATTTTGGATGACCTAAAACATCTTTGACAAATACAATAATGTTTAAAGTTTATCAACAAGAATTTAATAAAACGTAGGCATATGTACCATATTTTAAAACAACGCTCTACATTATTAACACGTACGTCCCCAACCCCTCTGAGAAAGAAAAATTCAAATTTAAAATTAATGAAACTCCATCGTTAGCCATCGGATTTTGATACGGTTTTTTGCAATATATCACAAAAAATATCCTTGTTTACAGATCTGCACAGGATATTCCGAAAATTTTCGTGATTCCGGATTCCAAGGTGGAAGTACTGGGGTAAGTACCTGTCTAAGGATGGTGGACAAAATATTCTTAGATGCGAAACATGGCATGCGGCATATTAAACATAGTGATTTAGCAAAACTAGGTTATCAGAAGACATTTTTAGGATTACAGACTAACGGGTGTCCACTAAAAAATGAGAATGATTTCAATACTTTTCCATCAGAACAAAAACGGCCGCATAGAAATGTCACTTTAGATGAATGAATCGTTGCACTCTCCAGAAAATTTTCATACACTCTTATTTCACTCTAACATGTTCAGTCGTGTTCAGCATGCCGTCGAAACAGGAAGAACTGCGCGCGCGCGTTGTACAATTCTTTCAAGCGAACGAAGATCGTGGAAAAAAATACACGGTGGACCATTTTTGTCGTGAAAAAGTTCCGGTATCCACCGTATACCGTATCCTGGCATGCATGAGAGTAACCCGGAAGAAAGGTTGCGGCCGTCCAGCGAAAATAATGAATGAGAAAACGCTCCGCTCGCTGCGCAGCTTGTTCAACAACAAGGATTCGGTAAGTCAACGGGAAGCAGCCCGAAAGTTCCATTGTTCGAAGTCACTCATCTGCAAGACGCTAAAGAAAGAAGGAATAGTGTGTAGAAAGAAAACCAGATCCCCAGAGTACACAGATGAGCAGATTCAAACCGTGAAATCCCAATGCCGCTGGATGACTCGGAATTACGGCGGAAAATCTTTCGTTCTGGACGACGAAAGCTACTTTCCTCTTTCGAAGTCTCAGATACCGGGAAACGACCGATTCTACACTAAGGACAAATCTACTACTCCTCCAAAAGTAATGTATAAGTTCAAGCACAAATTTGAATCGAAGGTTATGTTATACATCGTAATATCCGATAAGGGTATTTCGAAGCCGTGGTTCAAACCAAGCGGTTTGGCCATCAACCAGGAGGTGTACCAAAGAGAGTGTTTGCAGAAAATACTCATCCCATTTCTTAAACAACATCACTCGGATGGCAAATACGTGTTTTGGCCGGACAAGGCATCATCGCACTACGCAAAAAAAACGCTAACGTTTTTGGAGAGCCAAAATATACCATATGTCCCAAAAGACCGGAATCCGACAAATTTGCCACAGTGCCGTCCTATCGAGGATTTCTTCGGTCTTTTGAGCTCCATGGTATACAAGGATAATTGGAAGGCCAAGAACACCAAGCAACTTACCAACAGGATCAAAAGCTGCATCCGAAAAATCGATGTGGCTGCCGTCCAACGGTCATGTTCCAGCATAACGACTAAGCTGCGCCGCACGGCGGACCACGGACCATATGACAATATTCACTAAACTTAGTTTGAAGATTTAAGTTGACCCTTTTAATAAAATAAATCAGTTTGAACAAAACTTCACTGGTATTTTTTTCCTGACCCATTCTTTTCGTTCTCATTATTTAGTGGACACCCGTTATACCCCCCAAAAGCTCTAGCTTTTTCCCCCTTAATGCCATTTCAAATCTTTTCCAAAACCTGGCTTGCGACACATTAAACTTTATGATTTTGCAAAAATAAGTCGTGAAAAAACGTTTTGAGGATTTCTGACTATACTGGCCACTTAAGGAGACCCTCCGAAGTCCAAATTCCTCCGGAAAAGTGGCCATACTCAAATCGTTGCTAAAACCTGGCTTGCGACCCATCAAACTTCAGGATTTTGCAAAACTAGGTCATGAAAAAATGTTTTTGGGATTTCTGACCATACTGGCCACTTGAGGAGACTCTGCCGGACCCGAGTTCTTTCGGAAAAGTGGCCATATTCAAATATTTTTATTTTTTTATTTATTTTTTCTTTCGGAACATCTTTTAGGTCTTTAGGCCTGATACTTATATGTTTTTTTTATTTTTCTCAGATTCAGAATTGATGTAGAACAAATTTTCCGGAGACAGTGTACACTTTTATTTAGTCTGTGATTTAATACAGTTTTTTTTGTGGTCATATATGACCCCTTAGGCATGAAGGCTTAAACCCCTGTTTCCTTAGAACCCGATAAGGGGGTGAAGCGAAAACAGCCGCCAAACCTAATTACCTTCTATTTAGATACCTTGATTGTGTAGCAAGTTCAATTATACCCCATTATACCTAGGAAGTCGACACAATTTTCTTCACGAAGCATTCCTAGACCAAACTGGGATTCGACCCCAGCCACCTCCAGCATGGTGTTTTTTGTTTAGCTGCGCTTTTATCGACTACGGTGTCACAAAATGGAATTGAACAACAAGTAGATAAAATGGAAACAGATCATCCGATTCTCATAATTCATCCTGCTGTAAATATCTTCACATGTTTCTCAACTTCAACGACATTTTACTCAATTTGAGAAATAGACTGCACTTCTTCTTCAGTAAGTTAAATGTTAGTTTCGATAAGAGATAAGGCATTTCGATACTCAATTTCATCATGATTTATGTAGATATTTTCCTCGTTTTTAAAATAATTTTATTTGCTTCTTGATTATTATTATTATTCAAGCACTGTTCATGGTTGTTATTATAAATTTACATCTAATGAGAAAATTATTGGACTTTGATGTAAAACGAAAGAATACCAGATATCAAAAGCCGATTATTAATAGTAATCATAGTAGATTACTTCACCATCCACATTACGATGCCGCAGGTTGGATGTCCCAGTTTTTCGAACCCTGTAGATCGGCTTCGTCCGATTAGCACTCGTCGTAAGAAGATGAAACTTACCACCAAGAGCCTCGTAGCCAGCCCCGTTTGCATCGTACTCTCCCAGCATTTCGTCCTTAACATTGACCGACACCTCTTCGACATCCTTTCGACGAGTTGCACCAGCAGTCATCACCATTACCTACAACAACAAAAAACCGTAAATCAATCACGAAATTTTTCTTCGTTTTCATCAAATAATTCGTAACACTCTCACAGTTGGATTCATTGTGTCCATGTGTTCCTTGAGGCAACTTTGCAGCATGTTCAAAAAATAGAGAAATGCCAACAGGGTCAGCGCAGATAGGGCTGCTCCCTTCCCCTTTTTGGGTTTATGCTTGGAGATATGGATCGGAATCGGATGCGGCGGATGAGGTGGATGTGGTGGATGCGGTGGATGTGCTGCTGGGTGGTATTCATATCCTCCGGATGGTGGTCCGTAAGAACTTCCACCATGGCCACTTCCCCCACCGTAACCGGATCCGCTGGGAGGCGGTCCATACTTTGCACCATGGCCTTGGGAACTATCAGCTGCCGAGTATACTGGATACGGCCCGGGCCCTGTCACGGGTCCTCCAGGATGGGATGGTCCGTAGTATGGGTTATAGCTCGGAGTGTACATGGTAAACACAAACGGATGCGGACGGTAAAACGAGAACTGGCGATCAATAGAGACGTTGGATGGAGATTCGAAAACTACTCCCGACGGTGCCGATAGGGAACTGTGGACTGAGCTGACTACCATCGTGACCAAAGCTGGCGACGAGCTTGGATTCTGGAGCGGCTCTTCCGTTACCGTTAGCTTGTACTGAAAGACTAATTTGGGAATTGGGCCTTGAAGGTAGAGCTGCATGTTGTGTGGAGAACGCACGTATGTAATTATGCGAGGTAGCATGGTGTGACGCTGTCGAGTGTGAAGATGCACCGCGTGCTGCTGGTGACATTGAAAATTATGCAGCGTGACCAATGTGACAGTGTGGAGGGTTTGTGGTGTGGTGGGCAGAACGCGATGCATTGTCTGCTGCTTTTAGTTCTCTTATGCTGCTTGTGGTGATTTGTAATAAATATTAAGTGGAACAAGTCCACACTACTGTGAACATGAATTCCCCTAGAATGGCACCACACAAGTTTGTTCCTCCTGGCAGTATAGTTAGATTGCGTAGCAGTGCTGCGAATCAGAAGAATTTTACCATCATTACTGTCAGGTGGCGACAAGCTCCAAGTAAGAAATCTAAATCGACATGAAGTTTTCATAAGGGCCAATGTCGCATCGAGCTCAAATGGAGAAAATCGTGTTTGAAATTTCGTAGTCATTCGTTGAAATGTAATATTTATTATAGTAACACATTTATTTTAATATTATTTTTCAATGGTGCGGTATATATTTATTATCATTGCAAAACTATTTTAATTTTGATTCCTATAATATTTTAATTTTTAGAAACAAAAATAATGTATACGCCCTATTTTTATGTAGGACTACCTTTGCCGTCTAGAAACTAGCCCTTAGACTTTCAGGCAGGAACGATTTCGCCATTTTTGTTGTCGAAAGATGCTTTCGCCTATTTGTTTACATTTCTTTTTTTAGTATTTGCTGATATCGCCCTTCTGAACGCTCGAATGCAAAATTTGCATAACAATAAATATCAGCCAAGGCAGATTTTATGGTAGCGGTACAAAAACCTCGACAAAAACAACCAACAAGACGATGAATATATGGATAAGATCCCTGGCTATGGTGAGAAAATCATTATTTCGGATCTGTTTTTGGAGTAATGAATTAATCGACAGCGCAATGAAATCATTGTTATGATGTATTCAACAAGAGCAGTAATAAATCAACAACATTCAACAGCGCTGGACTTTTTGTGTTGTACCACAACGGGGAGTCAAAATTAGGCATAAGTTGCGCAGAAATAGGCGGTCACAGTAAATCAAACAGCTCCTACGGTCCAGCAAAGTTTTCCTCAATGTCCAGATCACCTTCAAAATGATCAGTTATTTCCGTTTTTGATCGCCTTCCGCGTTTTTTTTGGAATAATTTGTCTCAACAAGGTTTGATAATATGCCTTATTGGAAACAAAATCCATTAGTTTTCGCAGATCTTCCAATTTTTCTTCCGCTATCGGAATGGGTTCGTCTGTGAGAGGAGAGGGAAGATCAACAGGATCTTTTAGATCTCTATTCATGGAGAAACTGGAGAAACCACTATCGCCCAGTTTATACTTGTAATAAACGATACCGGGATTATCCGTTGTGTATTTAAAAGCAGATATATCGTGAAATCGTAGAGTGTCATCATCCACGTTTTTTTTGACACGTTTATAAAAAGCTTCTAGGTTTTTTAAGGCCAAGAACTCACGCTGCTCCATCTCGATAACTGTGAATGGAATTTTTCGGTTAATAGCTGCAATGAAGACCGCCCAATCTCTAGGAGCCTCTATATTCATAGAGCACCTGTTTTTGGCTTTTTCAATTGCTCCGTGGGCCGAATCTACCTCCATGTGGCTGTGCCCTGAGCATATAAACTTATGCTCAATAGACACCTTTCTGCCCTTGCTGATGCACTTTTCGATAAAATACGAAAACATCATGCAAATAACTATGTTATGGTTTTGACCGGCGCAGCGATCGGAATAGTAGATTATCACCTCCACGTGACGATCGATGCTCTCCAGGTCCTTGAGGAGACACGACCCAATTTCCTGTGATCCCTGCCGTGCTTTCGACTCGTCCCATAAGTAGCACTTTACCGTGTTCGCTTCATTATCAGTGGCAAATACAGTTAAATTGTAGGTATACAATTGACGCCGGTAGAATGCAATGCCAGTACTCAGATGCGGCGTCGGCAAACATTTCTGGAGATCAAATGAGGCAGTCCGGCATCGTCCGTCGATTTTCGCCTTTTGCACGTCATATTTCTTTTGGCGATATGCCTCCTGAGTTTCATCAAGATGTTCTTTAACTGTTCAATTTCAGCTCTTTCCTCAGCTCTCGTAGCAAGCTTGATACTAATGGCGAACTTGTCGCATTTGCAACACGTGTCAACCTTAAGCTTTCGAAAGGATATATTCATTCGTTTGAAGATTATTCGATAAGTAGAATAATGTCCGGCCTGTTTGTTGTCTTCCAGGCATTTTGCTTTAAACAAATCGTACAATCGCCTTACAGAAAGGTCTGAGCTCAAATAAAGCTTTTCTGACCTTTCTCGTGCATAGTGTGAGGTATACGCCGGAAATGAGCGTATATGCTGCTGAACATAATCAATATCGCTTTCATCAAGTGCTTTTTTGGATCGATTCTTTGTTCGATAATCGTCGGCACTCACACCAGCACCTATAATTTTCTTATCTGCCAACGTACCGATTTTCTTATCCTTCACGTCAAATGTACTCATAAACATTTCCTTACACACGTGTACCCTACCATTTACGGCAGGTAGGTAATATGCTCTTGTAAACACTCTTCTTGATTTGAACAAAGCCTGTAGAAAATAAGATAAAAATTATGTATTAATACACAGAAATCCAAAGTCTAGCCCCATAGATTGATTTTCAAATAAAATGTATTGAAGTATAACATACCTTTGGTCGGGCAGTTGTTCTAATATACGTCGTAATATACGACACCATCAGCTCTAGTGTATTGTATACCCTTCATTCGCGCAATTTGGGATGCCTTTCGAGGGTTATTTTTTTGTTTCTTTGAAGTCGGATTCTCGGTGTTCAGCTCTTGAAACCCGAGATCTCCGCTTTGCAGTTGAACGTGCATCAAAGGTTGTTCAGACGGCAATTCTGTGACGAAATTGATGTTCTTATCCATATTACATGCACTTTCTCCAGGTTTCAAACTAGCTTGGTGCTCATTTCCGGAATTTGCTGCTGTGGAACATACATTATTGTCAATTTAAATGATTATAAATTGATTATAAATCAATCATACATACCTCTGTTTTCTTTGCCCTCAAAAGAAAAATTCTCATCGTCGTTCATAAGCGTTTGATTTTCGTATCTCTCAAAATATTCCTCAATTATGAATTCATTAAACAATGTTAAGCCCCAATTTTTATCTCTTTAGCATCATCGTCGAAGTCTACATAATCTGAATCCGAAGCATCACTATTACGAGATTGCACATCATCAGCAGTGCTTTCCGCAGTAGAAGCATCAAGGTTGGATTTCTGTATTGGTTCACTTTGGCCACGAGAACTCTCAGTAATTGCTCTATGAAAGAAGCACCATGGGTCGGAAAGGTAAAGAGACGAGCCCTAAAGAGAGAAAACTCATTCTGTGTTTGCATAATCAATGCAAATCATCTTACGAGATAGCAAAACTTGTGGGCAAACCCCGTTCGACCATTCAATCGATGATTGATCGCTTTTGCGCTACAGAAACTTTACAGAACAAACATCGGAGTGGACGTCCTCGCACATTGGCGGTTTATTATGGGGGGAAATCAAGAAAAACCCAAAAATAAGTGCACCAAAGTTGGCAAGCGAGTTGGAAAGATGTACCTGCAAAAAGTATGGATATCATGGTCGGGTTGCTCGAAAGAAATTTTGGGTGAGTGATGCAAACCGTCAGAAGCGGCTTAATTTGGCCAAAAAGCATCGATTCAAGAAGGAAGACTTTTGGAATCAAGTCATATTTTCTGATGAAAGCAAATACAACATATTTTCCAAAATTTCCAAAAATGAGTCTACGTGGTTTATGAACAGGCCCTTACCCTGATTACTTTCATTCCCGAGCAGGAGACAACAACAAAATGAATACCTAATTTTGATCTTGATAACTGGCCTTGGTATTAAAGAGCTCAGATTAAGAGGTAAAATACCTAAGCAAAACCTAAGAATTGCAAGAAAAATATCTCTCGAATAACAAAACTCGTTATTTCGGATACCTGGGAATACCTGAGAGGTACTATTTTGGTATTGTCTTACCTCAATTTGGTATTCGCATAACATTGTGAGAACAATTTTATGGTTTTATCCTCAGGTATTTTACCTCCTAATCTGAGCTCTTAAATACCAAGGCCAGTTATCAAGTTATTCGTTCCTGCTCGGGTTGTAATGATTTTTTTTTTAATTTTGAATAGTCAATATGAATTATTTAACCTGTTATTTGACTGGACAATTGTTTTTATTTTCTAGTGCCTATCACGCTCCAGGATCGACTTTTCGTTAGAAAGAAGTATCTAGACGAATACTTTTTGGACCCACTGTATTTTAATGCGTTGGAAAAATACGACTTCAGTATCCCAACATAATACACCAATTTAAATGGCCAATTGATCAGATTATCAACAACTTGAAATGACTGCCGATTGTCATACTTTTCGGAGTCCAAATTGAAAATATCCAAATTCTCCAGTATGACAATTGACAGTCAATTTCCGATTGAATGAAGGACATTCACGCAATTTAAAAAAAAAACGTTGTAAATATCTAAAACCAATTTATTGGGTGAATCGATTTTTAAGCAATAGCATGCGATAAATAAATATTGGACGGAACGAGGTCCGTCGAGTCAGCTTTTAAAACGTAAAGTCATTCATTCCATGGAACAGACTAAATCATGTCAACGGTTTTTCACTAAATGTTGCAGAGCTCACCATTCATTCTTTTTCGAAAAATGCACAAAATGCAATGCGGTGTAACACTTTCGAATCGGAGGAAAGCCGCGTGTAACATTTATTTGAATATTTAAATTACTTATAACTGAAGATATACCGTGAATATAATAATAGACTCGATTCTTGTTGTTTTGCAACCACTCATGACGCAACAAAGACATGCTGCTCCGAAAAGAAAAATCGGTGCATCTGCCAGGCACGACCACAATGTTTACGTTGTGGGGTGACATGTAGGATTTGCAAGTGGTTCCACGAAACTATGTTTATCTGTCATGTTGTGGGGGGGTTGCCCAAACTTGATCTTTTGTGGTTAAATCATAGTTTCCATCGGAAACAAAAATGGATCACAACAGCACTCAGAGTTAAGCAGTTATGTTTCCAGCGAATGAATAAACGTTTCGCATCTCATTAAAACCCAATTCGAATAATTCGAAACCTCAACGAATGTAGGTCGGTTTCAAAGTTGAGCCCGGGATCATCTCTTAAGAGTCGAATAATTAAATTAAACTAGAGTTTTCAAAAGATTCAACTCTGAAGATAAAGTCTTTTCCATTCCCCTCGCTGCGGAGTTGGTTTTCATTTTTGCAACCGCACGTCTGCATCGCGTAAGCAATAGTATTCAAACTACTGACGGGGGCAACTGGAAATGCAAAATGATGCCAGTCACGGTTGGGTGAAAATGTTGATGCTTCTGCCAGCGAAAGTTAACTCCGGATTAAGCTGAATGCTGAGAGTTTCGCTGAGGAAAAGTTTATCTGCATGTCGGTAAGAAAAAATGAGTTCTTTTATAATGAACCACAATCTCCTTTGCGGGGGATGGTTGATTGGTTTAGATATGTTGGCCAGTACGTAGCTGCTGTATATCGTCGGCTATGAGTTCTAACCATCAAGTGGATAACATTTGCGAACAGAATTGATAGATTTCAGAACAACAAAATATATTGCATGAATTTAACTATTAACTGTACCATCATTATAGATTATGAAATAAAGCATTAGGAAAAATCACAGAAAAAGCTTGTATTGCTGAAATGAGTATCAATCATGATTTCAATTTAATTATATCTTCGACGATAAATGTGCGAATGTTATAAATTTGAGAGGATGCTCTAAAGGATGGAACGGTCAAAACTTGGTCGACTCAAATATGACGTAGTTTTTATAATCGTCTCACCCCTCATTTTGTAGGTGTATGCGTATAAAATGTTGACTCTATTTTATTTTTGCCATTTTCTATACAATTGTCAAAATGGCGTCGATGCTGGAAGAGCAGCGTATCAAAATCACTTAATATTGCCAAGTTTACCGTGACGAATGTTATAAAAGTGTTCGGAAAACATCTGACGACTGCCAGGAAGCCGGGGTCAGGAGGAAACCGAAACCAGGAAGCCGCACCGACTGGAAGAATAGTGGCCAGCATTTTCAAACGTAATCTCAACCTTTCCATCAGAGATATCGGAAACAAATTGGGAAAGTCCCAAACAACAGTGCAAAGAGTAAAGAAACGAGCCGAATTGTCAACATGTAAGGTTTTAGAGAAACCAAATCGAGATGATAAGCAAAACACAACAGCCGAAGTAAGAGCGCGTGAGCTGTACACGAGTTTGTTGACCAAGTTTGATTGCGTCGTAATGGACGATGAAATATTCGTCAAGGCTGATTTCAAGCAGCTCCCAGGTCGAGAGTTTTGTACGGCTACTGGAAAAGGAAAGATTCAAGAAAAGTTCATGCAGAAAATATGTCAAAGTTTTCGAAAAAAATACTTGGTTTGGCAGGCGATATGCACCTCCCTAAAAAGACAACTGGCACTGTCAACCAATATATTTATGTGAAGGAATGCTTGCAAAAACGCTTATTGCCTTTTTTGAAGAAACATATTTGTACCGTGCTGTTTTGATTAGACCTCGCTCGGAAAAATGGCTCAGGAATGGTATAGCGCCAATAGTGTGCAAATCGTACCCAAGGAAAAAAACCTCCAAAATCTGGGCAATCGTAGAGACAGAAAACTGCGCAAACAATGGAAAAAAAATTCAAGGGCAATCGACACATCAATAAGGTTAATATAACAGCGGTGCAACACTTGATGGAAGGTGTGAAATGTACAGCCCGACAGTTCGCATTTAAAATGAGTTGTTTTGCAGAGATCATGCCAGAATAGGCTGCGGAAATTTAAAAAAAAAACTCGAATTCATGAACAGTACATATTAATTTTTTTTTGTTAAATATATAAAAAAATATCCCAGAAAAAATATATTTTTTTTGAGACAAGACTTCGTTTTTTTTTTTTATATTTGTGAAAAAAAAAAAAAAAAAACCTTGCGAGCCTCACAAAAAGCGGTCAGGTTAATACCTCAGTAGTTTCTCCAAACATTTTCAAAATATTTGCCTCAATCGACCGGAAATATTTCTACGCGTCGATTTCAATATTGAAAACTATTGCTTTTCAACACTAAACTTTTGAAACCAACGCAAATATAAGGTGATTTCTTATAACTTCGTTTTGCAGAGTAAATTTACTAAATGCCAAGTATTTTCCTATCACAGACTTTAAATGTAAGTAACGGAGACTTCATATGCAGCAGTGAACGATAAAGAAGGGTACACCTTCGCCAAACGCTTCATTCGCTCGGTAGCCTTAGAGCTGTTCAGAGCGGCATTGTAGCTAGTATTGCGGCAGAGTGGCAGCTGACGGTGTCAAGTACCCTGAAGGGTGCTCTGACGAGCGATCGATGGCCAGGTAGCCAGCCTTGGTGAAAACACCAAACCGGTTTGCACGGGAGCCGAACTTGACTGCAAACACACCACCATGTGGCTATAATTTACCACTTCAGTTTCGTGCTTATAAACCCGCAACGCAATGGACGGACACGAGTGTACACGCTCGTGTTTCGCTTCAGACACCGTGTCTTGATTTTTGGGAAAACACCCGAGCCGAGTGGTTACGATCACAAGAAAGCTCTCAACATACACCCAGTATGACACTGGTTACCACGGATAGAGCTCGGATGCTCGTCGGATGATTCTAAAAATTTGATAATTTGACTAATAGGTTCGTTTTCTTGGCTGTTGGGTGACGGGCGCATACGTTGATTGAGTTTAACAAGCACGGCATGGAAATAAAATAAATTAACCACGCGTGTATTCCGCAATCGGACACAATCGGAAGCACTCGGCTGTGGTGTTTGCCGAATCATCATACACGGTGTCTGAAGCCATAACACGAGCACTGGCATTGGTGTTGTACCAACCGCGTGGCGTGTAAGCCTGGAAGCACGAAGTCAAAGTGGTGAATTTAATACACGCGCTAGCGTGGTAAAATGTAGCTCAGCATGCAGTGTAGTGTTTGGACATGGCTGCAGGTAGCTGATGGCTCAATCGCCTTTGGCCAGGCAACCGTTGCTACACCCAAAAGTTGAAAAGGTGGCAAAAAATGCGATTGCAGTTTTTGCTATCATATCTTGAGAAATCCACATGGTTCAGAGAAGGCAATTTTGCCCATCTTGATCCACAAAGCGTTTTATGGTACAAACGAAGCCATGCAAATGTATGCAACCGGCTGGCAGACACAAATAGATCGAAACAAATTCCGCCGTCATGTTTAGAGCGTCGACAGTCGAAGCAACCGTTGGGTCTTAGTTCAATCATCACCAACGTTTCATTATGGATAAGTTGATACCCCTGGATTGCCGCAACGCATATATTCTATTCCCTTTCTCTCAAATTGATAACGTGGCCTAAAAGTGAACATCAAGAGCCATTACGCCAGTGGCTGTAGTTCGAACCTCGGTTCAATTAAAGCCCACCTTTTATTTTTGTGAGCCGACTGATTTTCGAACTCCAACTAATACCCCTGCATAACCTCATGCACACATTTTATTGACGTAGACTACGTCTTACGGCAAGGGTAGGGTGTCAAATGAAAATCTAAATTATTGCGACCGTCACGAAAAACCGTACGTTTTGTACGCGAATAACTCAAATAATCCACGATAGATTTACATGATTTCTTCCTTAATCAGTCGGAAATTTTACCGCGCTCCAATTCTATTGTCAAACATTATTCTCAAACAATAGTAAACTATTGAAAATAACGCAAATATAAGGTGATGTCTTATAATGTCATTTTGCAGAGTAAATTTACCAAATTTCCTATCACAGTTTTCAAATCGAAGCAAGGAACGTCTTGCATCATCTTCTTCTTCTTTGTATTAGAGAGGGACTTTAACCACCCCCCCCAAAAAACCACCTAGAAAAATTTGCCTCATCACGTTCGGACGTGTTTTGCGCTCTATCGGTTCGAAGTTTTTTCTCCGTTTTTTCCCTCTCGTTCGTTTTCTCGCGATTGCGCGACCGGCTCGTGATATTTCGCCAGCTCTTGCCAGCTTGTTAGCGGTGGCAAGCCAAAAGGAAGCACTGCAAGCGTGTGCAAGCTTTCCCGCTCGACCTGTTGCCGTGGCAATGGGTCGAAAAAGTCAACACGTGGTGACAACCACGCCAGCGGCATTAGCTCCCGCAAACACACAGAAACCAAGCTGCTCCAAGCGACAACGAAACGACGACGCCGATTTATCGGATACCAACGCCCGATTACTAGCGAGCAATCGGTTTGCTGCGCTCCCGGTACAGGAGGTACCGAAGAAAGTGAAAATCCCGCCGCTTTTCACCACGTCCAAAAACATTGCTGCACTCAAAACTGAGCTTGCAGCAATTAAGCTAAATCCGCTGTTCAAGCTGTGCAGTACGGGCACAAAAATAATGTGCTCGACTGAAGCTGAATACCGTGCTGCTGGCGCTTATCTGATCGCCAAGCAACATGAGTTTTATACTCATGATGTACCCGGAAACAAGCCGATGAAGGTGATTTTGCGTGGCCTCCCAGAGTACACTCCGGAATCAATTTTCGCCGAGCTGCAAGCGGTGGCATTGAAACCTCTGAAGGTGTTCGCAATAAGGCGCCAGCAACAAGGAAACCATCGGGACCAACTTTATCTGGTCCATCTGGAGAAGGGTTCCGTCACGATCGAGGATTTGAAGAAAATACGTGCCCTCTTCAATATCATCATCGAGTGGGACCGATACCGTCCGAAGCAGCATGACGTGACACAGTGCGGAAAGTGTCTGGCTTTTGGTCATGGGACCCGAAACTGCCACATGAAACCCCGGTGTGGAAAGTGTGCCGGACCGCACACAACTATCGATTGCGCCCCGATGGATGAAGGTGCCCCATCAAAGTGCGCCAACTGTGGCGCTAACCACGAAGGCATCAACCGAGCCTGTCCCAAACGAGCGGAGTATTTGGCCATCCGCAAGCAGGCGTCCACCAAGTCTCGGCCTGGTCAACGCCGCCCGCCACCTCGAATGGACGAGGAGAACTTTCCGACGCTCCGGTACCAAGTGCCGAATCTGCCACCAGTTCCATTGAACCATCGCCATGCAAACCGCCCGGCAGCATCCGTCCAGCAACGATTCGCGGCTGCCGCCGCCGCCCCCATGCCGGCTCCTCCTCCAGGCTGGGGCAATCCGAGTTGCAGTACCCCCACGCAACCACCCGTCGATGAACAGCTCTATGACACGGAGCAAATGGTCGAGTTCGTCCAAGAGCTCTACCGCCAACTACGTTCCTGCCGCTCGAAGGAGGAACAGCTCAAAGCCGCCACGTCCGTGACGATGAAATTTATATTTCAAATATGGACCGTAAACGCACCATCAGCATCCTCAATTGGAATGCTTGTTCCATCCGGAACAAAACATTTGAGCTCGGTGACTTCCTTAATAGGAAGGCCATCTCAGTGTTTTCATTCCCGGATACCGGATTGTGCGACTTGATCGTAGCGGCTCTAGTGGAGGAGGAGTTGCGATCGCCCTGCGCTACAACATCAACTGCCATCTGCTTCCGAGTTTCCAGCTGCAGTCTATCGAAGCTATCGGAGTCGAGGTCGAAACTACCGTCGGCCCTATCACCATCATCGCGGCCTACTGTCCCAAGCAAGCCAGTACCACCAACGGAACAACAACGGCCCTACGAAACGACATCCGTAAGCTAACTCGGAGGCAGGGGCAGTTTATCATCGCCGGCGACCTAAATGCGAAACACGAAATCTGGGGGAACACCCGGCGCAACCGGAACGGAATAATTCTGCAGGAAGACCTGGATGAGGGCCATTACACCGTCCTGGGCCCGGATACTCCCACCCGGTTGAGCAGATCCGGAGTACATTCGACAATCGACATCTTCCTCACCAACATGGGGAACAACATCGCCCAGCCGGTAGTACACCAGGAGCTCAGCTCGGACCACTATCCAGTGGTGGCCGAAGTTGGGTCCTCGGTCAACTGGCATCGGATCACCAGACGGAACTACCATCGTGCCAGATGGGAGAGGTTCCGACAACATGTCGACGACACCATCGATTTCAACGTGCATCTCGAGTCGGTTGATGACATCGAACGGCAGCTGCAGAGCATCGAGCAAGCGATCTCCCAGGCCCGGGAGCAACATGTACCGGTGATTGATCAGGTGAGCAACTCTGTACCCATTGATAGACCCACTAAAGAATTAATACAATTGCGCAACGCCATCCGAAGGCAATACCAGCGAACTGGTCTGCCTACCTTAAAAACTCATTGCAATCGGATAACAAAAATTATCAAGGCCAGAATGGTGGACCTCAGAAATAACAATTTTTCCGACAAGATCCGCTCTCTCCCAGATTGTGCAAAGCCGTTCTGGAAGTTGACCAAAATTTTGAAAACTAAGCCAAGGCCCATTCCACCGTTGATCCCACTAGATAGCAATGGCTCTAAGGATCGCTTGATAACTCCTGCAGAAAAGGCTGCTGAGATAAGTCAACACTTCGTCAGCTCCCACAACCTCGGACAAAACATCGTCAGTCCACACGAAGCTGCCGTTAGCGCGCTTATAAACAACATCCATATAAGTCCCAACGACTTCACAGAGGAGTTGGAGATCTCAGCTGACGAATTGTTGACTTATATCAAAGGCTCAAAGAACATGAAGGCCCCAGGTTTCGATAATATTATGAACTTGGAGCTCAAGCAATTGAGCCCCCAGTTCTATAACCATCTGGCGATGGTTTTCAACCAATGCCTCCGACTTGGCTACTTCCCCTCGTGTTGGAAGTCAGCCAAAGTCATCCCCATCCAGAAACCTGGGAAAGATCCTTCATGTTCCAAGAGCTATAGGCCCATCAGCCTTCTCTCAGGAGTATCAAAACTGTTTGAGAAAGCGATCCACCGTCGGCTTCTCTCGTCTGCCGACGAGCTTAACATCTTGCTCGACGAGCAGTTCGGTTTCCGACGTGGTCGCTCAACAGTGCACCAACTTAACCGAGTAACCAACATCCTCAGGCGGAACAAGTCTGTGGCGAAATCATCTGCCATGGCACTTCTCGATATCGAGAAGGCCTTCGATAATGTGTGGCACGATGGCCTGGTGTACAAGCTAAAACAATACAATCTTCCCATCTTCCTGGTGAAGATAATTAAAAATTACCTGTCGGACAGGACATTCCGTGTTTCGCTGCAAGGTGCAGTTTCCGATGCACAGGAGATCTCCGCCGGTGTTCCGCAGGGAAGTATACTAGGTCCACTTCTGTTCAACCTATTCACCTCGGACATACCCCCGCTCCCTGAAAATGGATCTCTGTCGTTGTTCGCCGATGATACCGCAGTCGTCCACAATGGTAGGGTAACAAGAGCGCTTACAGCGAAACTGCAGCGAAGCCTGAATGTTCTGTCAGAATACTTCACCGAATGGAAGATCTGTATTAACGCAGCAAAGACCCAGGTCATCCTATTCCCACACTCCAATTCTCCCAAACTTGTTCCGCCTGAGGATTGTAAAATTAGCCTAAACAACACAACGGTGGAATGGGCCAAATCAGCTGTCTATCTTGGCGTCACCATAGACAGCAAGCTTATTTTCAGGGAGCAGGTTGACAAAACTGTCACAAAGTGTAACGTTCTGTTGAAGCTACTGTACCCATTGATCAACAGAAGGTCTACATTATCCCTGAAAAACAAGCTTGCTGTCTACAAGCAAATCATACTTCCAGTCATCGAGTACGGCATGCCAATCTGGGAGAGTTGCGCAAAAACACATCACCTGAAGCTTCAGCGTGTTCAAAATAAGTTCCTCAGGATGATCCTGAACACCCCTCCGAGGACAAGAACATCTGAGGTCCACCGTCTGGCCGAGATAAAAATGCTCGATGATCGCTTTAGTGAGTCTATCAATCGGTACAGGGCACGCTGCCTGACATCGGATCACCAGATCATTCGGAATCTGGTTCCCCACCCCTAGGATTTTCAAATTGTAGTTGTAGTTGTAGACTAAGTAGGTTATCAAATTTTAACAAACAATGCCCCAAGGGCTGATCTGAAAATTAATTTGTAACATAAAACACACTAAACACATAAAACATATAAAACACACAAACAAAGCTGAAGAGCCCATTGGGCTAAAACACTTGAAATTGTAAGTTAGTATATAAGATAAAGAATGATAAATAAAAACAATTTTAGTAGTTTTTTATCGTTAAAGCTGCGCCGAACCGGTGGCGGGCAGGTAGTTGCGGGTAGGTGGTCGCTGGCAGCTGGTCGCAGCTGCTTCTTTCATTCGGCAGCGGAGCTGGTCGCCCCTCGCGTAGCAGATGGTGGTCGCGTAGCAGCTGGTGGTGGTAAGTACCAAGGCTCTCCCAAACAGCGATCGTCGCGATGAGGTAAAATGGCGGATTATGGGGGCGCACAATCGCGTCGGTTTGTGCAAGCCGCCATCTTACCTCATCGTGGCGGGCGAGCCGTCGGTAAAAATTTTACCCAGCTGGTTGGCGCAATCCATAAATTGATAATCTGTCCTTTTGAGGACAACCAATTTAATTAAAAGAGTTGTTTATACAAGAATTAAACTTTTATTTCGTTTGGTTTGTGCGCCTAATATCATGGTGCCGATTCGTTCGCCGCAACTGCAAAAACGCCTCCATGGAGGGCGAGCCGTCGGGAAAATTTTACCCAGCTGGTTGACGCAACCCACTAATAAATAATCTGTCCTTTTGAGGACAACCAATCCAGTTCAGAGAGTTGTTTATATAAGAATTAAATTAATATTTCGTTCGGTTTGTGCGCCATTTAATCTAGTGCCGATTTGTTCGTCACGACTGCAAAAACGCTACTGTTTGCGGGAGAGCCTCCATGGAAGGCGAGCAGGACAATTTTTTCGTCGGTGAAAATTGTTTCCTAGCTGGATGGCGCAACCCGCGATAAATCAATAAATCAATTCAATTTCTAATTGAAGAGAGTTATTTGAATAAGAGTTTATCTTACATTTCGGTCGATTGGCAGTCATATTGGATTTTACTACTAGGCAACAGTGTGCTATTCAGCGGATCCATAAAATCAGTGAAAATAAATCAAAGCCTGCCGGTGCTTTGATTTATTTTCACCGAAAAATCCTACCAGATACAAATCCATCTTTGCTACTCACAATTTAATATTCTCAGCTTGAGAGTTTGTTTGATTGGGATTTTCGTTTCAAATTGTCGATTGGCAGCCAGTGGTATTAGCAAAACTTGTTTTCCCTTCGTCGCATACCTTAAATCACACAAATTCCCTATCACGGACACCATTTTCGATGTCAAACATGATATTCCGAACCAACATTCTCTGTAAATTCCAATTAGTAGTGTGTTATAAACAGTTGTTCTGTTGTGTTAACGATTCGCGTTGGATAGAGTCCTACCTCTAGGAAGAAAAACTTTTTGAGAAACATAGTGAAAGTGAGAATGCCTAACCGATTTGATCCAGAACGCTTGCGCAGATTCAGGAAGCGCATAAAGAGCGAACATACGGGAAATCCTAGGAAACGACCATGCACCGATGCCGAGCGAGCTCGTAGTTATCGGGCGAAATTGAAAGCAGCAAGAGGTAATGAGTTGCCAACAACTAGTTGGGACGCTGGAGAAGGTCCTTCAACTCGAGGTAGGAAATTGATATTTATTAAATTTAAATCAATTTGACAAAGTGCATGTCATCATAGCAATTGAATATCTCTCTATGTTATCGTTCCCTGCCTTAATAAATATCAACAGAGTATTAATTTTATTCTGGTGATGACATGCGCCGCGTGCTTTTACATCATACGAACCTACACATGATATCGATACAAATAATGCGCTGAACATATTTTAATGCGTGATTATTTTCTCAGGTGTTTATTTTATATTTATAAGAATTCATTTTATATTAACCAACCTTTTCTCCCATACCCATTGCAAAAAAGTTGGAACGCTGGAGAACGTCCTTCAATTCAATTATATTCCGTATAGTATACCGAATATAGCCGAATGCCCGGAGCGATAATATAAATAAATGCCCGGAGCGATGAAATAAATAAACTTTACTGAAATTCGTTCGAGCAAGAATCCTTAATGATATCCATCGAAAATTCGAAAAGGGGGGGGGGGTTAAAACTATCTTTAATTAAATAATTTTATATTCCCTAACAGGTCCTCAACTATCTTCTAGGCCTTAAAGATAGTCTATCGTAAAACGTGCAACCGTGGCCGTGTCATCATTTAAACCAAAAGGCCATTTTCAGGGCCACCAAAGAGTTATAAAGAGTGTACAATAGAATTTTCCCACATAAAGGGTGATACGGTCAAAATTTGGTCAAGGGAAAACGCGTGTAAATCGGTGAAATCGTTTATTTAAAAAATCAAATTAAATTTCTTTTTCAAGTTCAATTAGTATAAAATTCAGGAAAAATATTCAGTTAGGCTTCCGCTTTTCCAAATCCGAATTGCCGGGCCTTACGCTTGACCCCTGCCATCAGATTTTGTACAGCCACCTTGTCCACCTTCTTCGCCGCAGAAAGCCAGTTTGCCTTGAACTGCTGCTCGTCCTTAGCAGTTTTTTTGGTCTTCTTTAGGTTCCGCTTGACAATAGCCCAGTATTTCTCAATTGGGCGGAGCTCTGGCGTGTTGGGAGGGTTCTTGTCCTTGGGAACCACCTGCACGTTGTTGGCGGCGTACCACTCCATGGCCTTTTTACCGTAATGGCAAGATGCCAAATCCGGCCAAAACAGTACGGAACAACCGTGTTTCTTCAGGAAAGGCAGCAGACGTTTATTCAAACACTCTTTCACGTAAATTTCTTGGTTGACAGTCCCGGAAGCTATGAAAAAGCTGCTTTTCAAGCCACAGGTACAGATGGCTTGCCAAACCAGATATTTCTTTGCGAACTTTGACAGTTTCGTGTGCTTGAAAATATCTGCTACCTTTCCCCTTCCTTTTGCCGTATAAAACTCCTGTCCCGGAAGCTGCTTGTAGTCGGCTTTGACGTAGGTTTCGTCGTCCATTACCACGCAGTCAAACTTCGTCAGCATCGTCGTGTACAGTCTCCGGGATCGCGCTTTGGCCGTCGTATTTTGTTTATCATCGCGATTTGGAGTCACTACCTTCTTGTAAGTCGATAGTCCGGCTCGTTTTTTGGCTCGATGCACGGTTGTAGACGATACACCCAGCTTATTTGCGGCATCTCGGAGAGATAGGTTAGGGTTTCGCTTGAAACTACCGGCAACTCTCTTTGTCGTCTCAGCGGCTTCCGGTTTTCGATTTCCCCCCGATCCAGACTTCCTGGCTGTCGACAAACGTTCCCCAAACACTTTAATTACATTTGTAACGGTTGATTTGGCAACTTTTAGCGATTTTGCCAACTTTGCGTGCGAGTAGCTCGGATTTTCGCGATGCGCGAGCAAAATTTTGATACGCTGCTCTTCTTGCTTGGACGGCATTTTGGCAACTGAAGAGTGAATTCCAAAATCAAAATAGGAGCAACATTCTACACACACACCTTCAAAATGAGGGGTGTTCAGGTTTTTTAAATGCAAAATTGAAAGAAATACGTCAAGTTGATATTGACCAAATTTTGACCGTATCGCCCTTTACTGACTTCATAAAACCAAACGGCCCTTTTCAGGGCCACCAAATAATATCTCAAGAGCGTACAATAGAATTTTCTTACATACTGGCTTCAAAACGCTGGTCTATTGTCCCATAAGAGCCGCACCCGTCATATTGTGACTTAAACTGCTTCTATCAGTAAGGGTAAGCGACCGGCACGAATAATTGAAACCCTTTTAACGCTAATAATAGCCACACAGAATTTCCCTGACATTATAATGCATCACTTGGTTTAACGTAGTCTACGTCAACCGGTCGTGTCATGTACACAACCCCACTGATTTTTTTATGCTCAGAACACTGCATGCTGTGCGTTTGACTGTTAGCTTTCTTTTGTTTACTTGTTTGTGCGGTTCAAATTCTGCGTTTTCAAAATGTCGCGTATTGAAAAGGAAGTGAAAATTAAGGTTCTGGACACATGGCTAAGTGTGAAGGGTATTACTATGCGAAAATTGGCGAAGCGGTTTGGAATTCATCATGCGAGTGTTAAAACCATCATTAATAAGTTTGAGGAACACTATTCTTTGGATGACCTTCCAGGAAGAGGCAGAAAACCCGGTTCTTCCAACCCGAAACTGGAGCAGAAAGCGGTATCTCTAATCATGAAGAACAAATCAATGTCAATACGTGATTTGGCCAAAAAAGCAGGAACGAGTGTCGGAATGATCCAGCGTATCAAGAGGCGAAACCACCTGAAGACCTACAAGAAGCAGAAAATCTCGAAACAAAGTGCAGAACAGAAGAAGCGAGCAGCAACAAGGGCCCGGAAATTGTATTCGCGTCTTTTGCAGCGTCCGGATGCATGCGTTTTGATGGACGATGAGACCTATGTAAAGGAGAACTCAGAAACCCTTCCAGGTCACAATACTTTACTGCCGTCGTTGGGGAGGATGTGAGCGATGCGGACAGGTCGATTCAAGTGGAGAAATTCGGTCGAAAGGTACTGGTATGGCAAGCAATATGTTCCTGTGGTTTGAAGTCAACCATTTTTTACACTACCGGAACTATAAATGCGGAAATCTATCGATCTGAGTGTCTCCAGAAGAGATTGTTGCCTTTATATAAGAAGCATAGTACACCTCCACTGTTTTGGCCGGATTTAGCGTCGGCTCACTATGCCATAACCACTCTCAATTGGCTTGCGGAAAAGGGTATAGATTTCGTTGAGAAAAATATCAATCCACCAAATTGCCCTCAGCTTCGACCCATCGAACGTTACTGGGCAATCGTGAAGAGGGTCTTCAAGAAGACTGGTAAGGCAGCTGGGAACATGCAGGAGTTCAAAAAAATTTGGGCTCAAGCGTCCAAAAAATGCGATGCAACACTTGTCCGGAACTTGATGAAGAGCATTCGATCCAAAGTTCGAAAATTCGTGAAGGAATAACTTAAACTTCATCCGGTCTTCATTATGTTCAAGTTTAACCTCGTACAATAAAGGATCAATTTTTTGTATGAATAAAATATCGGTTTTCAACATAATTTGAAAGAAAGTTTGTGGATAGCTTATTTTCGATACACTCCTTAATTGATAATAATTGGTAAAAATTGCAGGAAGTTTTTAATACAAGGTATACTTAATTCAAAAGCTCGGACTACTTTTTTCCCCTCCTCGTTGGCCTGACGTCAACAACTGTTTAACAAACAAAACCTTATGGGTAAAAAACCCATGTAAAAAATAAAACCACTGATATAGATGCTCAATTGGGTGCTCCTAATTAAAAAAGGAAAAAATCCGGCTGATCAACTGTGGTTCTATTCTCATTGACCTTTTGTAGCAATATAATAGGGTTTCAACAGAGGTACACCGAAATTGTGCATCCATCACTGCAAATCAATAAGACTCGAATTGACCAAAATCCCACAATTAGCCCATCGATGCGTACTTTGCGCGGTGGCTTAATTAGCATGCACTCATTCAATTTTCATCCCTCTCTCTCTCTCTGTATCTCTCTGTTTGCATTTGGTTAAACATTACTCCAACCCATGCAGCGACCTAGATGGGAAAACAAACAACCGCACCCTCGAAATCGAGCCAATCTCGAACGAATGATCCTTCCAATAATTAACACGCTCACACTACCGCTATTTCTGTTGATCCCTTGCATGGTCAATCTCGCCAACAGAGGCGAAAAATGAATTCGATGTGTTCGGTCGACGACATAATTACACCCCTCTCATGCCACCAGCTCTCGTCCAAACCCCTCCAAACAATGAAAGGTTAATTTTTCGAACAGATTCGGTTTTAACGAAAATTTACTCGGAATTATGTAGTCCACCTTCTAGGATAATTGAAAATATGCTCACTGGTTGTGAAACGGTGAAAGGTAGAAGATCAATGTAGCAAATAAATTAATGCAACCTGCTCCCGTATTTGCTTTTCTGTGAGAGCAAAAAAACTCCAAAGAAATATTCGTACTTGTTTCACCGTTTAGTTTTTATCAAACCCTTACATTTAAGCACGGGAACAGGCCTAATTATATAAGTCATCTCAACCTTTCCTGTTTACATGATTTGCAAGAACCATCCAAAATCGTGTGAAATAGCTGAAATAGCTAAGGGACACTTTTTCGATAAAATTCACTACAAGATCACTTGCCATGCCTGCCATAATCGATTGTCTTTTTCAGTTTTGTCGGCTATCGTAGGAAACCAAATGAAAAATGTGCCTATCAAATGTGTTCAAAGGATTTGCCGCCCATAAATATCATTGGTGGATGTGAATCAGTGAGTTTAATTTGCACGCATTTGATCACCAAACTGGTCGAAAGTGTACGAGCCTTTCAGTTTGCACTGCCTACGTCGGTGATAATGTGCGTGAAAAAGGTTGAACTGTCGATTATCGCTGAAAAAAAAAGGGTTAATTTGAATATTCCCGTGGGTGGAATATGCAAACCCAAAAAAAAAAGAGTTCGGAAGGCGGTGCTAATTTAATTAAAAATAAATATTTAACGATACAAACATGTGTTTGTGATCGGTGAAACGTACAATTCTCATTATAGCACTGGTGATAAGTGATTGCTTTTCATAAAAAAAAAAACAATTACCAACTGAAACACTCTTTTCTGACGTTTGAACAAATGCTGAAACATATTGAAAAGATCCATCAGCACTGTTTCACTAGAATGGCGTAATTTTGAGTATGTTTCATAACATCAAAACAACAATGCTTCGAAGAAAGTTCGCAGCGCAAACATAGCAATGAAAAGTGCAATTGATCGTTTTGAAGCAATCCAAGCAACCTGGAGAAACATTGTTAGTGGTTTGGGATAATTTCGTCAATTTCACGCCAACTGCGTTCTCGGGGTGCTCCATGATGTGCATCGCTAAAATAACGACAAGCTGTTTTTCCTTTTCCTACTCTCTCTAATGTGACAAAAATGATGCGGGGGACCGTTTTCGAAAATCACTTCACGGGAACTGATTCTTCCCTTCCCTTTCGGAACGACGACGCTGTCGTTGTTGAACCTTGACTTAACCTTTGCATTGCCGCTGAGGGGAAGTAAAATGTTTCTGTCGGGTGACTCTCACGGTTAGTTTCGGTCACATCACTGCACTTGTAACATCAGCGGAACAACAGTTCCGAGTCTAGCTTTTATCATGGCAGAGCATCTACTTCAGCGGTTCGCCAACATGGGAAGTACCAGTACGGTTGGACCGCCTCCAACAGCGGCAACACTAAGCTCGCGAATTCATCATGAACCTTTCGTCAAGTATCCTGTTTATGGCCCGGGTTCTGGACCAGATATCTACGAGGAAGGTGAAGGATTTTGGGCTGGTGAAACCTTTCCTGGGTTCTTCCCTGGAGCGGCACCTCCACTGCCTCCGCCCCCACCGCCACCTCCCGTTCCATATCGCGTCCCATACGGCAAATATGGAACAGCTCGCTTCAAAGGTGCCTCCGTAGCAATCCTCACTTTCATCGGGTTCCTTTTCTTCTTGAGTGTGCTTCAGAACTACATCCGGGACTACTCGACCAACAGCTCCCCAACGGTAAGTGTATCTACGGAAAGTATCATCCAACCAACTCGGTATAGATTTTTGATTCCAAAAAGGTTATCGTACTATCATCCGGTGCGACCAAGGAGAATCTTGCGCCGCAGTATCCATTTCTACAGAAGAATGACGCCCACCTCAGTGAAGAAGTCGATGCGTACAGCTACAAGAAGACCTCGAACCACGGTGGCAAGAAGCATAAGAACCAGAAGCGTCAACATTCGTCGGACGCAGTCTCCGCTCAACCGCAACTATTCTCCGATCTGCTTACAATTGATGGAATGAAGAAAAAGAAGAAGTAAATTGAAAGTGTTCAAGTAGTTTACTGGAAGAAAAATCATATTTATTGTTAATTTATAGTGAGTTTACAGTAGGTTTATGTGGTTCAAAGATAAAGTATTGGTTGGTAGTGAAAAAAAAATGTTTCAAATCAGTTTTGTGAAATTCACACGAGATATTGATGTATGTTACATTGTTACATTTCGCTTTTTTTTAATGGGTGAAAGTGGATTTTATAAAACCGCACGAATACGTGAATCCTCGTACATGTACAAACTTGCGTTACACTTGGAACCCTGGTAATATTAATGATAGTGTATAGGTTTACGATGCGCTACATGAAAACTCCCCTTTTTTGTTACGCATGGGAAAAGTACAAATCGGTAACATCCGTAAGGGACACCTGCTTATCAGACACCTGAGAAGATAATTCAGGGAGTGTGTAAGGTAGATCCACACGACCAATCAATAAGCCCCTCGTTCTTTTTGTTTGTTAGCCCTTGTTTCCCTGGAACCACCAGGTATTACAGGGAAAATCTGAAACCAGACTCTAAATAACTCAGGTAATGGGATGATGGTTGCTGAGCCTCTAGCCTTACAACCCCCCCCCCCCCCCCCCCGCAACTATCTTTCAGTATTGCTTCGGGGAGGAACTATTGTGCTTTGAGTACTCATTGTGCCAAACTACTTAGCTAGCCCCTTCTGACCTGCCGCTGGTCATTACACCATTTTCTTTGGAGCTCCAGAACGATCTGGGAGGCCGCTGCTGTGTAGGCACATGCTCTGGACAAGATTATCCGGAATTGCGTCCCAGCTGCTCAATGCCCATCAAAGCGAGGACATACGAAGAACACATATTCTGCGGATTCCTTTAGATCCGCGTATTCGGGACTCGTGGGGGACTCGGCATGTCCGTACGTCTGCAGGTACTGTCTAAACCAACTGCGGCCTGACAGGATCTGCGTCAAATGGAAGTTAACTTCCCCGTGTCGCCAACCACCGACCCTTGTGCAGTTGTTCCATTCACGCTGCCATTTGACCATAGATGTTGCTCTAGTGGTCCTTCGTATGCCTCTTGTGCCACGTTGGTCGAAGCACCTTACGTCCTCCCTTATGGTGATGCCAATATGCATAATACCCGCTATGGCCGGTCATATTCAGACAAGTTATAAGAAATTTCAGCGCCCGACTTATTGATTTCACCGCCTCCAAGAACATGACCATACGTGGTACCTACTTCCAGCATAGCCTCCCATATCGGTACACCTGGAGATCACCACAACAGACCGAATCGCAAATCGACCATGTTTTGATTGATGGAAGACACTTCTCGGATATTATCGACGTCAGGATCTATCGCGGCACGAACATCGATTCAGACCACTATCTGGTAATGGTCAAAGTGCGCCAAAGAATTTCCGTTGTGAACAACATTCGATACCAACGCCCGCCACAGTATAATCTAGAGCGACTGAAGCTACCCAAAGTCGCAACTAATTACGCGCTAAGCCTTGAAGCAGCGTTGCCGGAAGAAGGAAAGCTAATCGAAGGCCCTCTTGAGGAATGCTGGAGTACCGTCAAAGCAGCCATCAAAAACACAGCGGAAGGCGTCATAGGGTTTGTGGAATGAAATCGACCGAACGATTGGTTCGACGAAGAGTGTCAAACGGGTCTAGATGAGAAGAATGCAGCGCGGTCGTTGATGCTGCTGCAAGGAACTCGTCAAAATGTGGAGTGATATAGAGAAAACCGAAGACTGCAAACTCATCGCTTCCGGGATAAAGAGCGTCACCTGGAGGAGTTGGAGTGCGAAAAAATGATGATTGAAAGATGGAGGCAGCACTACGATAAACACCTGAATGGCGCAGAGGCAGAATACAAAGACAGCAGGAGGAATGGCTTCATCGGTATGGTGGATGATGGTGACGTGCCAACTCGCACGATAAGTGAAGTTAAGGATGCTATCAAACAGCTTAAGAATAACAAGGCAGCTGAGAAGGTAGGTATCGGAGCGGAACTTATAAAAATGAGCCCGGATAAGTTGGCGACTTGTCTGCATCGATTGATAGTCAGGATCAGGGATACAGAACAGCTACCGAAAGAGTGGAATGAGGGAGTTATATGCCCAATATACAAAAAGGGTAACAAGTCAGAATGTGAGAACTATCGAGCGATCACTATTCTCGACGCGGTCTACAAAGTGCTGTCCCAGATGATCTTCCGTCCTCTATTACCGCTTGCAAGCAGATTTGTGGGAAATTATCAAGCCGGCGTTGTGAACGGTCGATCGACAACTAACCAAATCTTTACGTTGCGGCAGATCCTCCAAAAGTGTCGCGAATATCAAGTCCCTACTCACCACCTACTCATCGACGATGGATGGTGTACAGTGTTACGTGAAGATATCGGGTGCGTTATTGGACTAGTTTGAAACACGCAAAGAACTTCGACAAGGCGATGGTCTTTCCTGCATCCTGTTCAAAATTGCGCTAGAAGGTGTTATGAAACATGCGGACTTCAACATGCGGGGTACGATTTTCAATAAATCCGGCCAGTTTATCTGCTTCGCTGACGACGTGGACATTACCGGCAGAACGTTCCAGATGGTACCTGATCAGTACACCAAGCTGAAACGTGCAGCGGAAAAGGTTGGATTGAAGGTGAATGCGTCGAAGACTAAGAATTTGTTGGCTGGAGGAACCGAGCGTGATAGAGCTCGCATGGGCAGAACTGCGCAAATCTACGGAGATGAGTTCGAGGTGGTGGATGAATTTGTGTACCTCGGAGCATTGGATACGTCGGATAACAACTGCAGCAGAGAAATTCGGAGACGCTTAATTACTTGAACTCGTGCCTACGATGGACTCCACAAGACCTTGAGGTCTGGTAAACTTCACCCCCGTACAAAGTGTAGCATGTACATAACGCTGATAAGACCGGTAGTTCTCTAAGGGCATGAGACGTGCACAATGCTCGAAGAGGACCTACAAGCACTTGGAAATTTAGAACGACGCGTGCTTAGGACCAGCTTTGGGGTGTATGTGAAAACGGCGTATGGATGAGAAGGATGAACCACGAGCTGGCGCAGCTCCACGCCGAACACATTATCCAGAAAATCGCTAAAACTGGAAGGGTACACTGGGTGGGACATGCTGTAGGAATGTCGGACAACAACCCCGCAAAAATGGTGTTTGCCTCGAATCCGACCGGTACAAGACGCAGAGGAGCGCAGCGAGCTAGGTAGTAAAACCAAGTGGAGCAAGACCTTGGAAGTGTGGGACATTCGAGGAACTGGAGACAAGCAGCTCTCAACCGAGTTTTTGGAGAAACATCGTGACCCAGGTGCGGTCCGAATAGGACGTTGGACCAGCATAACTAAGTAAGTAACCCGCTATGGCATAATCGATGTGGCTACCAAATGACAGCTTGTCGTCGATCATGACCCCCATGTACTTCAAGGTCCACTTTGGGGCGATAGTGCAGTTTCCCGCGCTAATCGTTGCCTGTTGCTCCGATTTCTGATTGTTAACCACAATCATCTCCGTCTTGTAATGAGTTAACTCCAGTTTTCTGGAGCTAATGCATCGCAAAAGACCGACAAAAGCATTATCCTTGATATCCGATTGTCTTATGTATCTCTCAAAAATGGTAGCAAAGTTGTCCCATCCATCGAATATATTATTTTCAGCACGTCCATCGTAGAACAGACTCTGGAAATCAGCATCAATCTATAAATGATGTTATTTGAATATTGATTTAACTAAAAATACCAATAAGTAGCCTTCCGGATCTGCAAATTTTGGCCAAAGTTGTATGGTGTTGAATCGATTAAAGTGATCATCAAGCAAAATATTCTTCAAACGTACAATGAACGTTTCATCCCATCGTTTTGAGACTTCGCCAACTGGAGCTTGATTGTTTCGCAACCAAATTTTATATCCGGCGTAGAATTGTTCTTCTATAAAAAAAAAATGATTTAATTGAATTGAATTTGAGTAATAACTTCTAGGGAAAATAAACTTACACTCGTATGTTAATGAGAGAGCTTGATGTTCTATTTTTTTCGTACCCGAGATTTCTCGTCCTCCTCAACGATTTGATTTGGTAATGTTCTTCTTGGTGCGGTTATGAAAGCGATCGTAGTGCAGACCGGATGGACTTTTTTTGTTCGCTTTATAATCACGTGGATTGTAGTAGATTTCCTATTGGGTAATTTTTTAAAAAAAGTTTTTTTTAAAATAAATAAACTTTTATTTGACGCACCACTAGCCCGGCCCAAAATCCTTTCAAAAAATCACTATCACTTGGTTTATCTATTCTTTTAATAGTCACTTGGTTTGAATACGGCGGGAGTTGGTCTGCTGCCGAAATAGTGTATCATCCTTTTCAATAATTTCAAGTAACTTATACAACAAACCTTTTATAAATGGAATCGACAACGGGGAGCCTAGCTGACAAATGAAAAAACAAAAAATGTTTTGTCCGCGAGTTTCTCGTCATTGAAAACTCCCCTAATCAATCCACCACGGTCATTTCGAAGAGGAAGAGCTGACCTATCCGATAGAATTGGGGGCTTACATGGGTAGCCTTTGTGCCACGAGAAATTTGCGGAAGAAGCCATTGTTTACGTTTGTCAGTTAGGTTCTAATGAAAAATCTTTGTCTAAATGACCTTTAAGATGTTAAATTCTTGTGGGTGTTTCCGGTAAAGAGGAATATTACGGTTCGAGTAGCGCAACAAATAGTTTTAATTATTCCGACGGATTATAGGAAAATATACTTTTAGTTTTAACCGTTTCGATACGCGTCACGCGGTTTTCATTTTATTTATTTATACTGACATTATCTCATACACTGGGAAAAATGGTTGATTGGAAAAAGCAAGCAAACATACATAACATTCTTCCCTCCTTTAAAAGAAATTCTTGTCTTTTGTTCGACGCAAAACAGGTGGAGAGACTTCTCGACGCCGATCCGGACTGCTACTAGGTTAAAGAAAAAGTTCATCTGATGAATCGGAAGAATCAGAAGAGCTTTCGGTCGATGCGTTGGATTTGGTGTTGGTAGTGGGTTCCCGTGACGTCATACTATCTCCGTAATAATGAGGGCGCTGCGATGTCTCACCTGGTGTCAAAATCGAAAAACTTGATTCACTTGATGGTGTGTGTGTGTGTGTGTGTGTGTGTGTGTGTGTGTGTGTGTGTGTGTGTGTGTGTGTGTGTGTGTGTGTGTGTGTGTGTGTGTGTGTCAACTCATCGCTGCCACCCGTGCCGCTGTAAAAACATCGAATCTGGTCGATATGACGTTTTCAGATGCTTTCCATTGTAAACAATCTCGCATTGTAGATCTCCCAATCGAGCGTAAATTATTTACGCTCGATTGGGAGATCTACACTACGAGAATTACTCTTCCTGCAATCCATTTGTCCATTCGAACATTTCCTGATAGAATTAACGGAACGAAGACTCAAATGATGCCCGCTGCTTGTCGGAGATTTTCGTGTGGGTATCCTGCGGTATCACGAGATCCAATCGTGTTCAGATGTTTCGCCCGAGGAACAGTTTCTCCGGTTTCGGCGTGAGGAGCTTTCCGATACTGCTGCAGAAATACATTGAGATTGGCTTGTAAATTTTCATTCATTGTTTCCATGACTTTCAGTGCATTTTTAACTGTCTGGACGTAGCGCTCGGCTTGACCATTTCTTGCAGGATGATAGAGAGCGGAAAGCTTGTGATATTCAACACCACTCTTCTCCAGGAATGCTTTGAACTTCGCAGCGGTAAACTGCGGACGGTTGTCCGATACGATTGTTACAGGTGCTCCTTACGTCGAGAAGAGTCTGTCTAGAATCTTGATCGTGGCATCTGTTGTTGTAGAGGTGGTGATTTTAACTTCGAACCATTTGCTTAACGCATTGACGGTTATCAGCAGCATCGCACCTGCTACGGGACCAGAGTAATCAACGTGAATACGTTCTCACGGACAGTTTGGATATTCCCAATGGTGGCTTCTGAACTTTGGCGGTGCTGGTGCGTGACGGACACACTCTTTACACGCTTTTGCCATTCTTTCGATGTCCGAGTCGATTCCTGGCCAGTAAACGTAGGAACGTGCTAGTGCTTTCATTTTCACGACGGCAAAGTGCGCCACGTGCAGATCGTTCAGGATTGCCTGGCGAAGTACAACTGGAATGACCACTCGATTTTCGAAGAGCAAGCAGTCGGCAGCTATTGTGTATTTCGATTCCGGGACCTTGAAGCCAGACTGTGCAAGATTGGGGCCTAATTCCAATTCTCGAACAATTTGTCCGGGTTTCACGCGCTATGGTTTTGGCTCGCACTGGCAGCTGCTGAATTTGGAGGTGCGCAAACTGTTCAAATTCATCCTCTGTCTTTCCTCCCCCGCTAGACAAGCTGTTGACGCCGGACTGTGTTGCTTTGCTCGGAATCCGGGAACCGTAATCAGCATTGGTATTCAGGTTGGTTGGCTTGTAGACGACGTTGAAGTTGAAATGTGCGAGGTAATCGGCATAGTTGGCCATGATGCAGAGCGCAAGCAGGGACTTTTCTGGATGCAGTATCTGCGTGGCTTATGGTCAAGGTAAATTTACGAGCATACAGATAGTGAAAAAAACGTTTGACCGCCCACACAATTGCTAGTGCTTCTTTGTTAATTTGGGAGTAACGTTGCTCCGTTTTAGACATCGTACAACTGGCATAAGCCATTGGCCGCTCCGTTCCGTCGCTCAGCTGATGTGAAAGTACGGCTCCCAGTCCTGTTTTGCTCGCATCCGTTGCCAAAATAAGCGGTAATGCTGGATAATAAGGCATCAAAACCTGCGGTGAGATAAGCGCCTGTTTCAGATCTTGGTACGCCCTGTCTGCTTCTGGGGTCCATTCGAACGTGTCGGTTGCTAGCATATCCCGAATACTTCGAGTCCGAGATGAGAGATTCGGGATGAATGCACTATAGTAAGTCGCCTTGCCCAGGAAAAGTTGTAATTGATCTGGGTTTTCCGGTCGTGGTGCATCACGGACTGCTTCGATGTGTTTGTCCGATTTGTGAAGTGTGCCATGCCGATCGATTCTGTGCCCAAGGCATTCAAGAGATGATGTTGCAAAGATGCATTTGGATTTATTGAGCCGCCGTTTTACTTTAGCTTATCCATGGTCGCTGCGAGGGCTACTAGGAGATCGTTGAAGTTGTCTGCGGAGACGATGATTTTGACGTAGACTACGTCTTACGGGAAGGGTAGGGTGTCAATTGAAAATCCGAGCGACCGTCACGAAATATCGGTACAAATTGAACGCTAATTACTTAATAAATGCTTGATAGATTATCAAGATGTTTACATCAATCGATTAGAAATTTTCCCGCGTATCAATTCAATTACCAAACAATATCCGTTAACAATTTCAAGCTATTGAAAATAACCAAAATATGAGGTGATGTCTTATAATGCCGATTTTTCAGAGTAAATTAACTCAATGCACTCAATTTAACTATCACAGATTTCAAATGTAAGCAAAGGAGGTCTCATGTGCAGCAGTGAACGATATAAAACGGGTACACCTTCGCAAATTTACGCATAAGTGTCGCAGTACTGGAACTGGGCAGACCAACGGACCATCGAGGATAAGCAGCTGGCGATGGCATGAGCTCTGAAGGCAACCTCGATGGCGCGAAGCCTCGTGCGGAGCGGCAAAGCGCCAATTTGGATTTGGCAGGTGGTGATGGCACGTACCATAGAAGGTGCAGTGGCGACCAACCAGTGGACAGGTAGCTGATTGCGCTGCAGGCTGTTGCTAGCAAGCCCTTGGCTAACAACCGTTGCTAGGCAGCCGCTAAATTGCAGTGGTGTGCTAGGCAGCCGGTTGCCCAAGCTGGTGATGATTTGTTGCCAGCCGGAGGGCGCCACCACGAGGAGCGAAATAAATTGCCTGAGTGTGTGTTATACTTTCGTTAGCCATCTCTATTTATAGCGCAACGTGCACGGCAGCTTTGTGAAAAGACCGACAAGGATTCAATTCTTATGCGGATTATTCAATATCCGTCCTTTTCAGGACGCCCAATCCAATGTTGAGAGAGTTTGTTTAATTTGAATTAAACGATGGCTAAAAAAATTGTAGATTTCTCTTTGTTGCATTCCTTTAGCATTGTGCATAATTTATGGCTGCCGTTACGAGCAATTGAAACCAATTGGCAGACAGCGGTGGCTAAAACAATTATAATTGTTTCTTCGTTGTATACCTTGAGCATTGTGCACAATTTACAAATGGCTGCCGTCATGAAAAAATGAAACGTCTTATGGCTAGGGTAAGGTGTCAATTGAAAATCTATAAATTAGCGACCGTCGCGAAATATTGTTACAAATTAAACGCTAATATCTTAATAAATGCTTGATAGGTTTTCAAGATGTTTACACCAATCGGTAGGAAATTTTCCCGCGTATCAATTCAATTGTCAAACAATATTCGTTAACAATTTCAAACTTTTGAAAATTACGAAAATAAAAGGTCTTATTATTCTGTTTTGCAGGCTAAATTTAATAAATAAACAGTAGTTTTCTATCACAGATTTCAAATGTGAGCAAGGGAGGTCTCATATGCAATAGTGAACGATGTAAAACGGGTACACCTTCGCAAATTTTCTCATTCGTGTTGCAGTACTGGAGCTGTGCGGAGCATCGAGCCATCATGGATTGGCAGCTGGCGATGGCATGTACCCTGAAGGGTGCATTCGGCAGTGCTGAGCGGCAAGGCGTCAATGTGGATGTGGCAGCTGACTGTGGCAAGTACCATAGAAGGTGCACTGGCGACCAATCATTGGAGATTGCGCTGATTGCGCTGCAGGCTGTTGCTAGCAAGCGTGTGTGTGTGTGTGTGTGTGTGTGTGTGTGTGTGTGTGTGATTTTGCTGCTAGCCATCTTTTGGTAAGGCGCAACGTGCAACGAGTGAAATAACCTGATTCATCAAAAGACCGAGAAGGTTAGAACTCAAATGCGGACCATTTCGAATCCGTCCTTTTCAGGACGATAAATTCAGTTTCAAGAGAGTTTGTATGATTTAAATTTATCTAAAATTACTTTCCAAGTTCTAACCAATTGGAAGACAGTGGTGGCTATAATAATTTTAGTTTTTTCTTCGTTGCATACCTTGCGAATTGTGTACAATTTACAAATAGCTGCCGTCACAAAAAATTGAAACACTGGACGCTAATAATTCGATCGTTTCTTGATTGATTTCTTTTTTTGAGATGTTTGCACCAACCTAAAGGTTTAACGATTGCCATTTTATTTATACAAATATATTTTTGTTGCGTTTCGGTAAATATCCAGAAATTCCTTATCACGGACAACGTTTTGATTCTTCACCAAATGCTTTCTAAAGAGTGTACAAAAGAATTTTCTTACATAATTACTATCTAATGCTGGTCTAACGATCTATTTGGACCACACCCACGCTTTTTTTTATCAGACTACGCCTTACGGCAAGGGTAGAGGTCAAATGGAAATATGAAAATAACTGAAATAGTTTGAACGCTTTATCATTTCTCGATAGATTTTCGAGATTTTTGTTTCAATCAGTTGGAGATTTTTGCGACTGTCAACAATCATAAATATAATTAAGTGTTGACTTTGAATTCCAAAACAGACCCTGAACCATCTATAACGCGAAAAGGATAATGGTTTTCAGCTGGTCTAACATATCAACACAATCACTACAGCCAGCACCACCGTTGCCTTTCATCATACCAACATTCAAATCAAACGTCCCTTTCCAGGGCCGCCAAATAGTTACTAAGAAGCGAATCAAGCGAATGTTCTTACATACTTTCTCACTTACTTATGCTAACCCTACGTCCCATTAGAACAGTACCTGAGTACAAATCAAACGGTTCAACGAAGTCTACGTCAACCGGTCGTGTGTTATACACAACCCCACTTATTTTTTTTTCGATTTCAGCTGCGTAGCGATCTCAAGGAGCAAGTGGTACATCCCCTGCATTGGCAAAGATGGGAGATACTCCCGGTTTCATGTGCACTTTTGCTGGCGGCCCACTCAGCATACCGGGAACTTCACTAAAGATTTCCTCGTAGCTGCTCAGCAGTTCGGAATTGTTTCAAATTTCATTTCGAGAAGCAACCCGACCAGAAGGGTATAACATAAAAATAACAAAATTATAACAAACCTTGTTGCGACTAACTGATTATGATATAAATTTATTAAAGACGTTTCTATCTGGATAATTGTTTAACCTAATTTTAACAAATTAAGATATAATGTTTGAAGAAATAAACTAATTCTAACACTAGCTGATATGATTTGGCTACATCGTATCAAAACTGTTACAAAGTTTGTTTTGTTTATGTTATATCTATATCATAGTTTGTTATAATTTTGTTACCTCTTGAGGATATTTTGTTACAATGTCTGTTATTTTAACAACATCCGCAATCTAAATTCTAATAACCTCTGTTATAAAAACAGCGTAACTGAATAACAAACCCTGAAATAATTTTGTTATTTCCTTTTGGTCTGGAATATGTTGATAGAAAAATCTTCGACGATTGCATCTGAGGTGATTCATGTTTGGAAGTGTTATTTACAGCGGATTCTGAAGGAAACTTCTCAGTAATAACTTCTGATAATCTTTTCATGTCCGGTGCAGTGAAGCCTTGTTTTTAAGCAACGTAGTAATCTACGATTAAGTGGTCGAGGTATTTGCGATGTTCTGAGTTCAAGGAGTGGTGCTGATCATAAAATTGTTGAATCATTTTTCCCCTCTCATTTCTAGTCATGAGTTCATCCGAAGGCCGTCTTGATACCGTAGATGCGGTGAGTCTCAAACTAGAGGTGCAGCTTTCTCCCAGCGCATTATTTGGATCTATATTTTCTGATCCCATTTGGCAAACACATTTGCCAGCATCTTTGTTTTATACAAATTTTTGTCATAAAATTTCCCCCCAGTTTGTCCCACACGCGCCATTTCCCCATGGAAAAAATACAAGAAAGGCCGTCATACACACCGCCTTTCTCCATCTTTTTCTTTTTCTCTCTCCCGCAAGTGGCATTATAATACAAATATAATTGGGGGAAAAATTGGCCACAATCTTCTATGTGACTTATTTAAAATTTTATTCCATATTTTTACGTGAGAAAAAAATAGTGATGGGTTATATCAGGGATACAACCGCAAGGTTCACGTAGGACCGCGTTAGTTTATAGTAATAATGGTATCATCTAATTTACGTATCATTACACATATGGTTAGTTAAAATAGTTCTATAATTTTGCTTTGGAACCGTCCCTTCTTATGAATTTTGCTCCATACTGCCACTTTCGTGATCCACATCTTTCTGGGCCACGCTATTTAACGCTATTTAAGTATATAGCACGCGAGACCAACTGAAATTATTTCATAAGGAACGAATGGCAAGTTTTAAGTGACCCGAAATTTTATCATTGCATGGAAAGCGGTAACTTTCTGATTAGCCGGTCTTGAAAGACTCTGTCTCCCATACCACAACCCTTGGACAAAGCCCTGTCCGAACCACCAGCTGAGAGCGCATGTCGAAAAATCATTTCTGTTCATCTCGCTCTTCATATACTAGCGCTGAAAGCATAGCCTTCAATGAAGAGAGGCACGAAAATACAGTACGAAGCAAAATTCTAAAGAGGGGACGGGCCTCAGTTATAAAATCAGACACCGGCAAGAAAGCAAAATAATTTTGCAGTTGAGGGGTGTGATTATTACTGTATTCATCATGGAATGAAATTAAATAAAATAGAACGAAGAAGACAGTATGAACCATTTGTTACCCGTTTTTGAGGACCCGGATAGGGAAAAACATATTTTCAACCTGTTCATACGGAGATTTGTATGGGAGCAAAAGCAGGTCATTTTTGAGTAAAAATTTGAACTACTTATTCAAATAGCACATAATTGTTATTTCAATGCTAAAAAATTGTAAGTTTTCCCCCCGGAAAAAAAAAAAACACCCCCCCCCACAAAAAAAACACAAACAAAAAAAATAATACAAATAATATAATAAAAAAAACACAATAATATACCCCCCCCCCCACCACAAAACTCAACATTACCCATAACACTCAAAACTATAAATAATAAACAAATTATGAGGTGATGTCTTATAATGCCGATTTTTCAATAAATTACCAAACGAACTCAATTTTTCCCACCACACATATAAAACGAAACCAAGAGAGGCCTCACCTGCAGCAGGAACGATATAAAACGGGTACACCCCCAATTTACTCATCCGGGTTGCAGTACTAAAGCGCGCGGAGCATCGCCCACCATGGAATGGCAGCTGGAGCCGGGCGATAGCATGTACCCTGGAGGGTGCACTAGCTTCATTCAGCGGAGCGGCAAGACGCCAATTTGGACTTGGCAGCTGGCTGTGGCAAGCACCATAGAAAGTGCACTGGCGACCTACCAATTGGCCAGGTAGTTGATTGCACTGCAGTCTGTTGTTACCAAGCCGTTGGCTAGGCAACCGTTGCTAGGCAGCCATATATTATGCTGTGGTGTGCTAGGCAGTCGGTTGCTTGGGCAAATAATGGCTTTGTAGCCAGCCGGTGGTTGCTACTACTAGGGGCGAAATAAGGTGCTTGTGTGTGTGTGTGATATTAGGTAGATAATGTCTTTGTAGTCAGCTGGTGGGTGCAACCACGAGGAGCGAAATAAGGTGCCTATGTGTGTGTGATATTTGGTAGACATCTTTTGGGGTAAGGCGCAGAGAGGGTTTTAATTCAAATGCGGACCATTTCAAATCCGTCCTTTTCAGGACGACCAATTTAATTTTGAGAGAGTTTGATTGATTTGAATGTTTGGTTCTTACCGATTGGATGACAGCGGTGGCTAAAATAAAATTAGTTTACTCTTGGTTGCATACCTGGAGCACAATTGTACAATCTACAAATGGCTACCGTCACGAAAAATTGAAACGCCGGACGCTAAGAATTCGATTGTTTCTTGATTGATTTATTTTTCAGACTGCTCTAATCAAGAAATTTATACGATTGCCATTCTATTTACTAAGGTATATAAAATTTTACAAATAAAAGATTAATATATTTCGCATATATATTCATCAATTGGTGTATGAAAAAGAAGAAAAAAGAATGTTGCGTTCTGGCATGTTTCAAGAAATTCCCTATCACGGACAATGTTTTGATGTTGTTTTCGAACATGCACATATCAATGAGTACTGTAATGAATATTTATTCTGTTGTGTTAACGATTCGCGTTGGATAGAGTTTTACTTCTAGGAAAAAATACGTTTTGAGAAACTGTGAAAGGGTGAATATGTGCAATGCCTATTCGTTTTGATGCCAACCGTTTGCGCAAATTTCGGAAGCGCGTTAAGATCGAACATTCGAAAAATCCTCCGAATTGACCATGTACCGATGCCGAGCGGACTCGAGGTTATCGGGCGAAACTGGAAGCAACCAGAGGTAATGCGTTTCTAACTACTGGTCGGAAAGCTAGAGAAGGGCCTTAAACTCGAGGTGGCAAATAAAATCAAGTGGTCAACCAACTTGACAAAGTGCAAATGCTTTCTGAAGAATGTACAATAGATTTTTGCTAACATACTTATCTAATGCTGTTCGAACGATCTTTGAGGACAAACATCAACGCTATTTTGATCAGACTAGGCCTTACGGCAAGGGTAGAGGTCAAATCAACATTTAAAAATAACTGAAACAGTGTGAACTCTTAAAGCTTTATCATTTATCGATAGATTTTCGAGATTACGCGATATGGATAATGGTCTCCAGCTGGTCGACCATATCAACACAATCACTACAGGCAGCACAATTGTTGCCCTTTCATCATACTAACATTCAAACCAAACGTCCCTTTCCACGACTGCCAAATAATTTCTAAGAAGCGAATCATAGCATGTTCTAACATACTTTCTCACTTATTTATGCTAACTCAACGTCCCATTAGAACAGTACACTACAAAACTAATCAAACGGGTTAAAGTAGTCTACGTCAACCGGTCGTGTGTTAAACACAACCCCACTGATTTTTTCTGATCAAATGGTGTATAAATGAAGTCATTGTGTTCAGTTGAACGAGAGTTATTAGCGTTCAAAAACTTTTCACTTTAGCGTAACGCTCTCATTTTTCAAAATTTTGAAATGACACCCGGTGTTAGAAAAGAGAAACGTAGTCCTACGTTAAAAAAAAGTATTATTTATGAAACCAACAGCATCGTCTGATCGGTTTATCAAAATAATAAGTCGAACGACGTATTTTGCATTATATTGTTCCGCTTATGACCTTAACACTAGTTACATCATAATACTGAATGACTACTCAATTAAAAATCAGTGGGGTTGTGTTTAACACACGACCGGTTGACGTAGACTACGTTAACCCGTTTGATTAGTTTCGTAGTGTACTGTTCTAATGGGACGTTGGGTTAGCATAAATAAGTGAAAAAGTATGTTAGAACATGCTATGAGTCGCTTCTTAGAAATTATTTGGCAGCCGTGAAAAGGGACGTTTGGTTTGAATGTTAGTATGATGAAAGGGCAACAATTGTGCTGCCTGTAGTGATTGTGTTGATATGACCGACCAGCTGGAGACCATTATCCATATCGCGTAATCTCTAAGAGCTATCGATATATGATAAAGCTTTAAGTGTTCACACTGTTTCAGTTATTTTTAAATGAGGGGGCGACCCCGGCGTAGTGGTTAACATCCATACCTCTCACGCCAAAGTCACGAGTTCAAATCTCACCCCCGGACAAGTTACGAAAAACACCCAAAAAAGGTGTTTGAGTGACTACGACGGGAGATGAACCAGCCCGAGGCTGAAAATCTCGTTAATACAGAAAAAAAAAAAAAAATTTTAAATGTTGATTTGACCTCTACCCTTGCCGTAAGGCCTAGTCTGATCAAAATAGCGTTGATGTTTGTCCTCAAAGATCGTTAGACCAGCATTAGATAGTAAGTATGTTAGCAAAAATCTATTGTACATTCTTTAGAAAGCATTTGCACTTTGTCAAGCTGGTTGACCTCTTGATTTTATTTCCCACCTCGAGTTTAAGGCCCTTCTCTAGCTTTCCGACCAGTAGTTAGCAACGCATTACCTCTGGTTGCTTCCAGTTTCGCCTGAAAACTTCGAGTACGCTCGGCATCGGTACATGGTCAATTCGGAGGATTTTTCGAATGTTCGATCTTAACGCGCTTCCGAAATTTGCGCAAACGGTTGGCATCAAAACGAATAGGCATTGCACTTATTCACCCTTTCACAGTTTCTCAAAACTTATTTCTTCCTGGAAGTAAAACTCTATCCCACGCGAATCGTTAACACAACAGAATAACTATTCATTACAGTACTCATTGAAATATGCATGTTCGAGAATCAAAACATTGTCCGTGATAGGGAATTTCTTGAAACATGCCAAAACACAACATTCTTTAAAATTTGCTTGCACCGATTGATGAATATATATGCGAAATATATTAATCTTATATTTTTAAAATTATACATACCTTAGTAAATAGAATGGCAATCGTATAAATTTCTTCACTGAAAGTTAATTTTAGTTTATATTACGAAATCGAAGGTAGGACTAACGAATCTGTTCGTTGTTTTCAGCAACGAAACTGATTTGTTCTTTTTATGAAGATATATTCGTAATTAATGCCACACGCTCAGCTGTTAAAAGCACGAAGCATTTGTTGACACAGAAACAACATTTGTGCATTGTACGAAAACAATACCTTTTTAAAAGAAACGTCTCTCTGATGGTTGCCTTAATGATTGAGAGATCTACTTTATCGACTTGAAATGTAATTGACAAAAAAGCGCAACCACGTGGAGTTTTCCAGCGTCTTTTTTTAATGTTTCTGACATGGGATTCGATCCTGTGTTATTGGAAAGAGCTGATACTGCATCCTCGGTTGATCTCACTATGCCATGGCGACTCGTGAGGTGACAATTGAATAATGAGTATGAAGTTATAACTCTCGACAGCGCTTCAATTTGTATTTTGGAATAAATAAATTATTCCCGCCCATCCCAGCAGCAACATCAGCGAAGCAGCGATTGGCTGGTCTTCACGAAATCCATTTCGTGCATTATACAAAAAGGTGTAATGATAGCATTTCACTAGATAAAAAGCACTATGAATGTTTCATACAATATACGAGACATTTGTTCTATGTACAAAATCCATGATTACGAAGCAAGTGAAAGCTAATAAACGAAAATAAATTTTCAGTGTTGATTAGAGCAGTCTCAAAAATAAATCAATCAAGAAACAATCCAATTCTTAGCGTGCGGTGTTTAAATTTTTCGTGACGGTAGCCATTTGTAAATTGTACAAAATGCTCAAGGTATGCAACAAAGCGAAAACTAATATTGTTTTAGCCACCGCTGTCATCCAATCGGTAAGAACCAAACATTCAAATCAATCAAACTCTCTCAAAATTAAATTGGTTGTCCTGAAAAGGACGAATTTGAAATGGTCCGCATTTGAATTAAAACCCTCTCTGCGCCTTACCAACAGATGTCTACCAAATATCACACACACACATAAGTACCTCATTTCGCTCCTCGTGGTTGCACCCACCAGTTGGCTACAAAGATATTATCTACCAAATATCACACACACACACACCCACACACACACACTCACACACAAGCACCTTATTCCGCCCCTAGTAGTAGCACCCACCGGCTGGCTACAAAGACATTATTTGTCCAAGCAACCGACTGCCTAGCACACCACAGCATAATGTATGGCTGCCGAGCAACGGTTGCCTAGCCAACGGCTTGGTAACAACAGACTGCAGCGCAATCAGCTACCTGACCATTTGGTAGGTCGCCAGTGCACTTTCTATGGTGCTTGCCACAGCCAGCTGCCAAATCCAAATTGGCGTCTTGCCGCTCCGCTGAATGTAGCTAGTGCACCCTCCAGGGTACATGCTATCGCCCGGCGCCAGCTGCCAATCCATACTGGCTCGATGCTCCGCACAGCTTCAGAAATGCAACACGAATGAGAAAATTTGCGAAGGTGTACCCGTTTTATATCGTTCACGGCTGCATATGAGACCTCCCTTGCTTAAATTTGAAATCTGTGATAGTAAAATTGAGTGCATTGAGTAAATTTACTCTGAAAAATCGGCATTATAAGACATCATCTCATATTTTGGTTATTTTCAATAGCTTGAAATTGTTAACGGATAATGTTTGATAATTGAATTGATACGCGGGAAAATTTCCAATAGATTGATGTAAACATCTTAAAAATCTATTGAGCATTTATTAAGTTATTAGCGTTTAATTTGTAACGATATTTCGTGACGGTCGCTAATTTTTAGATTTTCAATTGACACCCTACCCTTCCCGTAAGACGTAGTCTACGTCAAAATATGAAATTCTCCTAAGTGTACTGTCCAAAAACGCAGAAACAAAACCACCCAGCAGAAGTAAATACTAAGGTGAGTGAATCCAAAGTTAGGTACAATCATGATTACGATCTTTTAGGTATACCACAATTTGATAGTCAAATTTGATAGTCAATTTTACCATTATTGGGGGTTAGCATGACTATTGCAGTATAGTGATTTTGAACCGACTATGATAATGGTCAAAACGATCATTAAAAATAGTTGATCCAACATTTGCCATAATGTCGGAATAATGTCCTTGTTACCATGATCATAGTCTAAAATGCCAGGAACGTGGTTAATATGACCATTTTCATGGTTATTGTAACTATTATAGGCGATAGTCATCCTCAACATGTTTTAATTGTCGGTATAACGATAGATTTTTTCTCAGAGTAATGATGACCTTTTGTTGCTTCCGTCCCATTTCAATACAAGAATTCAACACAAAGTTGAGTACTTTCGTTGTTTGTTTTTCAACTTTTTGATAGCCAAGACAAAAACCACCTGTACAGTACGTCCACGCCAACTACATCAAAGCTGAGTGGCATTTGAATGAAATGTGCATATGGGTGTCTTCATTAACCCTGTTCTCGCTCCGTATGTACACGACCATTGAAAATGAACGAAAAATGAGAGAATTTTACGTGTATTCTATATATAGAATAGATTGATTCAATTTATGATCGAAAAATTGAACCGTACACAATTAGAAAATTTTACAGTATTCCGGTAAAAAAATGACCGGAACTTGTCAAACTTTACCGAAATCCGTTAAATTGGATTACCGAATGTTCAGCTGTTGAAAGTTCGGTAAAAAATTATCGAATATTGTACAATTTTCTATGTGTGTATGGCTTTTACTTTACCAGTAGAACGGTTTGAGCCTAATCTTCCCGCTCTAATGACAGTAACGTCCATCCGTTTTAAATTTAGTTTCGAAGTTTGACTATTAAGCATTGCCGAGATCGCAATATTACACGATAAATTTAAAAAGCCAAACATCGTGAATGAGGCGATGAATACAGATATTTACGTCAATCAATGCTGGAAAATACCTGTTATCGCTGATTTGTTGACATAACAATCCTGTTATATTGTGGTCTGACTTTGCTTCGTGTCATTACGCTTAGTTTACCTTGGAATGTAACAAATTGGAAAACGTGATAATTGTACCTAAGCAAATGAGTCCCCCAAATTGCCCTGAAATTCGTCTCATCGGCTCTGGTCAAGAAGTATCTTCGTAAACATGTTCCAGCCAGCGGATACAGTGGAAAAGTTTAAAATAGATTGGACAAGAGCGTCTTAAATCGTTGCTAAACAATCTGTGCAGAACCGTATGCAGAACGTTAGAGGAAAAGTTCGAGAGCTTGCCTATACATGAAAAAATCCTCAAACATCTTTCGTGAACTGTTTATAAACAATGTTGAGAAACCATATGTAAGATTACAAATTGACAAACATAAAAATACACATGTTATTCATGAATGAAATTTGACAGAAATCAGCGACCTAACTGTTGTGAACAGCATCATCAACATCATCACAACAACAAAGAGCGTCTGTCTTTTATCTCGTCATGTCGTAAGATGATCTCTTGCTAGCAGATCGGTCGTAGCATCAAGATGAGCTAAAGAAATGCAAGCAAGAGACCTAACGAAGATAAAGTTCGACAACTTCATGAATGCATTGGAAATGGTCAGCATAAAGCTGTATGTCGAAAGACTTAAGAGACTTAAGAGACGACTAGCAGCTGGCTTTGGAGAGGGGGGTTGGTTCACGGCTTCCGCCCTCACATTTTACGGTTTTCCACAAAACTATAAATTCAGTCCATGTTTTCATGCTTATATTCATTCATCGGCAAATTCCCGTTAGAACCATCAGCTGATAAGAGCTGATTTCTAACACTGAAATCATTTCGGTTCGTTTCGTGTGCTATATACTAGCATTGAATAGCATAGTCTACAAAGAAGAGGATTGCGCGAATGCAGTATAAAACAAAATTCATAAAAGGGGTCGGGCCTCACTATAACCAGACACCAGCGACCAAATAAAATGATTTTGCTGCTGGAGGATGTGTCTATCTCAGTATTTAACATGGAATGAATCGATTGAAATGAAAAAATCAGTGGGGTTGTGTACAAGACACGACCGGTTGACGTAGACTACGTTAAACCAATTGATGCATTATAATGTCAGGGAGATTTTGTGTGGCTATTATTAGCGTTAAAAGGGTTTCAATTATTCGTGCCGGTTGCTTACCCATACCGATAGAAGCAGTTTAAGTCACAATATTACAGGTGCGGCTCTTATGGGACATTAGACCAGCGTTTTAAAGCCATTATGTAAGAAAATTCTATTGTACGCTCTTGAGATATTATTTGGTGGCCCTGAAAAGAACCGTTTGGTCTTATGAAGTATGTCAGTATGTGGGAAAATTCTCTTGTACACTCTTTATAACTCTTTGGTTTCCCTGAAAAGGGCCGTTTGGTTTTATGAAGTCAGTGCATGGGAACATTCTCTTGTACACTCTTTTAAACTCTCTGGTGGCCCTGAAAAGGGCCTTTTGGTTTAAATGATGACACGGCCATGGTTGCACGTTTTACGATGGACTATCTTTAAGGCCTAGAAGATAGTTGAGGATCTGTTAGGGAATATAAAATTATTAAATTAATGATAGTTTTAACCCCCCCTACAAACATTTGAGTCGAAAACTTTCGATGGATATGGATATCATTAAGGATTCTTGTTCGAACGAATTTCAGTAAAGTTTATTTATTTCATCGCTCCGGGCATTTATTTATATTATCGGGCATTCGGCTATATTCGGTATACTATACGGAATGTAAAGCTACTTTATAACATCTAAATGACTTTCTCATGTGGTCAATCGGCCATTCCATTTCAAAACATTACAATTCCCACTATATTCATTTAGTTATATAGGTGTTGGTATGAATAAGCCCTTCGAAAAATACACAACCGCTCACTCTTACTTTTCCATTGAAAACTTTTATATTCTACATTTTACTATGTGATGAATACATAAGGCCATAGTTGGGAATATAAGGTTAAATGCGTACCTAAAATATGGTCTATGGTTTTCTTGTGAAATTATTATTCATGTTTCTATGTGAATATCAGGTAAATTAGTGAATCCATTATGGCTAAAACGTTAAGGAAATCGAAATATATATAAATATATTAGATCTCGCAGAAAAAATAGATTGAGTTTTATAAAATATCATTATTCTGTGCAATGGGTATGGGAGAAAAGGTTGGTTAATATAAAATGAATTCTTATAAATATAAAATAAACACATGAGAAAATAATCACGCATTAAAATATGTTCAGCGCATTATTTGTATCGATATCATTTGTAGGTTCGTATGATGTAAAAGCACGCGACGCATGTCATCGCCAGAATACAATTAATACTATGTTGAAATTTATTAAGACAGGGAGCGATAACATAGAGAGATATTCAATTGCTATGATGACATGCACTTTGTCAAATTGATTTAAATTTAATAAATATCAATTTCCTACCTCGAGTTGAAGGACTTTCTCCAGCGTCCCAACTAGTTGTTGGCAACGCATTACCTCTGGCTGCTTTCAATTTCACCCGATAACTACGAGCTCGCTCGGCATCGGTGCATGGTCGTTTCGGAGGATTTCCCGTATGTTCGCTCTTTATGCGCTTCCTGAATCTGCGCAAGCGTTCTGGATCAAATCGGTTAGGCATTCTCACTTTCACTATGTTTCTCAAAAAGTTTTTCTTCCAAGAGGTAGGACTCTATCCAACGCAAATCGTTAACACAACAGAACAACTGTTTATAACACACTACTAATTGGATTTTGCAGAGAATGTTGGTTCGGAATATCATGTTTGACATCGAAAATGGTGTCCGTGATAGGAAATTTGGGTGGTTTAAGGTATGCGACGAAGGGAAAACAAGTTTTGCTAATACCACTGGCTGCTAATCGACAATTTGAAACGAAAATCCCAATCAAACAAACTCTCAAGCTGAGAATATTAAATTGAAAGTAGCAAAGATGGATTTGTATCTGGTAGGATTTTTCGGTGAAAATAAATCAAAGAACCGGCCTAGTTGCCTAGTAACGACTTGGCATAATCCAATATGACTGCCAATCGACCGAAATGTAAGATGAACTCTTATTAAAATAACTCTCTTAAATTAGAAATTGAATTGATTTATTGATTCATCGCGGGTTGCGCCAACCAGCTAGGAAAATTTTTTCACCGACGGAGAATTGTCCTGCTCGCCTTCCATGGAGGCTCTCCCGCAAACAGTAGCGTTTTTGCAGTCTTGACGAACCAAGCGGCACTAGATTAAATGGCGCACAAACCGAACGAAATATTAATTTAATTCTTATATAAACAACTCTCTGACCTGGATTGGTTGTCCTCAAAAGGACTGATTATTATTGGTGGGTTGCGCCAACCAGCTGGGTAAAATTTTCCCGACGGCTCGCCCTCCATGGAGGCGTTTTGCAGTTGCGGCGAACGAATCGGCAGCATGATCTTAGGCGCACAAACCAAACGAAATAAAAGTTTAATTCTTGTATAAACAACTCTTTTAATAAAATTGGTTGTCCTCAAAAGGACAGATTATTAATTTATGGATTGCGCCAACCAGCATCGAGCACCGAACTAAATTTAAGATTAGTTCTTGAATAAACAACTCTTTTATTTTAATTTATTGTCCTCAAAAGGACAGATTATTTCCACCTACTGCTGCTCGCGTCCAAGGACGCTTCATCTCAAACAGCAGCGTTTTCGAATTCGCGGCGAAACAATCGCCATGGTGAGGTAAGATGGCGGCTTGCACAAACCGACGCGATTGTGCGCCCCCATCATCCGCCATTTTACCTCATCGCGACGATCGCTGTTTGGGAGAGCCTTGGTACTTACCACCACCAGCTGCTACCCTCCTCCCCATGCAGCGCTGCTCACCAGCTGCCTGCGACCACCTACCTGCGACCAGCTCCGCACAGCTTCAATGCTGCCAAACGAATGAGGCAAATTTTTCCTAAGTGTGCATTTTATACCGTCCTCAGCTGCATGCGAGACGTACATGGAGCGACGAATGACATGATTGGTTAAAGTCCCTCTCTAATACAAATAAGAAGAAGATGATGCAAGACGTTCCTTGCTTCGATTTGAAAACTGTGATAGGAAATTTGGCAAATTTACTCTGCAAAATGACATTATAAGACATCACCTTAGATTTGCGTTGTTTTCAATAGTTTACTATTGTTTGAGAATAGTGTTTGACAATTGAATTGGAGCGCGGTAAAATTTCCGACCGATTGAGGAAGAAATCATGTAAATCTATCGTGGATTATTTGAGTTATTCGCGTACAAAACGTACGGTTTTTCGTGACGGTCGCAATATTTTAGATTTTCATTTGACACCCTACCCTTGCCGTAAGACGTAGTCTACGTCAAAAAGTTTATTATTCACCGAACTGTATCACTTTGATTCTGGACAAAATTTTGCTAGTCTTCTCCTTTTTGATCATCCCCTGTAACTCTTCTTCCGGGTGCGGGGGTGAAGCACAAAAACAAAAACAAAACGTGGAAATACTACCGACACTCACACAATTCGATAGTGAATCCATTGTATTTACTACGGCTTACACAATACACGCGGAGATTTTATGATTTCACTGTTAGTTCAAGTTAAATTACGAATCATTGTTTGATTTTTTTTTTCGCGAAAACGACGCAGAAAACACAAAACACGTCAGTTTCAAAGCACGGCTTGCTGCGATCCCATCTTGAATACGTGACGTAACTTTGTTTAGATCAAAAAGCTACTCTTATCACCGTAGATTTGAAGTTCTAAACTCCAGGACAGTTTGAATTACCTGGAGGATCACAAAGTTATAAAATAATGACTAAGAAGATTCATTGAATATGTTTGAAAATATTTCGTCACCTTATATAGCCCAAAAACTACTGTTACAACTGTTGATCTTGTATTGTACTTGTACTGAGGAACGTTTTTTATGACCTACAATATCCCAAGATTTGCATTGTGTCTGTTGATTTGGAGATTAACCAGCCCGAAGCAGGAAATCTCTATAGTAAACAAATTTAAAGAAAACTAGGTAAGTTGCAGTACATTTAAAACACATAATTGTACACTTGATTTCTATTTTATAGCGTTGGACTACAAATTATCGTAGCCATGCTGTTTTATCAGAATTATGTTGTTTTCCTCGATGGCTCATCAACAAACTACATATTTCAGTTGCTAATAGCGATTCCTTCGAAAATTCCAGACAATCGAAACAAGGGAAACTTGTCTAGTTTGTTTTGATGGTTGCCTTCATGAGTATGTTCTTTATATTTAAACTAAACGGTTTAAGGGTGGCTTAACATATGTATTGAACAAACAAATGTTCGATGGTTTGTTCGTACTGCCAGCTCCACCCCGGAGCGAAGAAGTTGACCATCATGAGTCACTTCGTGTCCACCAGATATATCGGATTCAGCATTTACAACCTGCTCTTCCTTCTGGAGAAAGCTGAAATCATATTCCGACCGCTCGACTGTAAATTTCAGCCGATGCTGAAGAAGACGATCGAGGATAAGATGGCCTCTTAGCTCTGGGCTTTTGGTCGAGAGGTTGGTGGGATCGGTTGAACGGCGAAGAAGCTCCCGGGCAAGATAAAAAATTGTTATGCAAAAGTGTCAGCCAAAGCCGGTTGTATCTGAGCAGCAGCCAATGACCTAGAAGGAGCGCCTGAAAATGCTGGTGAATAACATCTCTCTGCTGAAGTCGTCTCGTCCCCTACCAAGGAGAACCAAGTGGACGTCAAATATATCTCCCACATAAAATTCCCGAAGAGGGTCAATCAGCGAGAAAAGAATGTCCAAGCTGCTACCAGAAGTTACTGGCATCATCAAGAAGTATCACGTGCAGGAATATGTGGTCTTTTGGCTAGATCTGGCCTCGGGCTATTATGCCAAGAGATCACTGTACGGGATGGACCGGTCGAAGATTAACGTTGTACCAAAAACCGTCAACTCTACAACGTCCTACAGTTGAAATTGCTAGAAATTTTGTGAGCGGACCTCAAAACGAGGAACAACTCCAACAATTTCGTGGCTTAAACGGCGAAGCACCTGATCTCCAAGGCAGGAACTGAAGAACATGCCGACATCCATCTTTTCATTGGCCATGTCTTAGGTTCCAGTCAACTACCGTAAGACCGCCCGACAGTGTTTTGTGTTTACGTGCATGTGAGCCTGATGCTGGTTCGTTACGCCAGGGAGACGACCTGGACCCTTCAAATCGAGCCCATCAACACATGCGCCTGAACCAACGCGTTGCAATGGCTTTGCTTTCCTTCTGAAGGAAGACATGTTCAGAGATTTTTCGTCCCAGAAAATCCGAACGGCACCAACTGGAATTTATCGCACACTGTATGGGGTAAGAGTCAACTACGCTTACGACTACACCACGGGCGCCGTTTAAAATTCAGAATGTTCTTTAGAATTTCAGTGAGAATACGCTATTTGAATACTTTGCACCCAAAAGATAATTTCATTCCAAGACCGCGTTTTTTACTTTATACCTTACTCTATGTAAATAGTCATAAATTTACTTTATTGAGTTTATCGTGAAGTACGTCCTTCAAATATTATGGGCTACATGTCAGTGGACTAGCTTCGCTTGTGTGATTTTTTTTGCCTGTTTCCTGTTTTCGGTTCTTACAGATATTTATTCGATGAAGGTATTATTATAAGCCTCACTGTAATCTGCTAAAAGTGTTCAGGAACAAATCAAATGTTCTCTGCTTAAAGGCTTTCTTACATCTTGTTGAGAATGAAATTAAACTTGATATATAATGTACCTTGGGGGTGGTTTGTTAAATTACTGAACTAAATTCACCAGGAAATTTATTATGACAGCTGAAATAAAAACACTTAGTCAGCATATGACGTTTCTTAAAAACTCGCTAAATCTGTCTTTTGAAAAAAAAAAATCCCTAATCAACCTTTCCACTTCCTGGTAGTCCTTGATCTTTTGAAGAACGACACATCTAATCAACACGAGAAACATTGCATGTTTTATCATAGTCTTAAAGCCAATACTATGGTGTACAGAGCCAACATAATACCAAAATTGTGCCTTGAAGGAATCTCTGAAAATATTAGTCCGAAAAAATATCATCTCGCAAATTTTTCTAGGGAAATTTTTGTTGGCTACATTGAGGTTGAAGTATTTTTTTCACAAATATATCACAGCGAGACCTTTCATAAGCATAAAACTCTTAACAATGTAAAAATAAGTAGTTTAGTTCCTTGATTATCGAGATTTTCAGCCCTGGGCTGGTTCATCTCCCGTCGTAGTCACTCAAATACCTTTTTTGGGTATTTTCGTAACTTGTCCGGGAGTGAGATTTGAACTCGTGACTTTGGCGTGAGAGGTATGAATGCTAACCACTATGCCGGAGTCTTCTCCTGTAGAAATAAGGTTAGGTTATAAGAAATAACTGTTCACATGGTTAATGAAAAGATCAAAACCGTTGAACACGCGGCAACTACCAATTTCTTCAGAGGTCCAATCTGCTCAGGAAGAATTATGGACGATTTCTAATACTTCAAACATTACTTCTGTTATAAAATCAAGTTTATGTTAAGAGGTATTTTTTTTACTAATATTAAAGGCTTTTGTGTTCATAATTTACATTAAAAACGGATTGAAACCGGATGTAACCTGGTCAAAGCAAAAATAATAAAAGTTTAATTTTCTAAAGCTCAGATTATGTATCGCTCCAAATCAATAAATTGATGATATCCTCAAGCTGCTGATGTTTGAGTAAACTTTTCACCCCCTCTGGGCCATAAATTAAACAATCAACAAAAATTTCTCTCTCAATAAACCCTCCAAAACATTTCCAATATCGGCGCAACTTTTCCAATTAAGACCGTTGTCGACTTTTTTTTTGTTGCGCAGTCCAACTGCAAATCTTGCTCGTAATTCATTATTTCTCTGCCACATACTAATCATCTGCGGAAATATATACAATATCTAAGCTGACCGAAGCGCCTGTCGGAAGTGGAAAGACGGTAACAATACCGAAAGCCAAAAACTTTACGACTAAATATAAAACGATTTAGTTGTTACAACGGCTGTTCCTTGTTCCGCTGTTCCATCATCCGCTCTCCCGTTGTAAGCCCTTGCATAAGGTATTAAAAATTCCACCTCCTGTTCAACTCGCCTCAAGCCCCGACCACCGAATAATTCCACCCTCATCATTATACCAAACCAGGAGAAAAGCCCTGCCGAACGGGATTGTAATCCGGAAAATGAAATTCTCGGCCCCTGCTTCCTCCCCCATCAGAACCGGTGGAAATCGTATAAAAGCTTTCATCTATACTGGCGAACACGAAATATAGACAGAAGTGCCATTTAACTAAATACACAAAACATAAATCAGGGAATTGCTTCTTCTACCTTCTCAACTACCCATAGTGGATAACTTTCCGGTGAAGGGAACGGGGCGGGGGGTCTCGACCAGTCAGCAAAAGATACATTCAGCACACGAACAACGTAAAGTTTGGCGGCGGGACTACCCGCTCATTTTCGGTGGTCTCGGTCTTGTAGCAGCCAGTTCCAATCTTGTCTGACAACGGCCAGCGAGAACTTAATCTAATACTCCATTTTATTTCATATTTATGTGAACCGCATAGTTTTCTCGTGTCCCTCCTGCCGAGCCAACCTCCCCTCCTTCCAGGAGAAATACTTTGGCAGGATTCTGCAGCAATCGCTCCCCCCGATGTCTGGATGTGACTTTGCTTTCGAACTAATATTCTTCCCGCCTAGCTGGGATTCCTGCTGCCTTCGAGCTGACCAGGATGGATCATTATAGATTTAATAAAGGGCTAGGATAACTACTAAGAATGAGAGAAAATATTGATTTCGCTCGGTTGCACAGAGGACGCAACCTCATCATCGCCGTCAGGGTTGAATTTGAACCGTAAATTTGTAGCCGCAATGAACTTTCACTTAATTGCATGCGTCAGTGGTTCGTGACTCAAACCTCCATTCTCATTTATGTCGTTTCCCAAAAAGCTCATTGCACCCCTGCACCGGATTGCTTCACCAGAAGGGATTTAATAACTCGTGGTCCATTTCTCATATTTCTCTAACCCCCGTCCTACCAAATGTGGAACGGAAATTCTTCCCACATACAATCCGAACGGTACAATAACTGACCAATCTGTTTCCTTGCCGCCAATCCGCCCCTTCCTCGCCCGACCATACGTCACGAAGAAACTACCAGCCATAATCCCGAAGGCGGATGAGCAGCGTAATCGGCTGTGAAAAACTTTGTTATTAAACTTTATGTTTTAATTTACAATTTATAATTTTAGATACATACTGAAACGCATATAAATTACTCCGCCCATGTAGTTTGCGCACTGCACGAGGCATCGGAAGGGGGGGGGGGGAGGTACATTAAACGAATCGCTGAGTAGTGCGGGTTGATGGCGGAAATGTTGCGACAATTGTTGGTTGTCTCTGCAGCAGAGTCCGTAATTTTTAGTGTATCCAGCAATTTCACGGAAGAGGGAAAGGAGGGAGAGGAAGGCAGGAGGCAACACACCGGAACATGAACAATTCCCTTCCACTTTGGGCATTGTGTTGGTTTGATTTATTTCACTGTGTCGAGCTGTCGACTGGGGGCGTTGGGTTGGGCGGTAGTCATACTAAATTTATACTCCATTTAGTTGTTTCGAGATTATAGCCGAAGTGCAGTATTGCTATTTTTTCTTTCTTGGAATTGGTATTACTGGAATTGAAGAGCTCTCGGTTAATTATAGTGATAAATTGAATAAGGAGAAATAAGTAGCAAACAGCCTTGATTGACCAATTGTTTGTTCCAGTCTATGATCACCTTATTTCGAACTGCTTCCAAACTTATATTTCAAAAGTAATAACTTCAAGGTACAGCCCAATGGGGTTGCACGCAAAGGTGACGTAGGACTATGCAGCAATTTAATTCCCATACACTTTCCAGACACGTCAGGGCCATCCGCCAATTGATTTAAGTCAGTCGGGAAGCAACGCTTACAATCCGCTCGGAAATGTCATTGACGAAGCTGTTTGAAGTGAAATATAGTGCAGTGTGAATTACTTTTGTGAGCTTTGAACTTTGCTCGTGATATTGATACTGTGAACAGTGACTATCAGTGAAAATGGCCAATGATTTGAGAGGCTTATTGAAAGAAGAACGTTTTATCTTCATCTGCAAGTTGTCTCAACGTACAGTTGTCACCTAGACAACCGTCAATGTCTTTGACATAAAAATTATACAAAAAAGGGCTCAAACATGAGCCCTGTGGGAGACCCATGTAGCTAAATCGGGAAGCTGTAGAGGTTCCATAAGAGAAGCTCATGTGTTTCTCTGACAGCAAATTGTACACAAAATTATCCATTAATGGTGAAAAGCCACAAGCGTGGAGTTTATCTGAAAGAACTTCAACAGATACTGATTCAAAAGCCCCCTTGATGTCCAAGAATACAGAAGCCATTTGCTCCTTTTTAGCAAAAGCTATCTGAATATCTGTGGAAAGCAACGCGAGAAAGTCGTTCGTTCCCTTACCCCTACGGAAACCATATTGAGTATCTGAAAGCAGGTTGTTCGTCTCAACCCATTTGTCCAGACGGAAGAGGATCATTTTCTCCAACAACTTTCGAATACAAGATAACATCGCGATGGGTCGATAGGAGTTGTGGCAAAGGGTAAATGCACCCTTCTTTTTGGGGAAATGCTCCTTAAACTTTGGAAAAATGCTCCTTAGATGCGTTTGCCCGGTATAATGCAATCGAAGGTATTAACCTTCTGGGTAGCGCTTGCCGGGTGTTTTGACGGGTCTTCAGTTTCTTCATGATTGTTTAGTTTTGACGGGTTTTAAGTTTCTGAATTTAAGAGTCGTCAAAACGAAATTAAGAATTGTCAAAGCGAAATTAAGACTCGTCAAAATGAAATTTAAACCAGTCAAAACTACCTCGAAGATTGCGGAGCGAAGCACCGCTGTACAATCTTGAAGAAACTTAAGACCCGTCAAAACAACCGGCAAGCGCTAACCAGAAGGTAAATACCTCCGATTGCATTATACCGGGAAAACGCATCTGAGGAGCATTTTTCCAAAGTTTAAGGAGCATTTTCCCAAAAAGAAGGGTGCATTTACCCTGCTGCCAGGAGTTGTGGTCGGACGCGGGCTTACCAGGTTTTTGAATGGCTATAACTCTCACCCGTCTCCAATCATCCGGTACAATGTTCAGTTCCAGAAACTGATTGAACAAGTTCAACATGCGCCTCTTAGCGACGTCTCGGAGGTTCTTAAGCAAGTTGAACTTGATCCTGTCAGCCCCTGGAGCCGTATTGCAACACGAAAGGAGTGCGAGAGAGAACTCTACCATTGAAAAGGGTTGGCTGATCTCATCCATCGAATTTTCGGTTTCGCAAGGAATCATCCGTGCCGTCACCGAATCTGGACAAACTTTTCGCGCGAACTTAAGGATCCATTGGTCCGAGTACTCCTCGCTCTCGTTGTTCGTAGTTCGGTTACGCAATCTTCGCGCCGTGTTCCAAAGAGTACTCATCGAAGTCTCACGCGATAGCCCGTCCACGAATCTTCGCCAGCATCCGCGTTTCTTGGCCTTGATGAGGCTCTTAAGTTCGCGTTCGAGAGCCGTGTATACTTCGAAGTGCTCAGGTGCTCCACGTCTACGGAAAACTTTAAAGGCGTCGGACTTTTTACGGTAAACCTCGGTGCATTGCTGATCCCACCATGGAGAAGGAGGTTTCCTGCGAAATGACGTTCCTGGAACTGGTCGAGTTTGAGCTTGAAGCGCGCTGTCTAAGATCAGTTTGGAGAGGAAGTTATATTCCTCCAGCGGTGGAAGCTCTTCTACCGTCGTTACGGCTTCCTCTACTGCTGTCCTGAACTTTGTCCAATCGATGTAACGGGTTAGATCATACGCGACGTTGATGGATTCCGACGGATTGAACCCGCTGGCAATCGAAATTTGTATGGGCAAGTGATCACTACCGTGGGGATCTTGAATCACATTCCATGTGCAATCCAACGATAATGAATTCGAACAAAGTGTGAGGTCTAATCTACTGCCAACTGAGGATGGACCAGCCAAACGTGTTACTTCTCCATTGTTAAGAACTGTCATATTGAAGTTGTCACAGAGGTCATATATCAGGGAAGACCGGTTGTCATCGTACAGTTCTCCCCTGCCTGTACCGTGAGAGTTAAAATCTCCCATGATCAACCGCGGAGCAGGAAGAACCGAACAAATATCTGAAAGTTGTTTTCGGTTAATTGAGGCTCTAGGAGGAATATAAACGGAAGCAATGCAAAGGCTTTTATTTTTAATAACAGCCTGACATGCGACAATTTCAATACCTGGAATAGGAGGAAAATTCACTCTATAGAAGGAGTAGCACTTTTTGATCCCCAAAAGTTGATCTCCTCCTCCACGTGAATCCTCACGATCAAGACGAATAATATTGAAATCATGGAAAGAAATATCGATTTCGGAAGAGAGTTATGTTTCACAAAGAGTGAATGCTTTACAACCGGTATTGTGAGCTAAAAATTTGAATGATTCCAATTTAGGAATCAAACTTCGACAATTCCACTGTAGACCAGTGATAAAATCCCCGACTTCAATTGAAAAATTTTCCATCGAAGGAGATGATTGCTGCAAGGAGGGGCCACTTAATTGTCAATTGCTTCAAGAAAGTCTTCACTGTGGGAAGCATTGCCAAAACAATGCTTTTAAGAGGGTCAGAAATTTCGAGGTACTTGAAGATACCTTCGGCAATGTCATCAAATGAGAACAGCCCACTTGAGGAGGGGGCTTCTGTTCTTAAAATAGGGGCTTTAGGGGTTTTGGATGTCCCCGGGAGAGATGGAAAGTCCTGGGTGTAGTTAGTACTACGGAAACCAGGAGGAATTGGATTTTCCTTTTTTTCACCTTTTTTTGAAATGGGCAAGCTGGTCTCAGGCTTCTTTTCAGCAACGCGTCTTCGCTTCCTTGAAGCACCTTCCGGATAACTGACTGATGTTTCCTCTACAGCCAAATCAAAGTCAGACTCGTCATCTGACAGAGGAGCAAAGGGATTTGTATTGGCATCGGGTGATGGTGAGGCTTTTTTCACCATTTCGGCGAAAGATTGCCTGGAACGCTGTTTTAGCGAGCGTTCTAATTTTTCCCCGCGTTGTTTGTACGCCGGGCACGACGAGAGAGCATGAGGAGGTGTTCCCTTACAGAAAGCGCATTTTGGTGTGCTGTCTGCACAGGCGCCATCCTCATGTTTCTCCCCGCAGTTGGAGCAGCGTGCCTTATTGCCGCAATGGGAGGTCGTATGCCCCATCTGCTGGCATTTTTGGCAGATCATGACCCGAGGTACAAACAACCGCACAAGTAGTCGAAGTTTTCCCAACTCGACGTATTGAGGGAAGGCTGAGCCAGAGAAGGTCACGCGAAACGAGTCTGACGGTGTGAACTTTTTTTTCGCCCTTATTGGTCGATACTGAGCCTAGTTGGTGCACATCCAGTATCTTAACTGGATACAGCAGAGGGTTCTTAAATCGACCAAACCCCTCGCTTCAGCAGGATCTCAGGGGTCAGACTCGCTTCGGTGACCACACCTTCAATTTCAATACCCCGAGCTGGGATACACACTCTATATTCTAGTGTAAAGAGCTGGGAGACAGCAATATCATTAGCTTGCTTGAGGTTGGACACAACGACCCGAAGTTTATTGGGTCTGACTTTAATTATCTCGGTCACGGCCGAGAATCGTTTGGTCAGATCGTTCGAAATTTGATAGACATTCAGAGGTTTCGATTTGGGCTAAAAATAGACAACCCATGGACCAGTTGAACTATCTGGATAAGCACGTGATCGGGTAACTCTATGAGCTACCCCATCATTTTGCGCCATAGATGATTCATCGTCCGATAAATCATCCATGGCTCGTTCGTGGGAGCTTATGACGCTCAACCACTGACGCAATCTTTATAACTAAACACAGAAAAACAAACTAGAGCTAAGCACACTCTCTCACACACTCTCACACACTCCCGCACACTCTCGCACACTATAAAATTACGCTTCTTGTATTCAGAAGAGAAGGAAACAAAAACTTATCTTATATATATGACGGATCTGCTGCAGACGTGCAACGAATATGCTGCAGCTGCCGAGCGACGATGAGTGGCCGCGTGTACCGGCTAGACGTGGAGCTGAACGATGATGATAATGATACTGGTGATACTGGTCGGTGGTGGTTAGCAGATGAACGAATGCACGCTACACCCGATGGACTGCTGGTGTGCGTGCCGTGTAGATGCGGGACAATATGGCTTTTCAATCGTGGCAATATTGCTAATTGCAATTAATGACGTTGTTGCACTGCTTATCACACAATTATTTCTTTTTAAGGAAACCAGGACTCGATTTCACTCGCGATCGCAAAAAACAAAACTGAAGAATTGAAACAACTCGTTAAAAGCTTCCAAAGCAACGGAAAGCGGACCGAACGAACTGTACCGTTCGCTTGTTCACTGGGCAATGGACTTTTGATTTAGACGTTCACATTTTCTTTGTTTATGATGTGCCTTCTCTACACTGGTTTTATGGCTATCTTACGAAAGACTTGTTTACCTTGAGCAATTCAAACAAGTTGTATTCAAGCGTAACTCATCTTTTTCAAGAATAAAACATATAAAGATGAACTTATCGCGCTCCTCATAAAATCTTGTTAGTCTTGTTCAAGAAATATTAGTTTTATTTGCGTTTTATGGTAGTTTTAGATAAAACCATTGAAAAAATCGCGAGCGTGGCTATTCTGGATTCCCTCAGAATGGTAGCCATTTACATATGTATGCAACAAAACTCTAGTTTTTCCAATGCTACGAACAAACAATGCTGTTTAAAATACATTTTGAAACTTAAAATGGATTGCAGATACAATTTATTCAAGATCTAACAAATGTTTAGCCTTCTCACCTAATTGTTGAATTTTAAATTTATTTTTTATTTGTAAATAAATCAATGTTCTAGCCATAATTCAGTGGCGCATCAAAATTTTCGAACTTTTATGTTATAAAACACCAATAAACTGAATGTCGCATGAAAAATGTATCAATTGCAGGCAAAAAACACATGCATTTATGGTCAATTTTACAATTAATTTACATGCGTATCCACTTTGGAAACGAAAAACCATATGCATATCGATATTTTTTTCTTTAATAACTTCCACTCAACTATAACCAAAAAAAAGTCCCCATTCAGCAGAACGAATCGAAAAATGGAATCTTCGAAACACATTTGTGACGGACTGGAAGTGTTCTTAAAGAGGAAAATCATAAAACTATCAAAACTTGTGGTAGTTTTATCATAGTTTTAAGCATGTCTTGAATGTCATTACAAGTATGTACCGATAAAACTATCAAGTTTTATGCGAACCTTGGGAAATAGTCTTGAGAACCTCCTGTAGTATGGGCCTTTTTGAACTTATGAGGGTTTTATGGCTGTTTTATCGATGTTATGTGGAATATCTAGTTTTATGCGTGGTTTTATCAAATGAGTCTTGAAAACTTCTTCAAGTGTACCTTAAAATTGAATTTGTTTCTTGGGATGCATAACAAACCGGTTGATCGCATTTTGGACCGCACAGACCCTAACACCTTCTTCTTTTGCTAATTTTCGTAGCGACAATCCCTTTTCAGTGCAGTACTTGACGCTTTTCGCTTTTCGCTTTGATTTTCGCTTTTCTTCCGTAAGACCTCGCATTGTTCCGCTAGAAGTAAAACTTTAACTTTTAATGAAGGTTTTCGTTTGTTTACAAGGCAAGCAACACATTGACACTAAACAGCTGTCAAAATAAGTCAAAGTCTTTTTCATACAGAACTTCAAAGGTGTAATCTTAATTAACGATGCAGTCCTTGTCTATCAAGATAAGCAATAAAGGTAGTTGGAATAAAATGGAAATTACTAATTTTTCTTCTCATTTTCCAGTTCCAGGTATCCCAAGTAATACACAAAACATCTTTTAAGACTGATTTATAATTGTTTGTATTATAAATGCATTCGAAACGTATTGCAAAACATGTCAAGTTCGGAGTGGTTTAGATCTCTCGTATTCTATTTATCAATCTTACTAACGATTGTGCTGAAAATACTTTTTTCACTGCTGTAAGTTAACTTTATCATTGTTCTTAAAAACATTGTTCCATACATGTATGAAACATGAACAGGATAAGATTTTCTGGGTAGTTCTACATTCGGTAGAAATTACATTACACTAACTATGTTTTACAAGATTGTGGTTTCACTGCCAACGTGAAGCAAATCATAGATACTCAGAGTTAACTTTTCAACAATTAGATTTGGCTTTGTATAAAAGCTACCAACCTATCATGCCAAGGACCAGTGTTCAAATCTCACGCTTAGGCGATGTTATAATTTTTGTATGAAGATATTTTTTTTCATTTAACGTTTTATAAAGCTTCACTTTTTGCGATTTTTGCGTCATATTAAGGTATTAAATAAAGTATTATACACTTACATTGCTAACCTGTTTTTGTCATTTGACAGTACTTTCAACTTATTTAATACAAGCTGTGTTGCTTGGGATTTCACTACAATACTCACACTCTCCAGGATTCAATGGTGATGATATCAAGTTTCCAGGACCATAATTACCACATACGGGTTCTTATTCCTAGAACTCCCAAGAAAGTGTTAAAATGGTCAGATCTCACGATCTGATGGATACATTTAAACGTGTATTTTCAAATAAATTTGCATGAAATGTAAGAACGAATTCACTGTAATAACCAATTTTTGATTTCGACTGGTTACTGCATGGTCTTTCGGATCATCCGGAATATGCGGAATATCTGAAGAGTTGTGCATCACCTTCGTTCTAGAGTAACACGATTTTTACCACACATATTTACAAAGAAAAAATATAGATTGCTTAGAAAACCGATTGCTGATGGAATGCCCGGGATTCTTAAAAAGAAACGATTCTGCATCCTGGCTCCTTGGAAAAATGCACTGCCACTTTGCATTTTCAAAGTAATAAATTTCAGTTATTGTTGTCATTTCATACGTTAAACTTATTTTACCATATTTTCAGCGTCGTAGAAAGCATGCGGATGAAGTTTTGTTATTGTTTATTTGATAAGTTGATAATTAAAACCCAAAAATTACAGTCTTGAGTAGCTGAGTCGAATGTTATATATCACTCGGTAGTCCAGCCCTCAGACCAAAAGTTGATTTTCCAAGCGATCTGTATACCCTTCTTTTGTAAAAAGGGTAAAAAGAATGAACACACATATAGGAATAAATCATTACAATAATTTTAATAAATTAACGATATATCGTCGGAATTTCCTTGAAATAAACATGAAAATTATAGTTGGCACTAAAATAATAAAAACTGGACACTTCTCTAATTATTTTAAAGTTTTTTTTTAATTCACTCTTATTCATACTAATACAATAACTCATTATTTTTCATATACTTTCATCATAAAAAAAAAGAAAATCAAAAGTTCAAAAGTTACAATTCTTTGAGAAATATATATTTTCTAAAATTTCATTTTTTGGACCCTATTTAAAATGGATCACCCAAATGACCGAATGAAAGATTCTAGTCATATATTTTTCGAAAAGGAACAAACCCACCTAGTATTACAGAATTCTAAGATCCACCTCATTCGAAATTATCCTATGCTTGCTGTTCCTTATCACCGCACTAATTATGGATATAATAATCCGTTAGATTCGTGTATTCGCACTTTTAATGCTGTATGTGACGAATTCGACTTTGCTATATCCAAAAATATTTTTAAAAATCGAATAAGTAGAATTGTTTAGACTTTAAGTTATTCACACAAGAGAATTTAAGTTATTGTGAACTAGTATTAAGTAGTTCAGTCTGTACGATTGTTTTTATAGAAGACGGTGATAATAATAAATAAAAATAAAATAATCTTTTTGGTTTCGAATTGCTGAGTTATCAAATTTTACGAATGTTCCTGAACTTCCGGAAGACCATGACACGGCCACTTAGAGCCGTACATTGTTCTCCACATCGCTTTGCTTCTTACATTTTATTTGCAAACCATTTGTTTTGCTTTAGGACGAGACTAATGAATTCACCGTTTTATCGGATGTTCCGAATACTCCAGGAGGCCATAAAGTAGCCATATCTCGAAATTGTGGCCTAATAGGACAATTTAGATAACACATTTGAAATCAGCGGCAAAAAAATTACTTGAAAACACTTAACTTTACTATGTAATGGTTGCCGATCACAAACAGATCTCTTTTCTGAAGAGGATATCTGAGCATATCTTCTCAAACTATTTCAGGGCATTCAGAATATTGTTCGCATTTGAGCCTGTCTCTTTCAAAGTATAATATCCGTATCAAATCCAGCTTTGTCTCTTTGAACATGAAGTAGCCTAAAAATATATTGAGAACACATCTCAGGGTATTGATTTATGCTTTGCAATCATAATCGGGGATGCTTTCGGCAGCAATTATCTGGAATGTGGTCTTTCAAAACTGATCGTACCTTCCACCGTTGCTTTGCTACTCACGCCAACACCCACCCAAGACCAAGAAAGTACAAGGCATTCACTTTTCGAAACTTGTCGGCACTTCGCTGCTGCCTAGCCTATTGATTGCCATATTCCTCGTGTTCTCATTGTACCCGGAAGCCTGCACACAACTGCACAACTTTAGGCAATTCTCGAAGTCCCTGGCGAGACTGGTGCCAGGAACATTTCCTATAGCAGGAAGTAAAAACCGGAACCGAAAACTCTATAATTGTGTCTGTATTAATAATAAAGTTTTCCTTGTGAGGGGAATGAAAAATTAAATACCTTTAATTGTCGTGTTTTCGGTGAGAGTTTATTGTTTTCCAACCCTTGTTCGCGCCACTTTGGTTGTTTGAAGGTAGAACTGGCCTCATTCGAAGAGTGCAATGTGCATTGTACTAGACTTCAACTTCTTCAACTTGTTTTTCGATAGGGAGGATGTTGCGGCAGGAGCGGTAAAACCCCACATCGTGTCTGTCGTGTCAAAACGAGTTTGGAAGAAATTCTCCTGTTTGGAATTGGATATAGGGGTTTGTACCGCTGAGGGGTCGGATGTCAGCTTGACAGGAAATGTTGTGCAAAACTTTTACTACCGTTAAAAATTTGATGCCAGACCCGACCTACGATCGGCACCGGGGCAGGATGGTGCTGTTGGCTTACGAATCAGATGTAATTTACGGAGCGAAAATCAACCAACACGTGAAGTTTTAAGCTTGAAATAAACAGCAAATGCGAAGTGATCGAAAACTGTCAGCAAGAAGTTGAAGTTTTTAATATTTTATTGAATTTTTTAGAACGAACAACTTCAACTTGCGGGGAAGAAAGTAGCAATGGTTAAAAGCTTTGACAAGAAAGCGAGAATTTTCAAGTGGCATTTTCGAATACAGGTCAGTGAAGAAAGTTTCTCCGTTGACCACTTCAGTCGGATGTAGATTTAACATGGCAGAATCCGATGGTGGTTTCAGCTAATGGATCTATATTTTCGACACAAATTTACCCGACATCAAATATGTGCCGATCATCGCTGTGAAGAGACGGGAAATTGGGAATGAATTTGATAATGAGCATTTCCTTCCGTTCTCCCCCACTGATTTCCGAGGACGGTTCCCCAGATGGAAATTTCAGGTTCCAACCAGTTGCCATCGAGGGGGAAAACCCATATCGTACCGGTTGATAAGTCGCCATGAAAATGATAATAAAAAATCCTTTTACTTTTATTCTGCCCTGTTTTCTGAAACAGGCATTTGGCCGTGTCTATCCAAAGGCCATCGCGAAAGCCACTTTCAATGGTTGCCTGCGTGACGTTCCCCGGGCACTTCTGGATACTCACACAAGATATGCACATCCGGCCATTTTATCAAATTAAATTTTTATGGCTCTCTCCCGGGTTGAGCTCTGCGTGCGCTACGGACGATGAATGTGAGCGTTGAACCATATCCAGGATCCAGGTTGGGGCTAAAGTTCAGCAGAATATTACCTTTGCTGACGAGCATTGTCTCCTTCAAACATAAGCCATAAACCATCGATCCTAAGCGAAGCATTGAGGAATTTCAATTATATTGAATAAAGAAAATTGGGGCACGCTTTCTTCGTCGCGTGTTTTGAGCTCTATTTTGAGGTGGTGTGGACTACCGATGACATAAGAAATCGATGCTACAGCTACTGAACAGGGTGATTGTGCTTCAGTGATGATTTTGTTCCTATCGATTTTAAAGATAAGAGGGACTAAGAACGCAAGTGGATGTGTATCTGCATAGGTAAATTCACTCTCTACTGGAAGTTAGCAATGGCGTCATCAGTCGGCATTTGGTCATTGTATTTACATCTGTAAATTAATTCAAATGCAAGCCTTGGTTACAATTATTTTGTTGGAACTTGGTTAATGTTCCAAATTCAAAAAGCAGGGTTCTAGACAAATGTCTTGTCTTGTGGCTACCTTGTCTTCGATACATAAGGGTCATGACATGAACATGCTGTGAGAAAACATTATCTACACTGCGGCTTGAGGTTTTCTAAACAAGGCCTTCCGAACTAAGGAAAACAGATTGTCTCCTATTAGAAAATGTTGGTGGAGATGACTGTGCTTCGGAGTAGTCTTTAAAAAATAGTAATAAAGGAAGATAAATGGTGTTTCTCCAATTATGTTAGATTTGAAACAAGAAGATACCAGTGAAGATCTCATGATCAGATGGAGCCATACGAGACCTACGGTACAATACAATTATACTCAAACATATTTCGATTTTTGGTTATCGATGACATAACTTAATTTACAATACTTTTTTCATGAACTAGATCCCAGTATGTTATGCCGATTATGTAGTGTTGGGCGAAATGCGGAAAGATCGAAGCATGCTTTGCTCGCGAGTGGACGTGTTTTTGTTTCGGTTGTCAATTTTTGTTGTTCTACGCCTAATATACTTTTTTTAAATTAATATGATTTATTCTTCAGGTGAAACAAGTGCGTTGAACAGTCTCAATCTATACTATCCAAAGAAAAACATGTTTGTCAGTTGCGTCGGCTAAAAGGTTGTGTCGATTATGGTACCACGGGATATGGAGCCGGCACCGGAAGCATAACCAGTTTAGAACAGAAGTGCTTATGCGATTTTTAGATTAGGAACATTTGTGAAATCCGCAGAAAGAAGGGCCTCAGATTGATAGAAGAACTTGAAGAACTTTTCGCTTGATGGCGGAGAGTGGAACAAAGTAATAACTGAGGTTTCAGCTTTCAGAAAACCTATTGGTGAGCTCGAGCCATTGTTTTTTTTAATTGGAATACTAGCTGAACCCGGTGCAAGCGCAGCTACGCATGCAACTAAATTAATGAAAATTTAATAAAACTGGCACGTTCATGGTTGTTTTTTGGAATTAGTTTTTTTTCGTGACTAACGTTTGCATTTAAAAAAAATGGTCAAAAATTGCCGATTTTTCGTGGCTTTACCGTCACTCGAACTGACAAAACTACCTATGTAGCATCAATCATAGTAACCCATGAATCAGCAGACAAAATTTGACAGCTCTGTCAGTCGAATTCTAACCGTGGTGGCAAAAACAGTGAAGCAACTCCGTTCAGAAGTGTGCGCGCCGGGGGCGTCCCCGGCGTAGTGGTTAGCATCCATACCTCTCACGAATCTCACCCCCCGACAAGTTACGAAAATGCCAAAAAGCGGTGTTTGAATGACTACGACGGGAGATGAACCAGCTCAAGGCTGAAAATCTCGATAATCAAGAAACAAAAAAAAGTGTGCGCGTTCAAAGAACGGTACCCCACCGACTCAAAAACGGACATCGTGTGGCACTTTGTGGCCGCCGGATACTGGCATCTACAACATCTTGGCACTATTAGACATCAGAGCATCGAAAGAAAGCCCGGTTCCGGACGGCCGACGACCCTGAGCGACCAGAAGCTCCAAAGGATGCTGAAGAGGAAGACCGAGAGAAAAGTGGCTACATCGTTGCGTGCGCTTGGCCGGAAGGTCGGTTCAACCGGCCACACAGTGAAAAAGTACCTGGCGAACATGAACATAAATGTTAGGAAGCGGAAATCGCGTCCACTGGTTTCGGGGCTGCAGGCAATGACGCAGCGGCAGCAGCTGATGGCTGGCCCACAATTGATACGTTGCGGATGCGTTTGCGTGAATTTGACAGTTTTCTGTCAAATTTACGTCAACGGAACGCAAACGTATCTATTGTGGGTGACCCTTGAATATGATGGTCTCGATTTTCCCGGCGAATCGCGACGTGGCGGTGGTGATGGACGACGAGATCTATCTCATCCTGGATGGCAACGACTGGCAGGGCACTTCGTATTTTACTTCCCCCACGAAGGAAGTGAACTCCGAGGTGCAGTTCATTTCACTCACCAAGCTCCTCAAGAAGGTGCTGCTGTGGCTGACAATCAGCATTGAGGGGATGTCAAAGCCGCTCGTCTTTCGCACTGGACTGGCCGTGAAAGGGGATATTTATTTACGACATGCCTGTCGGAAGATGCGTCGTTCATCAAGAAATACCATAAGGGCGAAGACGCGGTGTTCTGGCCGGATCTGGCGTTGGCCCACTACTCGAAACGATCGTTGGAGGAGAATATCGATGTGGTACCCAAGTCAGCGATCCCGTCCAACGTCCGAGAATTTCTGGGCCAACCTGAAGCGTAAGATCTACTCCAACAATTTTGTCGCGAAAACTGAGGAGGTATTGATAAATAAAACGAAGAAAGAACCCAAAAACATGCCTACACGCATGATTTCGTCCGCCATGGTGAATGTTCCGGTTAATTGCCGGAAAGCCGCTCACAAGGGTGTAGACTTTTTTTTTTGCAAGTAAGCTTAAATAATTACCTCCCAAGGGAAATTTATCAAAAGCAATTATCTTTCTTACCTTTTTTTTATCCCCATCCAAAAAAAAATCCTTTTTTTTCATGCAAACGTTAAGAAGGGGTTCGAATTTCTATCAGAACATGCTTCTTACCTGAGAAATACACATTTTGTGTTTAAGTTACCTGGATAGTTCTCATGTTTGGTTGAAGTTTGTGTTTCATTTGTATGAGAGCTCCTCTTTCAAGAGGGGAGTGGGGTATCAAACTACCATACAATCATTGCCTTCAAAATCCCCCACATGCCAAATTTGTTCCATTTGATTCATAAGTTCTCGAGTTATGCAGAAACTTGTGTTTCATTAGAAAGCGAACCAACTTTCAGAGGGCGGAGGGGTCTGAAACTTCCATAGAAATATTTCTCTCCGTCAAATTTGGTTCCATTCGCTTGATTGATTCTCGAGTTATGCAGAAATTTGTGTTTCATTTGTGTGGTAGCACTCCCCCCCCCCCCCCCTTCCAGAGAAGAGAAGGGTCTCTAACTATCGAACTTCTCGGCTCCAAAAACCCCCTCCATATCAAATTTCACGCTGATCGGCTCAGTAGTTTTCGAGTCTATAAGGTTCAGACAGACAGACAGACTGACAGAAATTCATTTAAATATATATAGATTTTTCGTAACTTTAGTAGAAAACCAATCGCAACTATCTAAAGCATACAAAAAACAGCTATACTTCGTGAAGTGACGAGAATCTGTTGAAGAAACCAAATTGCCAAAATTACGGCACTCTCTATGCGACGACCAGTCATTGGACAGTCAGTTAACTTACTTTTATTTTTACAGACTTCTTGTTTCCCTCAAGTTATTTCGCGATTGTGTTATTCTAAATTGTTATAAAATGGCTTGAAAAAAAATCTTCAATATTATTCCTATTCCGCGTTATTGAATCTTATCAGAACATTCAGTGCTGTATTTCGATCCGGAAATAAATTAGCTACAGATCTGTAATGAATAAAGATTGAGGCTTTATTTATTTATTTATCATTTATCCCGTCCATAGTTGATTCTTAACTTGCGGCCGTTGATTCAGGTTACGGAAACTAGATATAAGAATAAATAATGATGCATAAAGTTGTATATTAGTTGAAGATTGCAATGATTTTTGTCTAAAATTATGAATTATTTTGTTGGACATTTCTTCTAGAGTCTCAACGTTTGAAATTCTATGTAATTCAATAGTACTGAACCAGGTTCATTTTCAGAACTTTGTTCTGAGTCCTTTGAAGTGCTTTTTTCCTAGCAGCACAACAACTAGACCATATTGGCACAGCATAAAGCATGGCCGGTCTAAAAAATTGTTTGATTATTAGAAATTTATTCTTCAAACAAAGTTTGGATTTTCTGTTTATAAGAGGATATGAACATTTTATATATTTATTAAAGGGCGAACACGAAATTATTGCGACACCGAAAATGTCATGCCAATTTTCTTATAATGTTTAGAATCAAACCAAAATTTTAGGGTAGTTTTATACATATATTTACTTCAAAAATCAAAAGAAAAGTAAATCAATGGAGCCTTGAGTGTAAAATTGAACGCATTTTCGCTTGATGCCCTCCATCAAAGTCTTTACAGTGTCATCCGGTACCATTTTCTCAGTTTTTTTTTCCATTTTCTTAACATGTCCTTCTCGTCTTTGACTGTCTTCTTGCTCTTCCGAAGTTCCCGCTTCATCATTGCCCAGAACTGCTCCACCGGGCGCAGCTCCGGACAGTTTGGCGGATTCATGTCCTTTGGAACAAAATGGACAGAATTGGCCTCATACCACTTCAGGACACTTTTAGAATAGTGGCATGATGCCAAATCTGGCCAAAATAGCGGAGCTTTGTCGTGCTGCTGCAAGAACGGCAAAAGGCGCTTCTCGAGGCACTCAGATTTGTAGATCTCGCCATTTACTGTGCCCTTTGTCACGAAAGGCTCACTCCTCAGTCCGCAAGAGCAGCTGGCCTGCCAAATGAGATATTTGGAGGCGAACTTCGACATTTTCTTCTTCTTAAATTTGTCGTCCACATAGAACTTGCTCTTGCCGGTGAAAAACTCCAACCCCGGAATTTGCTTAAAATCGGCTTTTATATACGTTTCGTCGTCCATCACACAGCAGCCATATTTTGTCAGCATCTTCTCGTAGAGCTTCCGTGCCCGAGTTTTAGCCGTCGATTGTTGCCGCTCATCGCGGTTTGGGAAGTTCTGTACCTTGTATGTATGTAGTCCAGCTCTCTTCTTTGCATTCTGGACGTAGCTCTGCGACATGCCGATCTTTTTAGCCAAATCACGGCTTGAGACGTTGAGATTTGCTTTAATCATTCGCTTCACCTTTCCCTCCGTCTTTTTGTTCTCCGGTCCCGGTTTTCTTCCAGCTCCTTTGCCGTGGTCCAACGTCAACCGCTCCTGGAACCGCTTCAACACTCTGGAGACGGTTGAATGGTGAATGTTCAACATTTTTCCCAACTGCCGGTGCGACAGGTCAGGAAATTCCAGGTGTTTGGAAAGAATTAGTTCTCTCGACTCGCGTTGGTTCACCTCCATTTTCGTTGAATCGAAAAACACGACTTCGAGTTTAACAGCATGTAAACAATACACATCAATGAGAAAGTGTGCAAAATTTGGTTGATTTTTACTCAATGGTAAAAAAGTTATGCCCTGTTGAATGTGTCGCAATAATTTCGTGTTCGCCCTTTACTTCCCCCCCTGTTTTTAAATTTATTTTTTTTATCAACTACCCCCAATATTTTACTTTTTTTGCCCAAAAAATTGGAACTCCGTTCCTAGTGACCATATCACTATAACTTTATTTTCAAAAATACACCCCTCCGCTTGTGTGGAAATATTATAATTTGATTTTTGGAACCATTAGGAAAAATCTTCCATTTTTGAAAACAATCTGTAAACATGTCCAAGCTTTTTTGTAGCCTCCTGGATATAACACGAAGACTTTTTCCTTTAGCGGAAATGCCTGTGTCATCAGCAAACGAAGATTTTTGATAGCCCTGAGGTAAATCAGGGAGATCTGAAGTGAAAATGTTATAAAGTATTGGCCCAAGAATGCTACCTTGAGGAAAACCAGCTCTAATTGATCAGATTTAGAATTCTGATAATTTATTTGCAAAGTTCTATCAGTTAAGTAGTTTTGAACTTATTTCATGATATAAAGCGGAAAATTGAACTTTTTCAGTTTCGCAATCAAACCTTCATGCCAAACACTGTCGAATGCTTTTTCTATGTCTAGAAGAGCAACTCCAGTGGAGCAGCCTTCAGCTTTGTTTGAACGAATTAAGTTAGTAACTCTTAAGAGTTGCTGAGTAGTTGAATGCCCATGGCGGAATCCAAACTGTTCATTAGCAAAAATTGAGTTTGTATTGATGTGAAGCATCATTCTATTCAAAATTATTTTTTTCAAAAAGCTTACTTATTGAAGAAAGCAAACTGATTGGTCGGTAGCTAGAAGCTTCAGCCGGATTTTTGTCTGGCTTCAAAATAGGTACGACTTTTGCATTTTTCCATTTATCTGGAAAGAATGCCAGATGAAAACATCTGTTAAATAGTTTTACCAAGAAAGACAAAGTACTCTCGGGGAGTTTTTTGATGTGGATATAGAAAATTCCATCATCACCTGGTGCTTTCATATTTTGAAATTGTTTAGTTGTAGTTTTTACTTCATCCAAATTAGTTCCCCAAGAATCATCAAAAATATTTTCTTGTGAGAAAATATTCAGATACTCCCTGAAAACTTGATCCTCAATAGGACTTGTAAGACTCAAACTGAAATTATGGGAGCTCTCAAACTGCTTCACAAGTTTTTCAGCTTTTTCCGCATTTGTGAGCAAAATTTTAACACCTTCCTTAAGCGCTAGTATAGGCTTTTGAGGTTTTTTCAATATTTTAGAGAGTTTCCAGAAAGCATTTTCCCTTTTTTTTTTTTTTCTCCCCTTTCCGTCCCACACAACACACCCATTTCAATTTCCCAATTTTCATTACTTTTTTCCCCCCACCAGCTCTTTATTCTTTTCCATTCAATTTTTTCTCCTCTCCCCCACACCCCCGCCCCCCGCCTCCGACCCCCCCCCCCCCCCCCCCCCCGGCGCCGCTACCCTCCCCGCCCCCCCCCCCCCCCCCCGGCCCCCACATTATATGAGGAGCGCACGCCCGTGATCCTATTCCTTCATGAAGGCAGCCGAGACAACCCGCTCCAACACATACGCCCCCCGACGAAAGAAAAAACAGCCGACGCCACCACCCCCCCCCCACAATAACCCACCCCCCGCGTGAGATTTACAGTCTCCCGTGGTTTAAAGGGTGTTTCGATCAAAATTTGGTCGACTTAAACTTGACGCATTTCCTTTCATCGTGCATTAAAAAAATGTGCACACCCCTCATTTTGATGATGTGTGCGTGTAGCATCATGCTTCTATTTTGATTTTGAGATTAGCACTTCATTTATCAAAATGTCGTCGAAGGAAGAGAAGCAACGCATCAAAATTTTAAACGTGCATGGCGAAAATCCAAACTACTCTCACGCCAAGTTGACAAATTTGTTGAATGTGGCTAAATCAACTGTTATCAACGTATTCAAAAGTGTTAGGTGAACGTTTGTCGACAGCCAGGAAAGCTGGATCGGGGGGGAATCTAAAACCGGAGGCCACAGCGACGACAAAAAGAGTTGCCCGTTGTTTCGAGTGGAACCCCAACCTCTCCGTCCGAGATGTTGCAAAGAAGCTCGGAGTGGCGCCTTCAACCGTGGATAGAGCTAAAAAACGAGCTGGACTGTCGACATACAAGAAAGTGGTGACTCCAAATCGCGGTGATAAACAAAACACGTCGGCCAAAGCACGATCGCGAAAGTTGTACACGATGATGCTGACGAAGTTTGATTTCGTTGTACAGGACGATGAAACTTACGTCAAGGCAGACTTTAAACAGCTTCCTGGACAGGAATTTTATACGGCAACGGGACGGGGAAAAGTGGCAGATATTTTCAATCACATTAAACTGTCAAAGTTCGCGAAGAAACATCAGGTGTGGCAGGCCATCTGTACCAGTGGCTTGAAGAGCATTGTTTACATTGCGACCGGAACCGTCAACCAGGAAATTTATCTAGGCGAAGGCCTACAAAATCGTCTACTGCCTTTCCTGAAGCGACACAATTGTTCCGTTCTATTTTGGCCGTATTTGGCATCTTTCCATTACGGAAAAAAGGCCATGGAGTGGTATGCTGCCAACAACGTTCAAGTGGTGCCCAAAGACAAGAACCCTCCCAACACGCCAGAGCTCATCCCAATCGAAAAATATTGGGCCATCGTCAAGCGGAACCTTAAGAAGACTCAAAAAGCTGTTGTGAGCGAGAAACAGTTCAAAGCAAACTGGCGTTCTGCGGCGAATAAAGTGAACAAGGAGACTGTACAAAATCTAATGGCAGGTGTTTAACGAAATACCCGGCAATTCGCATTCGGTAAAAAGGAAGCTTAGCTGAATATTTCTCCAGCATTATGTATTAACTGTAACTTGAAAAAGAAAACGAATTTGACTTATTAATAAAAACTTTGATCGACTCACACACATTACTGTTCGATCAAATTTTGATCGGAACACCCTCTATGTAGTCTACGATCGGTTGATGAAATAAACAAATAAATAAATTGCTATGCAATCCACACTCGAAGCTATGAAATGATAAACAACATAAATGTTAGTGAACAGGTTTTGAGTGAGTTGAGTTGTTTCCTTTTTATTTGTTTTATAATTGCTCATCCTTTCAGAAAAGGGGAATTGGGTCTATTACCAGCAGACTTCCTAAGTATCTTGTACTGAAGTGAGCAAAATTCAACCGGAGTACCGTAAGGCTCGATCATTTACAACATTTGCTATCAATTTCATGAAACTGAAGGGGACGTACAACTGTTTTTCTTCCCTTTCTTCTTTGCCTTCTTCTTCTCACGATAAAACCATTCAAACTGAAATAAGTAAGTAAATTATTCCGACGTCTTTTCAATACTTCATATGTTCTCCAGCAGCAGCAGCAACACAAACGAAAATCCACGTCACGCAAGGAAAATGAACTGCAATAAAACTTCCCCCGGGAGACAAATGGCACACTTTTATTTATTTCGATTAATTTAGCAGACTATGCGTCTCCATTTGCCGGCTGATTTTTTTCCCTGCCTTCATACTACATATTTGCTGTCCTCGTCCCCATCGAGAGTCACTTTGCCGCTGGCCATCAATTGTGTCCCCGGGTATGGCCGTGGACATTGATTGAGTCGTATTTTTTCCCGGTTGTCATCTCGTCGGTTGGATGAAGCTGGTATTACCGTGCCATAAATCTACCCTCGACGACGACGAGGACGACGAGGACGACGACGACGACGGCGATGGACTTGGGCCTCATGATTCTGCGACAGTGATTCCGAGAAAATGTATATTTGTTTCGACGTTGTCAGCTTGCTCGGAGCTACTGAAGGGTAGGTTTAGAAGTAATTTTATCTTCTCACACTCGGCCGCAGAAGGAAAGCTGGAAGGGCTCTTTGTTTCTCCGAGAGTGTGCACAACAAATGACGGAAGGATTTCCACGAATGTCTTAAGGAAGATTGAAAAGGATGGTGATACGCCTACGAGCGAACCAACCAACGAACGAACGAGCGGAGGACATGCGTTGTTTACAGTAACAAATTAGCTCAATATTGGATGAAATTTGATTTGTTTCTGGTATTTTCAATTTGCGAAACCATTTGTCGAATGCTTGAGAAAACATCGTTCATTCTGGATTACTGTAACGATCACATCAATCAGATGTGTATTAAGTGGTTCTGGTTCTCGCTTCCTTGCTCAAATCCATAATTCTTTATCATAAACCAACCTCCGGAAATCCCCAATTCCGACATCGAGAATCTGTTCTCATCATCCATAAACCACCTAATCATAATGTTATGAGAGCGCTTTAACGCCAATATTAGCACCGCACACGATTCTTGACGACCTGTCACGCTGACGATGCACAACACGTTCCTCGGTGGTCGCTTTTTCTTCCGCAGATGGGTGGCGCCTTTCCTTCCCAGTAGATGTGCTTTTATTACCCACCACCTACCATATGGAAATTTTGCGCGTGCTATCACTCATTTTTTACGGCGTGACATCCTTTTAGCACCACCAAACGGTCCAATTTCGATGGTGAGGAGGTTGTAAAAAGTGTCTGCCGTCCTCACCGTCAACCAGTCTACCTACTTACCTAGATATTGTGCAACACGGGCGCTTGTAACGCACAGACCGCCATGTCATTAGCATTTGCTTAGATATATACTTTCACACATCAGTTTGTTTTAGAAGGACCAGCCTGTCGCCTGTTGTGCCGCGAGAAGGAGTAATTCATCGCAAGGAAAGCCTTGCGGAAATTTCTCACTCAAAGAAACAGGCGCATAAATTACACATACACGGAGATATTGCTTGTCGTTTTTTGGAAGACGGTTCGAAGATGATACAATTTTTTGTAAAAAGATTAAATTACAGCTTGTTGTCAAAATTACATTCAAATGTTAAGGTGAGTTATTCAATTTGTACGCAGTTTATGAGAGTATTTGAAAGGCTTAGTAATATGTTGTTAGATTACATTTACCAACTATGTTATTCTTCATTGCCAAGACGTTGCTAAAGATGTACTTTATCCATGATTTAATCATGGATTTGTGATTTGTGTTATCATTTCTTCAAAATTTTCCGCTTAGAATTCGTTTCAGTTAGTATTCGGCCGCTTCCTACGTTTGCGCTTCTTGATGTCTTGGCGAGAACCTTATAACAGCGTTTTGATCCGGAAGAATTGTTTATTTGCGGTAAAAATTACATCCAGATTCATACAAATTTTCAAAAGGTATCGAAAGACGTGAACAAATTCTGCACACTCACGTTGAAAACCCAACGAACTCACCCCCCCACCAAAACAACCACAAACCACACCCAAAAAAAAACAACAAACAAAACTCCAGAAAAACAAATTCATTAAAAAAGAGATCCCAAAAAAAATATACACCACCACAAAACCGACCCCTGAAAAGTATTGCAACACTCAATGGCGATAACTCCAAACAACACACCACCTACCAACGCAACAGGCAAAAACAAAACACAACAAACCTAGACCTAAACAAAAAAAAAAAAACAAAAAAAAAAAGATATCAAAGTTCCCGCTTTGTGGAAAAAAAAAAACAAACATTTTAAAAAAAGAAGCACTTAAAAAGAAAAAAAAACCACCCCCAAAAAAATTACGGCCCCTTAAAAAGTATTGCAACACTCATTTTTTTTTTTAATAAATCATTTCTTTGTACAAGGTCAATCAAATAAACTTTACAGAGCCAAATTTTCATATATATATATATATATATATATATATATATATATATATATATATATATATATATATATATATATACATCAGTTGGCTTAAAACTAAAGTTAGGAGGCTAGAACCGATTACTCGCGGCCGTCTCGAGGTTAATAGGAATAACAATTTAAAAGATGGGAAGATGGGCGGGAATGTTAAGTATGGTTCACATAACACATCTATTTTAAATTTCAAATTGTCTAAAAACTTATAACTATACAATTTTGGGTTTTTTTGGGCTTGAACATTTTCAGAAAGAAAAAAACACACACAAAACAGAAAAAAAACTAAAACTATACATACAGGTTAAGCAAACTACAATCTAAGGCTAATGTTAGTCAAAAACACATAAATTAGTTTCATAAACTCCAGATCACGTACCGCCAAAATATCTCGAACTGGTACATTGGGTTGTCTACCTTGAGCCCGAAGGAGATCATTAAGCTCAGATCTGACTCCACGATGCTCAGCACAAAACCAAATAACGTGATCTGCGTCCTGGTAACCTTGTCCACATTCACAGAGATTGCTGTCTCCCAGCCCAACACGGAACAAATGAGCGTTTAAAGAATAATGATTGGACATGAGGCGAGACATCACACGAATGAAGTCTCGACCCACATCCATCCCTCCAAACCAAGATGTCTTTGACACCTTAGGGATGATAGAATGTTTCCATCGCCCCAAATCTCCTTTACTCCATTTTTTCGGCATTCGTTCAATGAGTTTCCGCAATGCATCGTCCGTGATTTCCTTCCAAGTTGTTTGTAGGCAAACCCACAAGTGTTTATGGCTCTGGAGACGCTTTTTTCTCGTGTTCCGGTCCAGCTCATCCCATAACAGTTCGATTGGATTTAGATCCGGTGACTGCGCCGGCCAAACCATGTCGGATAACGTTCCATTTTGGTCCAAGTATTGAACGAACACTCGGCACAATTTGGCGAAGTTCTTTGGATCATTGTTCTGTTGAAGGACAAAACCTTTACCAATTAATTACAATCCATTTGGAACAGTGTTTTTCTGTTGAGAGGCCGTCCGACTTGCCCGTGGTCTGCCTAGACGGGCTGAGGATGTTCCTTCAACAGTTCCGCGATGAATGATTCTTGAAACTGTGGAGACGTTGAGCATCATTAGAGAGGCAATTTGGCGCATAGATTGTCCTGTTGCAGCCATTTGCAAGATTTGCATTTGCTTGTTCAGATCAACCCGCTTCCATTTTACACTTCCCTTTTGCGAAGTAGAACGATTTGTGGCACCACGATTTGGAAATGTTATAGTTTGTCTATCAGGGTTCAAACTGTGATATATGAATATAAGTAGTGATACAAAAATATAAGAAAAAGAAGAGAAACATCACACAACATCATATTTTACCTCTCTTATAGGGCCGATCGAAAATAGACCCTGTCGTTTCGAATCATTTCACAATTCGAAAAACGGTGCTCTGGCTCAATTTAAGCTGAGCTGCTATCTTTCTTATCGACAAACCTGCCTCATGTAATGTGACAACGGCTGATCACTTTTCGGTGGAGATCCTTTCCCATTTCCGAGCTGTTTGTCTTTTCTTCAAAAGTGGACGTTTCTTGAATGCACGAGCATTTCTTTTTCGAACGAACTCTGGTTACATGAGCTCCGGTTTGCCTAGGGCGCTGAATTGCTCGCACTACAGCAGACTGGCTGATGTTTAACGAACGTGCAATATTTCGAGTTGAAAAACCTTTGAAATGTAACGCAACAATAAATAGTGGATCGTGTCATGAGCTCTGTTTCAGCTTGCGCACCCATCATGAAACCTGCCGGGCAAAAATGTGTAAATAAATTTTTATATTCACGCCCAAAAAATAAATAAAATACCACAGATTTCGAAACTTCAATATTCTTCGAAAGCTTACGGGTTGTGATGTGCTTAGTAAAAAAGCGGATTTCGATTTACTTCCGTTTTCTTTGAGGAACCAGAACCAGACTTTAAAAATGATTAATCACTTGAATGTGTGGTGAGTCAGTGCCGAATCACTTGAATACGAAGTGAATCAGGCCTGACTGACTAAAATATGAAGTGAGTCAGCCTTGAATCACTTGAAGAGGTGAGCTTAATCACTGTAATATGAAGTAAATAAGACCTGAATAATAAGAAAATGAAGTGGATCTGACTTCAATCACTTGAAAGTGTGATGAGTCAGTCCTGAATAACTTGAATTTAAAATGAATTCGTCCTGAATCATTTGAATATGAAGTGAATCAAACCTGCAACAGTTGAATGAGAAGTCCGTCAGTTGAACTTGAATTTGAGGTGAGTCAGTCCTGTATCACTTGAATATTAAGTGAATCAGGCTTGAATCATTTGAATGTGAAGTAAACCTGACCTAAATCACTTGAATGCGATGTGAGTCAGTCCTGAATTACTTGAATATTAATCATACCTGAATGACTAGAATACGAAATGAATCCGACCTAAAGTAGGTATAACCACTTAAATGAGAGGTCAGCCAGTCCTGAATCACTTGGATACGAGGTAAATCAGGCCCAAATAGCCCCTTCTGTAAAGACTCGAACTTACTATCTTATCAGAATCACGAGATAGAACAAGTTGAAAATGCTAAATTTTCCATGCTCACTAGCGCCACGGAGTGGTGAAATCCCAAACAAACAGTTCCATCTTTTGAATGCCATTGACCTTCTGAACAACTTTGCTGAAGACCGCACAGGTATTGACGGTCTTCCGGCAGTTAACCGGAACATTCGCCATGGCGGACGCAAAATTTTTTGATTTCTTTTCGTTTTATATATCAATTCCTCCTCAGTTTTCGCGACAAAATTGTTGGAGTAGATCTTACGCTTCAGATTGGCCCAGAAATTCCCGATGGGACGCAGCTGGGAGACGTTGGGCGGGTTCGCCGACTTGGGTACCACATCGATATTCAGCCGCTCCATCTCCTCCAAAGATCGCTTGGAGTAGTGGGCCGACGCCAGATCCAGCCAGAACACCGTGTCTTCACCCTTATGGTATTTCTTGATGAACGACGCAACTTCCGGCAGGCATTTCGTACTATAAATTTCCCCGTTCACGGCCAGTCCGGTGCGAAAGACGAGCGGCTTTGACATCCCCTTCTCGTTGATTGTCAGCCACAGCAGCACCTTCTTAGGGAACTTGGTGTGTGAAATGAACTTCACCTTGGAGCGCACTTCCTTCGTGGGGGAAGTAAAATACGAAGTACCATGCCAGTCGTTGCCATCCAGGGTGAGATAGGTCTCGTCGTCCATCAACACCGCCACGTCGCGATTCGCCGGGAAATCGAGTTGACCATCTTATTCAGCCGCTGCCGTTGCGTCATTACCTGCAGCTCCGAAACAAATGGACGCGACTTCCGCTTCCTGACATGTACCTGGTATGTTCATGTTCGCCAGGTACTTTTTCACTGTTTGGCCGGTTGAACCCGGCCAGGCGCACGCAGCGATATAGTCACTTTTCCCTCGGTCTTCCTCTTCAGTATCCTTTGGAGCTTCTTGTCGGTCAGGGTCGTCGGCCGTCCGGAACCGGGCTTTCTTTCGATGCTCTGATTGTTGTCTAATAGTGCCAAGATGATGTAGATGCCAGAACGGGCGTCCACAAAGTGCCGCACGATGTCCGTTTTCGATGCGGCGGGGTGCCGTCTGAACGCGCACACTTCTGAACGGTGTTGCTTCACTGTTTTTGCCATCACGGTTAGAGTTCGACTGATAGAGCTGTCAAATTTTGTCTGCTGACTCATGGGTTACTATGATTGATGCTGCATGGGTGGTGGGCTAGTTTCGTCACTGCGGGTGAAGGTAAACCCATGAAAAATCGGCAATTTTGGTCAATTTTTTTAAATGCAAACATCAGTGTATATATAACATCACATAGCATATCTTCCATTCTCTTTAACTAATCATTTAGGATCACATTTGCATTTCAAACCCCTCTATCTTAGCAGCATGAAGCAGTCAGATAGGTATTAAAGGATCAATTTGTTGTTTGGGAGTATTAGCATTCTATGGAAGACTGGCATGCAGGCTTCAAATGGTGAGTTGGCGGCTTCGAGGAGGGGAGGGGGGGGGGGTTGCGACCGACCTGAGATTTTCTCAGGTTCCTGCCTCGCGCCTCCACGAGTCGTGTGATCGCAGGGGACTGCCGGCTGAGACATGGAGGCGCTGGTTGACTTGGCCTGGGCATTGTTTTGACGGTGGCGAGGTGTTCATGTGCCAGTGAATCAGTTTGTATATTGATTAATTGATAGTTTCCGCACGCTTTGGAGTCGTCTTCACTTTCTAGAGCTATTTGTCTCGGGAGACTGGCGGGGCGTGACAGACATCGGGGGCTCGGATTGTTTTTCAGCATTTCAGTATAACATATAACATTTGCGTAAGGGTTGAGCTTAGGAACTTCAGCTGTTGTTTACGTAGAAGACTGGCATGCGCTTGTAGGCGGTGTGGGATTGTATTTGGGTGTTTTGTTTAGTGGTGTTGTGATGGGATGGGCCATTTGTTTCAGGAATCAGGGCTCGGTCACTCCAGTTGCTGTCTTTGAAGTGTGAATGGAACAGTGTTTTTTTTAGCAGCATGTTTTATTGAATAATATCGCTCATTGAGGTTTTATCCTTGATGTTTGGAATGATCTATTCTATTTTCTATCTATTATTTTTCAGCTTTTTCAGGACTGGTGGGATGTTTTTTTCAGTGGCATTCCAGAGGATGTCGGATATGCTTTGTTCATGCGCAGATTTTGTTCTCCTATTGACTTACTGTTCTCGCCTTTTTCATGGTCAAGTAATTTAATTTGAGTTTTGAAATTCCATGTACATCATTCAAGTTTGCAATTTGCATAAATAATATTTTTGTTTTGTATGGTATCTTAATTTTGTGTGTGAGAAAAGTAAGACCTTGTAAGGAGCAAGCAAAGTATATGTTTTTCAGTTTTGAACCATTTCATATTTTATTAGTCTTTAAGAGCATATGAGTTGTATTCGAATAAAGCTTGCTTCAGATAGAATTGGAACAAAAACAATTGCCTGTATTTCAGTTATTTATTATTGAATTCAAGATCTTTTTTTATACAAATGTAGCGTTTTCTTCATACTTTTAAGAAAAAATACGGATAAAATTATTCGTCACGGTTTCGAAGGAATTCTCGAAGTTTTCCTGTAACACGGCTCATTAGGTGGCGCACACCTTCTTCGTCCATCGTTTTAGCTATCTTATTCCACCAGGTCTTCACCTGATTGATGTCTTTGACAACCTTTCCCTTTGCATTGAGTCTCCTCTTCATGATTGCCCAGTATTTCTCAATAGGGCGGAACTGGGGGCAGTTGGGTGGGTTAAGGTTTTTCGGAACAACCTGGACCCCTTTCTCTGCATACCATTCTTGAACGACTTTGCTGTAATGACAGCTTGCCAAATCTGACCAAAACATTACGGGATGGTAGTAGGATCGAATGAACGGCAATCTTTTTGATATAGTTCCGACGTCATTGTCTTATTTGTAACGAAAACTTTCGTTTTTTTGCCACAGCTGCAAATGCCCTGAAAAATCATGAATTTTCGTGCAAATTTGTCGGCAAAAACAAATTTAAATTTGGCTGGAACATCCCCCCGAGCCGTTGCCAAGTAAAATTTTTGACCTGGGATTTGCCCGAAGTCAGCCTTGACATAGGTTTCATCGTCCATCAGAAGACACCCGTCGAACTTGGTCAGCACCTAGTCGTATAGCTTCCGAGCACGGATTTTGGCCACACTATTCTGTTTTATGGTCCGATTTGGCTGTTTGCTAGCTCGATACGACTTGATTCCTTCCCGGAGTCGAGTTCTCCTCACGGTACTATGGGCAGCACCGAATTTTCTGGCCAAATCACGGTCCGACAGATTGGGATTCCTCTTAATCGTCTTCAAAATCTTACCACGCAGTTTCCGGTCGACAGTTCCACTCCGACGATTGGCTTGAGGCTTCCGAATTGTCGTCAATGTTTCCATATACCGTTTGATAACGCGCCATACAGTATTTCTGGGCAATTTCAGCTGTTTAGCTAGCTTAGATGCAGACCACAATGGATTTTCCAAATAACTGTGCAAAATTTTTTCCCCTTCTTTCGGCTTCCATGTTGATTGTTTACAACGTACAGTCGATTTGCGGAATGTCAAAAATACATACGTGAAGCTGACAAAATTCCCGACACGTGGGCGCCAAGAACTTCCAAATCCGTCGACCAGGAGCGCCACAATATGAGCAAAAGTTTGTTCCAATTCTAAATGAAGCAAGCCTTAACAAGCTGTGAAAGATGCGTTTTAAAGTTTTATTCTTTGAATATATGATGAAACATAGAGACTGGTATGCTTTTATGGTAAATTTAAATTTCAATCAACTATTTCATTAGAAAATTGGGATGGAGTGAGGGGGAGGGGGGGTTGTTAAGCCTAAGGCACTCGAAAAATGTGTTGACTGGACAAGGGTTCGTGGAGTCGCCAGTCCCTTGTCATGTGAAAAAAACGCGGCCTTCTGTCCGTACATTTCCGAAAGACCTCATTGAGATCGACTGGCCCTGCTACACCAAGCCATCACGAAGGCTATTTTCTCGGGGCGTTGAAGGAAGGCCTCCCACACAAGAAAAACCTTCCCCCATTGGGGGGTTCTTATCACCACATTAACACACCACCCCAAAAGAAAAAAAACCCCACCCCAAATTCCCAAATCGTGGGTTTTTTTTTTCACCTATGGCAGAAAGTAGAATTATTTTTGTGAAGTTTTTGATTTCTTAATAAATAAAATGCCATTTGATTTGTTAAAATATATTTTTCTGTTCTGTTTTCCATCCATCAGAAAAAAGTCGCTTTTTTAAAGCGATCATTATTAACATGTTCCCTACAATAGCTATAGCTAGGAACTGGAATATAATAATTTGACTACTTCACTGGGTGTAAAGGGCACTACTCAGCATCTATGATTTCGGTGGACTGGCGACACTTTGCAAATGGCAAAGGACTCGAAACAGATTACCTTCGCTGATCGCTGGAATTTAAAAGGACAAACAGGAATTTTAAGTGAAGGAAACAGGCAAACCTTCGAAAAATCTCTTCTCATCTAACCACATCTATTTATTTACTTATTTATTTATTTATTTATTTATTTATTTGTCATCAATCAAAGTAGACCAAATCTATTACATGATATACTTAGTATCTATTTCTCCATACCAGGTTACCTGGTTAAACTTGTAAAGAAAACTTTTTTAGGCGTGTTTTTGTTCGTTGTTACATCAATTGTTTCGCAATATTTGTTATAACAGGATGTCATTCTATTTAGTGGCCCATTCTTGGCATAATTAGTTCTGTGATTGTTAATATAAAACAAATGTCTATTTCTAAGAATACGGGTGGGAGTATAAAAATTTAGGTTTTCTAATATATCTGTAGTATTCACTCTTTGTGCAATAACGTCGTTTATAAAAGCTATCATTGCAAACTCTCTTCGCTTCTTAAGCTCATCTAAATTTATCAACATGCATCGTGACTCATAGGATGGTAGCGGTAAAGTCGTCCAACCTAATTTACGTAGAGCAAACAATAAAAACTGTTTCTGGACTGATTCAATACGGTTTGCATGGGTATCTTGATATGAGGCCTAAACTATACTACAATATTCAAGAAGGGGTCTCACATATGCTATGTACAACGTTTTGATTGAGTAGGGATCTTTAAAATGAAAGTTAATTCTTTTAATAAACCCTAGCATGTTGTTTGCCTTATGTATAATGTTATTATAGTGATCAACAAACGTTAATTGTGTGTCAAGTATAATACCTAAGTCTCTTACTTCACTGCATCTTTGAACTATGTTCTGGCCTATAGTTATTGCTTCTTGCCTTATCACGTGTTTTCTCGTAAGTGATATAGAATTGCATTTTTTCACATTAAGCTCCAGCAAATTTTTTGAAGACCAGTTGTGAAAATTATTAATTTCATTCTGAAATACTACAAGATCAGATGATTCACATATTTCTAGATAAAGTTTCATATCGTCTGCATATATTGAAACGTTCAGGCGACTTAAAACGTGGTCTACATCGTTAACAAACAAAATGAACAGTAATGGGCCAAGATGGGAACCCTGTGGTACACCAGATGTCACATTCACTACTGATGACAAATTTCCCTCAAGTCTTACTCTTTGTGTTTTACCAGTCAAGTATGACTGAACCCACTTTAACAGTCCGCAATTGAATCCTAGCTTGTATAATTTAAAAAGCAATAGAGGGATGTCGACTCTATCAAATGCTTTACTAAAGTTAGTATATAATGCCTCAACATAATTTCCTCTATCCATTGCATTTATAGAAAATGTAACAAAGTTTAATAAATTTGTAGTCGTTGAACGTCCTTTAACAAACCCATGTTGTTTGCTAGAGATTAAATTTTTAACTTGAGAGAAAATTTTTTGATTGATTACAGACTCGAACAATTTAGGAATGCATGATAATATGGCAATCCCTCGATATTTTTTTATAACTGCTTTTTTGCCACTTTTGAATACCGGAATTAAAAACGATTCTTTTCAAATTGACGGAAGAATACTGGATTCTAGAGAAAGGTTAAACAGCCAAAACAAAAGTTTTGCTAGCTCCGTTGATACTGACTTTAAGAATACTGGAGGCAAACCATCTGGTCCTGCACCCTTTGATGCATCCAAAGTATTTAGAGAAAGAAAGATCTCGTTGAGGGATATATTATCAACTGAAATGTCACTCAGTGGCTCAGGAAGGTGTGTAAAGTATTGATAATCCCTGTCATTTTCGTCATGAGATGTGTAAACATCTTGAAAAAAATCTGCAAATAAATGACTGATCTCATAAGTAGTTTTTCCGATTTTATCGTTAAGTTGCATTTTGGCTGGAAAATTTTTCGATTTTTGTTTGTCCTTAGCGAAGTTGAAAAAAGATTTTGGATCTAACTTAATGTTATTTTCTGCTTAAATGTTATACTCTTCATACGCATTTTTTATTTCAAAATTTAACTGCTCACATATTATCAAATAAATTGAGAGGTTAACATCATTTTTGTCTTTTTTGTAAGCTTTATGAGCTTTTTGCTTTCTATTTTTAAGATTCGTAATTGTTCTATTGTACCATACTGGAGCTTTAGACCTATTTGATTGTTTAAGTTGCTTCTTGGGTACTGTTGACTCTAATATATTGTAAATGATTTGGTAGAACGTATCCACAGCTTGCTCTAGGTTTAAATTGTGAATTAAAGTTTGCCAATCGATAGAGTTTAACTTATTGTTGATAACTCCGTAGTCCGCTTGTCTAAAATCAAAAAATGGTTTGGACAAATCACCATCCAACTTTGTGGTGTTGTCATGTATAAATATGGAGTATTCAATTGCTGTGTGGAATACCTCATTCTTCCATAAAGGAGCAGGTGACTCCGTCACACAGAAATCATCAGCCATGTTTGTAAATAATAAATATAAATAACAGTTGTTACGATTTCTGACATGATTAACTTGGTAAAGTCCCATCTCCGAACATTTGTCAAATAGAGAATGAAGCGTTTCATGTGCTCGTTCAAAACTATTCAAAGAAATTATCCTGGTAATGATGCCCATCAAAACATCCCATCGGGCATTGCCACTGAAGGAATCTTCCGCTCCAGATCATCGAATTGAACCACCGTCCGGAGACTTCTCGCGCATATTAGAAAACTCTAGTTAGAACATCAATACTCTTCCACAAGCAACATCCGTCTCGTTTCTCCATCGCATAACATCCCGGAAACGTGTGTTGAGACGCGTGCGAAAATAAAAAAAAAATAAGTGTCAATAAAAAGAATTTCGTGCATGGGAATAAATTTGTCCTCCCACCCGCTTCAGAATTGTGCCATTAAATGACATTGGCGGTGATGAAGGAGGCGGCAGTGGCTCTGGTGCTATCCAGGAACGACAAGCGGCTCGTTTGCATTTTATCACTTTGCATGTGTGCGTGTGTGTGTATGTGGGATATTTGGACTCGGTCTACCGACGTCCCCACCCTTCCATTCCATGATACGCGGCGGTGGAGCCCATCCCAACTCGCCATGTAATCTACAATGTAGGCAAGGCAGGAAGGGGGAATGTTATTACTCATACAAAGGGAAGCATATGTAGGTCTCCTAAAAACGGGGACAAACATCAGGCATTTGTGGGTCTTGAGAAAACGAAGAAGACGTCGTTCATCGTGGAAGCGACCGCAGCGTGAGGACGTTCGGCAAACGCTTCCGGATGGTGAAGAATATGGACGAAAACCGCACGCTCTGCACTGGCAATGATAACGTTTAAAATTGTGGGAAAATTGTTTTATGCCCTGACACATTGTAAATTTGTCGCAATTTATGAGATGGCGAAAATAAATCGCTCAATTTGCGACGTTCGAGCGGAAAGACTCCGTGCATTACACCGATATTTTCAGGGTGGTCTGTAATTAGGATCATTGATTCCTAAAATTTGAACATCAAAATGATGCTTACGGCCTGAGGCTGAATCGATATGCGTTCCAAGAACGGAAACGACAGAATTTTCCTCGCACAGCTTGGTGGTTTGGGATCGACCAACCAACCGAACTTCCTATAAATTATTCATACAATGAATTGGCACAGGACATGAATAATGTCTCAAGTTCTCATGGAATAATGTTTGCTCCTTGTTTGCTGCTGCGAAATCACAGGATCAGCTCGTTCTGGCTTGGTGACGGTCGCCGGCGGTGGTGTGCTGCTGCAATCTCAAGGATATAGTCGATGACCTGCTTTGAGCCATCCGGCAGAAGGAAACGCTTCAAGCCATCCGATATGGTAGGTTTTAAATCCGCAGCAAAGTCTTATCTCTGTGATTATTTTTGCTCTTGCTTTCACTATTCACTGGATGACGGACCCGGTAGGTCAGACGCTCGGAGCTTGCGAAACTGGGCGAAACGAATGAGTTTCGATTGAACCGAATTAGATATTGAGGTACGGTAGAAAGAGAGAAGGCAGCTGATCCTGCTGAGAGTGTATGTATCTAGAGAGACGAAGAAGCCAACAATGCAAATTGATGTCAAAAATTTGGAATTCTTTGAAGTAGCACGAGCAGCATTTCGGGCAAGCGTGCGGGTAAGATATGCCATTGGGGGAGGCCACTTTGATCTGGGTCGTATATTTCGTCGAATGACATAGAGCGAATGGGCTGTGGGGCAAGCCAACGGAACGAAAAATGCCTAGGATTATGGGAAACGAGGCAGTAGCTCTTATAGGAATATTCATAACGATCTACAAATTTCATACTCGAGCTTCACGCTTGGCCGAGAATGAAATGGTGAAACATGCTTTGTAGCAGGGAACTACCGTAGGATGGGGAGAATCTTTGAATTTTCATTCATCAATGAGTCTGTTTGATGATTCCAATACTCATATTTGCAACTGTTCGTATGAAAACCATGTATCAATATAGGGTGAAGGTGATCAACTTCCCCTCGCTCAACGGCGATGCTATCAGTTCAAAGTGGCGCATAACCACACAAGCAACCATAAGAGCACGAACCCACACGGTACAAGGAAAATAAAATGTATTCAAGAGAATCATATTAATTTTCCCCAAACAGAAAATATTGTCTGCATTGTGCTCTCATGCCGTGCGGTTCTATTTTCTATTTGCTGAAGGAAGTGCTATTGCTACCTAACGCTACACCAAATCTTAAACAGCACTTTTCAGTGCTAAATAATACCTACAATTTTTAGATTTCCTCTTATTCCTTTTCGATCCTTGTTAGGCCCTTCGGGTAACCCGGCTTGGATATCGCATTGGAAAATTCCTCTTCGGTCCCTCGGATTCTTATAGTTATCTGCTTGGACGTCGATTTGGAGCAAATTACTCTGCCACTATGGCAAATAAGCGCAAACGAAAAGGGCAATCTATTGATTCGCCTGCAAATCAAATTAATGTGAGTAATCAATTTGATATGCTCACAGATGATGAGAGTGATCCATCATCTAATCAAAATTTGAAAAAAACTTTCTCGATTGAGAAAGGAAAAAGTTCCCCCTATTGTGGTGACAATTTCGGATTTCCATGCTTTTCGCAAGGAAATCTTAACATTTGTTGAAGGTGTGAAATATTCCCTTCAAATTTCCAGACGAGGTGAATGCCGTTTGCATGCAGAAACCTTGGACGGATTCAAACGTCTTCTTGAGTATCTTACTCAGAAGAACCACAATTTCTTCACCTATGACACCAAAGCTGAGCGTCTTTTCAAGGTTGTCTTGAAAGGACTGCCCAGTGGTGAATCTCTCGATGAAATAAAAAACGAGTTAACAAAATTACTTGGATTTAGCCCAGTCCAAGTAATTAAGATGAAAATGAAATCCCGGCCTGGCGATGCTCGCAAAGGGATTTCAAACGATTTCTACTTAGTTCACTTCAAGTCAAGTGAACTTAATAACCTTAAGGCTTTAGAAAAAGCAAGCCTTTTGCTCCATGTCCGTGTGAAGTGGGAACATTTCAGGAAGACTGGAGCCAATTTCCAAAGCCTCACCCAATGCCGTAAGTGCCAGGGATGGGGTCACGGAACAAAGCATTGCCATATGGTTGGTAAATGCATGAATTGTGGTGATTCCTCACACACTAAGGACGACTGTCCTGTGAAGGAAGATCCTCAAAAATTCAAATGTTCAAATTGTGGTGAAAACCATAAATCAAATTTTTGGGAGTGCAAGACTCGCAAAGCAATTTTGCAGTCGCGCACTAAGCGCCAGGTAGGAAACGAAAAACGTTCCCGACCAGCTACTACCCATTCTGCAGCTGTTAACAACGATCAGCAAAGAACTAATTCCTACCAAACCGTCGGTAGAAACAGCGGACAGGTTTTTCCATCCGCAACTGTAACTTCAAACGCTCAACGAGGAGTAAATACTATTTCGATACCTGCAGGTACCAACAGGGTTCAATCTTCAAACCCTACATTCTTACCCAACCGTGTTGTTAACAATGTTCAACATGTAAATGGACCTACCTACGCTGCCGTTGCAGCGGGTAGAAACCAAAACCAAAATTCCCACGGGACTTCTGATGAATTTGATTTAGGTAACATATCCGCTCCTAAATTAGAATTTTTACAGCAATCGTTAATCGATATGATAACCGATATGCTAAAAACTAATTCCATGTTTGAAGCTATCCAAACTGGTATTAAATTTGCCAATAATATTGTCATGACATTGAAGTTCAGTAATGGATTTTAAGTCATTAAATATTTTGAATTGGAATGCTCGATCCATCAGAGATAACGAGGATGAGCTATTTAATTTTTTAAGAGTTCATAACGTGCATATTGCTGTTATAACTGAGACTTATCTCAAACCTGCCCATAAGGTCAAAAGAGATCCAAATTATTTTGTCTACCGAAATGATCGCATTAATGGAGCTGGTGGTGGCGTTGCCATCATTGTCCATAGGCGTATCAAACATCACATTCTTTCTTCATTTGAAACCAAAGTTTTTGAAACTTTGGGGGTTTCAGTTGAAACAAAATTTGGCCAATTTACTTTTATAGCTGCCTATTTGCCTTTCCAATGCACTGGTCAGCAAAAGAACTGGCTCAAGGGTGACCTCCAGAAACTTACCCGTCATAGGTCTAAATTCTTCGTTATTGGTGATTTCAATGCAAAACACCGCTCATGGAATAATTCGCAAAGCAATGCCAATGGTAATATACTTTTTGATCATTGTTCCGCAGGCTACTACACTATTCAATACCCAAACAGCCCAACTTGCTTTTCTTCAGCCAGAAATCCCTCAACTATTGATTTGGTCCTAACTGATTCATGTCAACTTTGTAGTCAATTGATTACCCATGCTGACTTTGGTTCTGATCACCTTCCAGTTACATTTGAAATATCTCAAGAAATCATTTCTAATTCCATCAGTTCTACTTTCAACTACCATAGAGCTAATTGGGATCAATATCGAACATTTATGGAATACAACTTTGATCCTAATGTTCCATTGCAAACAAAAAATGAAATTAATAATGCTCTTGAATCTCTGGCTTTCTCAATAAATAGAGCAAGAGCTGCTTCAGTGCCAAAATGCGAGGTTAAATTCGATCCAGTTATAATTGATGACGATCTTCAGCTCTTGATTCGTCTGAAAAATGTACGTAGGCGTCAATATCAAAGAACACGTGATCCCGCTATGAAAGTCATATGGCGAGATTTACAAAAACAAATTAAAAAACGCTTCTCTGCCCTGAGGAACAAACATTTTGAAAATAATTTGTCAAAATTAGATCCGAGTTCCAAACCTTTCTGGAAACTCTCTAAAATATTGAAAAAACCTCAAAAGCCTATACCAGCGCTTAAGGAAGGTGATAAAATTTTGCTCACAAATGCGGAAAAAGCTCAAAAACTTGTTAAGCAGTTTGAGAGCTCCCATAATTTCAGTTTGGGTCTTACAAGTCCTATTGAGGATCAAGTTTCCAGGGAGTATCTGAATATTTTCTCACAAGAAAATATTTTTGATGATTCTTGGGGAACTGATTTGGATGAAGTAAAAACTATAACTAAAAAATTTCAAAATATGAAAGCACCAGGTGATGATGGAATTTTCTATATCCTAATCAAAAAACTCCCCGAGAGTACTTTGTCTTTCTTGGTGAAACTATTTAACAGATGTTTTCATCTGGCATACTTTCCAGATAAATGGAAAAATGCAAAAGTCGTACCTATCTTGAAGCCAGACAAAAATCCGGCTGAAGCTTCTAGCTACCGACCAATCAGTTTGCTTTCTTCAATAAGTAAGCTTTTTGAAAAAATAATTTTGAATAGAATGATGCTTCACATCAATACAAACTCAATTTTTGCTGATGAACAGTTTGGATTCCGCCATGGGCATTCAACTACGCATCAACTTTTGAGAGTTACAAATTTAATTCGTTCAAACAAAGCTGAAGGCTGCTCCACTGGAGTTGCTCTTCTAGACATAGAAAAAGCATTCGACAGTGTTTGGCATGAAGGTTTGATTGCGAAACTGAAAAAGTTCAATTTTCCGCTTTATATCATGAAATTAATTCAAAACTACTTAACTGATAGAACTTTGCAAGTAAATTATCAGAATTCTAAATCTGATCAATTGCCTGTCAGAGCTGGTGTTCCTCAAGGTAGCATTCTTGGGCCAATACTTTATAACATTTTCACTTCAGATCTCCCTGATTTACCTCAGGGCTGTCAAAAATCTTGCTTTGCTGATGACACAGGCATTTCCGCTAAAGGAAAAAGTCTTCGTGTTATATCCAGGAGGCTACAAAAAAGCTTGGACATTTTTACAGATTATTTTCAAAAATGGAAGATTTCTCCTAATGCTTCCAAAACTCAACTTATAATATTCCCACACAAGCCTAGAGCTGCATTTTTGAAACCAAGTAATAGTCATATGGTCACTATGAACGGAGTTCCAATTTCTTGGTCAAATCAAGTAAAATATCTTGGACTGATACTTGATCAAAAATTAACTTTTAAAGATCACATTGAGGGCATTCAAGCCAAATGTAATAAATATATAAAATGTTTATATCCTCTTATAAACAGAAAATCCAAACTTTGTTTGAAGAACAAACTTCTAATATTTAAACAAATCTTTAGACCGGCCATGCTTTATGCTGTGCCAATATGGTCTAGTTGTTGTGCTACTAGGAAAAAAGCACTTCAAAGGATTCAGAACAAAGTTCTGAAAATGATTTTGAAGCTGCCACCCTGGTTCAGTACTATTGAATTACATAGAATTTCAAACGTTGAGACTCTAGAAGAAATGTCCAACAAAATAATTCATAATTTTAGACAAAAATCATTGCAGTCTTCAATTGCAATGATCAATTCTCTCTATAGATAAGAACTAGTTTTAAGAAATCAATAATTATTCTTACACGCAGGCAAAAGGAACCCTGTTAAAAATACTGAATAGACAAAGTAAAAATAATATTAACACAATTAGATATAAATGATAGCATATAAGGTTGAAATGTTAATTACTTAGCAGGATCACCTAGGTTAATATATGAATGTAAAATAATGTAAAATTTGGAATAAATAAAGAGTTAAAAAAAAAAAAAAAAAAAAAAAAAAAAAAAAAAATTTAAAATAAAAAAAGGGAGAGGAAGCAACCAGAAGCAGTAGAAAAATTCGTTCGTAATGAAATAATTAAGAAGGCTATTTTGCTCGAAGCCGGAATCGGAATCGGGGGTTTCTTTTGCTTCGGTTGTACACTTCTGACGCCTTCTCCGTCCACCTTCATTCAATGGAGCATAAGACCGTTTGTTGTTCGTTGGCTTCCACGTGAGAGTGAAAGTGTTTTATTTTCGGGTAATTTGGTGTTACGAAAGGAAGCTGAAGGCGGTAACCGATTGGGTTTATTGGGTGAAGCGGAAGATGTTCCGGGTCCAGCACTAAAGATTCTGTTCGCTCGAGACGGGATACAGTATGACCCAGGAAAACTGCTATTAAATAAGAGCTAATTTTTGGGTAGGTTCAAAATTTAGTTTGGTTAATTTTCTATGGGTGTGAAATTTTCTAAAATAGTAATGTCAAGTGGCGTAGACACTGAAAAAGTTCAGTGAAATGTACGTTAAAGAGTTAGTGATCAGTATACTACTCAAGCAAAAAACCTATAAAATATATTGCGGCGTTTGTGGGGTGCCATTTGAAAACTGTATACCGAATTAAACAATCTTCTTTGCATTATGATTGTAATTTTTGTATTCTCCCATAAGCACAGTAAGGGCCGGTTCATAAACCACGTAGACTCATTTTTGAAAATCTCAGAACCCCCCCCCCCCCTTCCCCCTCGTAGAATTTTCTCCATACAATTTTTTTAAATTTTGTATGGAGTGTAGACTTTAGTCAAAAGCCCCCACCCCTCCCCTAAAAAAAGTCTACGTGGTTTATGCAGAGCCCCTAACGATCTATGATGATGTTGTTTAAGAAGGAAATTAATTCTCATCACTATGAGGTTCCAGGAATCGACAGTTATTTTTGCTACAACAAAGATTTGAAGAGAAAGTGTTGATAGTTCCGTTAGCTAATAAAAAAGTCTCCCAGATGTCAGGTAAAACAGACTGATGTAACACTGATCGACAGAGATGTTTAGACCCAGAGCTCCATGTCAGTTTCCGTTAGATTTGGTCCCAAAACCACCGAATATCGTATTTTGATCTAATGTGATTTGCAGTTTTTTTTCACAAATTGGCATCAAAAATTGAAATTTTGATATATTTTGAGAACCACTCAAATAACTGCCTCAGCTTAAATGTAAATGCTTCAGAAGCATTTTTTCTCAGACTTTAACAAACAACTTTGCAGAAGAAAGTGTGTCGATCCGACTTTACCAGAAAAAGTTATGACCGTTGAAAGCAGAATATTTTAGCAAAAAAAAAAAACAGCATAGTACAGTAAACCCCCCGACATGCGCGGATTTCCTTGATGGTGGCCTCAAATGATACATGGGCATTGACCTTTGTTGTATCATTAGAAAATATCTCGTGTTCCTTCGTATAGTTACTTCCTTCAGCAAAGTTGTTCAGTAGATCAAGGCCTACAGTATAGTAAACTTAAAAGTTCATAAATATCTCACTAGGCGGCGCTACTGTCCATGTAAACTTACTTTGTAACATGAATCTCGAGATTCCTTGACATATAGCAAGTTGGCGTCTTGGACAAAGATGTTTGGTTGATTGAGGCCTTTCGGATGGTGTTAACATCAGTTCAGAACCCGTCCGCTATGTGGCACTAGTGTACATGTGAACTTTGAGTATTACCTGTATTTTGAGATCTAGATCGTGTATAAATCTACTGTTTTCATTAAAGTTAGTTGTAAAATTATGACCTTCCAGACGCTCGACTTAACAGTTCAGAATTATCTCACTTCGCGGAGCTAGTGTGCATGTAAACTTACTGTATAATCTGGATCTCGAGATTATTGACATATAGCAAGATGGCATCTTCAAAAAAGATATTCGAGGGGTCAGTGCTTTTTGAGTGGTGTACACATTAGATCAGAATTCATCCGCTACGTGGCGCTAGTGTTCATGTGAACTTTTTTTTATATCTGTATTTGGATATCCAGATCATGCATGAATTCATTGTTTTCAGGAAATGTATTCGAGTTATCATGGTCTTCCAGGCGGTCGACTTCATAGTTCAGAATTATTTCACTGCGTGGCCCTAGTCTGTCTGTGAACTATGTAATGAATGTTTAACGCTAGTGCACATAAGAGGCTGATTATCTCAAGCAACAATTTTAGTTTTATTCCAGCCGTATAGCACTCCTCCCGGCTTTGTTGATAAAACTACATACAAAACTGTTTTGTCTACTAACACCTCCTCCATGCTTCATTAAGGCCGAAATGTGTACAAAAGGGCCCACTCTATAGACGGTTGTGTAAACAAGTTAATAAAACCGTTAAAAAAACATGTTTGAAGGCCAAAGAACAGATTTTGAAAACCTTCTAGTGAAAGATGTTATGACCACTTGAGAACCTTCACTATACCTATTGGCTGTCATGAAAACCAGCATACGGCCAAATGGCCACAGTTGTCAGACTTCACTGTGATATCGTGGTTGATTTTTGTTGTTCTGCTTCGTTCGACTCTCTGCTCTTCGGATTCATTTAGCAGTAAAAAAAAGGTCTCGTGTTGCGGGAAATTTTGTTTGATAGCAAAATATCCAAAATAAATGGTGTTTTCTACAGCGTATCATGCTCCAAATTATATGCGCATTTATTTTCATGGTGAAAATTGGAACGATAATAGCCGAAAATTAATGCGCCTCGGAAATTATGCAAATTTACATCAACAAATATCAAATTAAAACAAATATATTCTATAAATTAATCATAAATTTCCTGAAACGTGCTTGGAATTGGATGAGATTATCTAAAAGAATGCCGAAATTAGTCTCCGATCCACAGTTTATTTGCATACCATTGAAAATTAGATGCATTTATTTTGCCACGTTTCAATTATTTCTTATATGGCGATTGGAAAAAAATCACAGTTTTGCCATAAAGCCAATTTTTCTTCGCAATGACTATTATAAAACTATTTGATCTTATGGCAACTTCATTCAATGCCAATTTGCCGTTTAATGCATTTACTGGAGGCAAAATGGTTTTGAAATGCTTTTTCAACTGACCATAATAAGCTAATATCATTGAGTCCTATAACGGCATTTCAATACAGCATTTTACGAGTTCATAAAGTCGAAATAAAACCTTTGATAGGAGTAAACGGAATATGAGAAACAAGGTTATAAGATCGTTGTAAATAAGCTGTGTAGGATCTCAGAAACCTGACTAAAATATGAAACCTATTGGCACCTCTTGGTGCGATAATAAAACCATATTGATTTCAAGTGGCTTTCATAAAACATTAATAAAAATTAATAAAGCAGGATGGTGTTGACAATGTTACTTGGGTACCCCAATATGGGTATTTTTGGTACGTTCTTCTGACAACCTCGGAGTGATCTTTCACAGAAGTTCTTCACAAAACTTCGGGTAAGTTCTTCAGAGAATTTCATGAATATTCTGCAGCGAACTTCAGGCAAATTCTTCAGAGAACTTCATGGAAGTTCTTCAGAGAACTTCAAGGAAGTTCTGCAGAGAACTTCAGGAAGTTCTTCAGAGAACTTCCGAGAAATTCTGCAGAGAACTTCAGGAAAATCTTTCAAAGAACATCATGGAAATTTTTCAGAGAACTTCTGGAAAGTTCTTCACAGAACTTCAGGGAAGTTTTTCAGAGAACTTCAGGGAAGTTCCTCAAAGAATTTCAGAGAAGTTTTTCACAAAATTACGGGTAAGTCCCTCAGAGAACTTCAGGGAAGTTCTTTAGATAACTTAAGGGAAGTTCTGCAGAGAACTTCAGGGAAGTTCTTCAGAGAACTTCATGGATGTTATTTTGACAACTTCATGAAAGTTCCTCAGAGATCTTCAGGGAAGTTTTGTAGAGAACTGTAGGGAAGTTCTTCAGAGAACTTCAGGGAAGTTCTGCAGAAAACTTCAGAGAACTTCAGGTGACTTTTTCAGAAAACTTTAGGGAAGTGCTTCAGAGAATTTCAGAGAAATTCTTCAGAGACCTTCAGGGAAGTCTTTCAGAGAACTTCAGAAAGTTCTTCAGGGAACTGCAGGGAAGTATTTCAGAGAACTTCAGGGAAGTTTCGCAGAGAACTTCAGGGAAGTTTTGCAGAGAACTTCAGGGGAGTTCAGATCGACGGTGATGAAATCGAGGTAGTAGACGAATTCGTGTATCTGGGCTCATTGATGACCGCCGATAACGACACCAGCAGAGAAATACAAAGGCGCATTATGGCTGGCAATCGTGCCTACTTTGGACTCTGAAGGACGCTAAGATCGAACAGTTCTCTACGGCCACGAAACATGGACATTGCTAGTGGAAGACCAACGCGCCCTTGGAGTCTTTGAACGGAAGGTGTTGCGTACGATCTACGTTAGAGTGCAGATGGAAGACGGAACGTGGCGGCGAATGAACCACGAATTGTACCAGTTGCTGTGAGAACCTCCCATCGTACACATCGCAAAAATCGGTCGACTACGATGGGCTGGGCATGTCGGACGACAGCCCTGTGAAAATGGTTCTCGAAAACGAACCGACAGGTACAAGAAGAAGAGGCAAGCAACGAGCAAGGTGGATCGATCAAGTAGAAGGCGACCTGCGGACCCTCCGCAGACAGCGAGGCTGGCGAGGTACAGCCATGGACCGTTTACAATGGAAACAACTTCTGTGTACAGCAGGGGCCACACCGGCCTTAGTCTGATTGGTAAAGTAAGTTCAGGGAAGTTTCGCAGAGAACTTCTGGAGAGTTCTTCAGCGAACGTCAGGGAAGTTTTACAGAGAAGTTCCTCACAAAGCCTCGGGTAAGTCCTTCACAGAACTTCATGGAAATTCTTCAGAGAGCTTCAGTGAAGTTCTTGAGAGAACTACAGAGAAGTCTTTCAGAGAAATTCAGGGAAGTTCTGCAGAAAACTTCAGGGAAGATCTTCAGAGAACTTCAGGAAAGTTCTTCAGAGTACTTCGGGGAAATTCTTCAGAAAACTTTATGGAAGTTCTTCAGAGGACTTCAGAGATGTTCTCCAGAGAACTTCTTCAAAAAAATTCACTTTCAGAAGGAGGAAGGGTCTCGAACCACCATAGAAACATTCTTCAAACCCCTCCACATACCAATTTTGATTCCATTTCCTTGATTATTTCTCGAACCCTTCCTATCAGACAGGGGAGGGATCTTGAGTCACCTTAAAAACATTCTTTCTCGTCAAAAATCTCCACCTGCCAAATTTGGTTCTATTTGCTTGATTAGTTCTCGAGTTAAGCTGAAATTTGTGTTTCATTTGTATGGGACCCCCTTCTTTTGGAAGGCGGAGGGGTCTCAATCCACCATAGAACTATTTCTTGCTTTCAAAAGTTTCTAAATGTCAAATTTCGTTCTATTTGCTTGATTAGTTCTCGAGTTTTTCAGAAATATGTGTTTCATTTGTATGGGATCCCTCCCTTTCAGAGAAGGGGGAAAAAACTAAACTTCAAACATGTTAACTATCAACAAACAAAAGAAATAAAGATCATTTTAAGTAAAACAAAAAAAAACATTCTTTTGCTAGTCAAGGTGTGGTATTCGTTCCTGCCTTGCCTATCCCGCATTGGGGATAGTGTGGCAAAGGATTGTGTACTATAATTGTTATGACTGTAAGCCCAACAAACATCGGTGTTGAATTAGAGCTTGTTCAAACAAATTTGGAGAAGCTATTCAGCTATTCTAGAAGAAAAAAATTTCGCGGTGCAGCTCAAACCTGTTTCAGAGAAATACAAAATGGAAGAAGAAAGAAGAAACATAATTGTGCGCATTCATTTGGAACACCCTTCGTGGTCTGGGCCAAAAATTGCTAAAGTGTTGGGTTTTCCCCGAAATACCGTGTGGCGTGTGTTTTGAAAAAGTACTTGTCGACGGATCGCAAGCCTCAAAGCAAGCGGCGGGTGGGTACTGTCAACCGTCAACTGCGGAACAAAGCCATCAAGAACATTAAGGCAAACCCCAACATCTCAGACCTCGATTTGGCCAAAAAGTTTCGCGCCGATCGCAGTACCGTGCAACGGATTCGTCTCCGGGAAGGCTTCAAGTCATACCGTGCCTGTAGACAACCAAATAGGGATCAAAAGCAAAACAATGTGGCCAGAATCCGTGCCAGAAAACTGTGTGATCAGTTGTTGACAAAATTCTGTCTCCTCATGGATGATCAAACAGCTACCGGGACAAAAAAATTAGTTGGCTACGGCTCGGGGAGATGTTCCTGCCAAATTCAAGTTTGTGTTTGAAGATTTTTCACGAAAATACATGATTTGGCAAGGCATCTGTAGCTGCGGTAGGAAGACCAAGGTTTTCATTACTGATCAGACATTGAGTTCAAAGCTGTACAGAACGGAATGTCTCCAATAGCGAATATTGCCATTCATCAGATCTCACAATGAACCTGTCATGTTTTGGCCAGATCTTGCAAGCTGTCATTACAGTAAAACAGTTCTACAGTGGTATGAAACCAACGGGATTCAGTTTATACCGAAAGAACTCAACCCACCAAACTGTCCCCAGCTCAGACCTATAGAGAGATTTTGGGCTATTATGAAGAGGAAGCTGAAGGTGAATGGCAGTGTCGTAAAAAAACATCAATGAATTGAGATCCAAGTGGAATAAGATTGTCAAAACGATGTATGAGAATAATATGCGCCGGTTAATTAAACGTATTCCGGGAAAAATCCGCAAATTTCTTTGAAATCGAGATGATTAATTTTTTTTAGATTTTTCCCTCTAAAGTTCACGTAAAGTCGAACATTTTAGTTAAAATAGAATACTATTTTGTTAATGTATATCCGAAATATGCGAAATAGTCTATGTTCCGATTCTAACTGGGCCACACCTTATTCTTCGTACGTCGAGTAACGACTATGATGTAGAAGGAGATGTTCGCTCATCACCAAAAGTGGACAGTAATGTTTGCTAGAATGAAAGATATGAAGAGAAAGTGTTGATAGTTCCGTCAGTGTACGGTAGGTTAAAAATTGAATAGAAGTATTGAAAATTGAGCGAAGGGCTTGGATACTCGGTACTCGAACCAAGGACGTTTCCTTTTGCCTTATATCCCAAATGCGGGGTACATCAAGGCACGAACGAATCCGCCACCCTGACAGGCAAAAGGAACGTGCTTGATTGTGCTCATGTACTACTTATAGCTTGCGATAGTTTCTAGCGGTTGTTTGTAAACACTCCGTTTTGTTGCATACCTATCTAAAAGAGGACTCAAAAACCCTTTCAGGTCCACAATATTACACTGCCGTCGTAGCGGACGGTGTAAGCGATGCGACAGATTGATTTAAGTGGAGATGTTTTGTTAAAAAGTTCTGGTATGGCAAGCAATATGTTTCTGTGGTATGCAGTCTACCATTTTTTACACTACTGGAATTATCAATGCGGAAATCTATCGATCTGAGTGTCTGCAAAAGAGGTTGCTGCCTTTATATCAGAAGTATAGTACCCCTCCACTGTTTTGGCCAGACTTAGCGTCGACGCATTACGCTAAAACAACTCTCAATTGGCTCACGGAAAAGAGTATAGAATTTGTTGGAAAGATCCCTCAGCGTCGGCCAATCGAACGGTATTGAGCGATTGTGAAGAGGGTCTTCAAAAGGACTGGTAAGGTAGCTGAGAATATGTTCAACAGGCAGAGTTAAAAAAAATTGGGCTAAGGCGTCCAAGATGTGATGAAACACTTGTCCGAAATTTGATGAAAAGTATTCGATCAAAAATTCGCAAATTCGTGAAAGAATAATATTAATTTCATCTGGTCCTCACAATGTTCAAGTTTAACCCAACAAACATCGGTGTTGAATTAGAGCTTGTTCAAGCAAATTTGGAGAAGCTATTCAGCTGTTTCTTCTAGAATAGCTGAATAGCTTCTCCAAATTTGTTTGAACAAGCTCTAATTCAACACCGATGTTTGTTGGGAATCCAGTACAACAAAGAATCATCCATTTGTTTAAATAAAACATCATTTTCTTATAAGGTTTGAAAGAAAAATATATGGATAACTTATTTTCGATACAGTCCTTAGCAAATGCATCGAAAGTGTCTCAGATGTCGTGGAATATCTGAAGGAACAACCACATTTGATAGATCTTCAGCCAGAATTTGTTAAGTTTATGAAGGTATTCATCACCATTCCGCCATCTTCTGCTACTGCTGCGCGATCGTTTTCTGGATCCTGAAGGTTGAAAACCTATTATAGATCCAGCAGGGGAAATAGCGACTGAATTCTTTATCTCTTCAGCACTTTCACAAGGACATGGCGAATGATTCGGATGTGGATGAAGCCGTTAATGAATTTATTTCCAGAAATAGCAAGAGCAAAAACCACGATTTATAAGTAAGCGGGGATTTAGGTTTTGCAAAATCGTATGAATAAATATTTGAATTGTTGTAATGTTTTTCAACATTCTAATGTTAAATAATTTTATTCCTCGTTCGCTCTAAAAATTTTATGAGATTGGCGCCTATGTCCTCCATACAAAGGAGGGGGTGTATAGGAAACCATTGCTCTTAATTTATGTTATCCTATCTCTTTCCTTTTATGATACCTTAAATAACTTAAAAACGCGTTATTTGATTTGATTTTCGTCCCAATAAGTTTCAGGGTTAAGCTATTTCTTCTAATATATGGGATAACACCTTTTAAAACTCAACTGAAATGCAAGTCCGGAGCAATTTGCAATTAAGGCGAACATGCAGAATCTAAACAAACGGGAAATGATGATTGTAATATTGCAAGTAGAATTTCAAATCGAAATTTACAAATTAACCTATGAATTCAAATAAAATCTAGCATACAGACAGAGAACAAAGCTAGCTTCTAATTCATATACAATACTGATGGAAATTCGTTCGTTTCTTATTGACATTTTCACATTTTTAATATTCGCCTGTCAATGCTAGTATGTTTGATGACGCCATTTTCACTGTTGTCCCCACAAATATGGGAAATAAAAGTATCGCCCTATACTATTCGCCGATTTTTGACATTTTCATAGGTTTCGCCATTTACTTTTCGTCGTTGTTTTGATTATTTTGTCAGTATTGCCTTTTACTTTACGGCATGTTTATGTTCTGATTTAAATTACGCCTTTCAATAATTCAACAATCAATATGGCGTAAATCGCAGAATGAATTGTCTTGATCACGAACTCTACGCCCTTTGCAAAAACAATATTTAATGAATTAAATTAAAGCACAATCAGGACAAAAAGGTCAAAACTTATAATGTAGTTGTAATTATTATGCATTCCATTGAAAACACATTTTGTTTATATTTTGCATGTACGCCCTAATCGCAAATTGCTCCGGAAGTGTGTCTTTTTCAGTAACCTGTCTTCATCAATGCTATATATCCCTCTCTCTCTCTCTCTCTCTCTCTCTCTATCCTGCTGCTCAAAGGCGTTTCATTTCTGCAACATCATCAACAACCAATCGAGATCACTCTACTTTTGAACTGGCCTGCTTTGTCTGACCCTAACCTCGCCAATACCAAATTTGCTTGCATTTTTTCCGACAACCGACCCGGAAAGCAGGTCAAACACGCTACTTCCCAACCACCGGTCATCGTTTGTCGTCGCCCGACCAAATCCAATAGGCCAATACGAGTGTAGTACCCATCGACTGCGGTCGTGACCCATAAAACTGTCTCAGTCTTCGATGTCGAGGTTCGATTTCCTCCTTCGCCATTCTACCTACTGACTGCCAATCATTAACGTAAATACACGTTTTCGTGTGGCGCTGAAATGGCGGCGGCAGACGAAGCTGCTCCCGGTTCATGTTGTTCTCTGTTTTGGTCAGTGTTATTAGGTCAGCCGCCTCGTCGGGGCCTCGGAAGGTGCAGTGGGCTAAAGACATTGGAAACGGTGGTGAGTTCGATTCTTGGTTTGGTCGGATTGGTTCGATCGAAAGCACTCAATTCAAAACGGTGGAAGTTCAGAGCTGGAAAACGCTCGCCACGGAGACGTTGGAGGCTCAACAGAAGAGTGCAATTGAAGGCGGGCGAATGCTCGTCTACTATGATTGATATTTTCGGACATCGCTGGTTTCCTGTCATGTTTGGAATTTGATACCCATTTAAAATGAGATTGATGAGGTTGGAGACTCCGTGGGCTTGTCGTCGAAAAAAAAGACTTTCATCATTGACTAAGTAGGCGAAGATTTGATTCATGCACCCTTTGTTACTTATAATACCTTCTGCACATCATCACCGCTAGGGACATATTCATCCGCTCCAAATGATCTAAGTTTAGACTACTCATTACGTAAAATCCAATTACAAATGCAAATGCACCTCCACGCATTAAAATGGCGAAGGATGAATATGAAGGGGCAAAAACTGGAGCATTCCATCAATGCAATGGTGTTTTTTTTTTTATTAAATCATTTATTTGTACAGGCTCAATCGAATCAACTTTACAGAGCCAAGTTTTCATATTTATATACATCAATTATCTTAAAACTAATGTTAAGGGGATAGAACCGATTACTCGCGGCCGTCTCGAGGTTAATAGGAATAACAATTGTATGGATGGGAAGATAGGCGGGAATTTGAAGTGTGGTTTACAAAGCACGTTTATTTTAAATTCGGAATTGGATAAAAACTTATAACTATACAACTTTAGGTTTTCTTTTGACTTTAACATTTTTGAGAATGAGAAAAAAAAAACATACACACACACACAAACACAGAAAAAAAAACTTAAAGTAAACATACAGGTTAAACTAACTACAATCTAAGGCTAATGTTAGTCAAAAACACATAAATGAGTTTAATGCAATGGTGTTGACGTTTGTGATAAAAATAAATTTCACTCCGTCTCCATGCGAACCTTGGGGGACACTTGCTGCTGGGAGCGAGCAAGCTTTTCCAATGACAGGTGGTGATTCAATCATGCGGCATTTGATGAGATATAAATAAGCACATGAATTGTCCTGCTGCTTCTTCCAATTACGGTCTTTTGAAGTTCCAACCTGCTGCATAAATTGATTCGTTATCACACTTCACACAGACAATTATATCGAATTCAACCATGTGCGTAGCCAAATCATCAAAGAAACATTTCACCGAATCATAATGAACAATAGGACGATCTTCCTTCGGAGAACAAAGACTCACAGCTCGATGAACACAGTCGAAGATAAAGGGCAAGGGCAGTTTTTTTTTCGTATTTCTCTCTCCCTCTTTTAGTCATACACTTTAAATTGAAGAAGAAAATTTCATTCAAACCAGAATAACGAAATTATTCGCTTCAACGAACTGTCACGTCTTTCAACAAATGGTAGGCATTCACAGTCGCTAAGAAACTAAAGCAGCAGACAACAACCAGTCTGGTGTTCTGTTTTGCGTATTTTGCAATCAGACAAAATGGAGCGAATGGACTTTCTGCTCTGAATAATTTTTAAATAAAAAAAGATATAACGAAAGGAAATTTGTGTAACGATAGATTGTTGTTTGTGTTGTTTCACTTTCGGATGTGAAGAGAAGGACAAAATCTGACTAGGAATGAGTCACTGTCATAAAATTGACCTTCGATTTTAGATGTGCATGTTCTGAATGAATGAAAGGTTTTAGGGGATTGGCAGAGAATTAATTTTGACATCGGGCATTGACATTGGCGTTGACGGCATCCAAAATTCGCTCACTCCAATGTGAAACCCCATTTGAATATGTCATCGTGTGCGAAAAGCCATGTAAACGAACATTGACAAATTTGATACAATTTAAAAGACAGTTAGAAAGTTATTATCGATTTCAATTCAAGTAATGTTTAACCTCACTTTAGTCGTTCTTGGATTCTTCAATTAGCAATCAGGAAAACTCGAATACAGGGTGCGTAACGATATTTTGCAGTACAATTACGAGAAAAAGCTGGGCCCTCAAAGATCCTATTTTTTTCGCAGCAAACTAGGCTTTAGTCAACTTGAAATTTTGAATTGCAGCATGAAACGAAGTTTGGAGCCATCAACGACTCATCGTGTTCGAATAACCTGATCTCTAGCATTTCAATGTAATCAACGGACATAATCCACGTTGAAATCCACGTCAATGGAATCTTTCCTTGAAATGAAAATGCTCCTGAAAACATCAGCGTAACACCACCAAAGGCTCATTTTAACCTCCGGATAGTACATCTTTTTATTCGTCCGTCCATGAAATGTATTTTTCTGCAAAATTGAATCGATTCAAATTATGCCACTCTGTCAAGTTGGGCTTTCCCACTCTGTAACCGGCCAGTACCCATTAATGGGTAAAAATGTACCCATTTTTTGATAGTATATAAAGCTTTCAAAAAATAATAGAGTAACATAAAATGCATCAATTTCTTCAGTAGAATCGTACCTTTGCGCAGAACATTGATAAGTTTAAACCACAGCTTCCGGTAGTTCGATAGTTTGGCTGTTCGACGCATCGTTTGAACAATTTTATTCGAGAAGGACAATTTGACGGATGTTTTGTATGTTGTCCAATATAATCATATAACATGTGAAAAACCATTAAAGTATTGCAGTGTCCGTTTTCAAAATGCGGGGTTTTCATTGAGGGTAGTAAGTAATAACAACTGAAAATAAATCACGGAAAATTGGTATTTCATACCCATTTCGCATATAAAAAACATTTTGAAATATGGGTATTTCATACTCATTTCCTAAATAACAAACGTTTTGAAGAATGGGTGAAAAATACCCGATAGCCAAACGTACACGCTCTTTTCCCATTAATGGGTAAAATCGTTTAACCCATTAGAGGAGTTAACCCACCTAAGTTCGAAATGGGTGATATTTTACCCATAATTGGGTACTTGCCGGCTACAGTGCAGTGCATTATCGACATTTTCCAAAAATCTCGCGACAAATTGAATACAATTTGACCTCCTGTGTGAACCGATCGCAACTGGCTCAAAACCATAAGAAATATCTGTCAAAATTCTAGTAGAGTGCCTTATACATAGGGTGGTGCTATATTTACTTTTTACTAGCTGAACCCGGTGCAAGCGCTGCTATGCTTGCAACTAAATGAATGAAAATTGAATTGAACTGGTGCGTTTATGGTTGTTGTTTAGAATGAGTTTTTCTTGACTAAGAAGGAGTTCAAACTTCTATCAGAACATGCTTTTTACCTGCTTTATTTTTCATTTGTATGAGACCACTCTTATTCTAGAAGGGGAAGGGGTCTCAAATGACCATGCAAACTTTTCTTGCCTTCAAAAATCTCAATATGCCAAATTTGTTTCCGTTTGCTTAATTAGTTCTTGAGTTTTGAAGAAATTTATTTTTCATTCGTATGAGAGATCCCCCTTCCAGCCGTGGGAGGGGTCTCAAACGACGATAAAACATTTTTTTGCCTTAAAAACAGTCCACTTGACAAATTTGGTTCTTTGCTTGATTAGTTCTCAAGTTATGCAGATATTTATTTTTCATTTGTATTAAAGCCCCCATTTAAGAAGGTGGAGGGGTCTCAAACAAACAAACAAATATTTCTTGCCTTCCAAAATCTCTATATGCCAAATTTTGTTCCGTTTGCTTGTTCAGTTTTCGAGTCATTCAGAAATTTGTGTTTCATTTGTATGGGAGCCCCCATTCTAGGAAAGGGAGGGGTCTCAAACTATCATAAGAACCTTTGCCGGCCCCAAAAACCCCTACATACAACTTTTCACGCCAATCGGTTCTGTAGTTTCCGAGTCTATAAGGGTCAGGCAGACAGACAGACAGACAGACAGAAATTCATTTTTATATACAGGGTTATGGGTGTTTCGATCAAAATTTGGTCGACTTAAACGTCACGCATTTCCTTTCATCGTGCATTAAATTGTTCATTTTGAAGATGTGTGCGTGTAGCATCATGCTTCCATTTTGATTTTGAGATTAGCACTTTAGTTATCAAAATGTCGTCGAAGGAAGAGAAGCAACGCATCCAAATTTTGCACGTGCATGGCGAAAATCCAAACTACTCTCACGCCAAGTTGGCGAAATTGTTGAATGTGGCTAAATTAACTGTTACCAACGTATTAAAAGTGTTCGGTGAACGTTTGTCGACAGCCAGGAAAGCTGGATCGGGGGAAATCGAAAACCGGAGGCCACAGCGACGACAAAAAGAGGTGCCCGCTGTTTCGAGCGGAATCCCAACCTCTCCGTCAGAGATGTCGCAAAGAAGCTGGGAGTGGCGCCTTCAACCCCGGATAGAGCTAAAAAACGAGGACTGTCGACTTACAAGAAAGTGGTGACTCCAAATCGCGACGATAAACAAAACACGTCGGCCAAAGCACGATCGCGAAAGTTGTACACGACGATGCTGACGAAGTTTGATTGCGTGGTACAGGACGAAGAAACTTACGTCAAAGCCGAACTTTAAACAGCTTCCTGGACAGGAATTGTATACGGCAACCGGACGGGGAAAGGTGGCAGATATTTTCAAGCACATTAAACTGTAAAACTTCACGAAGAAATATCCGATGTGGCAGGCCATCTGTACCTGTGACTTGAAGAGCAAGGTTTACATTACGACCGGAACCGTCAACCAGGAAATTTATCTGAGCGAGTGCCTACAAAAACGTCTACTGGGGGGTGGCTACGGCGTAAGGGTAAACATCCATACCTCTCACGCCATAGTCACGAGTTCGAATCTCACCCCCAACCAAGTTACGAAAATGCCCAAAAGCGGTGTTTGCGTGACTACGACGGGAGATGAACCAGTCTGAGGCTGAAAATCTCGATAATCAAGACACAAAAAAAAACAACAGCAAAAAACGTCTACTGCCTTTCCTAAAGCGACATAATTGTTCCGTTCTATTTTGGCCGGATTTGGCATCTTGCCATTACGGAAAAAAGGCCATGGAGTGGTATGCTGCCAACAACGTTCAAGTGGTGCCCAAGGACAAGAACCCTCTCAATACGCCAGAGCTCCGCCCAATCGAACAATATTGGGCCATCGTCAAGCGGAACCTTAAGAAGACTCAAAAAGCTGTTGTGAGCGAGAAACAGTTCAAGGCAAACTGGCGTTCTGCGGCGAATAAAGTGGACAAGGAGACTGTACAAAATCTTATGGCAGGTGTTAAACGAAAGACCCGGCAATTCGCATTCGGTAAAAATGAAGCTTAGCTGAATATTTCTCCTGTATTCTGTATTAACTGAACTTGAAAAAGAAAAATAATTTGACTTGGTAATAAAAACTTTGATCGACTCACACACATTACTGTTTGACCAAATTTTGATCGGAACACCCTTTAATTGCTTTAAACTGCTAATAATTTAAAAAAAATGTATTCTATTCGGTGATTCGTTTTGCTACAGACACTCCCTGCCGTTATAAGCATAATTGTCCCATGTTCTATGGGATTCCATATATACATGGGACAGTTATGCTTATAACGGCAGCTCTTCTATTAATGAACACGCACCGAACCATCGCACATAAATTCGGAGACGGTTTCGGCGCGTTTTTCTTCCAAAGAAACAGAAAAAATCTTTGAGGTAGCTCATCGAATCTTCCGGTCCGCCTCTAAGCCTCTTGCTTTGAGGTACCAGATGGGTCTCCACCGGTTGCCTGTCGATCTGTGTGCAAAGATAGGAAGACGTCTGCATTGAGTTATCTCAAATTTCGATAATCCGCCCAATATATCACAAAACATAGCGATTGGTTTAGCGGATTGGAGATAATGAAATCATATGGCATAGAACAAAGTCTCCCCCGGTTGATGCTAAACCGATGTGCCTGGACATCAATAGAAGCATAAAGTTACCAGAAGGCCCGAGATGCATCTACGCACTCTTATTTTTACCGAATCCCTCAAACGTACTTTAAATGGATTCGCATGGATTGTTCTTAAGAAGCATCTACTTGATTGATACATTTGTAAAGGTGAACGTTTGCGAAAAAAGAGTTTGCTTCGAGCATCGGCTGTGAAAGGTTGTGTAGATGCTTTATTATGCACTATTTTGCTACCAGGCATGGCACGTTTCGTATTGTTTCGGTTATCTATGATTCGGCTATGCGAGTGATCGAGTGAGCACAGATAAAAAACTACACAAATGCTTCTTAGTTAGATGTGGTGGTTCGCCTGTGTGGTGGACCGGTGGTGGGGATCACAATTAACTGTGATCAATAATAATAGTTTACCATGCCCACCGAGCCAGCATATCCTGAAGCAAGTTAACCACTATATAACCCTTTTGTGAGTGGCTCCAATAGCACCCTTACTGTTGGTATAAATAGGTTTCAAATCAGAAATCAGTACTAATATTTAAATATTTTACTAAACGCCACGACAATTCAGCTTATCGTTTACAAAAAAGAACCCTGCTGCCACCCAATCCTGTTTTCCATCATCCCAGTGATATCTCGTGGAAGTGGAGAGGCGGTCTCGGATTCCAATAAAAAGAGTATCACGTCAGCACATTCCTACACATTCCTTATGTGACCTGCATTCGGGCGAGGCCGGCGCCAGTTATTACCTTAGTTTGGGATCACCAGTTTTTACACATTGAGGATGTATGCTAGTCTCAAGCATCATCTGTTGGTTCTCTGTGTAATAACAGCTGATCTGGCAGCAACGGAATGGCAACCTCAGGCGGTCAATCATGTCCATTATCTTGCTCATGCTCATAGAAACGGATAGAAGCTTTGAATAGGATAAGACAACTGCAACTTCTCGCTCTGATTAGCATGCTATCTTGCTTTCTCACACGCTTTCAAATGACTGGTCTGAAAATCGGATAAGAGTCGTCTCGTCTCACCCGGATAATAAAATCTCTTTGAAACGGAATCAATATTTTTAAATGCTGAATCAAACTGTAAGATATGATTAACACATATTCTCAATAATACGAAACTACAGTACTGCAAAACGGGATAACATTGATCAGTGGAGTAACATTTACCGGTTTGGCCCATATCATGAATAGTTAAAAAAAAACGCATTTCCTTGATACACTTTCTAACTATAAATTATGTTCCTTATTTTTGTATTATTTGGCTTCCGAAACCTATAACATTGGTTTAAATATAATGTTTTTTGATTGCCAAGAACTGAAAATTGAATCGAGCATAGCTTTTTCAACATTCAGCAGGCGAAAAAAAAATGAAATCAATGCTTGTCCAAAAGTTAACATTACAGGTTAGAGATATTTTTTTAAAAACGTTAGGTTAGCTAGGTTGAGTTCTTGATTAAAAGGAAAAGATTGTAATTAAATTTTTAGTCTTCACTATTTAAAAAACAATTGAATGTCCACTTTTTGCACTTTTTTGCTACAATTTGTCACAAAATCGAGGCAACTTCACGCTTTTTGATTAAGACAAAAGGCAAATCTCACAAACATTAAAAATAAATTATAAAAAAATGAAATAAACATTAAAATTCTAAAAATAAAATCCAAAATTAGGGGGGACCCCCCACCCCCTCCTGGCTACGACTATGCTAACTAATAAAATATTATGAGAGGACTCTCTACTTAACCTAAGTTTTTTATATAGGGGAGAACAGTACACAATGAACTGGTGGCGTATTATGACCCACTCCATAAATATGCTCAAATCTTCAAAACTATTGCTTTAATGGAATGATACTTTATCAATTTATACATAAAACAGTATAACTCATAATTTTGTATTACAATAAGGCACTAAAACACCAAAATATGATCAAAATTGAAGAAAATGTCATGACTGTACCTAACATGTAAATAATAGTGTGATTAAAATAAGCTTTTACCAAGCGTTAATATCCATGGTTTATAATAAATTCACTTCACATGTATTGCACACAACAAAACTTCAATATAGTATCAAAACTTCACTAAAAGTCCATGTATTTACAGAATATTTAGACAAAACAATGCAAAACTAAAACTAGGGCAAGACGCACTGTGGCGTTCTATACGTCTACACGCTTACAAAAAAGTACCCAGTGGAGCAGTTAAATGTGGGAAGCCAACGTTGGGTATAATCATGTTAACCTACCGTTAGGTATAATTAACTTACTTCAAGTTAAATTCTACCCAAAAGTTAGTAATTTGAACCTAATGGTAGATAAACATAACTATACCCAACGTTGACTTCCCACACTTAACTGCTCCGTTGGGTACTTTTTTCTAAGCGTGTATATAATGAGGAGTTGGCAACATATCGCATCGTTTTGCTATCTTTAGTCTATACCTGGCTGCTTAAAGTTCTATACTTGGCTGCTGCACTACTAAACAGAGCTAAAAGGTTGTGGCAATATGCTCCAACCTACTCCCTTTACAACTCTAATGAGTAACTTTTTAAAACCGTGTTTTTAACTTTTACAACCGGTGCATGCTACCCAATATTGTTGTGCATCATATCCCAGTGTTGTGGTGCGTTTTACCCCAATTTTGGGGTGCATATTGAGCAATGACACAGGCGTTTTACCCCGGTGTCGTATTGGGATCAAATTGGAAAAGGTTTAAAAATCATGAAAAATCATCGTTTTGAATTAAAATTACATTTGATCTACGACGAAAACAACGTAATGCTTCATACACAATAACTTCTTCCTAAATTTTAGCTTCCATTCCCTAGTAATTCACGATGTTGCTTAAACGGTGCGTTTTGTACCATCCTCCCCTACATAAACTTCTTTCTTTCTAATCTGAATGTACTATAGCATGAGGAAATAAGGAAAAGAAATATAAATTATATGTAAATGTAATAGTCTACCTTGGTTTGATGAAATAAATAAAAATGGATTTCTGTCTGTATGTCTGTCGGTCTGTATGTCTGTCGGTCTGTATGTCTGTCGGTCTGTCTGTCTGACCCTAATAGGCTCGGAGACTACTGAACCGATCGGCGTGAAATTTGTATGCAGGGGTTTTTGGAGCCGGAGAAGGTTCTTAAGATAGTAAGAGACCCCTCCCTCCTCTGAAAAGGGGGGGGGGCTCCCATACAAATAAAACACATATTTCTGCATAACTCGAGAACTGATCAAGCAAAGGAACCCAAATTTAGCATGCGGAAGTTTTTGGAGGCAAGAAATGTTTCTATGGTAGTTTGAGACCCCTCCCCTCTCTAGAAGGGAGGCTCCCATACAAATGCAACAGAAGTTTCTGCATATCTCACGAACTAATCAAGCAAATGGAACTAAATTTGGCATGTGGGGTTTTCTGGTGGTGAAAAATGTTTCTATGGTGGTTTAAGACCGCTCCCCTCTCCTAGAAGGGGTGCTGTCATACAAATGAAACTGAAATTTCTTCATAACTATAGATCTAAAAAGGCAAATGGAACCAAATTTGGCTTGCAGGGATTTTAAAGGCAATAAATGTTTCTACAGTAGTTCGAGACCCCTCTTCTCTCTCTGATAGGGGGGGGGGGGGGGGTTCCCATACAAATGAAACACAATTTTCTGCATAACTCAAGAACTAATCAAGTATATGAAACCACTTTTAGCATATGGGGGTTTTTGGAGGCTAGATTAAATAAAAATGAATTTCTGTCTGTCTGTCTGTCAGACACTTATAGACTCGGAAAGTTCTGAATCAACAACCGTGAAAATTTATATGAAGGGGTTTTTGAGGCAGGGGGAGGTTCTTATGATTGTTTGAGACCCCTACTCTCTCAGGAAGGGGCGCACTCATACAAATGAGACACAAATTTGTGCATAACTAATCAAGCAAATAGAACCTAATTTTGCATGTGGGGGTTTTAGGAGTTTGGAGGAGAGAAATGTTTCTATGGAAGTTGGAAACTCCTCCACCATCTAGAAAGGGAAGGGAGGGGGTCTCCAAACAAATGCAACACAAATTTCTGCATGACTCGAGAACTAATCAAGCAAATGCAACCAAATTTGGCATCTTGAGGTTTTTGGAGGCAAGATATGTTTCTATGGCAGTTCAATACCCCTCCTCATTTTGAGGAGGGGGGGGGGGGTTCCCATACAAATAAAAAGCAAATTTCTGCATAGCTCGCGAACTAATGAAATAAATGAAACCACTTTTAGCCTATTGGGGTTTTTGGAGGCTAGATTTCTATATACATAAAAATGAATTTCTGTCTGTCTATCTGTCTGTCAGACCCTTATAGACTCAGAAAGTTCTGAACCGACCAACGTGAAAATTTATTTGAAGGGGTTTTTGGGGCTGGGAAAGGTTCTTATGATTGTTTGAGACCTCTTCTCTCTCAGGAAGGGGCGCTCTCATACAAATGAGACACAAATTTCATCATAACCCGAGAACTAATCAAGCAAATTGAATCAAATTTGGCATGTGGGGGGTTTTGAAGGCAAGAATGTTTCTATGGTAGTTCAAGACCCCTCCCATTCTGAGGAGGGGGGGGGGGGCTTCAAACAAATGAAACTCAAATTTTTATTATAATCGATGAGCCCAGTGTGATGGTTCGAGAACTAATCAAGCAAATGGAACCAAATTTGGCATGGGGAACCACCCCCCTCTGGAAGGGAAGGCTCCCATACAAATGAAACACAAGTTTCTACCAAAAATGAGAATTGTTCAGGTTACTTAAACACAAAACGTGCATTTCTCGGGTAAGAAGCATGTTTTGATAGAAGTTTGAAGTTGAGCTTATTCAAGCGAGTTTGAAGTTAGAGCTTATTCAAGAAAAAAAAACTCATTTCGAAAAAAAAAACCATAAACGTGCCAGTAATATTAAATTTTCCTTCATTTTGTAGCAGTGCACGCACCGGGTTCAGCTAGTAAATAAATAAATATCTACGAATAATTATGAAGAACTATCCAGAAATTATACATGATTTCTCGAATACTTTTTCAAACAGACGTATCGGATTTTGTAAACAAAGAGGGGAAGTAAGATTCAAACATTAAATTCTTGAAACCCTTAGCACTTTCATGCAAACTAGGGCCACCGAAACACGGAATAACGTTTCCCTAATATGATGGTGATGCTAGATTCCATTGGGGTTCTAAGAGTTTTGAGTAATTCACGTTTGAATCTTACTCCCCCTCTTTGTTTACAAAATCAGATACGTCTGTTTGAAAAAGTACTCGAGATTATACGTTTTTGACACAAACCTTTCGTTGTTCTGCTGCTACTGAAGTAAACAACCACTCACTGGGTAAAAACACACAAACTACGTTTGCTAATACAAATTCACACCGTCTTAATTACAACTCGAATAATTAGCAAGACTAACAAAACATTCATCCGCCTGGCCACACGAAAGTCTGAACCACAACAGTCGAACGATTATCTCAAACACCTGCTAAAAGGAGACCATGTGTGACTCATTGAGGCCTCTCGAAACAATTACTCCGGATGAATCATCCACTCTGAACACAATCTTCCCTGTCTCCCCTTCACGGTCAGTGTTTAAGATTGCGGTTTGCGACAATTTGTGCCACAGTCATACAATCACACGCGGTAGCTCAAATGAATTCGAACAGTTTCATGCTAGCCGACATTAAACCTCTCGGGTGAGAAAACGACATCGGATGGCGGAAAACCTTTCCAATTGTTATTCAATATCTATAGGAAATCGATTCAATCCATCATCCGACACCGACTTGCATCATTTTCCATGAGACGATTGCCGCTAAACCAGATCGTAATTGGTAACACGAGCTTGATCTAAACGACTTGTTGAATTCTTCAACTCAAGCCCCGATTGGACGTGGATTTTCTACGACTAGAAAAAAATCATAATATGATACTTAGAAATTACATACCTCACACGATCTCGGGGTTCCTCTGTTGGAAAATCCGTTCGTTCCGACCTGCAACGAAATAAGAAAGAAACAGACTAAATGAAACACTTCAATCAGCAGCCAATTCTCAGCATAATTCGTTCACACTTTGAATTTCATTAGCCAATTTGTTGAATGGAAACTGAAAATTGAAAATCCACGCCGCCAGCGGACGACGTTTCGCCACACGAGACAGACAGAACCGGTGGCGGGGCGGCGTCGTTCGTGACGAAATCGACAGTGGAAGGTTGGAAGAAATTCAAAACAATTGGCGCATCGATCATCAGCATACGCGCGCGCGTGTGATGGCGAAGGGAGGAAGGGAGGAAGGGAGGTGTGAACTAAGCGAAGCAAAAACCAGCTGCCTACTTATTGTTAAGTTTTTACGCGATTTTTGATTTTAAGGTGCAATTGCTTCATCGCCGCCGTCGACGTCGTCGTCATCGTCGTTGCAATCACACGCAATTTAACGATCGGCAGTCATCAGTAGCAGCGGGTAAGGTTTTTGAATGGGGTGATTTCTAAATTGGAAAATTGTTCCCAAAGTAGAAAAACAGTGCAATTGTCGTTTGGCGATCAAGGCGATCAATTAGGGTTGCCGGTGATTAGGCAGGATTGAGGTTGATGCAAGAAAGAAGGTGCACGTGTCCGATGGGTTCATTCCAGTGTTTGTTGAGATAGACTGAAATCGAATCCTTCTCCGCCGTTTCCAGAAAAATTCAATCATCTGTAACGAGTCGTCGAATCATCAATAAATCTGGAGTAAAATCGTTACGCAAATGTCCACCGCCACCGTGGCCTTTTGTTGGTCGATAAATTTCAGACTATTATTACTTGTACCGTATCTGTGGCATCTGATGGTTGATGTACCTTCGTGGAACAATTTCAAACCACATACCAATCAAAGTGTATCGTGGAAGGCACTGACGAAACTCACCGACTGACCCATTGTTCGTCAAAGCTGTGACAAATTGATAAGCTATATCTCAAATGAAAATTTTTTTTTCGTTCACCACTACAAAGTACGTTGAGCTGATGAGATAGCCCTGACCTAAATAGAGTTAGTACAACCGACAGACGACCAGTCATTAGTCTAGTTCAAATGTCCAAATCGGAGGACCACCGCGGTTGCGTCCCAGCACCTGCCCAGAGGGGAACTCGAAGATTATCGATAATTAGCAGCGAAACCAGACAAACACGCATGTTAATAATGAGTCAATTATAATTATAAATCTTGCATAATCCCACCACGGGAGTAATCAAAAAAAAAAAAAACTAGAAATTAAAATGACTGCCAGCTCAGGCCTCCAAACGCTTAGCTATCACCGTCATCATCTCAATCATCGCTGGCCAACAATCGGCGGACCAGCCTGCAAAACCCGGCTAATAACGATTCACATATGAATTCGATTCCCCTTCCTCACCTTTGCGACGCACACGGACAGGTTGTTGCCTCTTGGCCGTTTCGTATCCACTCTCGGTGTTTTTGTTTTTGTTATTGTTTTGCTACTCATGTGCCAGGCGGAATTCGATCGGAAAAAAACTCAGATACACAAAAACGTTTTTGGGGTTTTTCTTACTAGCTTACTTACTATTTACTGGAAGGGTGTCAGTACTAAAAAAAGAATGTCCGAATTATCGACGCATGTGTGTAACGTTGTTTTGAAGGTATCATAACAATTTATGTAATTCTGTCAATTAGTGGATATATCATGTTTTGAATGCTTTAACTACGGTATTTCACTTATCGAATCTGGTCGACTTAGGCAGGAGACGCTCATCTCACTGCCTATGGTATAAAGGCGAAACAATTGCGACTATCCTTTCACTTTGGCGACTATGCGTCAGATGACATAAGCAAGTTCCGATGACATAAGTGCGTACGAGAAATCCTGTTTTGAACTTGTTGCAATTGTTCTCTGGATTTTGAAAATTGAAAAACAAAAAATAAAATTAAAAGACTATTTAAAAGTTTCATGGAGTTTCATCAAATGTCTAAGACTTCTACAGGGTGTCTCACAATAGGTGTCACTAAAAAAAATGGGTTTACAGCAAACAAAACATCAACCACATCATAACATTTGTTTTCATTTGAAAGAAACATGTTATAGAAATAAACCATATTATTTCAATTCGAATCTAACGCCCTTTTCTTTGATAACCTTGCGCAAACGCTTTGTAAACCCATCGCATCTGGCACGCCTGATTTTCTGAGGAATTTGGTACCAAATATCAACCAAATGTTTCTTGAATCGATCTAAGGTAAGCCCTTTCGTAGGGCCTATAAGTTAAAGCAGTTGTGAGTTGAGATCCGGTAAAGATGCAGACCATTCTTCGGTTGTGATGAAATCGGTCAAATTTTCCGCGCACCATGCTTGTGTCTTCTTTGCCTTGTGAGCTGGATCTGAGTCCTGTTGGAAACAATATGGTGTATTCCCATACAGCGTTGAAGCATGAGGAAGCAGATGGTTCTTCAAAACCTGCTCAATGTAATATTCAGTGTTGATTTTTACGTTAGTTTCTATGAAAAGAAGAGGAAGTTTTCCTTTTCGTGAAACGGCGCCCCATACCATGATTTTCGATACATTCTGACAGCGTTCTACAGCTAGTTTATCTCTTGGAATATTGGGAAGACTTTTGCCAAACACACGATCATTTTGTTGATTATGACTGTCCTGAAGGAGGAAGAGCTTTTCATCCGAAAATAAAATCTCGCGGAATCGCTTATTTATCTTCAGCGATAAGCTGTCAAAAGAATACACTCAAACAAGTATAATCAACTCCGCTGTTAAAATTACCCAGCTGAAATAAACCAGGTCTAAAAAAAGGTGACACGTATTGTGAGACACACAAACTGTACAAAACTTTAGATCTTTCAAAAAATTTGAGATTCTCAAAACTTTCTGAAATTCTCTTGACAATCTATGAACTTTCTGAGCGTTTATTGAATAACATTTTCATAACCTTCCCGGGATTTTAACGAAACTTACGTAATTCTATCTTCAAACAAGTTGCTAGACTTCCTGGAACTTTCTATGAAGTCAATCTTCAATCGAGTTTGAATGTTCTAGGTTTACCAAAAAATTAAGGAACGTAGGTCATCTAAAATTTAAATGAAATAGATTTACGGATTTTCCTGCAAACATATCAGATGGTCTAGGAACACTCTATAGTTCTGTAAATTAAAAAAAAAGAAAACTTTACATAAGTCCTATCAAGTTAAGAAGCTATAAAATTCTACAAACTCCTGAATGTCTTGGAATTTGCAGAAGTTCTGTGGGCTTCTCAAAATAAATTCGGACTAATCAAAAAATTCACGGAGTATTCGGAAGTATTCCAGACTTCCCAGAACTTCTAGAGACGTCTGAAAGGTTTGAGGGCTTCCAGGAAATACTACGACCCGATGTGATGTGATGTGATAGTAAGCCACCACCAGTGCAGAACTTGCCATGGCGTACATTTCCTCCTTATGGCAAGATCAAACTGTACATACCTGTAATCCTCACTGTTCCGTTGTATGAAGGGCCAAAAACGGGGTTGTGGACCCGTAAGCAGAAGCACTTACACGAAACCCACGGCAAGGATAAAGAATCTCCTTCCACCGAAACGCTCTTATTACAGGAAATGAACAGTAAGCCATACACATTAGGATTTCCGTCTGGTGTTTAGTTAAAGATAGGGTTAGCAAACTCACCATTCTACTGTGTCCCGCGTTGTGAAGATGTTCCAGGAGACGAAGACCATCGAGCGGCGCGCTGGAAGCGGCCGAAAACCGAAAACGGAATACCCAGAGAAGGCACGGAAGATAAGGCAGTACTTTAAGAATAACCCGAACCTTTCCACCCGAGTCGTGGCCAAAAAGGTCGATTCGTCAAAGTGGTTCATCCAGCAGACCATGAACCGGGCTGGGCTACGTGTTTTTAAGGTCAGGAAGGCGCCAAAACGGACTGACAAGCAAAACACATTGCGTGCGCGGAAGCTGTACCGTGAGTGGCTGGTCAAGCCAGGCTGTCTCGTCGTGGACGACGAGACATATATCAAGGCGGACACCAAAAAAATCCCCGGCCGCGAGTTTTTTGTCGGTACGTCCCGCATGGAGGTTTCGGAAAAGTTCCGGAAGAGAAAGATGGACATATTCGCGAAGAAGTACCTGTAGATCGCCTGCCATCTGCGAGTGCGGACGGTACAGCAAGCCGTTCGTTACCACCGGCACCATAAACGGGCAGATTTATCGAGAGGAATGCTTGCAGAAGCGCTAGCTGCCCTTCCTCCGCTCTCACCGTGGTCCCACGCTGTTCTGGCCGGATCTCGCTTCGTGCCATTACGCCAAGCCTGTAATGGATTGGTACGAAGCGAAGGGCGTTAATGTGGTCCTGAAGGAGGCGAACCCGCCAAATACACCAGAACTTCGTCCGATCGAAAAGTTCTGGGCGATAATGAAGAAGAAGTTGAAGAAAATGGGAAAAACATTCAAAACCGATGAAGCTTTGATGTATGATATGTACTACCACCCATTGTAGCACGGAAACTAAGTCCGACAGCAATGGGCTCTCCTCTCTGTTAGACTTGATCAAGCTTTAATAACCACTGATTATCCTAATCATGCCATTGTATGAAGGGCCAAAAAGGAGTTGGATGGATTGATATGCACCATCACTTATACGTATCCACAGGGATATAAAGAATCTACTTCCAACAAGAAAATTGAACAATTGGTCAAAAGAGCGAGCTATCTAACATGAGGATGCCCCAATGGGCAGGGAGAAGAGCCCGCCCTCTATTCACAAACTGTTAGCAATGAAGAGTTGGCATTCCCACTCTCCCCATCTCCTTCCAGAGTTCTTCAATCGGGTGCCCTGATGGTCCCTCCCATTCCCATGAAATATTTATATAATAGTGTTTATATTTATGTAAATGAAAATACTACAAGCATTCGTATCTATAATATATGATCTTCATTTGGTTGATCCTGAAAATTGGTTGATTCCTGAAATTCAAAACCGATGAAGCTTTGAAGAAAAACTGGGAGAAATAGTGTAAGGAAAATGGACAAAGTCTCGCCCAAGATCTCATGAGCAGTGTTAAGAGAAATGTACGAGCATTCGGCTTGGGGGAGGAAATTCAATAAATAAATTATGTCAAAACATAGTTAATATATAGTTATTTAATCCCTGAAAATTTGAGAAATATCCGATTTAAAATGAATTTTTGGTGATCATTTTTGTGTGTCTCATTTCTTCCGAGTCCAGTCTTTACACTCTTGTTACGTTCAGTAAAATGGCGTCGAATCAAGTGGAAGTGCGCAAACGCATTTTGTACGAACGGGAGCAAAATCCAAATGTGTCGGTACGCGTTCGTGCCAAGAAACTAAAATTACCGAAAAGTACTGTCTTTTGTGTTTGCAAATCATTTGACCAGCGCTTGACTGTGGATCGGAAGGTTGGGAGTGAAACAAATCCCAATCTTTCTGCGCAAAATGTGGCTCGCAAAGTTGGGAGGTCAAAATCATCTAATCTAATCTAATCTCACACTAACGCAGCCAATTTTTGAAAGCATCCTGGAAAATGACGACTTCTTGAACACATCATTTTTCTACTCGACGGCCAGGCCAACTGCGTAGCATGTGCCGCAGAGAGGACTTCAAGAAATAGAACGATTCCAGAAAGAGTGTCTGAAATCGCTCTACTACTTCGGAACAAGGGAAGGGAGAAAGCGTGGACCTCGCGCACCAAACGCTTTCTTATAGAGTTAAATAATGTGATAATTTGTACTTTATCGTTGAAAGCATAAATGCCAGAAAGATAAGTTTATGCTCCTTTTGCCAGTGGGTGGATGGTTGGTATTTGAACCAAAAGTCTGGCAATAACTTGCCAATGTTATAGCGCCTTATCTCACTCACTGAAATTGAAATTGAAATTTAAAATTCACAGAATAATACATTTAGTTGTATGTTATAAAGTAGTCTAATAATACAATATACTTGAAGAACACTTCAAGGACGTGGTCCTATACCCAATGATTTCATTATCTCCAATCCGCTCAATCAATCGCAATGTTTTGTGATATAATGGACGGATTATTATAATTTGAGATAACTCAATGCAGACGTCTTTTAAATTTGGCAGATCGACAGGCAATTGGTGGAGACCGCCCTGATACCTCATAGCAAGATGCCTAGAGGTGGACCGGAAGATTTGATGAGCTACCTCCCCCAAAGTTGGGAAGTCAAAATCATACGTACATAAAGTGAAGCAGAGGCAAGGACTGAAGGCGTACAAAGTGAAAAAGGTGACCAACCGTGATGACAAGCAAAATTTCACTGCAAAAAGACTTGCTCAGGAGCATGACACCAATTTTTTTGCAAACATTTTCTTGTATCATAATGGACGACGAAACATACGTACTCGAAGTCTTAAACAGCTTCCGGGTCTGGCTTTTACACCGCAATGCAAAGGAATGCCGTTGCCGAGCATTTGCGGTTAAAGAAGGCACTATGAATAAGGATGTGTACGAGAAAGAATGTCTGCAAAAGCGGTTGCTACCGTTTCGCAGAAGCCACGACTCTCCAGCTCTGCTTTGGCCTGATTTGGCCTCTTGTCACTATGCGACATCCGTCCTGGAATGGTGTAAGGCACAAGAGGTCAAATACCAGTCCACCAAACTGTCCAGAAATTCGTTCAATAGAGAAATACTGGGCTAGTTAAGCGGAAACTCTTCGAAACTTAGAAGGAAGCAAATGGTACCGATGATTTCAAAAGAAGACTGCCACATAACCGTTCAAAAAAGCCGAACGAAGGAACAGCTTGTAATGATCACTTGAAGATGCGATGGGGGATTATGCCCTGATATTCTCAAATGTAGCACGCTGTAAAATGATTCTTGTCTTCTATAACTAAACGTGATAGAATTGAATAAACCAGTGGAAATTAAACGGGACAGATCTCTCATAGACATCCGTCAAATTATTCTGAACGGCCGTTGTGAGAATATCACTATGAATATCTTACGGGCGCATTGCATGTTGTCAATAACAAATGCTTTCTCTCCTTTCTCATGTTCTCTTCCCTGTTCTCTTCCCTGTCCCATGACCACAAGCAATATCATATGATACACCATGACGACAAACTGGACCTCTAATCAATTTTACTTTCAGCCAACTTTTCTTCGGTAAGCAATCAAATGACCACAACGAAATACGCTAAATATTAAATACCATATAACAGGGAAAGGGAGGAACCATCAGGGCACCCAAGTACCCAAGACTGCCTCCTCCCTATTGTTAATATTTCGCGGAACAAGGGTTCGATTCTAGCGCTGTGAGTGTGAACTTGCTTTTGGAAGAAGATTCTCTTCCCTATATTTGCGGGTTTTGCATAAGTGTCTCTGTTTACGGGCCCGCTCAAACGTTTTTGGCCCTTCATACAGAAGCTTGATGATCAAAAACAACAATAGAATTCTGATTAAATCGTTAATCAAATCATCATAAAAAAAATTGATTTTCAATCAAAACATCAAGGTTTTTCCAGAGATAACCGAAAAAAGTGCAGACGTGCAGGCATACTCTTCAAGAGTTTGAGAGATACTGCGGATTGAGTATTACCCAGGCTCTCCCAAGGGCCTCAAAATAGCTTTGTTATTTTGTCACTCCAGTTTTATAGAAGCGGCTATCGAGAATGATGATGATGATGATGATGATGATGTGAACTACCATCTAATGTAGAAAGATAACTGCCTATAGCACAGGGCTATTTTAATTAAACGATTTGATCAAGGTTGTACTGCGATAAATGGTTCATCATGTTCCTGTATGAAGGGCCAAGAGCGTATTGTAAGCATATATCAGTATTGCCCGTTTGCATTAAAAAAATCATAATTATGAAAAATCATGAAAATAGAGCTGCTGCACGGTATGTTTTCGAGTAAAATCGTAAATGGCCTCTACTAACGTTTGCATTAAAACAATGGACTTTTTTCGGATGGTGATAAAAAAAAGCTAAGACAGAGAATTGCTTTCGATAAATTTCCCATGGAAGGTAATTATTTAAGCTTACTTGCAAAAACATTCTACGCCCTTGCGAGCAGCCTTCCGGCAGTTAACCGGAACATTCGCCATGGCGGACGAAAACATGCGTGTAGGCATGTTTTTGAGTTCTTTCTTCGTTTTATTTATCAATTTCTCCCTCAGTTTTCGCGACAAAATTGTTGGAGTAGATCTTACGCTTCAGGTTGGCCCAGGAATTCTCGATGGAACGCAGCTGGGGGACGTTGGGCGGGTTCACCGACATCGGTAACAACTCGATATTAAGCCGCTACATCTCCTCCAACGATCGCTTCGAATAGTGGGCCGACGCCAGACCCGGCCAGAACACCGCGTCTTCACCCTTATGGTAATTCTTGATGAACTTCCGGCAGGCATTTCGTACTATAAATTTCCCCGTTCACGGCCAGTCCGGAGCGAAAAAAGAGCGGCTTTGGCATCCCCTTCTCGCTGATTGTCAGCCACAGCAGCACCTTCTTGGGGAACTTGGTTTGTGAAATGAACTTCACTTCGGAGCTTACTTCGTTCGTGGGGGAAGTAAAATACGAAGTGCCCTGCCAGTCGTTGCCATCCAGGGTGAGATAGGTCTTGTCGTCCATCACCACCGCCACGTCGCGATTCGCCGGGAAAATCGAGTTGACCATATTATTCAGCCGCTGCCGCTGCGTCATTGCCTGCAGCTCCGCTTCCTGACTTCATGTATGTTCATGTTCGCCAGGTACTTTTTCACTGTTTGGCCGGTTGAACCGACCTCCCGGCCAAGCGCACGCAGCGATAAAGCCACTTTTCCCTCGGCCTTCCTCTTCAGCATCCTTTGGAGCTTCTAGTCGCTCAGGATCGTCAGCCGTCCGGAACGAGGCTTTTTTTCGATGCTCTGATTGTTGTCTAATAGTGCCAAGATGTTGTAGATGCCGGAAGTGCCGCGCGATGTCCGTTTTAGACGCGGCGGGGTGCCGTTCTTTGAACGCGCACACTTCTGAACGGAGTTGCTTCACTGTTTTTGCCATCACGTTTAGAGTTCGACTGAAAGATCTGTCAAATTTTGTCTGCTGACTCATGGGTTACTATGATTGATGCTGCATGGGTAGTTTTGTCAGTGTGGGTGAAGGTAAAGCCATGAAAAATCGGCAATGTTTTTCCATTTTTTTTAATGCAAACGGAATACCGAAACAATAACGCACGTTTCGTTTCCCTCTTTCTCTTTTGCCCATACATGCTCAAACTCCTTGAATTTTGTTGTCATAATGAGCTCAGAATGCAAATTGGTCGAAACAGCAACTAAAGCACCACCTCCTGACTTTTTTTTTTCAGACCATTGATAATTGGGATCATCTCTATAAACATTATAACTATTACCAAAGACCTCTTCACTTTTTACACTCTCACCCCAACTAATTTCATTCGCCAGGATGACGGTATAAGAACAACTTAACACCTTATTTTAAATATGGTTAATCCTAGCCGGCACTTTTCATCTGATTGAAATTTTGACAATATGTTGAGATTTCAGTCGTGGTATGGAAAGTTTGAATAAATAGGACCAATTGTAACATTAGAATCATTTCCATTAAAAACATTTACTATTCCTGAAAACTGTCTAGAATTCGTAACGTCTTGAAAAATGGTGCAATCTTCGGGATCCGTGTCCGCATCGTCAAACCGTTCCTCGGAGAAGTTCGTCAATTGCGTCGTTGAGCATCGCACGCTTCGCATGATGTAGTGGGATTGGCTAATTAACCAAGCTATCATGTGAATATATTCAATGAGCTGTTTTGATGAAGGATTATACTGAATGAGAAGTTTCAAAATTGAGCGTTGCCGAAGCCAATTCCCCACTCACCTCAAATTCTCTTCTGCACAGTCACTTGCCTCAGGCTGTGGCAGAGAATTTATTGCTTGAATATTTCATGAAATCTTACTTGCATGAAATGACGAAGAATGATAATGTGGGTATTGAATTATCTTCTATTAAAAGGATATGATATGAAATTGATGAGTTTTTTCGTTGGTTCAAAAATTTCCAATGTGATTAGCACCACAGTTGTTCAGAATACCTATTTACTATTAAGACACTCTGAAAGACGAATTGAACGTCGAACGTTACATGATATATCAATCTATATAACGGCTACTTTTGGCTAATAAAAAAAAACCCTTTATCTCGCCTTCATTTGCGTAACTTAGCCGAAAATGATTCTCTGATAAAACAGAATCTTAGCGTCACAAATGGATATCAGCTAACGAAGAAAGCCAGTAGCCGGAGTACCGTATCATCGTCAACGGACACCGTATAAACAACCTCGAGTGGCTTCAACTACGTCTACACCACAAAGTGCAAGTGGTCCAATAAAAGCTAACGGACAACCACATAAACTGGTGCGTGGATAAGTGGAAAAAGCGACGAGGATTTATAGCCATTTGCAGTGTTGTTTCACACATGTGTGTTCGCTTTCGACCGTGAAACCGGCGACTAAGAAATATTTACCGACGGCCGGCGTTGTGATTAGGATTAAAACCGCACCGCAACATGGCTCGGCTGGTTCGCAGCGAAAAGGTCGTTGTCCAGGTCCAGGTTCGAGACTTTGATTGACCACGGGAGGGCGCGGGAAATTTGACCACGTCTAAGTGGTTTTAGTGTGAAAATGAGTTCTGATAAATGGGGACCAGCAGAAGGTCAGCTGGTGAGTTATGTTCGCCAGAATTCGTTGTGCATAAAACGGTCGCACATTCACCGGGGATGATTATCAGAGCTTGGGAATAACAACACGGTGTTCAGTTAGATATCTGTGAGAGGTTTTCTTCAATTACTGCCACCCATCCTACACTTATCAATAATCATAGACTGCACTGCACCTTGCACGCTTGATGCCTTCAAAGTAACGGACCTCAATTAGCTGAATGCAGCTTATGTTCGTAGGTTGTGTTTGCGCTGAATTCGATCGCATTTAGATTGTAACTGTTTACGGAGAGTTGTTCGGTGGCGGTGTCTTGATGATCGCTCGTGCAAATATGGTTATCTGGGCGAAACATTGTCGGTACCGACCTCGTGTTCCTGGCCTGAGCATTCCACGCCACATTCTAGTGGATGCATTTCTCACCCTCACAATTCCACGTATTTGGGATGAGCAGAGGGAATGTTGGAAACCACAACAATTAACCATTCACAATGAGGTGTGCACACGGGGTGTGGCTCGGCCATCCATCACGAGTCAACATCAGACTTGTATGCTGATCCGTTTGGATTTTGAGTTGTCGAGATTCGGCAGCACGTGCTCGAGTAAACATATGCTGCCGCGTATTTGGAGCAAACCCGCTACCTTGTTGTTGAATCGATTGCATCACCACTTTCGGCCTCCGTGGTCAGAGTCGTTGAAAATGAAGGTCTCTGTGCATTGGCACCCCCCGTCTCACCAGCGGCAATGAAAAATGATGTAACGATGATGGTTTAAAGCGCACGCATTTGATTGAAACCGGAAGGTGGATGGGTTGAATGAAGCTTGAAATCGTTTCTGAATTAACCGGATTTGAGATGAACGTGTTGATGTGCGACTGACCGGAATGAAACACCTTTAGTTTAGTAGGATTAGGAGTCAGGAGGTAGGGATGGATCAATTTCTCTATATTTTATCAGGACATAACGTGTTTATGGACAACGTTCTTATAGGGCCGCACCTAATACAATATTTTGCAACGAAATTCGGTTGTGGGCTCCTTGTCTCCAGTTCCATGAGTGACCCACACTTGAAAGTTACACTTGGTCTAACCATGTCAAATTGCACCTCTGCGTCTTGTTATGGACGGATTCGAGGCAAACGCCAACAACATTGCCCCTCCCCCCCCCCCCCATCTTCCCCTTTCCCCTTGTTTTTTTTTTTTCCCTTTTTTTTCCATCCTTTTCTTTTTTTTTTCCCCCGTTTTTTTCAAATTTTTTTTCCCCTTTTTGGGCATTTTTTTCCCCCCCCCCCCCCCCCCCCCGTTTAAAACCCTCTTTTTCTTGCCCTTTTTCCCCCCCCCTTTTCTCCCAATTTTCAATACTCCTATTCCATTTCCACCCCCCCCCACACTAAAAGAACTTTCAACACTTTCTCTTCATATCTTTCATTCTAAAGGGCGATACGGTCAAAATTTGGTCGATATCAACTTGACGTATTTCTTTCAATTTTGCATTTAAAAAACCTGAACACCCCTCATTTTGAAGGTGTGTGTGTGTGTAAAATGTTGCTCCTATTTTGATTTTGGAATTCACTCTTCAGTTGTCAAAATGCCGTCCAAGCCAGAAGAGCAGCGTATCAAAGTTTTGCTCGCGCATCGCGAAAATCCGAGCTACTCGCACGCAAAGTTGGTAAAATCGCTAAAAGTTGCCAAATCAACCATTACAAATGTAATTAAAGTGTTTGGGGAACGTTTGTCGACAGCCAGGAAGTCTGGATCGGGGGGAAATCGAAAACCGGAAGCCGCTGAGACGACAAAGAGAGTTGCCGGTAGTTTCAAGCGAAACCCTAACCTATCTCTCCGAGATGCCGCAAATAAGCTGGGTGTATCGTCTACAACCGTGCATCGAGCCAAAACACGAGCCGGACTATCGACTTACAAGAAGGTAGTGACTCCAAATCGATATGATAAACAAAATACGACGGCCAAAGCGCGATCCCGGAGGCTGTACACGACGATGCTGACGAAGTTTGACTGCGTGGTAATGGACGACGAAACCTACGTCAAAGCCGACTACAAGCAGCTTCCGGGACAGGAGTTTTATACGGCAAAAGGAAGGGGAAAGGGAGCAGATATTTTCAAGCACACAAAACTGTCAAAGTTCGCAAAGAAATATCTGGTTTGGCAAGCCATCTGTACCTGTGGCTTGAAAAGCAGCATTTTCATAGCTTCCGGGACTGTCAACCAAGAAATTTACGTGAAAGAGTGTTTGAATAAACGTCTGCTGCCTTTCCTGAAGAAACACGGTTGTTCCGTACTATTTTGGCCGGATTTGGTATCTTGCCATTACGGTAAAAAGGCCATGGAGTGGTACGCCGCCAACAACGTGCAGGTGGTTCCCAAGGACAAGAACCCTCCCAACACGCCAGAGCTCCGCCCAATTGAGAAATACTGGGCTATTGTCAAGCGGAACCTAAAGAAGACCAAAAAAACTGCTAAGGACGAGCAGCAGTTCAAGGCAAACTGGCTTTCTGCGGCGAAGAAGGTGGACAAGGTGGCTGTACAAAATCTGATGGCAGGGGTCAAGCGTAAGGCCCGGCAATTCGGATTTGGAAAAGCGGAAGCCTAACTGAATATTTTTCCTGAATTTTATACTAATTGAACTTGAAAAAGAAATTTAATTTGATTTTTTAAATAAACGATTTCACCGATTTACACGCGTTTTCCCTTGACCAAATTTTGACCGTATCACCCTTTAGCAAACATGACTGTCTACTCTTGGTGCCTCATGGCGATGAGCGAAACATCTCCTTCTACATCATAATCGTTACTCCACGTTCGGAGAATACAAATATAACAATCAGAGTATGCTAATACCTGCTAACCTGTAATCTATACATCCTCTAAAATAGCTTAAAAATGTATTAAAACTGACCGCAAGCCTTTTAATGAAGAGATAATGATAAGCAGTCTCGTACAAAAAAGTGTATTTTTTAAATACCAAAAATTTTGCAGAAAATTAAAAGAATAGAAAAAATCATATAAAAAGGTTAAGGTAAAAAAACGAGTTTTATGGGGGTATTAAATTTTTCATTCCTTTTTCACCCTACAATTTCGTCCAGTTAAGAGATATAAAGTTTTTGTCTTCTACAAAGTTTCATGAAATGACCAAATCTAAAATGCCTTCATACATGGTCATCGATTTGAACCAGAAATAAAAAAAGTTAGTTTTTTTTTATCTAGGTGTATACACCCTTCAATCAAATTTTTTGACAAAAAAATAAAATACTCAAAAAATGTAGAAACATTGCTGAGGACATCAATGGGCCACACCTAATATTTCCGCCGCAAATACCGATGTCCCACTTTTTTTTCATTTCGTCCCACTGTGCGACGGGAGATGAACCAGCCCAGGGCTGAAAAACCAAGTTCACTGTGAACCATTTTAAAACCGAAAATGATTCAGTTTCAATCCTCTATCGTATCCTGGCATCCTCAGGAACAGCTCGTAGGAGTGGTAGTGCGAGACCGGTTCAAATAATGGACAAGAAGCGACTTAGATGGCTCCATATTACTTTTAACAACAAGGATACGATTAGTCAATCTGATGCAGCAAAAAAGTTCAAGACTACACAACCTCAATCTGCAAGACGTTGAAGAAGATAGGAATAGTCTGCCACAAGAAATCAAGAGCATCAGAAAACACAGAGCAACAGATGTCAAACGTAAAATCCCAATGCCGCTGGATGACCCGAAATTACGCCGGAAAATGTTTCGTTTTGGATGATGAAAGCTACTTCCTTATCTCAAAAACTCACATCCTAGAAAACGATCGATATTATTCTGATAACATTTCTACTGCATCTCCGCATCTGCATTCTACTGCATCTTATATTTCAAAAGTTTAAGCATAAGTTTGAGCAGAAGGTGATGCTTTATATTGCCATATTTGAGAGAGGAATTTCCGAACCATTGAAGCAGTGGTTTTAAGAAAATATTGATCCCATTTCTTCAAACATATCATGCAGATGGAAATTACGTGTTTTGACCGGATAAAGCGTCGTCGCATTATGCGAGAAAAAAGGAAAGCCAAAACATCTCTTATGTACCAAAAAAACCGCAATCCAACAAATTTGCCCCAGTGTCGCCCGATTGAAGATTTCTTTGGATATTTGAAGTTCACTGGTGTACAAAAAGAATCGGAGAGCCAAATACTGTATACAACTGATTAATAGAATCAAAAGATGCATTCGCCAAATCGATAGAGAAGCTGTACAACGCTCCTGTTCAAACATCAGGACAAGGCTTCGTCGAACAGCTGATGACGGAGCGTATTCAAATTTTCATTTTTTTTTTAAGTAAACAGACGTGCCTTCAAAATAAATCAATCAATTTTCCATTCTATGAACAAGTCTTTTTGTTATGGCCCTTGAAGAAATTTCTCATTTTTTAGTTATACCCCGTTATATGTTTAAGAATCGGTTGTTGAGAATAGTTAACCTATTGCCAAGGCCAACATTTCCCCTATCAAGAGGTTGAATTTTAAAGTATGATCATGAAATCAGAAAAGCGTAAGACATCAACACAGTACACTCTATGTGTACATACTTTAGTTGGACCTCACTGCGATCATTCCGTGCGAGTGATTTCGTGCGAGCGCACAGGAGGATTTGACACTAGGTTGATGATAATGAAAATTATGCATGCAAATTTATTCATGCACGCGGTTGGGCAAACAAACGACTATATCAACTAAGTGCGATTTCAACACCAACGACATCGAAGAGAAGACCTTCGCTACTTGAGCAAGTAATGACAGTTTATTTTTAGGTTAGTTCGCAAAAACTGCATGGGGGTCACAAAGCTCATGGCTTACTTGAGGCTGAAATTGATAGCAGCTGAGAACAAATGGACGATCCTTCGTAAAAGTATCGCATTCTTCCTATTTCCAGCGAAGCAGAAAAAAAACAGTTTTCTTCCTCTCACATCAAGAGTGAAATAGCGCACAGTTCCTTGGTTCTTCAGTTGGTGCGGCCAAGCGGCTGAAGAGTAATTGAATTTTAATGCTGAAAACCCAACTCTCAAAGGGTTTCCCCCGCACCTGCCCGCAGCCCACTGACTCCTGGCAAAGTTTGGTTCAATGCATAAGAAATGAGCTTTCCCGGGGCAGAGTTGCCCCAAACCACCGCTTTGTCGAATCCTTTTCGGAGGAATTTCGGCATCGCCTTTTCTGAAATGACGTTGCATATCCTATGCGATGGAATGAAGAATTTTCCATGATCCTTGATAAGTGGAAAAGTTAAACTAGGATTTTAGAAACTTACCTTCGATTGCGGCTTGCGAAATGGCAAACTTTCTTCACCGTCTTTGCTAGAAGTGTCCTGAAATGGATTGTGTCGAAATTTGGGTGTGATAAGTGGTAGCGTTCTTTTGAAAAGTTGAACCACAATGAGTGCGCCGCATGCATTCACGTCCGCAACTTCATGTGGGTGTAACTGTGCGTGCATGAAAGTAAAATCAACGTCACTCGCCGAGCTTATTTAGCTCGGAAAACAATGGAAAAAGATAATGAAACTAAATAATTGTGTGTGTGAATTTCTACCGCATATCGCACCAACCTCGATGAGAAGCCCTCATGAATATGTGATTTTTTAATGTCATTGGAATGATAGCAGAGTCGCGAGTACGCGTTCCCACGATTTTGGATTTCCGAAGGACTGAACGTTGGGCTTGCTAAACAAAACCAAAAAAAAACAAAAATCGGTACCAGCGAACTGGGATGGAAGTGCGCGCCGCGAAAGGAATAATAAACGGTTTGGCACTAATCGAAGCAAGCCGTTTGTTTGCGTAGGTTGTGTAACCGGTTGCGGTAACTCAGGCAACATCTTCAAACGCATGTAGGTGTAATACGAATAGAGCAATTTACATGGCAGGAATGACACATGGCGACTGGCGGCTTAGAAGTTTGCTCATCATCAACCGACCGCAACCGAAAGAAGACAAATAGCGTAGACTGTTGTTGCAACACCAAAAGCGAAGTTTGAGCTGAGAGGCAGAACTTTGTTGGTCCATGAATCTAGGTTTTCAGTAGGTCAACCGCATAATTTTCGCGGTAAAATTTAAGTTATGCCTTCACGCTCCATCAACCATAGGTGCAGAACCGAATGCAAATTGGCTTTGATCTTTTCTTTCAATGCTTTTGAAATTTGTGTACAGATTTATAGGACTATTGTTGTTGTTATGAAAGGAAGTTGGTTAGATTTGAGCAATGTTTAGGAAATGAAGGTTGCATCTAAATTGGTTCTTCGTTGGAATGATTTATTGTCTAGAATTGGTGACTGTTTTCAAACCAGTCAGTTCTACGCCTATGCTTCTCGCCCAAGACGTTCATTTTTACCGGACTGTCGACCGACTTTTTAACGATTTTTCTCGACACGTATTTTACGCATCATATTTAATTCAAAGGGCGCCCAAACTACATCGCGAGTTTAATCGAGATTTTAAAGTATTCTTCAAAACTGAATCATGGTCTAGAACCCTTATAAAACCAAAATTGATTTTTGGACGGTGCACCCTTCCGTGAATATCAACCAAAGGTCGTAAAGGCTTACCGGTTAAATGGATTTTTGCCTGAAGATAGCGAACTTCGTTTATAAACAATTTCCAAGTTTATAGGCATACCTTCCAAATAATAAAAAAGTGTTGTTTTATTTTTATTTCAAAGACATTATTTAGCAAATCAAATCTTTTTTAATCAAAATCTCTAATCATAACCGACACTTCTCAAGGTTTTGTGCATAGTTTTTATTTATTTATTTTTTTAATAATCATTTATTTGTACAGGCTCCATCGAATCAACTTTACAGAGCCAATTTTCATATTTTTATACATCATTTATCTTAAAACTAAAGTTAGGAGGATAGAGCCGATTACTCGGTTAATAGGAATTACAAATTACGGATGGGAAAGAGGGTGGGAATTTAAAGTATGGTTTACATAACACATTAAATTTAAATTCCATATTATCTAAACACTTATAACTATACAATTTATTGTTTTTCTTTTGACTTGGACATATTTTGAAAAATAAAAAAAAACACACACATACACAGATACAAAAAAACTTACAGTAAACATACAGGTTAAACTAACTACAATCTAAGGCTAATGTTAGTCAAAAACACATAAATGAGTTTCAAGTACACCAAATCACGTACAGCCAAAATGTCTCGAATCGGTACATTGGGTTGTCTACCTCGAGCCCGAAGGGAATCATAAAACTCCGATCTGACTCCAAAATGCTCAGCACAAGACCACACAACGTGATCTGCATCCTGCTAGCCTTGTCCACACTCGCAGAGATTGCTGTCGCTCAGCCCAACAGGGTATAAATGAGCGTTCAAAGAATAATGATTGGACATGAAGCGAGACATCACACGAATGAAGTCTCGACCCACATCCATCCCCTCAAACCAAGATTTCTTCGATACCTTTGGGATGATAGAATGTTGCCATCGCCCCAAATCTCCTTTACTCCATTTATACTGCCAGCTGACGAGTGACTGTTGACGAAAAATAGGAAAAAATTCGATGAAGGCGATTTGTCGATCAAAAATATCGCCTTCCATAGCGCCCACCTTTGCAAGCGAGTCCGCTTTCTCATTGCCCGGAATTGAACAATGAGATTGGACCCATACAAAGGTGATGATAAAATAACGCGAAGATAATGCACTTAGAAGCTCCTGAATTTTCATGAGAAAATACGAGGAGTGCTTTACCGGCCTCAATGAGCGGATAGCCTCTATAGAACTGAGACTATCCGTGAAAATGAAGTACTGATCCGGTGTTAATGAGGCAACTATTTCTAGCCTAAAATGTGTATACGAAACAAGGAGCTTGAGGTTTACGATTGGCGCTATAAATTTCATTTTATATACCAAAGCCTGCTGACTCCTCTATCAAAGATCCGTCAGTGAAGAACGATTTAGTGGAATCAACTTGGCCAAACTTTGCAGCAAATGTCATAGGACGATGATGCTCTGGGATTCCATGAAGCTCCTGCTTCATGGATAAATCAAAATGAACCGAACTGCCGAAGTCCACGAAGCAAATACGATTGGAAATATTCTGAGAAGGGCTGACATCCTGTGTTATGTACCAATGGTACAAAGTCATGAAGCGAGTTTGAGGATTCAACTCAAGGAGCTTCTCAAAATTTTCGATTACCTGAGGGTTCATAACTTCACACCTGGTGAGGAGCCGGAGAGACAATGCTGAAAACCGTTCCGAGAGTGGCAACATGCCAGCCAGCACTTCAAGACTCATGGTGTGAGTCGAGTGCATGCAACCTAACGCGATACGAAGACACCGATACTGAATACGTTCCAGTTTAGTGAAGTGCGACCGAGCCGCTGACTGAAAACAAAAACTACAAATCGTTGTCCGGTACAACGTTAGAAGATCTTGCGGATGTGCTCCCCACCAGGTCCCGGTAATTGTGCAGAGAAAGTTGATCCTTTGCTGGCATTTTCGCTACATATACTCAATATGGGATCTCCAGGTGCACTTAGAATCGAACCAGACCCCAAGATATTTAAAGGACATAGAATGAGTTATCGGTGTACCGCAAATTTGAAGCTTCGGTTGTGCAGGGTTATGCTTCCTAGAAAAAACTACCAACTCAGTTTTCTCCGTAGAGAATTCGATACCTAGCTCTAAAGCCCAAGTAGACAAATTGTCTAAGGTATCCTGTAAGGGTCCTTGCAGATCGACCCCATTGGGTCCCGTGACAGACACTACGCCGTCATCTGCAAGTTGTCTCAACGTACAGTTGTCACTTAGACAACCGTCAATGTCTTTGACATAAACATTATACAAAAGGGGGCTTAAAATAGTTTTTATCAAAAACCATTTTTTTGGAGAGTTTTTTTTTTTCGAGGAGTTATAATTATAGTTTCTAAACAGTAAAAGTCACACTAATATTCGTTCCCTCTCTCTCCCAAATTGCAAGGACGTGGCCGGCGCCATTATTGATTATTAAAGACATTGAATCACTGACACGTGTATATTGAAAATAGTCCGTTATAATAGTTGATTAATTGTGCAATTTCATTGATTCTGATCAATTACGGAGTAGCAATCATTGATACGAGCAGTCAGTCAAGATAAGTTAAAACCATGTTCTGGAGAGTTATAGTCAAAAAATGGTATTTAAATGTTTTTCTACATGTTATTTTAACTTTCAAGGTCGGAGTAGCAACCACACATAAACAAAAGCGTTCACAAAAATGAAAACGGACCGTTAACTAGTTCACGTTTTCAGGATTTTTACCTAAAAACGTGATTTAGTTCACGATGTATTTTTGCTTGTTCTCGAATCCATAACTGCAGTTCACGGATCTGGACACGGATTTTTTTCCGTGCATTGATACGTGCAATCTGTCAAGCTAAGTTACACAAATACATTTTTGGAACGTTGTAATATTTTTTCTACTACATGTTTAGCATATTTCACTTAGAAAGAATAGAAATAACATATTCTTACAGTTTAAGATTTTCTTTAGTTCTAGTTCAAAATTACGGATGGTCAAACTGCAAATAATCCAATCTTCGAATGTATGAAAAAATAAAAGATACAGTGCGCGAAATAATTATAGCGTACAGTATAAAATGTCGTAAAGTTTTCAAACGATTAACCATATCAAAACATAATAAGCATTTTTGTTAACACTATGACGGAAACACATTAACAAAAAGATCTGTTGATATCTGGCGTTATTTATTGAATTCATATATATTTATTTACATAAAACTCATCGGAAATAATTACACCGTACACAACAAAAAAACATTTTCTTTTTTTTTAGTTCCTTGATTATCGAGATTTTCAGCCCTGGGCTGGTTCGTCTCCCGTCGTAGTCACTTAAATACAACCCGGGAACAAGTTGACACTTCTAGTACAATGTAACTGAAATTCGAAAATTTGGTCCGGTGGTACTGTCAAACGTGTCAAACCGAAAAAAAAAATCTAGCGTATCTTCTAAAAAGGTCGGAATGCGGATATCAAATGCGACATTGTGTGAGATAAAAAAAAAGTTAATGCAAAGTTTGGTAAATTTTACGCTTGCAAAGACCACGGAACCAGTGGAAACATAAAAGTGTGTCGTACATAAATTACATCACGCACTGAAGGGAGGAAGAGGTATTATGTGTGACAATATGTACAAAATTTTGAATTGCTTCATTTAAAACGTGTTTCAAAGGGGAAGAGGGAGCCCGTTTGGCCGGATTTTGATAGAATCGAGTTCCTTCGTGTTTTTCTTTTGAAGAATGGGTATTTATTTCATTCTTTTGAATATTTTAGTTTGTCCTATTGCTTTTAATTAATCTTATCATATATTTCTCTACGTATACACGTTTATGACTGTAAATCGCTACTCACCGCGGAGAAGAATCAATTTAGTAAGCTTTTGGCGGATTGTGTGCTTTGCATTACCAAATTTTTTTTGCATATTGTTCCAATCGCAGCTTTAGGTAAAAATCAATGCACAAATGGACGATTTTCTGATCATTTATTCCGTAACTAGTAATGCAAACGGCAGAGAAGTGATTAACAGTTGGTCAAAACAATTATTGATCAAATGGTAGAGCCAACATTCAATGTGCAACTTTTTTGTTTATTTTACGTCGGCCTATTTCCTCACACGGTGACAATCACCGACGCCAGGAAGACGACTCTACCACCTGGACCCTACCTAACGACTCATGATTATGAGCCGGGACCAACGGCTTTACTTCCCTTCCGAAGGAAGACGTGACCAGATTTTTTCGCCTCAGAAAAACCACCGACGTCGACAGAAAAACGTCGGTGGTTTTTCTGAGTTTTTCGACAGAAAAACCACCGACGTCGACCGTTGAACCCAGACCCACTGGGTTGCCAAGTAGCAGCCACGCTTACCACTACACCACCGACGCTGGCCAATGTGCAACTAGTGATTTGAATTTGGTTCACTGTTGTAGAACCCCTAGTTCCGAAGTACACCTTGCAGTCTGCACCTTGTCATGCAATCTTGCGCTTTTCAGCACCTTTTGGTACAAGTACCTTTGTTTTTGTTTTGATTCGCTATTTTATTTTGACAGAATATTTGAGAGTGTATTGGTGTGAGTTACGGTCTTAGGGGCGAATCATTAAGCTTGAGACCAAGCTTGGGACCGGTGTGCTAGTACTTCCAGAGCCAAAAAAAAATTCGTTTTCTTCATGACTATCTGGTAGAGTCCATCAAGTTTTTCTATTAACGGCATTATTTTTTCGATTCCTCCCACTCCCTATCATCGTGGTGTTGGCAGTGTTTTCTCTTCTTCAATTCCAAGGTGACAACTCTTTCACCGGTTAATTTTCGGAACGAATGCGGATCCAAATCTTCTACTCCGCAATTTCAACTACCGTGATGGATCTCAATCTGTTCAATCGCAAGATGGAATGATACTTACTCGATACAATGAAATAAACCAACTGAAAATGTTTATTCATTCATTCAAATATGGGTAATGTGCTTTTACTCATTTAGGTGAAGATTACCCTCTTTTGTGAGTACAATTCACCCATAATGAGTATTGCACCTGTTACCCATATATGGGTGAAACAATTACCCATAAAATGGTAATTGCGTCTTAGCGTGTGAGGTTTCAAGGATTCGTTCTAATATTACTTTACTCAATTATCGGCCATTTTCAACTCCCTCTCTCCCTCACGTAACAAAATAGTAAATACATATATGAATTTTGACATCCGCTTCCACCCAACGTAAATTTAAATCTTTTTCATGAAGTACCTCAGTAAAAAAAAAGCCAAACAAAAACCATGGCTTAAACGGCTTCTATGGCCAATCAATAACCATCAATTATTCTTAGATTTATTGGATACAATACACCGCGGGACTGTCGCATTGTTTCTAAACATGCAACGCGGTGTAGCACTTTTGAAACGAACAACATTGGTTGATGAAACGCCGTGGAGGTAATTTTACTCGGAGGAAAGCCGCGTGAAATATTTATTTCAATAATTAAATTTCTTATAGCTGAAGTTATACCGTGAATATCAAAATAGACTCTTTTGATATGGTACGCTTGCTTGTTGTTTTGCAACCACTCATGATGCAACAAAAACATGCTGCTCCGAATAGAAAAATCGGTGCATCTGCCGGAGATGACCCCAATGTTTACGTTGCGGGGCGAGATCTACGATTTGCAAGTGGTTACACGAAACTATACAAATCTGTCATGTTGTGGGGGAGTTGCTTAAATAGCTTTGGTTATTTTCGTAACTTGTCCGGGGGTGAGATTCGCACTCGTGACTTTGGCGTGAGAGGTATGGATGTTAGCCTCTACGCCGGGGTCGCCCCCCGAAACATTTTCTTTTCTCTGAAACTAAACTTGAAAAAAAAAATTTATATTTTGTTCGTCCACCTTTTGCTCTGATGACATCTGCTAGACGCTGCGGCATAGAGCTGACTAAGGACTGCAGGACTTTCACGTCGATGTTTGCCCATTCTTCTTGAATTGCGGTTTTGAGCTGTAATGGTGAATCAAACTGCCGACCGGGCTTATAGCGGGCCATTCCATAATCTCAATGTTTCGCGACGCGAGAAATGATTTTGTCTGTTTCGAAGAGTGTATCGCCGCGTTGTCTTGCTGGTAGATCCATGATTCACCCCACAAACTATCCCCAAAATCAATCAATATGTTCTCTATAAGCTCTATATACTTCTCCGAATTCATTTTATGCGAAACGAAGCAGATAGAAGTCTTACCGTGTTGTCCAAATGCAGCCCATTTATTTATGAGTGACCCACCTTGAAAATTTCTGGAATGACACGTCTCAGGTTTTATTCGAGTATCCCTCCAATACATCTGACAACCATCTGGTCCATCCAAACTGAACTTTTTTTTCATCCGAGAATGTGACAGATTCGCACTCTTTCTCCCAAAATATGTGTCGTTCCGCAAAATTCAACCTTGCAGTTTCATGTCGTGGAAGAAGCTTTGGTGTTTTTTTCTCTTCGCTGATACTGGATGTTGGTGTTTTCCTTGATAATTTGAAGGACTCTTCTTTAAGATACTGGCAAAGACATTTGGGGCTTGATTTAACCTGCTCTCATATTATTATCCACAGCCAATCGCCATATTTCCCTCTTGCCTCTAGCGGTCGCTTTAGATGGACGACCAGTTCGCTTACGAATTCCGTACTTTTCTGGGTCTTCGAGGTATTAACGATTGTGCTCTAATTCCAGTTCATTTCCTGTCGGCATTTTTGCGGTGTTGACTGTTTTTTGGAGAAAAGTGTATAACAATCATCATACTAAGACTTAAGACTTAAGCTTCAAAACACCTTAATCAATACAATAAATGATTTACGTACAATGATCACTTGACTGGATTTTTAACAACGTGCGGTTTATATATTTCCTTCCGTAATTTGATCGTCGTTGGAATTTCAACCGAAAGCAAACCGATATCAAACAACTCGACAAAGATTTTCCATTAGGGCTTAGCTGACAAACGTAAAAAATGGCTTGTTTCGTAAATTTCTCGTGGCACAAAGGCTACCCATGTAAGCCTCCAATTCTATCGGATAGGTGAGCTCTTCCTCTTCGAAATGACCGTGGTGGATTTATTGGCGAGTTTTCAATGACGAGAAATTCGCGGAAAAAGCCATTTTTTACGTTTGTCAGTTAAACTCTAATGAAAAATCTTTGTCGAACGGTTTACACTATCATCTGACAGAAACACTATTTAATAGAAAACCTCAATTAATGATTTGAATCTACACTATTGCAACACGGTTGAATTCAAACAGTAGTTGTACGATATATGTACACCTGTCACCAATTTTACCACTTTTGGCCAATCCTTTTTAAATTTTTTTTATCATCCACTGGTTCTACGAATTTCTGTACCTTTGTTAAGAGGGGAATTGACGGATTCATATTTCTTGGCTCGAAACAGACATGTTAGTTTTTGTAATTCCCCAGTGTGTTCTTGAAGTAATGACATGATGCCAAATCTGGCCCAAATATGATCAACATGCTGCCCGATGCACAGTGCGGCAAGCCGGGCGGTAATCAGAAAATTGACTAATTGTTTTTTATTTATTTTGTGCTCAATATACTATATTTCAATATACATTTGCCAAATTTTGAGGTGAATCAGTTGAAAAGTAAAGCTCCCAGAATTTTTAAAACTTGTCAAAATCTATGGAATATGCTAAAACTCCTAATCCAAATAATTTCTTCGCTTTTGTGTACAATTGTTATAGTTGGTATAAAATAATAACAATATAAATCTGGTTTTGTGCACAGTTTTAAAACCATTAAAAACCATTTTTTGGAGAGCTTTTTTTCGAAGAGTTATAATTATAGTTTCTCATCAGTAAAAGTCATACTAACATTCCTTTCATTTTCTTCCTCGACTGCAAATTGCTCCGAGTTCTAACCTTAAATGACTAAATTAGACTAGAAATATTCCATTTATATGAGTAGATGTTAAACTAAATTCTTACTGTCAGCTTTCAAATAATATATCTATGGGAACACACGAAAACCCAATGAAAAGGTTACAGAGAAGTAGGAAGTATTAAGATGTCACTAACATTGTAAGAAACTTATCTTCTTAGCTGAAACGAGCTTAAGATAATAATGATTTACTTATTTCAAGCTTATTTTAAAAAAAAAATAAAATCAAAGCTTTAAAAAAAAATTGGAATTGCCAAAAGAACAATGAGTTTCCGCTTCGTCCATTAGATCATCTTCCTTTTTTGTAATTATTTTACATAAATCCTTATAAATATCCGGCATTATGAATACACCAAATAAAGATTGGACTCGGAAAAAATGCGACACTTTATTTTAGGTGTAACTTTTTAAAAATTAATGAAATTTTGGGTAATTCTAGTGTAGAGTGTTATGCTTGTGTGTGCGATCGCGATCTGTCAAGTAGTTTTCAAGATGCATTCGAAACAAGAAGAGCTACGCCAGCAAATCTTGGGCGCGGTGATCGATAATCCTGGTCAGTCGCACAGATGGATCGGCAAATGGCTTGGAATCCACCATTCCACCGTGTCCCGCGTTGTTAAGATGTTCCGGGAGACGAAGACCATCTAGCGGCGCGCTGGAAGCGGCCGAAAACCGAAAACGGAATACCCAGAGAAGGCGCGGAAGATAAGGCAGTACTTTAAGAATAACCCAAACCTTTCCACCCGAAACGTGGCCAAAAAGGTCAATTCGTCGAAGTGGTTCGTCCAGCAGACCATGAAGCGGGCTTGGCTACGTGTTTTTAAGGTCAGGAAGGCGCCAAACCGGACTGACAAGCAAAACACGGTGGCCAAATTGCGTGCGCGGAAGCTGTACCGTGAGTGGCTGGAGTGGAGGTTCTGGAAAAGTTCCGGAAGAGAAAGATGGACATATTCGCGAAGAAGTACCTGTTGTGGCAGGCGATCTGCGAGTGCGGACGGTACAGCAAGCCGTTCGTTACAACCGGCACCATACACGGGCAGATTTATCGAGAGGAATGCTTACAAAAGCGCTTGCTGCCCTTCCTCCGCTCTCACCGTGGTCCCACGCTGTTCTGGCCGGATCTCGCTTCGTGCCATTACGCCAAGCCTGTAATGGATTGGTACGAAGCGAAGGGCGTTAATGTGGTCCCGAAGGAGGCGAACCCGCCAAATACACCAGAACTTCGTCCAATCGAAAAGTTTTGGGCGATAATGAAGAAGAAGTTGAAGAAAAGCGAAAAAACATTCAAAACCGATGAAGCTTTGAAGAAAAACTGGGAGAAATTGTGTAAGGAAGATGGACAAAGCCTCGCCCAAGATCATCTCATGAGTAGTGTTAAGAGAAATGTACGAGCATTCAGCTTGGGGGAGGAAATTAAATTAATAAGTTATGCCGAAACATAGCTAATATATACAGAGGATAGACAAAATGATCGGGACAGGCAAATTTTTGATCAACTTTGCAGTGCTCTAACTTCATGAAATATTATCCGATTTCAACTGTCTAAGAAGCATTCGACGGGAAATTCAATGTAATTTTATGTCTCGGTAACAAAATTGTCCATGGTCCCGGATACCGGAGTTGTTCCGGGTTTCCGGAGGGGCTATTTTACATGTAGCCAATGTCCTTCTCAAGCGTATAAAAATCATATTTATGAAAAATCACGAAGATAGAGCTGCTGCACGGCATGCTTTGGAGTAAAATCGTAATTGGCCCCTACTACAGGTTCCCCCGGGGTCGTTCCGGTGGTTCCGGGAGCATATTGCCAAAGATCCACTTTTCGTTTATAATAAGCTTTGTGGTAAAAAACAAGAAAAGAAACAAGAAAAAAAGCTGTGACATAGCATGTTTTGAGTAAAATAAAGAACTGACCGCATCCAGGACCCTTCATCAAAACCTGTTTCACGGAAATGGCCATATCTCGGTCAATTTAAGGCCGATTCCTGTGATCGACCTTTCATTCGCTTGGGAAATGTTTCGTTTTTTCGTGTGTTTACTGAAAAAAAATGTTTGACAACGTCATCTTGTACGAAAATTCATCGCAAAGTCAACATGTAAAATAGCCCCTCCGGAAACCCGGAACAACTCCGGTATCCGGGACCATGGACAATTTTGTTACCGAGACATAAAATTACATTGAATTTCCCGTCGAATGCTTCTTAGACAGTTGAAATCGGATAATATTTCATGAAGTTAGAGCACTGCAAAGTTGATCAAAAATTTGCCTGTCCCGATCATTTTGTCTATCCCCTGTAGTTGATTAATCCCTGAACATTTGAGAAGTATCCGATTTAAAAAGTCAGCTTCAAGCAACTAAAAGTATTAAAGACCATCAAGAAAAACGAAGAAAAATAGAAAACATTATTTATGATCAAATTCAGGATGATGAAGGTGGGAATGCAAAACGGATTTTGGAAAGTTGAGAAGTTCAACATAGAAAATGTAGACTGGTTGGAAGAGTTCTTGATATTTGACCAACCAATGCCTGATACTAGAAACACGAAAATCGGAAGACCCCAAAATAACTTTGACGAACTTTGTGAGAGAAGTAAGCGATTGAAAGCTACAGACTTGTATTTGCTGCGCAAATGAGTCTAAGAGGTGATGGAGAAACTGAAGCTGTCAATATGCTGAAGGATCGCGAGAAGGTTTGTATTAAAGATGATATAACTGTAATACAATCCGGCATTCAATAATGTGTCTAATGTTCATTTTGGACATGATGGAAAATCTGATGCATGAGATATTAAGATCAAATTTCACAATATCATTTCTTCGAAAACACAATTGTTTTGAGTTACTTTTGATTTATTGTGCAGATTCGTATCAGAACGACGAACAATCAGGCTCTTGCAGTATTACTGGATGCAAAGTTACCGCAGAGGGGTTACCAGGTTAATTGTGAACATGCTTAAGAACCGTATCCTCCGTACAAGGAAGTCTAAGAAGCCAAGAAAAGGTATTAATGGGATTAAGCTTGATTTACGAACTTCTATAACTCCTAATGTTCTTTAGATGTTTGCCTACGAACATAACAATAACTGAAACCGAATGCATTGTGAAGCTTCAATCGCTTCTTGATCACACATTAGCAAGAATTATGGTTCGATCTAAGGAATATATCCTTGGTTCCAGAAACGAAAAGACAAGCAACAAGCTTGTACTGATAGTAAAGTATGGTATGGATGGCTCTGGCGGTTTTGTTGAATTTAAGCAAAAATTTGCGATTGCCGGAGACTCGGACTCTAACATTTTTGTAACATCACTTGTGCCTCTACGTTTACTGAATGACACAAAAGTCGTTTGGAATAATCCTACACCATCTTTCACACGTTACTGCAGTTTTCCCTGCTGTCAGTTTTTTCGCTGTTTATAATTTGAACAAAATTTTCGTAATACGACCAAATTAATTTTTAACCAGTTCGGCAGCGGCGGCAAAGTGAAGTGCGGTGTTGTGGAGAGTGTTGAAATTTTCGTGAAAAGTGCCCGATCTGGAACGAAAATCGCGGTTGAATCTTTCCGGGGAGGTGATTTCTCTTGGATGGCTTCTTTGCTGTCGTTCTCCTGTTGATTCTGGCTTTTTTGCGCGACCGACGTTTGGCGGCTGATCGATTCTCATTAGTACCGGAAGTTGTGCGCATCATTGTGTGATATCAGCTTTGAACTGGAATGAAAATACCCGTGGAAATATAGTGCCTTTCCAGTTGAAAACTAGCGACACTGGCGACAATCGATTTTACTTCAGTTCCATGTGCCAGTTTTATAAAAAAAGATTGAAGTTTTGTGGTAAGTAAAATTCAAGCCAAAAAAAAAAAAAATATTGTGAATCACTAAATACGCGTCAATCAAGCATTGCACATACGCTTGATTGAAAGTTTCAGTATGTCACTACTGGAGCGGGGCTTATTGTGCACGAAGATAGCTTCGGAATGCTTGCGTTCTTGAAATGGGCTATTGGAGTCGCGGTAGAGCTGTCACCTTCTAATCCCCGGATTTAAGCTTTTTGAAAATGTAAACAGCAAATATGAAACAGTTGCAGGAAGATTCTATCCATAATACCGCTGCCAGACAGTGGGAATTAGATTGTAAACACACACACACACACACACACACACACACACCATCTTTCACACGTTACTGCAGACTGGTCCATATGCAGCAAATAAAAGAAACATCCGTGAGTATAATGGAGGAATAGACGAATGTCAGCTGAAATTGCTACGTTGTCCCCTCTACGAATTCAAAAAAAACTGGGATTTCACATAGACAAACCAAGAATTTCGGTAATTGCATTGATGGAAATACCGCGGGACGTTATTTTGAAAACGCAAAATATCATCGGAAATTACAGGAGTAGATTTTCAATTAATTGACCGTTTGCGGATCATCCTAATTGCAATTTCATGCGGACAAGCAATTGATGCTGCAAAATACATGGCATTTGCTCATGAAACAGCGAAGCTCTACGTCTCACTTTACCCGTGCTATAATATGCCAACCACACTTCACAAAGTGCTTATTCACGGCCATCAACTCATAAGCACGTTAGTACTCCCTGTGGGAAAGATGTGTGAGGAACCGCAGGAGGCTTTGAACAAAGAAATACATCGGCTGCGTAAAGAGCATTCCCGTAAAATGTCCCGGACATGGAGCATATTTTCAACGGATTTTTGGTAGCATAAGATCCTATCATTTTATCATATCGAAAGGCTGAGAAAAAAAACGAATCGAATTACCAGAGAAGGTAAAAGAATTGCTAATGGTTGCTGAAACCGAACAAGAAAGCACTGAATCTGATTTCAGTGATTAGTTTTAAATGATATGAACTGAAAGTTGAAAGATTTTTACAAGAAATAAATTTAAAAAAAAGTAGAATTGTTATTGCTCTTCTATTTGTTCACATATAGACACAGATAGACAGACATTTTCCGATCTTGACTCTCTGAGTTGAATGGTATACAAAACTCGGTCCTCCGGGCCTCGGATCAAAAGTCGGTTTTCCAAGCGATTTGTATACCCTTCTTTTGTGAGAATGGTAAAAAGGATGCATACGCATATTGGATTAAATCATTACAATCAATATAATGACTTAACGTACAATCGTCTGATTTTTCTTAATTGCAATTTACATAAAAATTGTAGTCGCCATCAAAATACGAAAAACTGGACCTTTTCATCATTGATAATATAATGAGATTAAATTTTTCTTTGTTCATTCTTTTTCTTAAAACTCATTTTATTTATGCAGATAAAATTGAAAATCGGTCCGGTCGTTCGTAAGTTACAATTCTTGAAAACTATATATTTTCTAAAATTTAGTTTTGGACCACCCTATCTCAAAATGGGTCACCCTAAGGACAACATGAAAAATTAAAGTCATATATTTTTCGAAAATGAACATACAAAAATGAACAAATGTTGTGAAATTCTAAGACCCACTTCATCTTTTTACTATGAAATTGCTGAATTATCAAGTTTTCCAAATGTTCCGGAACTTCCGGAAGACCATAGATTGTTCTCCACATCGTTTTACTTCACTCTTAGAAAAAATCATTTAAATTTGAGTCTACTTTGATGCACATAAAAGGAGCGGCCCGTAAGACCGAAATATGCGTCCGTTCTTAAATTTACCAGACCATAAAAACTCAAAATGATGACTTACATGACATGACGTAAAAAGAAGTTGAGGTACACAATGTGACATTTTCCAAATACTGCTACTGTTAATGCAAATACAAATGCTTCTTGATGCCAGTTTTGATCTGGATCAAGACTGCACCTTTAATGTTCGAGCATTACATTTACAGGCAATGAAATTCGATTGTTATGCATATCTTGCAACAAGAAGTAACCGGTTTATAATCTATCACGGAAGAGAACTAATTTGAACTTGTGACTTGCCGTGACGCGTGAAACCGACTGCGTTAAAAATAGGTCTGAAGTTGTCATAACTCCAACGACAAGGATCATGTAAATTTAAGGCTTAAAACACACAGTATTCTGCCAAGTGGCTATTTTTTTATGCTTTGCGGACTTAGATATGAGGTTACCTTAGGGGCTGTTGTAAATGTAGCGTCCGAAACGTAATTTTGAGTGTGTTAGTATTTATTGAATCGGGCTTCAAATAAGGGTTTAACAACACATCAAATAGAACACACAATTGAGTCATGTTTATCTTTGAGTTTCGAAGTATTTACGTGCAACACGGCTTACATCACTCGTAATATTCATTATTTTTAAGAGTTTATAATATAAAAAAAAGATATTAAAAAAAAAAAAATAATTTTAGAACAAAACCACAAAATTAATTATTTTATTATATTTTCCGGACACCCCCGGCGACAAAAAAAAAACACACCCCCCCTCGGGGGCCCCCAAAAAAAAAAAAAAAATAAAAAAAACCACCCCAAAATAACAAAAAAAAAAAAAAAAAAAAAAAAATAAAAAAAAATTTAAAAAAAAATTTTTTTCCAAACATCGAGTTATTCGTTCCTGCTTGGGATGTCAAGCCTTATTTACCCGGATGAGATTCCCACAGGGCGATTCTATTTATATCCTCCTGAAAAGTTGAGATCGAGCTAGCTTGACTACTACCTAAACGAATTAAGGATTGTACTCGAAAACAATGCAACACTTTATTTTGTGTACATCTTTGCATCTTATTGCACAGATAAAAATCGATGAAATTTTGGGAAAAAAATAGTTTAAAGACTGTTCCAGAAAGTATAAGCACACTTTCAAAATAACAAAAAAGTCATGTTTTTTTTAGTTTTAATAATTTTATTTGACAAATCATATTTGTATTTGTGTTTTATATGATATTTTACTCTCGTTTAATTAAAATATTTAATCATAGCCAAGACTCCTAACTTTTCCTCGAACATGACCCATTTGCTTTCGCACAGTGGTACTTCCCACCATTTTGACCACTTTTGGCCAATATTTTTTAAATTTTACACCCTCTTCCTTGGCCAATTTTCTCAAGGAGATTCCGCCCCCAGTGCACAATTGGTGCACGATACTTTTTCGTTGTTCTGGAATAAGAACGCGCATTTTGATAGGTAACACAAAACTGAGCACTTTTTTGATGCTATGTCATTCAAAAATGTGCAAACAAAAGGACTCAGCCAAAACATGTTGAAATATTTCATTATATTCAAAGTGACCGTTAAAATAAGGTGTGCTTATACTTTCTGGAACAGTCGTTAGGGTGTAATGTTTACATGCGGTTTCGTTTTCATCTGTCGAATGGTTATTGAGATGACTTCCAAGCAAGAAAAGCTTCAAAATCCAGGCTAGTCCCACAGGTGAAACAGTTGGGAATCGACAATTCGACCGTGTCCCGTGTGGTAAAATCTTTCAAGATGACACAGACGACCCAGCGGCTATTTGGCAGCGGAAGAAAAGCGAAGACGACCGACCCCATGAACGTAAGGAAGGTGAGGGATTACTTCAAGCGCAATCCGAACCCTCCGTTTCTGGATGTGGCGAAGAAGGTCAATTCTTCCATCTAATTCGTCCAGCAGACAATTAAGCGGGCTAGACTTCATGTCTTCAAGGTAAGGAAGGTGCCTAACCGAACCGATAAACAGAATACGGTGGCCAAATACTGCGCCAGGAAACTGTACCGCGAGTGGTTGGTACAGCCGAAATGCATCGTAATGGACGACGAACCGTAGATTAAAGCGGACGCCAAGAAGATCGCCGGCCAAGAGTTTTTCGTCGGCAAGTCCCGCCTGGATGCTTCGGAGAAGTTTCGAAAGAAGAAGGTCGACAAATTTGCCAAGAAGTACTTGGTGGAGTGTGGATGAACGTGTGTAAGATAGACGACGCAAGTGTTGCACAAGATTTGATGGGTTGCGTTAAGTCAAGGTGCGGACATGAAGCCTAGAAAATTAAACCAACTTTGCAAAAACACAGCAAATATGTGTTAATTTATTTCCTGAGAGTTTCAAGCATGTCCGACTCACAATGAATATTAGGTGATCATTTTTGTCTGTTGCTTTTTTTATGAGTACAATCTTCACGCATCTAGGACCATCTAGTAAAGGAACTTTTTTCGAACACCAGGTATCGGGTATGATGCTTGTAGGTACTGGCCACACAATCATACTAATGCAAATAAAAAAAAAAATGAGCCTAAATTAGAGCAAATTTTCATATATACTATAAAGCCCGATTCAAAGTAAATCTGAACGCACGGTTTAATACACCACCGTCCCTGGTGGTTGAAACAAAAAAATGTTTGACAGGCATTTGTTGATGTTTCATTGACAACAAAATTGGTGAAAAGTTTTTCTCGATTGATCGACGCATCTCGAAATTACGGATCATGGAACTTGAGAAAAGAAAAATAATTGTGCACAAACATCTAGAGAATCCTTCGTGGTCTGCCTCAAAAATTCCCCAAATCAACGGTTTGTCTTGTAATCAAACGTTACAAGGATACTCTGAGTGTGGATAGAGCACAGTGCATCTGTCATAAAAGTAGCACTAGGGACAAAGAGCTGAGGAGAAAAGTGTTGAGGTACGTGAAAGGCTAACCAGGTGTCTCCATACGAGATTTGGCAAATAAATACGATTCCAACTTTTCCACCGTGCGTAACATCCTTTCAAAAGAAGGATATAAGTCTTTTTGTGGCAGTAAACATCCGAATCGCTCCCTGAAACAAAATTTAGTGGCCAAAAAGCGAGCACGATTACTATACGAACGAGTTTTGACGAAATTTGATGGCTGTATTTTAATGGATGACGAAACATATGTCAAAATGGATTATAAACAAATCCCCGGACGAAAATTTTACCTGTCAACTGGTCGTGGGGATGTCTCTTCCAGGTATAAATTTGTTTTTGCTGATAAGTGTGCTCGAAAACTAATGATTTGGCAAGGAATCTGCAGTTGTGACCTTGAATCCAAGGTTTTCATCACATCTCACACAATGACGTCGAAGGTTTACATTAAAGAGTTCCTGAAAAAGCGGATTTTACCCTTCATTCGGCAACACAAGACCAACGATATGTTGTTTGCTGGATCTAGCCAGCTGCCACTACTCTAAGGAGGAACTAGAATGGTATGCTGCAAACAATGTTAATTTCGTCGCCAAAGAGATTAATCCTCCGAATTGCCCTGAGTTCAGACCGATCGAAAAATATTGGGCAATTGCCAAGCGAAAACATCAAGGTTGCGATAAAGAAGTGAAAAATGCACAACAAATGCGTTTACAGTGGCGTAAGTTCGCCGGTACAATGTCACCAGCGACTGTGCAGATCATGATGGCATCGATCACAAGTAAAGTGCAACAGTTCATTCAAAACGGTAAAATGTAAAAATTTGTTATAAATCGTTTGAAAGCTGAATAAATACCCTTTTGTTTGACGTTTTGATCAACCGTGTATGCTGTTTAATTCTTGAGTTATGATCAATTGAATCACATTTTTTCAGGCGTCCTTTGTTTTGCGCATGTGGCGCCATAAGTGAGAAAAGTGGCAACTACTACACTAGCATAATATTTCAAAAGTTCTTAACTGACAAATTTAAAAAAATCACAAATTGTAAAACTAAGGCTCTAAATAAGAAATCAATTTCCGAACAACTCTCCGCAACACCGACTTGTTGCCAGCTGCAAATGTCATGACAAAAGCAATACGTAACTATGGTTTGTTGCATCTTGAACAGAAAAGGTCAAAAAACGGCTGCTGAGAAAAAAGCGAGATTTACGGCTTACAAATATTGTTTTTGACTATAATTGAATGATTTTCAAATACACTAAGGTCTTTTTTTACACGCTTTAATTTCAGCGATAACTCCTGAACGGAACAACCTATCGACCTTATTCGAATCACATTTTATGTTTTGGGCAAAAAGTAATCATATGGCAGTTTTTCAAAATAAATCACAATTTTTGGTGTCAATACTTAAAATTAAAAAAAAAACTGTATTTTGACCATTGCACGAAAAGGTAACACACGCAAACAAAATCGCAGCAATTTGAAATGTTTATGCATGTGAATTGATCAACTCTATTTAGTCTTTTTTACACGGTTTCATACTAAAAGTGGAACGTATCCCCCTTGTAAAAAAAAGACCTTAGTGTATTACGAAGTAGAGAGATACTTTGATGCAATAAAATAAAATTTTATTGATCCTCAATTCACGACTTGAAAAACACACACCAATTTTTTTTTTTAATCTTAGTTGCCTAAGAAATAACTCGCAGTTTTTAACTGTTGGCTAATGGTTGGAACAAATACATGTCGACCTACTCTTTTGTTGCTAGTTTCTAATGAATCTAATGAACTTTGCTTTTTAAGTGCTTGGTTCATTACTTATGATTTTTTGAATTTGTTGATGCTTCGGAAAAATTGAAAACTTCTTATGGAGTTTACCAGAAAATTTGCCATATTGATTTTTTTTTTAATATTACTTTGGTTCATACATCCTGTCCACGTTAAATTTCGGACACTTTTCTTCCAGTGTAGACTTTGAATTATTTCACGGATTCCTGAAACGTTTACTTTCTTGTTACATTCATTCAAATAGCGTCGAATCAAGTGGAAGTGCGCAAACGCATTTTGTACGAACGGCAGCAAAATTCGAATTTATCGGTACGCGAACTTGCCAAGAAACTAAAACTACCGAAAACTGCCTTGTTTTGTGTTTGACCAGCGCTTGACTGTGGATCGGAAGGTTGGAAGTGGAACAAATCGAAAAGTATGCTCCTAACAAATGGACAAGAAGGTGGTAGCCATAATTGAGAAAAATCCCAATCTTTCTGTGCGAAATGTGGCTCGCAAAGTTGGGAAGTCAAAATCATACGTACAAAAAGTGAAGCAGAGGCAAGGACTGAAGGCGTACAAAGTGAAAGAGGTGCCCAACCGTGATGACCAGCGAAATTTCACTGCAAAAAGTCGTGCTAAGGAGCTTTACACCATTTTTTTGCAAACATTTTCTTGTATCAAAATGGCCGACGAAACATACGTACTCGAAGACTTTAAACAGCTTCTGAGTCTGGCTTTTTACACCGCAATGCAAAAAAAAGCCGTTGCCGAGCATTTTCGGACAAAGAAGGTCTCCAAATCCCCGAAAATCTAAAAGTTTCGTCTCTACCGGCACTATCAATAAGGATGTGTACGAGAAAGAATGTCTGCAAAAGCGGTTGCTACAGTTTATCAGAAGCACGAATCTCCAGCTCTGTTTTGGCCTGATTTAGCCTCTTGTCACTATGCGAAATCCGTCCTGAAAATGGTTATAAGGTACAAGAGGTCAAATACGTGCCAAAAACAGCCAATCCACCAAACTGTCCAGAACTGGGCTCTAGTTAAGCGGAAATTCTTCGAAACTAAGAAGAATGCAAATGGTACCCATGATTTCAAAAGAAGATGGAGAATCGTCACGGCGGGCGTATCTAAGACTACCGTGCGGAACCTGAGGTTTGAGAATTTTACAGAAAGAAGGTTAAACATCTTAATCAACTGTGTCTAACGTAGATATAATTATATTATTGTGAAATAAGCAATCGGTTTTGTTGAATTATGTGTAATTTTTTTTTTGCTGATATTATTTTGGTGTCCGAAATTTAAGGTAGGCGGGCTTCATATCTATTAACTCTACCTGTGGACAATAGTACATAAACATTGGAGAACTATTGGCCCATTTTGTACGATTAAAAAAAAAGCCACAATGTCTCAGCTAACTAGTGTGAAGGAATGTTCAACATTTATGAGCACGACGTTTATTAAAGAAATCAAAAATTATTCCTGACGGAAAATGGAGGTTCTAGCATTCCTATTTGGACCAAAACCGGGATACCGAAAATCGACGATTTTAAGGGGGTAACTTTTTTTTTCTATTTCGAATGAACTTTCGCCCGATTTGTTGCAGTTGCAAAATCAAAACAAAGAGAAAAGTAATCAATCCTTTAGGAGACATCACTTCCATTAAACTCTTTTATAGAGTACGCATTTTCTTGGAATACTGGATCCGAGGCGATTACTCATTAAAGGAGTATATTGCATTTACTTTATTTATGAATATACGGTGTATAGTCAAATAGAGCATACTTTTTTCTCATTTTCATAATGTGAAAAATGCGTAGTTTGCACGCCCGTTGCAAAACAAGTTTAAAATGCGTTAAATATGTTGGCAATATTTGCACCGACGTTTTGAAAAATGCATAACGCAATTATTGCCTCGATTAAAAATTAAGTTTATACATATGTATTTGTTTAAAAAAAAACAATTCAGTTTGGATCGTGACTTGGATAAAACTAGTCTTGTAGCCTGACATTGCTTCATTGAAATGGGTAAAAGTAATTCTCTTCTAGGAGTCAAAAAAGCACATTTTGACAAATCGGCATTATTCTCAAAAGTGAGCCAACAATACTCATAAAAAGAGTATGTTAGTTTTACCGTGGATACATGTTAAGATGAAGTCTATCAAATGGAAAGGTAAAATACTTTTTGATTGCCATTCTTATCACAAGGTGGTGCTGTTGGCAGCGCTATACGGGTCGCCGAAAATGTGTATGTGGACAATGGAAGTGACTTATATTGTTAATATAGTATATTTGAAATTTTCTTCACAAGTTCAAATGAAACGAAAATCGAAAAAAAGGGCTGCCGACAATAGTGACGCTTACTTGAAAAGTTTGGCGCTTTATAAAAACACTTTCAAGCCATTCTGGATAATTCTGTCGATTGTTATAGATAGACGATCACGGAGCAAATAAATGTAAACAAACAATAACGCCAGATGTGTGCACGAGGCTGTGAAAATACTCATAAGAGGGTGAACTCTGCTTACCTTGCCAATGATAGGTGAATCCCTCTACTAGGTGTTTTTGCTAGCTCAATGCAAAGATTATGAAAATTTGACTATCCATGCTATAGTTGGTTTTATGTTTGAAACCACTGAAGCCCACAGACCAAAAGATACAGCTCAAGCCATCGGATTAGATCAAATTTTGGAGATATCCTAACCCACGCCAATTAAACCCACCCAAATTGGGAAACCAAAAACAATACACCTTCTCCGATCGCGTGTACCGGCAATCCGCTTGCATATTTCCATTCCTTGACGAAAGCCGCAACATTAGCACCAACGAAATGTCGTGATGAGCAAGCTCCGATTGGCGTCTTATCATAGATTAAGGAAATGAGAGCGGTAATTAATATCTTCAGCCCCCTCGTCGTCTATTTCATAGAAAACAGAGTCGTCGTTTCATAATTTTCCCCTACGCTGGCGCTCTATCACAAATAATCTACCCTCATGCATCATCCCGGGATCCATCCGGGGTTCGGTTCAGAGCAAAATGGGAAGATTAGCAAAAATAAACTAAACAGACGATAAGACATTTGCAGATCTTAGTAGGCGATGAACATTAAGCGATAGCAAAAAGGTTCAAAGAACCGACTGCTTTGTTTTCAGAGATACCGAGTCGTGGTTCAAGAGATAGATAAAGAGAGAGATAAATAGACACGATGTTTTTTTGTCTGTAATCCTAATCAAAGTGAAAGAAAAATGACACTTCGGTGACGCTTCGCAATTTTGTGGCAAAAATATGGAGGTTTTGTGCGCTGGTAGTCGTTGCATGATGAAAATACTTACGTATGCGAACCGTCGAACCGGGCCAGTCAGTTGAGATCTGGAAGAGAAAAATGGGAGAATTCTTTAGACAAACACTCTTTGATATGTGATGTGCACATGTGTCGTTGGTGGAAATTTAATCTTCTGATTGTCATTTTCCAAGCAAAAACACTGGTTATCAAGTAGAATAGTTTCACGTGACATTTTCTTTTTCTGTGGCTTTATAACGACCCTACAGCGATTTTTCGCCGGCTCTTTCACCGGCTTAGAGGATTCCGCATGTAGCTCACAGTACAAAGCTAAATTTAGAATGATAATCAGCCCAACACAAACCACTACCACCAGCGACTAGCAAAACTTGAGAACGTGATAAACTATCCGGATGAGGTGCCCGTTTCCGCTTCGCTGGCGGACAAAAAGAAAAACGTGTCCAATTAGTTAAAGTATCTCGTGTTCGCCGTCATCTTCGTGTGTCTTGGCAGAGAAAGAAAAAAATAGATTCTTCTCGGTTGTCTTCCTCCACCACAGAGCTTGCAACGGGGACCAATTAGTGTGAGTGCGCGATTCGGTTCTGACCAATTTGCGGTGATTTGAATAAATTTCAGATGACAGATCTTATTAGGTAAGGTACTGAGCGCAGACGATTTGTCGTGACACAAAACAGGCAATGATGGAGGATGCCTCGCTAATGACCCATGAAGAATAGCTGGCTGAGTACAATGCACAGGTTTTTTTGTTCAAATGAGCTTGATGAGCAGCGGTTGATGATGGGGATGGGGGGAGGGTTAAATGGGGCAGGTTTGACAATTTGAATGGGTTCTCAGAATAACCTTCATTTTCAACGCAAGGTACAAAAATCAATAATTATCGGATGCATTCATATACAGTGGCCGAAATTCCTATAAGGGGCTATGCATAAACCACGTAGACTTTTGTGGGGGGAGGGGGGTGTTTGACCAAAGTCTACGCTCCATACAAAATTTCGAAAAATTGCATGGAGAATAGTCTACGAAGGGGGTGAGGGGGTCTGAGATTTTCAAAAATGATTCTACGTGGTTTATGAACCGGCCCTAAGCGCATTCCCATTTTTTAAATTTTGAACCTACTACATAATGCAAGGATTTTTGTTTTATTACTTAAACATTACTTGCGCTATGACCACACAAAATGAAGTAATTAAATAACTTTAGGTTGAGTCACAATTTCTGTGATAGATTATAATAATTATAACAGGAAATTCCTATAAGCGCAGTATGCCAATGCTACAACCATCGTGCTCGATTTACACAAACAGTAGTAAACTGTCATTCTTCTGAGTTGCAGCTGTATGTGTGAGCGTGTGGAACGTAAACAAAACCACAAGGAGCGACAATTTTGTAAAGTTGTCAAGAAAGGATAGGAAAGGAAAGTTTCTCGACGAGTCGGAGCGGAAAATAATCTCTGAGTAGAAGGATGCTGGCCTAAGTAACAGCGCCATTGCAAAACGAATCGGTAAAGGAGAAACGGTTGTGCGAAATTTCGAACATTGTGAAAGGAGCCGCATCATTCAGCTTGGTGAGACCGGAAAGTTGAATTGCTCAGCGAATTGCTCACAAAAAAGGCCAAAAAACCAAATCTTACGCAGCGGCACATTCAGGCGCGTTTGGATTTTGCGCCAAAACACATGTCCTGGAAGTCTGAGTGTAACAACATTGTGTTTTTAGATGAAAAGAAATTCAACTTGATGGACACGATTGCTGTGCGTACTACTGGCACGATCTGCGAAAAAATCCAGATGTAAAATTGTGCAGAAACTTTGGAGGTGGGAGTCTTATGGTTTGAGCAGCTTTTTCGAGCAGAGGAAAATCGCCGATTGTGACAATTTCCACCAGAATGAACTCTCAAAACTACGTTTCATTACTGGATAGTGTTTTGATCCACTATATTGATAACGTAATGGATGAAGAATTCGTCTTTCAACGAGATAACGCAGCGATCCACGTAAGCAAAGTATCAAAACAATGGTTTGCCGAGCGAGATATCACACTTTTGGACTGGCCAGCACGAAGTCCTGACCTAAATCCCATTGAAAATCTTTGGAGGATCCTGGCCAGACGGGTGTAACGGGTGTCCACTAAAAAATGAGAATGATTTCAATACTTTTCCATCAAAACAAAAACGGCCGCATAGAAATGTCACTTTAGATGAATGAATCGTTGCACTCTCCAGAAAATTTTCATACACTCTTATTTCACTCTAACATGTTCAGTCGTGTTCAGCATGCCGTCGAAACAGGAAGAACTGCGCGCGCGCGTTGTACAATTCTTTCAAGCGAACGAAGATCGTAGAAAAAAATATACGGTGGACCATTTTTGTCGTGAAAAAGTTCCGGTATCCACCGTATACCGTATCCTGGCATGCATGAGAGTAACCCGGAAGAAAGGTTGCGGCCGTCCAGCGAAAATAATGAATGAGAAAACGTTCGCTCGCTGCGCAGCATGTTCAACAACAAGGATTCGGTAAGTCAACGGGAAGCAGCCCGAAAGTTCCATTGTTCGAAGTCACTCATCTGCAAGACGCTAAAGAAAGAAGGAATAGTGTGTAGAAAGAAAACCAGATCCCCAGAGTACACAGATGAGCAGATTCAAACCGTGAAATCCCAATGCCGCTGGATGACTCGGAATTACGGCGGAAAATCTTTCGTTCTGGACGACGAAAGCTACTTTCCTCTTTCGAAGTCTCAGATACCGGGAAACGACCGATTCTACACTAAGGACAAATCTACTACTCCTCCAAAAGTAATGTATAAGTTCAAGCACAAATTTGAATCGAAGGTTATGTTATACATCGTAATATCCGATAAGGGTATTTCGAAGCCGTGGTTCAAACCAAGCGGTTTGGCCATCAACCAGGAGGTGTACCAAAGAGAGTGTTTGCAGAAAATACTCATCCCATTTCTTAAACAACATCACTCGGATGGCAAATACGTGTTTTGGCCGGACAAGGCATCATCGCACTACGCAAAAAAAACGCTAACGTTTTTGGAGAGCCAAAATATACCATATGTCCCAAAAGACCGGAATCCGACAAATTTGCCACAGTGCCGTCCTATCGAGGATTTCTTCGGTCTTTTGAGCTCCATGGTATACAAGGATAATTGGAAGGCCAAGAACACCAAGCAACTTACCAACAGGATCAAAAGCTGCATCCGAAAAATCGATGTGGCTGCCGTCCAACGGTCATGTTCCAGCATAACGACTAAGCTGCGCCGCACGGCAGACCACGGACCATATGACAATATTCACTAAACTTAGTTTGAAGATTTAAGTTGACCCTTTTAATAAAATAAATCAGTTTGAACAAAACTTCACTGGTATTTTTTTCCTGACCCATTCTTTTCGTTCTCATTATTTAGTGGACACCCGTTATGTACAGCGGAGGAAGACAGTTTGGAACGGTTCGAGAGCTCCAAGCGGCCGTAAGAGAAGAATGGCGAAAGATACCATTCAAAGTTGAAATTATTTTGTAATTAACACGCATGGTCTGCATTTAAAAGCGAGTGAAATAAGATGCATTATTCTTGCAACGTGTACTAATGTACATATTTTTTAATGTATTTGAATGCTCTAGTTTTATGCATAGTTTTTAATTTAAAATTGAGCAAAGGAATTGATTGCATTCATGTGTTTTTGATATCCAAGCAACTTACACCACATGTAATATTCATGATTTTTTGCTGTGTTGGACATGCTACAGAAACTGGTTAATTCGATGCCGAAACGAATTTTTGAAACAATTCTGAAAAAATTGTATACAAACTAAGTACTAATTTTAGGTTTAGAGATGATTATCGTGCTTCAATAAAATGAACATTATGCTGCGTTTATAGGAATTTCCCATCCCAAAAACTGTTTCAGTTAAGTACCTTTGGAACAGAAAAAAAACTGTCTTGTAAATATAACGCATCTCATGACCCACTACCGTAAACATTTATAACATACGCTATTCAATCGAAAAGCAATCAGAAAAATGACCATGCGCTTATAGGAATTTTTAGCACTCTAAGGACGTATCTTTTCTTGTCAGTCGTTTTAAAACACAACAAAATCAAGAAAAACTAACCCACCATAAAAACGAATTTTCCTCAGCAAGGAAATAAGTTTGTAGAAACTGGCATCCCTGCCGAGTGTGAAAAAAGCAGGGGCTCTGCATCGCTGTCAACCACATACACAGCAAAAAAATATGAAAATTACACTTAATGTAAACCGGTTCAATTTGAGGAATACATCAATGTATTACTACACACTACCAAAATGTCATGTAAATTTCTGTCCCCTGAGACCGACACATGCAAGCGTCCTTTAGCACATAAGAATGAGTTCAAAGAGATGGGAAAATAAATTCAATCAAACACATCTTTCGTCGATTTGCGTATTTGTCAGTTTCAGGAGGCATAATTTTACACGAAATCTTTCTTTACGTTCCCCAACTTTTTACAAACATGAATTACGTCTCGTGTAAAATTCATAATTTCTAAGTGTGTATATACTAGTTTAAATGTCAGTTTAATATCATGTACATGAGCGAAAAGTTGAAAAGCATTGAAAAACGCATTCCCATTCGATTAAATTTGTACTAGAACGAATGTTTACATTATGCTGTGAATATAAAGCGAACCTCTCTACTTTTTCAACTCATTAAGATGAAAGTTTACATGAACGTGTAATATTATAGTTTCGTTCACTGATACCAATAACCATGGCGCCTGTCGAAGTTCGCTTCGACCGACTGATAGGGGGATTCTTCCAATTAATTAACCTCCAGAGCAATTTACAATTTATGGCTCTTTATTATAGGAGATTAATAAATTCCTGTTTGGGATTTAAGAATAACAGCAGCTTTAGGTTTACAATTTACGTTTGCATGGCAATTTAAAGCATAAATTTAGGTTTAAGTAGCGTAATCATAGGCATAAGTAGCATAGCTGTAGGTTATATATAGTTATGTAAGAAACTAACACTTACGTTTAATTCCCCTAATGTTCTTCTCGCAGGGTTAAAGGAATGTGCAAGCGGCTTGATTGGAGGCCCGCTGCGACACTCACCGATAGCTGTAAATATTATTTTTAGGGTTTCGAAGTAATTTAATAGTCATAGTTATAACTTTTTCTTACCGGTATCAAAGGATTGTCGAATTCAGGTTAGGCACAACTACTATAAATTTGCTCGGTAGCTTTAAGGACTATTTTAAGTGAAAATTTAATAAGTTTTAGGTTAACATATGGATTAAGTTCTAATGCCTGATAGGCTAGCACGTAATTTAGATTTAAGAGTAATGAATAGGTTCAGCACAACTAATAACTTAATAATTTAGTAACAAATTTCCTTGCACGTTTTTCCAGTATATAACGTAGGGAAATCTTCTTTATATGTTTTTGTTTTTATTATACTCACGACATGACAGACGGCAGTGCTGTCACTCTGATTCAGGGTTGAACAGTGCCGCATATTTCAAAAGGGCGCGTGCTGCCAAGTTTGGTCAGCTAACAGCGCCCAATTCTTTTGTTGCTTGCTCCTGCTGTCATTCGTTAACCAACACTCAACACAATCTGAGCCGAAATCTCAACACAGTTGTTAAGGTTTAATTATTCCAAAGCAAGCTTATAATCCGGATGATACATTCGTGGGAGGAAATATCCATAGTCACATTGTTAAACTTTTATTTTCCTTGGTAACAAATGATTATTTACAAAGCAAGGAAATCAGTGTCAATTTGTTGATGTCACTTAAGAAATGAAGTTGTCGAAAAGATGTTTGATAATATGATAGTGATTTAAATTAATCATTCGTGAACGAATTCTCTGCACTTCATGAAACTAATATTCCATTATGTTCGTGTTTTAATGTGTACGGGATATCATGTATTTTTCAATGTATGTAATTTTGTTTTCGATCGTAATTTTGAATCTTTTTCATTGCTCCAATTGTGTGCATGAAAATTAATTGAAAATTACATTTTTTTATTAACTGTGTAAAGATGTGTATAGTTCACAGGATTTTGAAAATTTTGGACATCTAACAATTTTGGACATCTGACAACTGAAATCGACAAAGATTTTTCATTGGGGCCTTACTGACAAACGTAAACAATGGTTTCTTTCTTGAATTCGTTGACCTTGGAAACTTGCCTCATTAATCTACCACAGCCATTTCGAAGAACAAGATTCCTTCTATTTGATCGAATTGGAAGATTTTGTATTACGAGCAATTCACGGAAAAAATCATTGTTTACGTTTGTCAGTTAGGCCCTAATGAACCATCTTTATCGAAATATGGCTCATCAAAACAAATCGATCGACAGGCATGACAGAACAAACTAACTTGTTCTTTCACACTCGCTTCGTATCCTATAATGACGTGACGATGCGCACGTACAGTATTGGACAAAACATTTGCAACCTATAGTGAATACTGATAAAAATCAAAATCAACTTTTATCCATATCTCGAAAACTGTTCTACTTTAATTTTTTTGACGGCATTTTTGAATTCTGCATAAAATTTCACATTATAAATGATGATCAGCTAACCGTTCATAAATGCTGTAAACTAGTGTAATACGCATTAACATATGTACACCGTGTCCCATATTTTCTCATACTCTTTTGCCTTGTATTTGTGTCGTGCATCTATTCAACATGCTTCACGTATGTGTTGGTGTCGTTTTGCACTATGTTTATATAAACGTTTTTAGGTTATGTCCGATTGTTCTATTGACGACGAACATGAAACAACTCGAAAGAGCAAGTCTGCTTTTGTCGCGGCACGGTGGGGAAGAATTTATCTTTTCCGGCGAAAAGTTATTCGTCTTGCAACAATCCCACAATGTCCAGAACGACAGATTGTGGGCTCTCTCTTCGAGAACTGTTCCAGAGAGTGATAGGAATATTCCACGGTTCCAAAGTGCTGCGTCAGTGATGGTTTGGGGAGGAATTTGCAAGCGAGGAAAACTACCCCTGGTTTTCATCGAAAAAAGCGTTAAAGTGAATGCCGTATATTATAAAACTGAAGTTTTGGAGAAAGTTTTCAAGCCATATGTACAAGAGGTGTTTGGAGATGATCACTATGTGTTTCAGCAGGACGGAGCGCCATCGCATACTGCAAATCTTGTTCAGGGTGCTGAGAAAATTTGACCAACTTTTTGGACAAGAATGAATGGCCTCCCAGTTCACCAGATCTGAATCCCTTGGATTATTTCGTATGGTCATACATGCTGGCGAAGGTAATTTCAATTCAAAACCGTAATCAAACGAATTTGGGACGAAATGCCGATGGAAGTCAAGCGTTCCACCTGTGACGGTTTCGAAAAACCTGGAGCTGGTCAAGAAGGTTAAAGGCGATGTTATTTCAAAACATATGCTGTAGTTGATCAGTATTATATTGCAATATAATGGGTAAAGTTATCAATAAAATCTGGATTATCGATTTGAAATAAAAAGAGCTTTATTTTGTATGAGAATATAATTGGACACGGTGTATATATGACAAAGAAGTATCCGTTTGGCTATGTTTATGTCCGCTGCTGGTATAGTTCTCTTAAACCCCGTTCACATTACAACCTATTTTACGTGATATAGAGTTTCTTGGTTTCAAAAGCCATGCACATAATTTCTAGTGAAAACTAGATGTTTGGATGCTGATGATAGTCTATATCACGTAATATTAGTTGTAGTGTGAACGGGGTGTAAATCACTTCCAGCCGGACTTATAGGATCTAGCGATCACTTCTCAGATGATGACCAAAGCAACTAATAATCAGCGTGTTCATAAAGAAGGAACCGAAGTGATAAGCCAAAACATCTTACCCTTGTTTGGAGTTGATGGAAGTGGCTATGCAGCGTCCATATAGGGGAACCAACGTTATTTGAACCCCGCGAAAAAAACACATTAATTTGGACAAAATAACATTAATTCTTAAACGGATACCTGGGGTGTGTTTACACTCCAGGCGCTAGCACACCACGCAATGACTCACTCAGTTAAATAAACTTTCGAAATTCATAAGATTGCGTTTTGATTTTTGCCGCAAGAAATTATTATGATCTTCATTGATTTACCTTATGAAATATAATAATTTAAATAAAAATGTGGAGCAACCTGAAATTAAACCTTGAACGTCGAGGCTACGGGTCCAGTGGCTTGACTACCAGTATATATCAACGCTTGTAAACAGATAAGTCTCAATTCGTACAAGAACAACGTCATGTAAAGCAAACTTCATTCATAAGTCACGCTTATGAAATTCCAAAGCATCGTTTATAAGTTATACCTTATGAAATTCTTCAATTTATTTGCCTGAATGCTGAGTATGCTCGTCCTGCAGGCCACAGCTAGCCCCAAAACTTATTTGACCGCGATTTTAACCTGGATAGAACCAACTTTCAAACGTATTCACCACGACTTTAACTCGACTGAATTCCGGCTTTGACCCAATTTGAATCCGACTTAAATTTAATTTGAACCCGACTTGAACTTGACTTAGCCGGACTTAGCAATTTTTGGAAGAAAAATTTGATCCAAATTCAGTGTATGTGAAAAAGAATAATTTAACAGCTATTTCAGTTGAATCATTATAATTTATACATAACAACAGTCATTTCACTCTTCTAGTTGAATTATTCTTCTAAAACTGTCATTACATAGTCTATACACAAAAAAAATAATGTATCATAAACTGCACTTCTGAGTTAATTATTTATGATTCGATATAACGTGCAATTCGATAAAGCACCCTTCACTGAGTTTCGAAGTGACCGACAGGCAATAATCGGGTTTCTCCCGTTCTGTATGGTATACATAACATCGCGTTGTTTACCATATAGAATGGGAGAAAAAGAGATTGTTGCGAGTCAGCCGCTTCGGAACTCAACCGGAAGTGCAATATAACGTATAATTTTAAAACTGAAATGTACGGTACAAAGGGTACTGGATAGCAAACTTGGCATCCCTTCTAAAATAGGCATCTTTTTCAATATGTTTGAAGCACTTTACAAGTTTTTTAGATACATTGTATTCAATGTATTTAAAATAACGGGTAGGGAGTGCCAAATTTAGAAATCACCCTCTATGTATTGACATTTTTTTTACCCAGATGTAATATATGGACAACGCCGCCTTTGGCCACAAGTGACGCGTTTATGCCGAATATCGACTTGCCGTGTCGGGTGGCAGAGTCTACTTTGAGGCATATAAGCGTATACCGGAATTTATCTGACATTATTTTGCGCATGATGTCCGCAGCACGGTTCAGAAGTACAGGAAGAGTGTTTCGAGAAATGCACAATCCGCAAGCATTCTACAAAGGATCCAACAAAAGCTTTGTGCCTTCCAAATCTGGAAACCTTATCGGCATGTTATGGTGTGTTACCATCTGCGTGTTCCCGTGTGAACATCGCTCCGCGTAGTTTCCACTTGTAGCTTTGATCCCGATGTTTGGCGCCTTGTGGGGTATTTTCCCTGCTTGGACTTACTAAATCCCAACGCTGAGCCAGAGCAGGGTGGCAAGCGACAAAATGCCGTTTAAAATTGAGCTTTGCCTCATTGAACTTTTTTGTTTAAAGCAACACTTTCTGTCTGCATCAATGCTTGCCAAGCATCGATACATGAGTCCTGAAGAATCGCTGATCTCTTCCACTACTTCAGTTATCTTTCTTCATAAATTTCCACGGCCGGCACTTTCAGTCATGTTAACTTCTTCACTTATAAATCTTAAATATGTTCGTAGAACTTGTGAAATATTACACACATCGAGGAAATATTACACACGTTTTACATCACACTTTACTCGAGGCGAATCGAAATTTCTAACTTTTATTCGAGACGACTAATGAAAAACCGCACATGACGAGACATGTTAAATGTACCGTTGATACCAGAAAAATCTTAAATGTCCGGTATTGACGGATGTCCGGCGCTAGGGGATCTCCCCCTACTGCACAGTGGACGGAAGCCGGATGAAACCTAAAAAATTGACTTCAATTTTTTATTATTTTATTTATTTATTTAAATAGCCATACATCGTATTTACGATATGACTTCATCTACAACATTTCGCCAACATATTCGGTCTATGGCTTCCTCTCTCCAACCTCGTTGACGACCCACACTCGCCAGATCCTGTTGCACCTGGTCCGCCCATCGTGCTCGCTGTGCCCCACGCCTTCTTGTACCGGCCGGATTCGAGGCGTACACCATTTTTGCAGGGTTGTTGTCCGGCATTCTCGCAACATGCCCTGCCCACCGTATCCTTCCAGCCTTCGCGACATCTGAATGCTGGGTTCACCGTAGAGTTCAGCGAGCTCGTGGTTCCATCTTCGCCGCCACACTCCATCCTCCTGTACGCCGCCAAAGATGGTCCTAAGCACCCGGCGTTCGAAAACACCAAGTGCTTGCAGGTCCTCCTCGAGCATCGTCCACGTCTCGTGCCCGTAGAGAACCACCGGTCTTATCAGCGTTTTGTACATGGTACATTTAGTGCGGGGGTGAATCTTTCTTGACCGCAAGTTCTTCTGGAGCCCGTAGTAGGCACGACTTCCACTGATGATGCGTCTTCGGATTTCACGGCTGTTGTTGTTGTCAGCCGTAAGCAAGGATCGAAGGTAGATGAATTCTTCCACCACCTCGAACGTATCCCCGTCTATCGTAACACTGCTGCCTAGGCGGTTCCTGTCGCGCTCGGTACGTCCTGCTAGCATGTACTTTGTTTTCGACACATTCACCTCCAGTCCGACTTTCGCAGCTTCGCGTTTTAGGCGAGTGTACATTTCTGCCACCGTTTCAAAGTTTTACAGCATGCAAAAATATTGATTTTTATGAGGTTTTGGAGAAAAACTTCGTATTTAGGAGAGGCAGTACTTTTTTAGGAAACATCACAAAACGACGCCGTATCCTGGATCTGACGCGAAATTTTGTCCAGTTTTTGGGTATATAGGCTACTGTTTGCGCATTTTTGCACTAAGCGCGAAAATTTTTGTTTTTATCAAGTCACCATGGAGACGCATGGTTGTCGAGGAAGCGAAATAGTTTAAAGCTTATGTTTTATGTATGTATGTATGTAAGGTAGCCACCATCCCTTCTAAGACCTTGTCATGTATGCAGCTCCACTTAATAGCAAGATCAAATTGAGTTGCCGGGTTGTATTCACAGTAACGCTGTATGAAGGGCCAAAAACGGTGGGGCGGACCCGTAAGCAGAGACACTTACGCGAAACCCGCGGGAACATGAGATTCTCCTTCCAACGATACGATCCAACAAAACGAATAACCCAATTCGCAATACTCATTAAGCTTTCTACGGGATGGCTTGTTAAGAAGGGCGCGTCACTCTCACTGAAACTGTTGGAGTAGAATTCACAGCACCACAATCGAATCGGTAGGATAAAGAAAATGATACTGTTTGTTCCCTCCTAGACGCCGGTTGTCATACCACTCCATTGTCCAATTCCAGCTTGAGTGATACCCTGATGCTCCCTCCCTTCCCAATATATATTTAATGTCATATAGTAATGTATAAAATATAGTGAATTAATATTATAATTATAATAAATATAGCGAATGAATATTATAATGACAAATAATATAGTGAATGAATATAAGAATGAAAATAACAATTCCATTTGTGGACCTGAAAGTTTAGACAATGTAGCTGCGAGAAAAAAATTGATTTAAAATTATCTCATCAAACTTGGAATATCCATGGATAATCTGAAATTACATAGCAATAAAATGGTAAACCCAAAATTTCGATGTGCTGTTCCGTTTCCTTGCAATAATTTATGTAGTGAGTCTCATCGAAAAAGCGATTTTAATGAAATGAATTTAAATGTAATTATGTCTCATCATTTAATATCATAACATAAAATAATAAACTGACGTTAAAATATAAAATAATAATACCAGCAAGCCAGTAAACTATAGTAGAATACATATATCCGTAACTAATCTGATCATCCACTCATCGAAAGACTTCCACTGTTGCAGTTTCTATTGAAATAAGATCTACTAAGATTAGAATTTGTTTTCACAATAATAGTCAGAGAACATAATAAGCGTAGGTACAAGATATATATGACATCTACTGGTATGTTACTGAAAATAAAAATTAGATGTGTATTAATTTCATAATAATATTGGAAAAACTGAAGACAGCTAATAATAAGGCGAAATAAATTTCAGATGAGTATGAATCTAAAAACTGAATCTTAATAAAACTAAAAACATAAAAAATTAGGAAATTGAATTTTTCTATAGCTCTTGTACACCCATAAATGATTCCTCATGTCTGTGAAATAGGAAATGAATGATTGTAAACTGTTAGGTTTTGAATTAATATATATTTCTGATGAAGAAGGAAAGTGCTTTTTTAAGTAGAATTTTTCGAATATGATCCTTTCTAAAAACAAACAAACAAACAATAAAAACCTTCCTATCTTTTCAAATACATAACGTAAGTTAGATGAGCTATAACTGACAAGGATGCATAAATGCGAAGCTGAAAATGACTTATAAAAAAGCATACAAAATGTAGTGAATGGATGTTATAATATAAAACGATAATAATTTCATTTGTATTTATGTGTCTGCAGATTGTGGTCCTGCTGCAATTGTATACGGACCCGCACATCCACCATGAACCTGAAAGCTTAGATAATGTATCATGGCCACCAGAAAAAAAAATGATTTTAAATTATTTTACAAAACTTGGGATATCTATGGATGATCTGAAATTGTATAGCATATAAAGAATAATGAACCTAAAATTTCGATGTGCTGCTCTGCTAATAAATGTGATACAACCACAATGGAACTGACTCTTAGCTTCGGGTCTTGATCCCTACTGAGCCCTTGCGGCACGTCAAGCCGGCCAGTTCAGCGCAAGGGTTTTTTTTTTTATAACAAAAAATCAAATTACCCTTTACCCTTATTCTCCCCGGCCCAAACCACCCATGCACGGGGGGGGGCCCCCCCCCCCCCCAATTTTTTTTTTATATAAAAAAAACACAAAGAGGGGGTAAACAAATAAAAAAAAACAGCAGGGGAGAGGAGAGGAGGAGAAAAAAAATTTATTTTTTTTTTTTTTTACGTTTTTTTTTTTAGGGGTCTCGCAACAGAAAAAGAGTGATTTAAGAGCATTGAAAAGCAGTTTGAGTAGCTTTTAAACAGTCAGTTACGTAATTTGGGACGCCAAAAAATATTAATGGTACCACCGATGTTAAAAAAAAATGTGGGCGTCGGAGCAACTAGGATCCATAATTTTTTGCTTGGATTCGTTACAACCAGAACTTCCATCACAGCCCCATTTTAATAAAAGGCTGAAATCGTTGAAACCCTCACGAACTAGATTTTCAAATTTATCTTTAACAAGTACAATCAACCAAGAGCCAGTATGGTTGAACAATGCTTGTAATTGAATGTTACATACAGTCTCCGTGATTTCAAAGTGCTCAAGTGATGGAAAGCACTCACTTTTCGAAGAAGATATTTTTTCATAAGATGGATAAAAGTGTTTAACGTGTTCGCGAACGATATTGTATTTTCGTTTCGAATGTTTTGCATCGACATATATTGCCAAAGCTTGCTCAACCGGAATGCTTGTCGTGCAGGTGCCTTCCTTTAGTAACGAAGCCAATTCCACATTTCCTTCCGCTTGCAAAGCCAATCCTGCAGCAAATTTCAGCTCTTGCGCAGTAAATGATTTACGCAATACTTCGGTTTTTCGCCGCTTGGTTCGATCACAAACGTCTTCAAAATCTTTTAAATGACGACCACCTACATTCCGCTTTGTTAAAGATGATGATGCTTCACCAAAAACGACAAACTCTTCTAACCTAATGAATTAAATAAAAGCAAAAAAAAAATCAACCGTAAAAAAATATGTAACAATAACTACAAACCATTGCTCATTGGTCTTGAAAAACTGATCCTTTTTTCGATTCACACTCTGCCATCTTCGTTGAAATTCCTTGAAAAGCTTGGAAACGATCTCATCACTACCTTCTATCGCACATCCAACATGTAGAGACACATATTCGTCGACAGCTTTGCGTTTCTGCTCTACACGCACATCGCTACAGTTCAGAGCACCCTCCAATACGTATTTTCTTTTTAAGTAAACTTCTATAAAATATATAACATATTTTTTAAAAGCTAGAAATTTCATTGTATGTTATCCATACCGTTTTCCTTAGAACACATTTCCACTAAACGACACAAAAAGTGATTAAGAATTTGAAAATATTTGCTGGTACTCTACTGTTCATCAATATCATCACCGATGCCTGATGATTGTTTAGCAGCAATTCCGTTTGGTATTGTGAATGTGTATTGACGTTTGCTTTTCGTTCGACAAGTAAAATGAGATGAGGTATCGTCATTGTTTTGTATATTAGAGCCCACACTCGCAGGAGCATGTATGAAAGCGTTGAAATGAGATTAGTAAAGGGCAGTCCACATTTCACGTAGTTCACTATTTGAGATTATCTGATCCCATTGTAAATCGTTAAAAAAATGAAACCTTATATTTAACATCAACTTCAGCATTAACTTAGCTCCGAGTTCCCACCTTAAAAAACGTCACGTGGTTTATGGACGATCCCTAAGAATACCAATCAGTCTTGTCAGCTAACATGTGTGTTTAGTTAAATCGATCCATTGAAAGAAAACCGTAGGTAATCGAACTTTTTTAATGATTTATATGATTTTATAGCTTTTGGACCACCCTAAGAGCAAAAAATACACAAGTAAAGTTAATTTCAATATCAATAATGATTTCAGAACCCCCAAATTACCCTTTTAATCAAAATCTGCATTCAACTAACACATCGTGATAGCTTATTATTGATTACTTTTTACTTAACCCAAAATCAGCAGATTTTCATAATTTTGGACCACCCTTATATAGTAAAATCAAAATATATGAAAAGTTCCATATCAGAAATAAATTCAGGATACCAAAATCATCTTAACCTGTGAGTTTTAGCCATTTAGGATAACATATGAGGTTTTGTCCGACCTTTGTATGGAGGCCCTGTGTACTGTGTCAGATCATTAAATGCTTTGTGATGAAAAACCAACAAGAATGAGGTGGCGCACGGCATGTTTTGGCGTAAACATATAATATGTGTTCAAATGTCCACTTTACGCTGAAGGAAAGTTTTGTGATGAAAAAAGAAGAAGAAAAAGGTGTCACTCGGCATGTTTTGGATGAAAGAAAGATCTGGCCGCATCCAGAACCCTTCAGAGGAACCTGTTCCAGGAAAATGGCCATATCTCGGCCATTTTAAGGCCGATTCTTGAGTTCAACGTATCATTCGCTTCTAAATTTCTAAACGGCATCCTGTGAAAAATTTTAGATCCCCGTCGAATGCTTCTAAGAGAATTAAAATCGGTCAATATTTTGTGAAGTAAGAGCACTCTAAAGTCGACCATGTATTTGCCTGTCCTAGTTATTTTGTCTACCCCCTGTACATTATAATTTATTTCCAATCCAAGAATTATAGTCATTACAAAATAATGTTTTGATACGCTTTGAATATATGATGATAATCCTTAGAATTTTGTAGAAAACTTAGAATTGATTCAAGGATTACATGACAAACCATGCGAATGGTTCGAACCAGGATGAATCACCCTATTTATGCACAAAGTACTAGATGATTTTTTCGAACTCGTATTTTGCATGACAAAACATGATAATTACCTTCAATTTTATTGCATTTTTTTACGGATTACTTTTACTTTAAGAATATCAACTTTGAACAATTTAGTAGAACTTGTGATATGTATAAAATGACGAAGATACATCAGATAGGCCAATACTGAGGACTGGCCGATTTATGGGCTCGCTACCCTATTTTGTCCCATAAATAATATCTATCCACAGGTACATCATGTAAGCAACCGTTGAAAAAGGACAACAATGCCCTTAACATCAAGTTCTAGTTTTCTTGACAACCTACCAAGGTGTTCCCTCCATTCCTCCTGATTCTCACCACTCACTCTCGCTCGTAGTTGTAGTCACATGTTGGACTCCATGTGCCGCTTCTGGAACGGAAACAAGCCGCAGACCTACCAATAGCCGCAATTGCAGCTGCCAAACTAGGTACAAAGCGGTGCGCTGAAAAAAGTTTCTATTGAAACAGCTGCATTTATATCTCCTAGACATGTGCAGCTTTCAGAAGCATGGAGAATGCTAGAATGCGCTAAACCACCGCCCGCCGCATGGAAAATTATGCACACGGGCCTGCCTGTTCTGTAGCGTTCCGTTGTGCATTTTTCAGCATGACCGAATCAACTTTCAAGCAGCAATCTAAACTTTGTCGTCGGATAGAATGGTACAACATTCAAGGGGGAAAAAACAAGCAATCAAACTTGCATGACTGCCATCGGTTTTCCATGAAAAGGGAACGAGCCTCCGGTCGCCTTCTAGCAAATCACGGGTCATCATTGCCAGCAAAACACTCAATTTTCTCTAAGTAGTTGGGAGGGAAAAAAAAGTCAAAAAGGTAAGGCATCCACTCCCGCCCGGCGGCGACGACAAACATCATACTTCCTTCATTATGGATGCGAAAGATAAATACTTAGAGAGATAAGTGGTAGGCCGCGGAGGAGGTGGAAAAATGGCGGAGATGAAGCCGAAAGATCGCACTAGCGCCTCACGCCGCACAGGCAGCATCGGTGGGAAATGAAAAGGAACGAATCACCATTCAATGGCTGTTCGACCGAGACGAGGCGCTATTCCGATCACGTTTCGCGAATTGATTGGTGTCGTGAGAGGCACACAGGTTTTATCATTCGTGTGAGAACACCAAGCCCTTACAATCGCTGTTGGATACAATTTTCGATTAAATCCCACTTAAGACCCGTGTCTGTGAAAGTTCTGTCCTATCGGTCTTTGCGTGCCTGGTGAATCTGCTCTTTTCCTAGGTTTCCATCACATTCGGTCGAAAACATTGTATGGTATCAACCTTGATAGTCATAAATCACAGTCAGAGTGCAGATTTCCCCAGAGGTGAGACTTCCATTTGACGAACCAGGTCAAAGTCATGAGCAATAGTCATACCTTCACGCATCGCCATCAAATGCCATGAAATTAAACCACACTCAGCAGTCCCACCCAGGGCGCAAGGTTTTCTCCATTCAATCGCATAAAGCTCGAAATGAAAATAAGCCGTCTAAATTGTGGAATTTCATTTACATTGTGTATGCGCACGCAGTGCCAGTAGGGTGATATTCGCCGCTTAAATTCGCTCTTCCATTTAAAATCAAACTACAAATGAAAGCTTCCACTAAATTATCTCCTCGCCCCATCACCGTCCCCCATTCGATTAAACCGTCAAACATCCCCCAAGCTCGAACGAGAATGGCAGTCGAGCGATAAAAAAACAAACCCCTCAAAGATAAACACGCATTTTAATTATGAGAGACTGGGGATATTGCGACTTGAGTTTTCTCACCTATTGCTCATAGAAATAGAAAATGAAATTTATACCACCTTTCCACCGCCGAGCGTCCAACTTCTGTGCTTCTGTGTGGAAACTGTCGAAACTGATAGCGATAGTGATAGTGGAAAACGGCGTCGCCCGGGCGTTGAAAACAATAGAATTAGTTTTTCCCTATGCCAACCACCGCCGCCTACCGCCTGGCCGCCGGGAGATGATAGCTTTTAGTTGAATGCATATTTCTCGCGCCGTAGAAAGTGAAAACGCTACTCTGCTGGGCTGAAGAGTGTTTTTTCAGTCTGGCGCTAATCGGCATCGAACGATCGATTGTTTGCTTTTGAATGGTTCGTTGGAGGGAAAGGGGACGGGGGGTATTATTAAATGTGCTTGAATTTCAACCGGAGTAATAGCAAAATCAGATGACATTTGCAAATGTTCAATCGATTACAACAGTGACGCTCAAACTGGGGTTTTCCTTGGTCAAGGCTACGAACTGAGTTATGAAGATTTCATTTGTTGATGGTTATGGACAATAATGAATGATGATATCTACACAGAAAAAAATAATGTTTTTAAAAAAACGCATAAAATTTCTACTCGTTTAATTTGAAGCCAAAGCAAGCGTAAACAACGTAATTGTTTGCAATCTTTTGAACATCATACAACATTATATGCTATCTTCCGTAAAACAGACCTGATTTCAGCGATATCTGGCTCAAAGTTACATGAAGATCCCATTAATTCATGCCAAATCTAGCATTCTCTGTATGTGCATTAGATAACGCAGAAGGATTTTTGTGGCCAATAAGCGGAGTTTGAAAAACATGTTTGTGTCCCGAACGCAGTAAACCACCATCACACTTTGTGAGTGGCCTCAATAGCATTCGTACTGAATGTTTAAATAAATCTCTGGTACTTTTACAAACAGACGTATCTGATTTTTGATAACAAAGAGGGGAGTACATTACTAATTAATTATGTTTTTATTGCGTACAGTGCGCCAAATTTAAATTATAATGTTTTGAAATTGGAAATATCTTCTCAACATCATGGGATCCCAGTAGAGAACAGCAGTTTCTGCTAGAATTAAATATGTGAAGAGAAAGTATTGATAGGTCGGATAGAGCTCGGCAGGTTATGAAATTGAATAGAAGTATTTTTTAAATTGAAAGTAGAGCTTTGTTTTGGCAGTATTTTGAAGCAAACACAGCCACTTTTGCCAAACATCCCACTGCGGGGACTGCCAAACATCCCACAAGAGGGGAAGTAAGATTCAAACGTGAATTTCTCAAAACTCTCAGCTCCCTCACGGAAAGTAGCATCACCTTCATGTTAGGGAAATGTTATTTAGTGGCCTTAGTTTGCATGAAATTGCTATGGGTTTCAAGAATTTAACGAATGCTTCATACTTCGCCTCTTTGTTTACAAAATCAGATACAGTCACCGCCAGAAAAAAGTGCCCACCTACCCCAGTTTCTCCTTTTTGTGTAGCAAACTGTAAAATAAGTGAAAGATTCTAAGTTTTGTTGTTTTGATGGCATATTTATTATGTTCTTTTCTTGTCTGGTACATAAAAAAACACTTGTCCTGCAAATTCATTTTTTTCTTCAAGAAAGATAAAATTATAGTAGAAATTATGCATGTCAAAATAAAGTGCCCACTTCTTATTTTCTTTAAAAAAAAAACAAGTTGTAGATCCAGTCTGTTGAGTGATCAGTAGTTGATGTGTCCTCCTCTGGCCTTCAACAGTTTTTTGCAAACGTTTCGGCATACTCTCCACCAGATTCTTCAGGTGTTGTGGGTCTTCCCAGGCGTTCTCAAGAGCTTGAAAATAGTTATGTTTGTTGGTAACTCCTGTCTTATCAACTCGTGAATCCAGGATGGCCCACAGATTCTTTATTGGGTTCAGATTTGTACTCTGTGGGGGCCATTCCATAGGTTTAATATGGCAGGAACGGAAGAACGCCTTTGACTTCTTCGCGGTATGTTTTGGGTCATTATCTTGGTGGAACACAAATTTGTTTTCCAGCCCAGTTTTAACCAACGAAACCTCCAAATTCTCACGCAATATGTCGATGTAGGAATCTGCTGTCATAATACCATCGATTTTTACCAAAGCACCAACACCCGCCAAAGAAAAACACCCCCACACCATCACGTTCCCCCACCATGCTTAACTGTGCCCTGGATATGTCGATCATGAAGCGCCAGGTCTACGCCATACACGAGCTCGTTTTTTGCTGTTGAACAACTCGAATTTGGACTCATCAGTCCACAAAACAGTCTTCCAATATTCTAAAGGTTTATCAGCATGTTCTCGAGCAAATTTTAGTCGTTTCGCTTTGTTGACTTTGCTAATAAAAGGCAACTTCTTTCAAAACCTGCTCTTCATACCGTGTTCAGCGATCCTTCTGCGTAGAGTACTGTCCGAGATCGGTTGTTGAATCACTTCCTTGATCTCCCTGAGGGTAACCTTTGGGTTTTTCTTAACTTCTCGAATGATTCTCGCATCTGTTCGGGAATCTGTTCTACGTTTCCTTCCCCTTCCTGGGCGATCAGCTACTGAACCATAGATTTTGTACTTTGCGAAAAGTAAAAAAACAACCCCCCCAAAAATAATAAACACCAATAACCCACAAAAAAATTTAAGGGGGGTGTGTTTGTATGTATAATTTACATACATTTTTTTTTTTTTTTGGGGCTCTTTTTTTTATCACCCCTATTTTACCCCCCGTGTTTTTAAAAAATTTTTTGCAAAAATTTTTTTTTTTATTTTCCAAATTTCCATTCCTTTTTTAAAATATTAATTTTTTCATGCTTAGAAAAATTTTTGAATACGATATAATGAGTTTTTCAATGACTTCAGAGATGAAGCGTGTTGTATGATGTATGATATGTACTACCACCCATTGTAGCACGGAAACTAAGTCCGACAGCAATGGGCTCTCCTCTCTGTTAGACTTGATCAAGCTGTAATAACCACTGATTATCCTAATCATGCCGTTGTATGAAGGGCCAAAAAGGGGTTGGGTGGATCGATATGCAACATCACTTATACGTATCCACAGGGATATAAAGAATCTCCTTCCAACAACAAGACTGAACAATTGGTCAAAAGAGCAAGCTATCTAACATGAGGATGCCCCAATGGGCGGGGAGAAGAGCCCGCCCTCTATTCACAAACTGTTAGCAATGGGGAGTTGGCATTCCCACTCTCCCCATCCAGAGTGCTTCAATCGGGTGCCCTGATGGTCCCTCCCATTCCCATGAAATATTTATATAATGGTGTATATATTTATGTAAATGAAAAATACTACAAGCCTTTGTATCTGTAATATATGATCTTCATTCGGTTGATCCTGTAATGCAATAAATGTTGTAAAATATTAAAGTGTAGCGTTCTGTGGTTCACACTTAAGCACGTTTTCGTTCGTTTTCAGCGATAGCAGCATTTCACCAAAATCTTGATTTGAGGTATCCTGAAAAAGTTTATTAAATCTATTGAAATTTATCAAAACTAACATTTATACATTTTAATTTACTGTTGCCCTGGTCACAATTTTCTACTTGATGCTGATTTTATAACAGCAATCTGCTTTTATTTTTGCTGACCTAATAGTCATTGCTACCGAGTTAGAAATGGGAAGATTTAACTAGAAGGGAGTTAAAGATAAATGGGCAAAAAAACAATAAGTAATATTTAAATCATCTATAAAGTAAAATCAATAAAACAATATTGCCAAATATAATGATGGTGTAAATAATGATGAAGTAATGACAAAGAATGAAATGTAAAATCAAACACTAGCCAAATGGCACACAGCGCTGCATGAATCAGATCAGCTCAGAATTGGTAAAAAGTCCATTTGCAAACCGGAAATGAAAAATACATTCAGTAATAAGTGCAAAAGCCTACCACAGATTCCGTAATTTTCAAAAGCTTACCACAGCAGTAATTTTCTGCGTTTTATACTGGACATATTATATGCATAGCTAGATGCAACGCTAGATGTCATAAATTGAAGGTATGTTTCGTGTTTAAGCCAGATACCGCCTAAATCAGGTTTGTTGTATGAAAATATGAAGGTAATGATATGATGGAAATAATACGATGTTGTAAAGAAATACTACATAATGTACATATAATAATAATTCAATGCCACTATTTGCCTCTTCCGCTGCGATGTTACATGATTGAAACTCCAAAATAGAGAAAATTCCTCTCTCTCTAAAAAAAAATGTAAGAAACCATGCTATCTTTTCAAATACATAACGTGAGTTAGGTGGGCCAAAACTTACAACGATGCAAATGCGAAGCTGAAAATAGCATAAAAAATATTGTGAAAGGATGTTGTAATATAAAATGATAATAACAATTATATTTGTAATGTCTGCATATCTGCTGATCCTGCTGCAATTGTAGACGGACTTCCATTATCATAGCCAAGGAGGAAGAAAACAATTCAAAATTATTATACAATACTTGGGAATTTCATGGATGATCTGAAATTATATACCGTATAAAGAATACTTCCATTTTTCGTGGAAGGATAAGATTTCAGCATGCTTCTTTACCGGGGTCACGCTGCCTACATCGCCTTGGTGCGGCTGCCACCTAATGTATAGTTGGCGCGATACAGCGTTTCTTATTGAACCGCTGGATGCCAGGACAGACGCTGTTTGAGCCGCACCTCCTTGGTGGACAGACGCTTAGCACGCACCTCCTCAATCTAGCTGAAGTCAGAAGGACAACAGTGCCCAGGCTGCACTACCAGCTAAGTACGCAACCCTTAGCTGGCGGTCTTTGTCATCTCTTGACCCGTGGAAGCATGAGGTAGGAACTTGTGAGGACCATAGCTATGTTGCGAGGACGCACGCTCCATCCCAGATGTCTACTCACCATTTTGCAGCCAAAAAAATTTTTTTTTGTCTTTCCCCCCCCAGAAACCCCCAACAAAAATTATTAAAAATCCTTTTTTTTTGTGGCCACAAGAATTCAGTATGACTTTCATTAGATTGCTTTATGAAATACCTGAAATGGAACAAGCGAAAACAACTTTGCTTTTCATACATCAGCCTTTTTTTCGATTTTTCGATTTTGAAATTATGAAATTTGTAATGTTCAAATATAAACATGTTAGTTTCCATATATGAAATTTATGATTTTTTCCTTATGGTTTTTCTTTATAATGGATATTGATATTCAACATTCATCCGTATTCTGTATTCCGTTGAGTTGGATTCATTTCGAACGAAACTACAGGGTGCGGCAGAAAATAATGCGAAAATTTTCAAACTTGAGTATTGGGTTAATTCGTGTAGCTAGTGACTAATTTCTGTCGAAAGTGTATTTGTTTATGTTTACTTCCAAGTGCTGCATCCAAACATTCTATTTGTTTTATTGCAAATTCGTCAAAATGTTCGCGAAAGAAGTGATCACCAGTTTGTTGCTTGCCCAGAAGAAGCCGAAAGAGATTGCCAAGGTGGTAGGGTGCCATTTGGCAACAGTTTACCGGACTTTATAAAGATAACTGCACTCGAAAATGTTGAAATTACTGCTTGAATTAGTTGAAAATGGGATTTGAAAGAAATAGAACAAATTTTCGCATTATTTTCTGCCGCATCCTGTAAATTCCGCATTCTGGATTTCGATCAACTTGGAAGTCGAATCGATCGAAATGCAGAATTGATTCCCCCTCGTGGGTCAAAGTGTTCACCTTGTCGATGGTGAGAGTGCTTATCTCATGCTATAAACTCATCCAATTCAGAAAGGGTGAAACCATAAACCCTTACCGTACAAACAACAAGGTACACCATAACAACAATGAATCACCAGCAGAAAATACCACGGCATCAACACATTTGGAATCGCACTCGACACCTCACTGGACACCCGACCCCATGCGTCCACCCATCGTAAACTTAACGCAACAATCAGCTGATGGGGACAGGCGTTACTTAAAAGCTCGTTTGCGGGACTACAGAATCATGGAGACGGTGCGGACTTACCTTGCTTATCTCCATGACCAGCCAACAAATGTATGTACTCGCGGAATGACTAAAATAAGTGCCTCAGTAATGCTAGCAGCGGAAGGTTTACCTACGGACACCAACCTTCTGCGTGAAATTTTCCTGGGCGTATACAAAGAGATGGGAGTATCACGCAATGACGCCTTGGCAGACCTGCAGTCACACCGCACATCTTTATCCAGCGATCGAAAACACCGCCTGCAGCAACTACGAGAGAGTAGCATCAAATTTTACTCTACCTCCCCAGGGTCACATTTTCGGAAATAACGACGCCTTCCATAGAAGAAGAAGAAACGACGCCTTCCATAGAAGATGAAGAAACATCATCAATATCGGTAAATATTTCATCAACCGACGCGCTTCCCACAATTTCTTCACCAAAACAGAATGCTACTGAAATTCTGATTTATTGTCAAAATTTCAATCGCATGAAAAGCCCAGCAAAAATGAAGGAAATTCATAAAAATCTTCTTGGTACGTCCTTTTCGATTATTCTGGCAACTGAAACTAGCTGGGATGAAAGTGTAAAAAGTGTAGTAATTTTCGGAAGTGCGTATAACGTATTCAGAAATGATAGGAATTTTCTTGAGTCTGGAAAGAAGTCAGGCGGTGGAGTCCTCGTAGCCGTCTCTGCAAAATTCAACTCAGAAATAATTCTCTCATCAAAATTTAATGAATTTGAGCATGTTTGGGTGAAATCTCACATAGCAGGTGAAACACACGTATTTGCCTCTGTGTATTTTCCACCATATAATGCTAATAAAAATACATATGAAAAGTTTTTCGAATGTGCAGAACAAATTTTATCTGAGCTTCCTCCTGAAGTAAAAGTTCACATCTATGGGGACTTTAATCAACGCGACGCTGACTTCATTCTAGACTCCGAAAATGAAAATATCTTACTCCCAGTCGTTGGGGAGAATATTACTTTGCAATTCATATTCGACGAAATCGCAAAACTTGGACTTAATCAAGTAAACCACATCAGAAATGAAGAAAATGGTTTTTTGGACTTCTTGCTCACGAATATTCAAGAAGATTTCTGTGTGACTGAATCACTGAACCCATTATGGAAAAAATGAAATGCGTCACACGGCAATCGAATATTCTTTATTTATACATGAATATCAAAGACCCAACGACTGTGAATATGAAGAAGTCTTTGAATACAGACTAGCTAATTATGCGAAGATCAGAAGCAAACTAAACAATGTAAACTGGCAGGAAATTTTCAAGAATGAAGGAAATATCGAAACTGCTGTAGACATTTTTTATAAAATTTTATCGGAAATAATTTTGCAAGAAATACCTTTGAAGAAAAAACGACGTCACCGAAATACGAGTCATCCAGTCTGGTTTAACAGACAAATCAAAAATTTAAAAAATCGAAAGCAGAAAGCTCACAAAATTTTCAAAAAAATCAACAGCAGTGAAAATTTAGCAAACTATCTGGACATATGCGACCAATTGAATCTAGCCATCGGTATTGCACTTGAACAATACAATACAAAAACTGAACTTAAAATAAAGTCATGCCCGAAGAATTTCTTCAATTACGTAAAAACCAAATTAAAATCTGACAATTTTCCATCCACAATGTACCTTGATGAACGTGTCGGTGATAACTCGGAAAAAAATTGCAATCTTTTTGCAACATTTTTTCAAGAAATCTATACGACATTTTCTGAAGAGGATCGCGATCGCGAATATTTTGCATTTCACCCTGAATTTACTGGGAGCATTGGCGTCATCCAACTGTATGTGCAAGATATTTTCCAAGCATTAAAAAATTTGGACGCCGCAAAAGGTCCTGGGCCTGACGGAATTCCTCCAGTGTTCATGAAGAGTTTAGCAATGGAACTCACTTCTCCATTGTTTTGGCTCTTTAATATGTCACTGGAATCAGTAATTTTCCCAACAATTTGGAAAAGCTCATTTCTGGTCCCTATTTTCAAATCTGGACGAAAATCTGACATGCGTAATTATCGTGGAATAGCCATTATCTCTTGCATTCCTAAACTTTTCGAGGCAATTGTCAATGAAAAATTATTTCTCCAAATCAAAAATCGAATAACTGACAAGCAACACGGCTTTTTTAAGGGCCGTTCAACCTCGACAAACTTAATTGAATTTATAGACTATTCATTGAATGCAATGGATAATGGAAACCACGTAGAAGCTCTCTATACAGACTTTAGCAAGGCTTTTGATCGTATTGACATACCAATGCTACTTTTCAAACTACAAAAACATGGGATTGAACCTGGACTCTTGAAATGGCTTGAATCATACTTAACCAGCCGCCAACAAATAATACAATTAAATGGAAAGAAATCAAGTCCTATTCAAGTCACTTCTGGTGTCCCACAAGGCTCTCATTTAGCACCCCTTCTTTTTATTTTGTACGTAAATGACATTTCCTTCATTCTTAAAAATATTAAAGTACTAATCTATGCCGATGACATGAAGCTTTATTTGTAAAAACGAAATAAGGAAGACATCAATTTATTCCAGAATGAAATAAACATATTCTACACATGGTGTAAAAATAGCCTTTTAGAGCTGAATGTAAAAAAATTGCAGCTCAATATCATTTAGCAAAAAAATAACAGCACCAAACATATCAATTGCACTAGGTAATCCGAATGTAGAAAAATGTGAAAGAGTTAGGGACTTAGGAATAGTCATAGACTCCAAACTTAATTTCATAGACCACTACAACACAATTATTCACAGGGCAAATAACATGCTGGGCTTTATTAAGCGCTTTTGTCATAATTTTCAGGACCCATACACTATTAAAACACTATATATTGCTTATGTTAGGTCTACTCTGGAATATTGCAGCATTGTATGGTCTCCTCATTTAACCACACACGAAAACAGAATATAATCAGTACAAAAGCAATTTCTATTATATGCTCTTCGTAGATTGGGTTGGACATCATTTCGTCTTCCATCATATGAAGCGCGTTGCATGCTTATAAACACCCATACATTGAAAGAGCGTCGTGAGTATGCAAGCGTTTCATTTGTAAACTATATCGTTTCGCAGCGCATTGACTCACCAGAACTTTTATCAAAATTAAACATATATGCACCTATTTGGCAACTTCGAAATCGTAACCTATTCGCCATCAGCCATCATCGCACAAACTATGCAAAGAATGGACCAATAAATCGCATGATGGCTTCTTACAATAAACACTGCGAAATCATTGACTTTACAATGTCTCGGCATAAACTAAAACAGTATTTTAGCTCCATAAGAAACCAGAACATACAAGAATGAATAATATTATATTATATTTAATATATATATATAGATATGGTCTACATATGATTGACGACAATACATGCATGTGAGATCAAGAATTTGACCAGTAGTGAAAGTATCACATATTCTAGTCATTTTTTCACTGCCAAGTCGTAGAACGTTTATATAAAGGCACTAACATCAGGTGTGATACTGGCGGGTTATGCCGCAATTCACTCTTAGACTTTTAACTTTCTATCAAAGAGCAACGACTAAAAGCACACTTTTCATTTTCGTGGCAACTTATGTTGTTGTTTATCCGTTTGTTTTATGGAATGAATAACCAAAATACCTGGTTTGCTCATGGTATAATAAGTGAAAGTAATTGCAAAATTGTCGAAAAGGGTTAATATTTTGATCATGAAAAATATCTGACTGTTCGAAATGAAGCACTTAGCCACAGAAAAGTTTTACTTTAGACTGACGATGACAAGCGTGTTTATTAAAGGTAGGACGCGGAGGGTCCGCTTAGGAAGCATGAGCAGTAAATTGAACCTTTCCAAGTAGTTTATTTCAGCAATAGTGCGGACGGTCCGCTCAATGTGGGTATAGTATTTGACTTACTTTAGAAGTGGCTGGGGGGGATATGTTTTAATCACGGTAGTTCCATTTCAATTCCGGTTCAGTATCCAGGGTGGCCACTCAATTTTCATTTTCAAATTCCCGGTTTTTCCCCGGTTTTCTCGGACCAAATGTAAAAAGTTTCCCGGTTTAAGACTGGTTTACAGGTAGGGAAAAGCGTCACTGGATTTGTGCGCTTGTGTGTTTTAAATGGAACCCGGGATTTGAATTCTCGTGGCAGGAAATAAGTCTACACAAAAATTCCAGTTTTCTTGAAGTGTAAACCCAATTTTACACTAGGCAATAAAATTCATCTTCTACCCACTTCTTCTTCGGCGAGAACAAAACATTTCGATTAATCAAGTTTGAATTCGTATAGAAAAAAAAATGTCAAAAGGAGAGCCGAGTCCCGAAACAGTTTTTTTTTTTTCGATATAGATCATTACACGGAATACATTAACCTCACTTTTTTGACAGTTCAGGAAGCTTGTTTTCCAGGTGTTAGAATTTGAACGGCTCAAACGAAATTTTTCATTGACTTTTTTTCTGGATTCTGAATGATTAGATTCAGGAAATGATGTCGTAATAAGCACTGGACCTTCTGCAAAATAAAAAAAATGAAACGCATAGCCAAAACGACAAAACAGGATAAGGAGATTTTGAAACATCCTTGCTTGTACCAAACAACAATAAAGGAGAATTCCAACAAGATGGTAAATATTTGATTTAAAGTCGTTTACGGTTATTGTGGTAATGCTACACTGGTATCGCTTCTTATAATAAAAAAACGGCTGTCGAAATACGATGAGTGTTAATTCGCAATAAAATTGTTGGAACTGGGCGACGAATATGACCTCAGTATCACCAACAAAGTGAAAAAGTGAACGAGAGAGATTAATTATTAGGTTATTAGGTTTTCTTATGTCTAATCCCCTTTCTTTCAAACGCATAGGACGAATGTAAGAGCATCTCCAGGAGTGTTGTAGTTCTAGATTCATTTTATATGTCAGTTATAAATTTTTCTCTTGGGAAAATATATAACAAACATACCCTCTCTTCAGCAGCAGTTCCAAATGTTGTTCTAAGCCTAAAGGCTTGAATGTGTGTGTATAATTGATTCTCAAAACTTCTGTGGGCATATTCTCAGAATTTCTTAGGAATTCTCCTGAAATTCCCGCTGTAATTCCTCTCGGAACTCCTTTGGAATTTCCCTCAAAATTACTATCCCCTTCGAATTTCTCTAGAAATCTCAGAAATCGTCTGGAATTTTCCTCAGAATTCCCTTAGAATTTTTTTTAGAATTCCCCTAGAATTCTTCTCAGAATTCAGTTGCAATTCTTCATAGGATTTTTTCTGGATTTCTCCCTTTAATTCATTCGCAGTTTTTCTAAGAATTCCTCTGGAGTTCTCCTCAGAGTTCTTCTGCAATTCTCATCAGAATTCCTGTGGAATTAATCTTGGAATTACACTGAAATTCTCAAAATTCAACTCAAATTGTCTACAGAAGTCCTGCGGAATTCTCCAGAAGTCCACTGGAATTCTTCTCAAAATTTCTCTCTTACTAGAATTTCTCTAGTATTCTCCTCAGAATTCTTCTTAAATTCTCATCAGGGCATCTCCAGGAGTGTATGGTCGTTACAAAATAGAACTGGATTTATAACAAAGGCAACTTCAGCAAGGCGTTCTAGTTGGATAATTTCGAACAGTTTCATGTTAAAATTTAAAACTGGAATACTACGTTGTTCTATTTTTGTTCAAATTTGAAACGCGTTTCATCCAAGTTATATTTTTTTTTGTCATTGTGGTAGTGTCTATGGAATCAAGTCAAACGTCAAACTTTGAATCAACGTCCGGTCGTGCATCTGTTTGAATCTTGTATACGTTCTACTTTTTCGTTAATAATTTCAAGTTGCAGCAACAAGTCTGAACTCGCTGACCATCATATCCCTATTTCTTTGTTATTACCATCATTTCCCTATTTCTTTGTTTTTAAAATTTTTTTCGAGAATTTCTCCATATTGTGGAATATTTAAATTAGGTATAGAACCGAAAATGATTTAGACGAATATTAAGGGGAATTCCAGAGAAGTTCTGAGAGGAATCCCAAAGGAATTATGAGGGAAAATTCCAGAGGAATACTGGAGAAATTCCAGCGGAATTTTGAGAGGAATTCCAGAGGAATTCTGATGAGAATTTAAGAAGAATCCTGAGGAGAATACTAGAGAAAATTCTAGTAAGAATTCCTGAGAAATTCTGAGAAGAATTCCAGTGGACTTCTGGAGAATTCCGCAGGACTTCTGAAGACAGTTTGAGTGGAATTTTGAGAATTTCAGTGTAATTCCAAGATTAATTCCACAGGAATTCTGATGAGAATTGCAGAAGAACACTGAGGAGAACTCCAGAGGAATTCTTAGAAAAACTGCGAATGAATTAAAGGGAGAATTCCAGAAAAAAATCCTATGAAGAATTGCAACTGAATTCTGAGGAGAATTCTAGGGGAATTCTAAAAAAAAATTCTAAGGGAATTCTGAGGAAAATTCCAGACGATTTCTGAGATTTCTAGAGAAATTCGAAGGGGATAGTAATTCTGAGGGAAATTCCAAAGGAGTTCTGAGAGGAATTACAGCGGAAATTTGAGGAGAATTCCTAAGGAATTCTGAGAATATGCCCACAGAAGTTTTGAGAATCAATTATACACACACATTCAAGTCTTTAGGTTTAGAACAACATTTGGAACTGCTGCTGAAGAGAGGGTATGTTTGTTATATATTTTCCCAAGAGAAAAATTTATAACTGACATATAAAATGAATCTAGAACTACAACACTCCTGGAGATGCTCTAAGAATAAATTATGAAATATGTAAAATATGAACAACCCCCCCCCGCACCACGACAAAAACCCCCACCACCACGGGGCCCCCCTCTTTTTACTACTTGACAAAATTAAAAAACCACCGCTCACCCTACTAACCCCACTATAAAAAGGGGAAAAAGGGGTTGGGGGAATCGATATTCAACATCACTTATACGTACCCACAGGGAACAATTGGTCAAAAGAGCAAGCTATCCAACATGAGGATGCCCCAATAAGCGGGGAGAAGAGCCCGCCCTCTATTTACAAACTGTTAGCAATGGGGAGTTGGCATTCCCACTCTCCCCATCCAGATTGCTCCAATCGGGTGCCCTGATGGTCTCTCCCATTCCCATGAAATATTTATATAATAGTGTATATATTTATGTAAATGAAAAAAAAAACCATTCGAATCTATTATATATGATCTCCATTCGATTGATCCTGAAATGCAAAAAATGTTGCAAAATGTTAAAGTGTAGAGATTTGTGGTTCGCGGTTAAGCACGTTTTCGTTCGTTTTCAGCGATAGCAGCATTGCATCAAAGTCTTGATTAAAGGTATCCTGAAAAAGTTTATTAAATCTATTGAAATTTTACAAAACTTACATTTAAACATTTTAATTTATTGTTGCCATGGTCACTAATTGCTATTTGATGCTGATTTTATAACAGCAATCCACTATTAATTTTGCTGACTTAACAGTTATTGCTACCGAGTTAGGAGAGGGAAGATTTAACTGGAAAGGAGTACCACAGCTGTAATTTTCTGCGTTATATACTGGACATATAAGGAATGCTAGATGTCATAAATTGAATGTATGTTTCGTGTTTAAGCCAGATACCGCCTAAATCAGGTTTGTTGCATGAAAATGTGAAGGTCATGATATGATGGAAATAATACGATGTTGTAAAGAAATACTACATAATGTACATATAATAATTAAATGCCGCTATTTGCCTCTTCCGCTGCGATTTTAGATGATTGAAACTCTAAAATAGCGAAAATTCCAACGTGATATAATGAAATAAAGTTGATCACCTGGCATCCTAGCAAAATAGCAAAGGAAATTTAGGCAAATAAATTTCATATGAGTATGATTACTGCCCAAAAACGGAAACTCAATAAATACAAAAAAAAAAAAAATTAAAAATGAATGACAGGAAATTCTTCGATAACTCTTTTTTTCCTACTGGTCCCATAAATGATTCTTTATGTCTGTAAAATAGAAAAGGTAGGCTCATAAACAATGTTAGTTTTTGAATTAACTAATTTGGACGACGAATATTTTTTTTTTTTTTTTTAGAATTTGTCGTATATAATCCTCTCTCTAAAAAAAATTTAAAATCCATCCTATCTTTTCAAATACACAACGTGAGTTAGGTGGGCCAAAACTTACAACGATGCAAATGCGAAGCTGAAAATAGCATTGAATAATATTGTGAAGGGATGTTATAATATAAAATGATAATAACAATTATATTTGTAATGTCTGCATGTCTACTGATACTGCTGCAATTGTAGAAGGACTTGCATTATCATAGCCACGGGGGAAGAAAACAATTCAAAATTATTATACAACACTTGGGAATTCCATGGATGATCTGAAATTATATACCGTATAAAGAATACTTCCATTTTCCGTGGTAGGGTAAGATTTCAGCATGCTACTTTACCGGGTCACGCTGCCTACATCGCCTTGGTGCGGCTGCCACCTAATGTATAGTTGACGCGATACAGCGTTTCTTACTCAGCCGCTGGATGCCAGGACAGACGCTGTTTGAGCCGCACCTCCTTGGTGGACAGACGCTCGGCACGCACCTCCTCAATCTAGCTGAAGTCAGAAGGACAACAGTGCCCAGGCTGCACTACCAGCTAAGTACGCAACCCTTAGCTGGCGGTCTTTGTCATCTCTTGACCCGTGGAAGCATGAGGTAGGAACTTGTGAGGACCATAGCTATGTTGCGTGGACGCACGCTCCATCCCAGGTGTCTACTCACCATTTTGCGCCCGGATTACCATCTCCAGGAAACATTAGAGATCATTAAACAAAGCTTGTGACATCTAGGATAGGGTATTAATTTGAGCTTCCATTTTACGAATGCATAACAAAACATCATCGCGGGAAAATTGAAACTGATATTTTGAAAAATACTACGGCACTCTCAAAAAAAATGATAAGTGCGTAGGAATATCAAGGAATAAATATTTTCATTTGAAATTTGTGATTCCAATAAAGGAAATTGCTTATCGGTTGCATAAATTTTCCGGGAATAGAACCTCCATAAAGAAGATCAACCAAAATTGGTTGAGTGTACGAACAGACAATTTTGAGGTAGCTCCAACGACCGTGAACACTCAATTTTCCCCGAGAGATCTCATTATCCGATTAGATTTCCGCATGAGCGGATTACACAAAAAACGAAAAAAAAAACTCCGACTTCCCATTAATCTTCCACCTTTGGCAATGACACCTTCCCGGCATAAAAGGGCATCGAGTAGAAAAATAAACCTCCATCGCTTCCAGGTATCTCTCATATGCAGAGGTATGCTAATCAAAACATTGCCAAAAAACGCGCTCGATTTCCATGCGGGCAAACAAAAGGAAACAAATTGATTTTTTTTTCGCAACCCCCAATTGTGCCATGTGCGCCAGAAGTTTTATTGGCACCGTAATTCAAGGTTCATTGCCAATTTCAGTGTATCACCTTGATGCTGGCGGCTGATTGTTTGCCTCTGCTGTTCCGTTGGGTTGTGCTTTTCAATTCGATCGCATGTACTCATACACGATTTAGAGGTTGATGCCTTTTCGTTTGAAACAGTGCGCAATGTGACATCTCCATCATTGGAAAGTCTCTTTGGATCGAACTGCATGAATATCGTTGACCCAATGACCGACACTTCCGGAAGCGAGCAACATCAGCGACCTTGAAGGGGACAAGACCTCTCGCGAAGGGGCGGTATAAATTGCTGCCATAAAAGGGAACCCAAGCGTATCACGACGAGTCACGACGCATTAGCAGCCGGTCATGGGCGGTCTTCTACCCTCTCGCAGCATCAAGCGTCAATTCCGGTCCGGTGGCTATAATTGAAAGAAAACAACGATCAAAACATAAGAAGTTGCTATTGTTGCTGCTGCTGCCACCGCCGCCGCCGTCTTTCATTCCTCATCCGGTTTGCTTTGGCTTGGTTTGGCTTATGGTCAACAGTTCTTCGCGACGCCATCCGACGACGATGAAGACGAAGGCAAAAACCAATAAACGAATGTGATAAATTTCCGCCGGTAGCGTGCGTCATTAGTGACGAAAGCGGAGGGGGGATTTTCGATGGCACTTGAACAGTCAGGAAGGTATCGATTAAATTGGAGATTGGTTCGAATTGGGGACAAACTATGAATGCAGATGATTATGATTTGATCTGATGGTTGATGATTTCCGTTTGTTTGGATGCTTTTCGGAAGCTATTTGATGGTTAGAAATCCAAATATGCGCGAACAGGTCTGATTGAGATGCTGGTGAAATGCGATTTCACGACACAATTAGTTGAATTTTGTTTTCTTTGGTTTATTTCCTTCAAGATAAACCAACTTAAAGTAAACCTGACCTTGATTGACAAACCTGATCACGTTTTATATATTCAAATAGAGGGTCTCAATGAGTATACAAAACGGAAAATGTTGGCTTCGGGAAACTATTCTCGGCAACCAACGTTCAAACCGCGAGTTCTTGATATTCTTCCATCAAAGCTCTTCGCTGAACATATTCGTATGATAACTTGGCGAACTTGCTTTCACTTGATAATTTTTCATATAGTAAACCATCCCGCAAAGTTTTATTTTTTATAAACAACCCACATGCACTTAAAATGCTTCTGTTTCCGTTGCCTATAATAGTAAATAAAAATCACACGCCGTTAAACTAGTTATTGAATTCTGGTGTCGATTTGTAGGTTATGGTCCATATCCGAAACTGGTCACAACCCCTGAGCTACCCAGAACACGCTACTTTAAATAGCACATAAAATTGGCTTGACCGTCTCCGATGGTAATCAAACTTGGCACATTTATTGAGTTCTGCCTAAGATCACATTTGCCATTGAAGAAAGTAAATGATCATACACTACCGGTCAAAAGTTTGGGTCCACTTGCTTTATTTTTTAAACTGTACCCAATAAAGTCGACTACTCAGTAGATTTTGTCAAGCACTTGCGTCTCACTACTGGTCAGAGTATAGAATGGTGTCAGAGTGGAGAGGGCGCCCTTGGACGACGCGTAGATCGGGCATAAACGTGTTCTAACTTGTTGCATTCTATCAATGCGTCTTGTGTCTATTACGCGTTACATCCTTGTGCTGCAAAAACTCACTCCAAGAGTTATATTTACAATGGTTTGTTACATTTTTTATTGCAAAAAGGTGAGTAGAACATATTTCCTTTTTTTTATTGCTATAAGTTTAAATTTCATACAACAATTCTTATTCTTCTAACTTATTTTACCCTTAACAAATGTTCAAATGTCCATAAAAATGCTCTGCAAAAACTATCCTGTTTTCCCATCAAATTTCTCGAATACTTTTTTGAAAACAAAATAGACTTCCTGTTTTCATTGTTATGCTCCAACTGATATAATGATTTGCTAACCATAATGCAGCTTTCTGACTACTATCGGTTTTATTTACAGGTTTGCACAAAATTTCATCTATTGTACAAAAGTTTACATTATGTTCATTTCTTAACACTTCTACCGTCCATTCTCGAATGTCTTTGGTTCTAGTCCGCTCTCTCACGCGATGCAGGTTTGTGTCTGGAAGACTAAAATTATCGCAATTTCCGTTTAAAAGCCTCCCAACGTTGTAACCTAATAACTTCTCTTTAAAGGGTGTTTCGATCAAAATTTGGTCGACTTGAACTTGACGCATTTCCTTTCATCGTACATTAAAAAAATTTGCACATCCCTAATTTTGAAGATGTGTGCTGCTACAAGCTGCTGCTGCTGCTCATGCCTCTATTTTGAATTTGAGATTAGCACTTCAGTTATCAAAATGTAGTCGATGGAAGAGAAGCAACGCATCAAAATTTTGCACGTGCATGGCGAAAATCCAAACTACTCTCACGCCAAGTTGGCGAAATTGTTGAATGTGGTTAAACGACAAAAAGAGTTGCCCGCTGTTTTGAGCGGAAACCCCAACCTCTCCGTCCGAGATGTCGCAAAGATTGAGCTTAAAAACGAGCTGGACTGTTGACTTACAAGAAAGTGGTGACTCCGAATCGCGACGATGAACAAAACACGTCGGCCAAAGCACGATCGCGAAAGTTGTACACGACGATGCTGACGAAGTTTGATTGCGTGGAACAGGACGATGAAGCTTACGTTAAGGCAGACTTTAAACAGCTTCCTGGGCAGGAATTTGATGCGGCAACCGGACGAGGAAAGGTGGCAGATATTTTCTAGCAAATTAAACTGTCAAAGTTCGCGATGAAATATCTGTTGTGGCAAGCCATCTGTACCTGTGGCTTGAAGAGCAACGTTTACATTGCGACCGGAACCGTCAACCAGGAAATTTATCTGAGCGAGTGCCTACAAAAACGTCTACCGCCTTTCCTGAAGCGACACAATGGTTCCGTTCTATTTTGGCCAGATTTGGCATCTTGCCATTGCGGAAAAAGGCCATGGAGTGGTATGCTGCCAACAACGTTCAAGTGGTGCCCAAGGACAAGAACCCTCCCAACACGCTAGAGCTCCGCCCAATGGAACAATATTGGGCCATCGTCAAGCGGAACCTTAAGAAGACTCAAAAAGCGGTTGTAAGCGAGAAACAGTTCAAGGCAAACTTGCGTTCTGCGGCAAATAAAGTGGACAAGGGGACTGTACAAAATCTTATGGCAGGTGTTAAGCGAAAGACCCGGCAATTCGCATTCGGTAAAAAGGAAGCTTAGCTGAATATTTCTCCTATATTCTGTATGAAATGAACTTGAAAGGGAAAAAGAATTTGACTTATTAATAAAAACATTTGACTTATTAATAAAAACACTCACACACATTACTGTTTGACCAAATGTTGATCGGAACACCCTTTATTCGGTATAACGGCATTAATTAACAGAAAAACATTTGATTTATCCTCGGAACATAGAAAGTTGTAGCTTATATTCTTCCAAAGTACCGTCCAGTTTTCATCAGGGTAATCATTTTCAACCCGAACTGAAATCTCTGCGTCATTGAGCAGGTTGTTGTACAATTGATTTGATGTTTCAGCTCTGGCATTTCTGCCTTGCGCTATGATTCGCGCTTCTGAGATCCCTTCCTTAAAGTTTCGTGTAAGGCGACCGCTATTCGTGAAATCCAGTAAATACTCTTCCGTTGTGTCTTCTCCATCGAGGCCAGAATGTAAAACGTTTTTCAAGAAAAGAGCTTTGCGTTTTGATTCTGGATCAACCAAACGTGAACCTCCTCTTGAGTTATCTAAAGGGCGATACGGTCAAAATTTGGTCAATATCAACTTGACGTATTTCTTTCAATTTTGCATTTAAAAAAACCTGAACACCCCTCATTTTGAAGGTGTGTGTGTGCAGAATGTTGCTCCTATTTTGATTTTGGAATTCACTCTTCAGTTGTCAAAATGCCGTCCAAGCAAGAAGAGCAGCGTATCAAAATTTTGCTCGCGCATCGCGAAAATCCGAGCTACTCGCACGCAAAGTTGGCAAAATCGCTAAAAGTTGCCAAATCAACCGTTACAAATGTAATTAAAGTGTTTGGGGAACGTTTGTCGACAGCCAGGAAGTCTGGATCGGGGGGAAATCGAAAACCGGAAGCCGCTGAGACGACAAAGAGAGTTGCCGGTAGTTTCAAGCGAAACCCTAACCTATCTCTCCGAGATGCCGCAAATAAGCTGGGTGTATCGTCTACAACCGTGCATCGAGCCAAAAAACGAGCCGGACTATCGACTTACAAGAAGGTAGTGACTCCAAATCGCGATGATAAACAAAATACGACGGCCAAAGCGCGATCCCGGAGGCTGTACACGACGATGCTGACGAAGTTTGACTGCGTGGTAATGGACGACGAAACCTACGTCAAAGCCGACTACAAGCAGCTTCCGGGACAGGAGTTTTATACAGCAAAAGGAAGGGGAAAGGTAGCAGATATTTTCAAGCACACGAAACTGTCAAAGTTCGCAAAGAAATATCTGGTTTGGCAAGCCATCTGTACCTGTGGCTTGAAAAGCAGCATTTTCATAGCTTCCGGGACTGTCAACCAAGAAATTTACGTGAAAGAGTGTTTGAATAAACGTCTGCTGCCTTTCCTGAAGAAACACGGTTGTTCCGTACTGTTTTGGCCGGATTTGGCATCTTGCCATTACGGTAAAAAGGCTATGGAGTGGTACGCCGCCAACAACGTGCAGGTGGTTCCCAAGGACAAGAACCCTCCCAACACGCCAGAGCTCCGCCCAATTGAGAAATACTGGGCTATTGTCAAGCGGAACCTAAAGAAGACCAAAAAAACTGCTAAGGACGAGCAGCAGTTCAAGGCAAACTGGCTTTCTGCGGCGAAGAAGGTGGACAAGGTGGCTGTACAAAATCTGATGGCAGGGGTCAAGCGTAAGGCCCGGCAATTCGGATTTGGAAAAGCGGAAGCCTAACTGAATATTTTTCCTGAATTTTATACTAATTGAACTTGAAAAAGAAATTTAATTTGATTTTTTAAATAAACGATTTCACCGATTTACACGCGTTTTCCCTTGACCAAATTTTGACCGTATCACCCTTTAAATACAGCTGATCGCTAGCTACTCTGAAAATAGCTCCACACCAAAGGAAATTTCCAACCATGCTCTTTATTTTAGCCAAATGACAATTCCATGGTGGAAAAACCTGCGCAATGTACCACAATTTAGAGAGTATGAACGTATTCCACACCCATACACGTTCCAGCAAGTTCAAATTCCGTGGTGCGTTTGTTAGCAAGCGAAAGTTAATATTTTTGATTAGTTTCGACATCCAGCGATGATCACACCCAGTATTGTGAATTCATCGACCTCCGCAACTTTTTGGGGACCAGATATAGCTTTATCGAACCTTAAAAACGAAGATTTCCGAAAATTAACCCGTATTTTGGCATATTGAGTGAACGAATCGAGGATTATTTGCATAATCAAATCGAATTCGTCCTGGTTCTTGACAAATATGTTGATGTCATCAGCATATGCTAAAATTTTTAGGAATTTTCCGTAAACAAGAACACTTGTGGAGTTGTCATGTAAGTTCCTGACCAATGGCTCGATATAAAGCACGAAAACGGTCATACTGAGCGGGCATCCTTGTCGCATTGAAGAGAGAATTTTTATTTCTGGTGTCAAGAAACCGTTTAGCAAAATTTTTGATGCTGTTTTGCTATACATCGATTTCAAACAAAGAATCTACTGGGTCGGGAATCTGAATTTTTCTAGCACTTTCCACAGGAAGGTATGGTTCACGTTATCAAACGCTTTTTCCAGATCAACGCTAAGCAAAAATCCTTTAAACCGTTTGTATTCAATTGAGCGATTCACCAATCGTCAGATATCTTTCAGGTTATCCGTACAAGATCTGCCATCTACTGTAGCACACTGTCCTGGACCCAACAATTGATCCAGTACTGATGCGATCCGCTTGGCAATAATTTTGCAGAACAACTTGTAATATGTGTTCAATAGACTTATTGAGCGATGATCCTGAATTGTTGGAACCGTTACTTTCTTAGGGATCATGATGATGATCCCCGCTGAGAAATCTTTGGGCGAAATTGTTTCAGAGTGTAAGAAGAACAGTCTCCTCGGTAAAAAGGAATTTATGTAGATGGAGCTGTTTAGCGACATCTTGTAGTTGAAAAATATTTACAGAACTTCTCAGACCGTTCGAAAGGTGTTTAACAGAGCTATTTGAATCATTTCGATCTAGGATACAATTAAAGTCTCCAACTAAGACTGAATATTCACAATTTGTTTTACTGATATGCATCGTCATTTGATTGAGAAATAGGTTATCTCTTTCTTTCTTCTTATTGGTTCCCAATTTATGAAATATTAATATAGTTTATCCCATTCACTATGACTGATACAATTCTACCGGATGGGTCAAACAGTTTAGAGCTGTAACTTAGGTTTTTCTTTAACAAAATTCCTGTCCCTTTCTTATCCACACACATATTTACCAGAGCGTTATACGAGCTAAGAAAGGAGAAGTTTGTCGACATCGTGATTCCTTACAAAGTACTTGAAAATTGCTTCGTTAATATCTGTGTTTATACTGTTCAGATTAAGCGTGGAAATATTGATGGAAAAGTTCATTTCACAGTATTACAACACCAAATTAACTTACTTTTCCTCCGTTGAATCCGCGACTGTGTACGCAGAGATAGGTAATCTAAATCCTTTACCTATAAAGAGCGAACACATGATATAACACATCGCTTAAAAAAAGGGCCTAAACCTTACTTGTGCTGCAGTGTATCTGCTGACACCGAACTCATTTACGATTCTTTGAACTGTCCATGACTTCGGTAATACGAACAGAACTTGTATTTGTTCATCGCGGGCAAATTCGTGATCGGCGATTTGTTCTTTCAATTGGAATTAGCTTTCAATGGCATTTCCTCGTGATCCCTAGCCTTGGCGTTGACACTCGTAAGGTCATCATCTTCCGGAAGATCAAATATGTGTCGTTTAACTCCATATATTCCTTATTTTTCTCACCGAAATAGCTGATACTTTAATTCCCATGATGCCATTGTCGAATGTCTCAATGTTATAAGTTAACCCAATCCAAAGATTGTACTCGAAAGAAATGCAACACTTTCTGTACACAAACATCTTTTTATTGCATGGGTAAAAAAATATGAAATTTCGGGTGAAACTAGTTTAGAGTGTAATGTATTCATGTGCAAATCCGTTCAAAGCGGTTATCACAATCTGTCAAGCGATTATCGAGATGGCATCCAAGCAAGAAGTGCTTCGACAAAAAAATATGGGCGCGGTCGTATAAAATCCAGGCTAGTCCCGCAGGTGGATCGCAAAACAGATGTAGAAATCGACAATTCGACCGTGTCCCGTGTGTTAAAATCGTTCAAGGAGACCTAGACGACCCAGCGGCGAGCTGGCAGCGGAAGAAAAGCAAAGACAACCTACCTCGTCAACGCAAAGAAGGTGAGGGATTACTTCAAGCGCAACCCGAACCATTCAATTTGGGACGTCGCCAAGAAGGTCGATTCTTCCATCTGGTTCGTCCAGCAGACATGAAGCGCCTGACCGAATCGATAAACAGAATACGTTGGCCAAATTCCGCGCCAGGAAGAAGTACCACGAGTGGTTGGTGCAGCCGAAAGGCATCATAATGGACGACGAGACGTACATTAAAGCAGACACCAAGACACCAAAATGCTGCTTTCATTTCACGAGAGTAATCTAAGATTCAAGAGGCATCGACATTTAAAGTCATTGTTTACAAATGGCTTTTAAGCCCTTAACATGAATTACTCGAGAATTGTTTTCTGTCATTTTTACAGCATGTTCCATCCATTTTACTCTGCCAGCTTTAGCGAGTTTCTGGATATTGGATTCGTCATAGATAGATGGTCAAACCAGCACGTGGTTCATTTGAATACATCGCCAAATATTTGAAGTAATCGGAATATTAGACCTACCAAGCCTTCTTCATGCATTGTCTACATCTCATGCACGTAGAGAACTTCTCATCGTCTTGAATATGATACACTTAGTAAAGGGGTGAAGTTTATACCCCTCCATTAGGGAGTGGAGCACATAGTAAGCGCGACTGGGGGCAACCCCAGCGTAGTGGTTAACATCCATACCTCTCACGCCAAAGTCACGAGTTCGAATCTCACCCCGGACAAGTTACGAAAATACCCAAAAGGTATTTGAGTGACTACGACGGGAGATGAACCAGCCCAGGGCTGAAAATCTCGATAATCAAGGAACTAACCAACCCAGTAAGCACGACTTCCTGCAACAAATCGGCTCCGAATTTCCCTGCTGCAATTTGAAGTCACCAATGATCAGAGATGCTCAAAAATAATCCTTTCCGTCGAACTGATTTCCGTAAATTATCACAATACTCAGGCCTAATCTGCGTGACGTGAGAGGTGAGACGAGACTCACTCGCACATACAGTGTGGTGCAAAATTGATCGGACACATTTGATAGCTTCGTGAATTCGCTCGTAAAACTTAAATTATTATTTTTCACCTTCCATTTTATTGCTTTTCAATATTCGTTTTCCTTTGATACATTTATTTCCACTATTAAAATTTATCTGCAATGTTTGGTTTTTTTGTGAATTTTTTTTTTGAACAATATCTTGAAAAACAGTGTGCATAAGTCACCGGACAACCATAGAAATTGTAACAAAAACAAACAATAATAATTATCAAACTAGTTTGAGTGTATGATTTAATGCAGAGACGATTTTTGATTTCACTAATACTACTGCAAAACGCTTATTAGCAAATTTACCAGAAGTTGAAAGTTCACAATAGCCTGCAGGAAGGAAACATCGGTAGCTCAACGAAGTAATGTTATATTACTTCATAAACGCGGGAAAACGGTTCGGAAGATTGCTGAATCCCTTGGTATTCCTAAGTCTACAGTATCGGACATCATCTCCCGACGAAAAATTACCGGCAGCATTGAAAATCGTCGCAGATGTGGTCGTCCCCTGGTTCTGTCACAGCAAAACAAACGGTATTTGGCACAAGCTGTCAAAAAAGATCCGTGCATTAGTGGCGTTAAGTTGGCAGCCGATCTGGAACCCATCGTCGGCAAAACTGTAAGTCGGTTCACCATCAGTAGAGCCTTGAACGAAATTGGAATCAAGAGTCGCACGCCTAGGGAAAAGCCATTCATCAGTGAGCAGTACAGAGTGAAGCGTTTGGTCTACGCCAAGAAGCATGTTAACAAGCCGATGTCGTTCTGGAAAAAAGTATTATGGACAGATGAAAGTAAGTTCAACGTCAGAGCTTCAGATGGCCGTGTTAGAGTTTGGAGAACTGATGGGACTGCTCTTGAAAGAAAAAATATGCCTGGAACTGTGAAACATGGCGGTGGATCAGTTATGGTATGGGGTGGTATGTTCTATGCTGGAGTGGCCACCATGGAATTTATCGAAGGGATAATGTTCAAGGAAGAATATCCCTGTAGTCGTGGAACGTAACATCTCAAAATCTACCTGGAAATATCGACTGGGCAGCAACTTTGTATTTATGCACGACAATGACCCCACGCACAAGTCGAAGCTTGTGACAGAGTATTTAGCCGGGAAAAACATAACCGTGCTGGATCACCATCCCCAAAGCCCAGATTTAAACTCCATAAAGCATCTATGGGATGAAATTGGACGAGAACTGCAAAAGAAACATATTTCCAACAGAAAGCAATTAATGCGGGAGATTGAAGCTGTATGGAACACTCTTCATCCAGAAGCAACGCAAAACTTGGTCGAATCTATGCCAAGACGCTTAGCAGAAGTGATCAAGTACAAAGGAAGGCATACACATTATTAAAACAATCAATTATTTAATTATTAAATCGAAAAATGTAATTTCTACATCTTGTCCGATCATTTTCGCACCTTGAATTTTAACAAATGAATCTTTTTTATTTATATAATTTTGTTTATGAAATACTATAATGTTTTTAAAATCAAAATGCCAAACATCTAATCTCAAAAAAGAAAAATAAACTAATAAAGGGCGATACGGTCAAAATTTGGTCAATATCAACTTGACGTATTTCTTTCAATTTTGCATTTAAAAAACCTGAACACCCCTCATTTTGAAGGTGTGTGTGTGTAGAATGTTGCTCTTATTTTGATTTTGGAATTCACTCTTCAGTTGTCAAAATGCCGTCCAAGCAAGAAGAGCAGCGTATCAAAATTTTGCTCGCGCATCGCGAAAATCCGAGCTACTCGCACGCAAAGTTGGCAAAATCGCTAAAAGTTGCCAAATCAACCGTTACAAATGTAATTAAAGTGTTTGGGGAACGTTTGTCGACAGCCAGGAAGTCTGGATCGGGGGGAAATCGAAAACCGGAAGCCGCTGAGACGACAAAGAGAGTTGCCGGTAGTTTCAAGCGAAACCCTAACCTATCTCTCCGAGATGCCGCAAATAAGCTGGGTGTATCGTCTACAAACGTGCATCGAGCCAAAAAACGAGCCGGACTATCGACTTACAAGAAGGTAGTGACTCCAAATCGCGATGATAAACAAAATACGACGGCCAAAGCGCGATCCCGGAGGCTGTACACGACGATGCTGACGAAGTTTGACTGCGTGGTAATGGACGACGAAACCTACGTCAAAGCCGACTACAAGCAGCTTCCGGGACAGGAGTTTTATACGGCAAAAGGAAGGGGAAAGGTAGCAGATATTTTCAAGCACACGAAACTGTCAAAGTTCGCAAAGAAATATCTGGTTTGGCAAGCCATCTGTACCTGTGGCTTGAAAAGCAGCATTTTCATAGCTTCCGGGACTGTCAACCAAGAAATTTACGTGAAAGAGTGTTTGAATAAACGTCTGCTGCCTTTCCTGAAGAAACACTGTTTTTCCGTACTGTTTTGGCCGGATTTGGCATCTTGCCATTACGGTAAAAAGGCCATGGAGTGGTACGCCGCCAACAACGTGCAGGTGGTTCCCAAGGACAAGAACCCTCCCAACACGCCAGAGCTCCGCCCAATTGAGAAATACTGGGCTATTGTCAAGCGGAACCTAAAGAAGACCAAAAAAACTGCTAAGGACGAGCAGCAGTTCAAGGCAAACTGGCTTTCTGCGGCGAAGAAGGTGGACAAGGTGGCTGTACAAAATCTGATGGCAGGGGTCAAGCGTAAGGCCCGGCAATTCGGATTTGGAAAAGCGGAAGCCTAACTGAATATTTTTCCTGAATTTAATACTAATTGAACTTGAAAAAGAAATTTAATTTGATTTTTTAAATAAACGATTTCACCGATTTACACGCGTTTTCCCTTGACCAACCCCCCCTAAAACTAACAATTTTAACACCCTTTTCCCACAAAAATTCTTTTCCAAATTTTACCACACGACGCGGAAATATCGCCCCCGGTGAGGTGACTCTCCGTGCAAATCAAAGGGAGAGTCACCTTAAAAAAATGTCACCTCGTATGTAAGAGCAAGTGTAGATTACTACAAAAGTTCGTATCAATGGACGCACACGGAAACAAATCTGATCCAGTTTTCATTATTTGCATATCATGAAACCAGAAACTGTATTCCTTCATGAAATCAAGACTATGAATCACGAAACCAAGACTATGAATCATGAAATCATGACTACGAATCATGAATTCATGACCATCATCATGATTCAGCGCTGATGATGAACCAAAAATCATGACCACTGCCAGCATTATGTGTATCTGTCAAAACATGCTCAATCATGTTTCAGCGTCGTTCTCGTTCGGAGGTGAAATTTTGATCGGTTTAAAAGAGTGTTGAATTTTAGGTTATTTCTATTTAGAAGTTCGTGCGTTCAGTCGTCATCCCGTGTCCGCTAAAGTACCGGTAAGTGAGAAAAATTAATGAGCAAGAATATGAAAGATTAAGTTGTTTGCTACCGAGTAAATTCAGTGATCTTTTTTTTCGATTTTTCCAACAGAATACCCGTCACTTGCGTCAATCAGTACCGTCCAGTACCTTCTCCGCTCCGACAGGTAAGTGAATTGTCAAACAATTAATCATATTTTTATCAACTCAATGCTCGCTTTCGTACCGACCGATAGCTCCCGGTAGTGAGAAGGAAGTTTTCGTGCGTTCTGTCACCATCCGTGTCCGTCCAAGTGCCGGTAAATTAGAAAAATGGATGAGCAAACATATAAAAGAATAAGTTGTTTGCTGCCGACTTTTTATAATTTAGTGCTCGTTTTCCTGGTTAGATTTTTTCCAAAACAATACCCGTTACCCGTCAGGCAGTAGCCTCAATCAGTGCCGTCCAGTTTCATCTCCGCTTCAACAGGTAAGTGAATTTTCAAACAATCCTCGACAACTGATTTAAAACGACGTATCTAAATTTGTAGACAAAGAGGGGAACAGAAATTTAAACGTAATTTCTCAAAACTCACAGCAGCCTCTCGGAAACTAGCGTCAACATCATGTTAGGGAAATGTTATTCCTTATGTCGGTGATCCTAGCTTGCGTGAAAGAGCTAAGGTTTTCAAAAATTTCATGTTTAATTCATTCTTCCCTTTTTGGTTTACGCAATCAGATGCGTCGTTTTGAAAAAAATCGACGAAAATTTAGATTCGTACATAATTGACCCAGAAGATTAAGACGTAGGGAAATTGTTCCATCTCATCTTCATAATTTATCTGACGGCCGAAAGGTGGTCTGCCTTCGAAACTAATTTGTAGTATTCAATTTAAATGTTTTGGTATCAATTTCTAATTAAAATAAAATCTTTGTACAATCAACGCGAAAATGCATTTTTTTCTATATTTATTGATTATTTTCATAACTAGAAAAAAAAAGCCCGGAATCATAAGCTTTGCGCATCCACGATCATGAACCAAGGTCATGATTTTCAGAACCCAAATCATAATCTGGGGAGCAGTGACTCATGATATCATGATTTCTTCTCAGCAGTACAATTCGTAACGCTTCGGGTGCGTTATGGGAGCAGTTTCATAAAGTGAAAATACACTAGGCTCATGCTATCATGAGTCGTTTTGACCATCTTTGGGAGCAGATTTGTTTCCGTGCAGTAGTCCATAGAACGAACCTCACACCCCACTCTGACAGTAACACAGTAACTGCCTATGCGAACCGATTCTTAGTCTTTAACTTAGGCTTTTTTAATCTAACCTTTTCTGCTTTACATTTCAGCTTGATTTACTGATTAGCAACTGTCTGGAACTTTCTTCGTCAGTGAAGTAGATGAACTGGCTGGATTTATTGAATATCGTACTTCGCATCGCAATTCTGCGTTTATCGTTCTAACAGTAAGCTGGCAGAAGTCGGTTACTCATCATGATCGTCTCATATGCTGTCACTAACGATTCTGTCTTCTATTTCTTGTTTCCTGTTACAGGTTACAGGTATTCCACTAAAAAGCTCACAATCTCCAGGATTCATTTTGTTTCCTGTTGCGTTTCTCTTTCGTACGACCACAACATACAATAGCTACTCTGATGCGCCTGTACTTCCTGCACATTTTCCTGTTCAAGTTTGCCTCCAACTAAGAATGGCAAAAGGAGACACGTCTATGATAGTTTTCATGCAATCTTTGGCACTAAACAGAATTAATTTCAGCCCCCAGCATACTACAGTCTTTAACTGTGCACGCCTTCAAATTTCTACAGTGATGATTGGCCCTCATTTTATAACTATCCCCGTTTGTATACCTAGCATCTGGTGGAACAGGCAGCACATCAACTTCAGACAAACATTCCGTTACGTTTAACGAACACAAATCCCCCGTTTAGCCTCGTTACCACCTCTGCAGTGGAATGACATATATCTTGCATCGTAACCATCCATTTAATTTATACACTGACCAATTACAATTATCGGGAGTCATTCGAGACAATTCGGCAATTACTGTGCCCATTATCGATTGCACCAACAGTTTCAGGGCTGTGTCGCAATGATTTGGGTTTATTTGGATTACCTCAACTACCTCTGCCAAGGTGGTGTATTTTTGAACGCCGGACATTTTAAATCGCCTGGGGTTGTCCTCCTTTTTTTATTGCGTTGTGATCAGGGTTGTCAACCGTCTTAAAGGTTGTCCACGTTAAAGTTGCAACACTTCCAAAAATCCATTTCTTAACCATTTGTTTTTAAATTTTTGGAGTATAAAATAAAATATCTTTGATAAGCTTTGCCATATTCACTTTATTCAAATTGCACTGTTAATTCAAATGTTCTTACTTTTCTCTTAAGACCCTCCATCAGATTTTCTACAACATTAGAACAGAGAGATATGTGTAAATTGATGCTATTCTTTCTTCAACTTTTGATCTGTTTTGATTGTCCTAGTATATTCGTGTAATTTCAGCTTCACAAAAGCCCCATATTTTTCAATTGGTCTCAACTCTGGGGTGATTTGGGGGATTAAGGTACTTCGGTATGAAGTTGACCTTATTTTCCTCATTCTTTTACTTACTCTTGACCTTTCACAGGGTGGCACACCCGACTGGGAAAATGAGTGAATATAATAAGTTGGTTTAATAGATATTTTTGAATTTTTAAGGAAATCGTTCAATCTGCACCTGACTTGTTTCAATTAGGCAAAATGACGGATAGAAACTGTAAATCGAGCTTCTTGCGTATTGCGTAACCTGCTTTGGTGTCGCATTTTGCAAATGAGAACAAAAATCCATATAAGTCTATAGTATAAGTTATTGATCTTTCAAGTTTCTAGAAGCATAAACAGCAAAAAAAAAGTAAAGCATTCGAGGTTTTTGAGTACAAAATGATGCAGACTATTCTCGGTGTACAATTCAAATCAAGTATGACGCAGATACAGGGTGCAAAACACTCCATCGTCGCATTTCCATGTGACAGGATCGGCACATTTTTAACAGATGTTGTAAAATTTGGCAGCTCTTTCTTGAAATGACCAAACAGTTCAAGCCCCAAATGTGTCCTTACGCTGTTCTTTTCTCTCGAATCCTGCAAGCATCGTGTTTGAAGAGCACAGCTGCCCAAACTTTTCTTTCACTTTGTCAGCAACAGCGCTCAGATGGTCTCTATATATCAACGTTTCCAGACACAGCTCCAGACGCTTTTTAGCTATGTCCGTGAAGTGTTTTATAACATCAATGTAAATGCAGGTGACGTTACGCCTTAAAGGGTATTTTAATGGAGATCTATTGAGTATCGAGAGCTTCTTCAAAGTAAAAAGATTAACAGTCGTTTCTCTCGCTTTCTTGATTGCCGATTTAGAGGCAAACCCGATTTCCACATTAAGGGCTGGCAGAAGATTGCTCTCCGTCAATTCTATTTCAATTCACGATTTTGTTTTGACTGTCAGACGCTCGGGCTTAACCATTTTCTCCATAGCGGCTCTAACTTGTCCCGTCAAATCGTCGAGAAAGTTACTGAGCCACTGGAGATTCAGTCTAGTATTTCCAAATGAGAAACTGACTCGATCATTGCTGCAGACGTGATGACAAAATTCAAATCTTTCAGCATTTAATTCCAAACCAAAGCAGGCGTAAACAACGAAATTGTTTGCAATCGTTCATGCGCCATACAACAATGTTTGCAAAATTTTATTCAACAGGCTAGATTAAGGCGATATATGGCTTAGATTAACATGAAATATCTCATTATTTTTGTGCATTAGATAACACAGAAAAGTCAATGTTTCTTTTTATCTGTGTATGGTATTTAAAAAATGATAATTTACAGTAATGCATACAATGACAATTCTTCATAAGCATCACCTAAGGAGTGCCAGTCATGAAAAATAAAAACAAAAGTAAGTCATGTGCGAAAACTAAGCTGTCATAGCCGTGTAGTCAGATCTTCTGAGCGGTACGTTTTTGAACAAGCTGAACAAAGCCAGCAGAAAATGATCCACATGCCAATCTGTTTGTCTTAGCTCCTCCTTAAAGGAATTGTGTACGACGTGCAAGCCACAGCTACCAATGTTGAGGACTTCAAAGCCAGGGCTGGGTCGTAGATCCCTCATTTCCTCAGACTTTAAACGTCAGCCGGGTCATCCATAGAGCTCCGAGCTATCTTTTTCAGCAATGCTGGATTTGCAGAAAAACACTGTTTCATTCTCTAAATGAGATCGTTGGACCGAGTAGATGACAAAAACGCTACTCAAATCATCAATTTCATAAAGGTGTGGGCATGGTTCTTTTCATATGACAAAAATTCCCGACGTATTTTAAACTCCCGACTTTACCCCGCATATTTCCCGATGATTTTGGATTCCCGCATTTTTCCCGCATTTCCCGAGTCAGTGGCCACCCTGCATTCATGTTTGACGTTTTATCGAATGGAGCACTTCGCATTCCGCAACCATGAATTGTTTGGCTATTCTCGAGATTTTCTGCTTCCGTTGGTGCTCTGGGACATCGAACTTGTCTCTTGTATTGTAAAACTGCCAATGGAAAGCCTGGAATCTGCTAAAAGACAGTCGTTTTTTTTTTGCAGGTTTCAGTAACCAGGGCTTTTTCGTCAGCTTTTGCACCTAAATATTGCACGCCCGTGATTTTGCTGCCACATTCTGCTACCCGTTACGATTTGGAGCCTTCTGGACTGTAAAGCTATGTCCATTTAGAATCCGGAATAATGAAATCATCTGTATCTGTATAACGGATTGAGGTACAAATAAGTTTAATACATCAAAACAAAGGTAATTCACTGTACTTTAAGAAAAAAATATCAAAACAAATCATTTCTCTTCGTTTCTAATGAAAATTCGCACTTTCTTCTTTATTTCTCCCATCAAACAAGGTGTGCAGCCCTCCGGAGTAAACTTCCTTGGCACATTTGTTCCACATTTTGGTCATCTGAGTCGCGTCCCGAGCCGTTTTTCCACTTTTTTTAAGCTTCCGCTTCATTATTGCCCAAAATCTCTCAATGGGCCGGAATTGCGGGCAGTTGGGTGGATTTATGTTTTTATCGATGAAATCTACGTTATTATCGCGGTACCACTGGATGACAGTCCCGGCTGTAGTTGCAACACGCCAAATCCGGCCAAAACTTCACGGGACCTTTATGGGCTTTAATGAAAGGTAGTACGCGGTTTTTGAGGCATTCTTCCTTGTACAGCTTCGAGTCCATCGTCTTATTCGTCACGAACACTTTGGTCTTTGCTCCGCAGCTGCATATCCCTTGCCAAATCATGGCAAATTTGTCCATACAAGCAAACTTAAACTTCGCAGGAACATCTCCTCGTGCCATGTAGAATTTTTGGCCTGGAAGCTGTCCGAAGTCCATTTTGACGTAGGTTTCATCGTCGACGAGCAGGCATCCTTGGTACTTCGTCAAAACCTGCTGGTACAATTTCCGAGCTCGAGTTTTGGTGACGAAACTTTGCTTCAACGTTCTGTTTGGTTGCTTGCTGGCTCGATAAGAACGATATCCTGCTCGCAAACGAATTCTTCGAACGGTACTGCGAGCAGCAGCGTATTTTTGTGCGATTTCATTATCTGATAGTCCAGGGTTTGCTCTGACGGTTCTCAACACCTTCTGGTTCAGCTTGCGGTCATATATTCCACTACGACCCTTACCTTGAGGCACTCGATCCACGCTTCTTCGCTCCTTGAAATGTTTGAGCACACCATACACGGTTGATTTGGCGATTTTCAACGTTTTTGCTATTTTTATTGCGGACTACGTTGGATTATCAACGTGGTTGTGCAGAATTGTTTCTGTCCTCTCGGCTTGCATCAGGAATAACTTTTGACTCACTGCACGAAACACCGTGAAATTTATACCACAGAAAGTGGACGCCTAGGTAAACAAACCGCTGTAGAATATTTCTTGCAGCGGTCAGAACTTTACAGCCCAGCTGTTGACACAAAACTTTTAGTCAAGGTTAGCTTTTTTGAAACATCCCGGACAGAAATGTTTGGTTTGAGCCTAAAAGCATCCACTACCCTCCACTTCTCCAGTCGTCTTTAGCGCGGCTCAGACAGGTCAGACGTTCTCTGTGACGTTTGATGATACGGGAAACAGTAGAGTTCACGATTCACACGATTTGGATTTTCGAAATGCGCGTGCAAAACTTTGTCACTAATCTTTTGCACGTTCGACTCCATTTCAAAAAGTTTTCCCCATATTTCAATGAAACTTAATGAATGTAAATAATACAGAATTAAAACTACCCAAAGCTTTAAGCATTTTTCTCTAAAGTCAAAAACGTTATAGCTATTTGCATGTGTTGCAATTGTAACGTTTAATCTGCCATAACCACACAACAGTATTTTGTTAGAAAAAAAATTATAGTTTCCTTGAGCGCCTCTTAGCCTCCGAATTCTGCTTTGCATTCCGAATCTACTCAATCTATGCCTTAAAACTTCCCAAACCAACTCCGTTCTTAGTTTTTTGGACGTAGTATTTCGAAACATTTGCCTTTTCGTCGCTTTCCTCAATGCCAGCTTCGAATTCTGCTTGGAAAGACCAACCACGTTCGCATGTGTTTTAAATCCGCTGGATTTTCGGGCTGCCACTTCCAGATTTCCGGACGATAATCAGAGTTTCCGCGAACCGTTTCAGAACGTCACACACCGTAGATTTCGAAAAATCCAACGGGTTTGCTAACTCTCGTGCGAATAGACCGGGCTTTTCGTTTCGCACAGAGAGGATCGGATCGCGACGCGCTTGCTCCGGGGAAGCCATGGTGTGAACAAAGAATTGTACACAAATAATGCCATTATGGTTTTTAATGTTTCTGGATTTTTTCGTTTTCAACCTTTAGAATCCTCTCTTGGCATGAAAATTTATACAATCATCTCATTTTGAAACTATTGTCATTCTTCTGCAACTGTCATTCGAAAAGGAGATTTCTATGTCGATTTTGAAATATCAAAAAGGAGATTTCTATGTCGACCTGATTGGTTTGAGGGTTCATACGAAAATGATGATTACTTACAAAAATAGAAATCGGAATTAACAGTCTTTTGACATATTGTAGCACAAAATCATGTATTCTACCAATTTTACTCATAATCCGCTGTCATGACACTTATCACTTGAGGCGTATTAAAACCATTAAGAAGCATGTCACCAGACAGGTTACCAGAACTGAACTCTTCAAACCTGGACGTCTTCTTGGAATAAACAGGAAAGTATTCGGAAACCTACGTTGCGATTGCTAAAAAAATCCATTGACAATCAAATAAAACGCACTGGTGATTATTTAGAATAGCCAGAACAACGTTGATAACTTGTCTTTCAGAGACCTTGTTGTCAACACGTCCTCTAGTTGGTTACAAAATCATTCCAAAAAATGTTCTTGTTCGGTACAAGATAAAATGTAATCAGCTTGTTTCTGAAAGACTACACCATTCCTGTCCGAAATGCGAGAGCACTTCTCACAAAACGCAAAACCGCCGTTTTCCTGCAACCTTCACAGCCAAATATCCCAGTATCAAATTTCACCCGCCTCGGCGAGCAGTATTAGAGTCACACCGCAATTCGTCACAGAGAATCACACGAGCAACGTTCTCCACCAATGAACCTTGACGTGACTGGCGAACTTACCTCAGATCAGCAGCAACAGAGCGGCATTAGTTCATTAGATTGCTTCAACCAAATCCAACGGCCAATCGATCGGTTTCTCCGCTTTTGATTTCTGTAACGAAATCCTCTTACTTCCACTACAATCCAATTCAGCCACCAAGCCGCCAGGTGTCAATGACAGACAGTCCAAGCGCACCCAAACAAATATTGTACGGTCGTCTTCGTCGTTGTTGTACGCCACCACGCTTCCACTATTAAATCACCGCCAGCTCCGATCGATTTATGCAATTTCACTCGCGTGGTTTGTCAGCATTTATTTTATGTTTCGTTTTTTTTCTGCATTAAATTCACGGTACTGGTTCAGTACGCATCATGCTATATTTTTTTTCACTGGAACCCAACTAGCCAGTACCTGTGCCGTACTTAAGTTGCACACCGATTTTTCCCCTTTCCTTCCCTCGTTTGATGGCAATCGAATTTTTTTTTTGTTTCAGACCGACAAACTAATTCCACACTTACGGCACTGAATATAGGTATGTTTTGCAATTCAATTCAAGGGGAATTTTAATTCCCATCGCGTTGCAATCCAATTGGGTGGATTTCGTATTATCCGTACCCGAGTTTCACATGAACGAAACACTCCGGTACCAAAACACCGATGACGATGAACTATTGTGCTTCCAATAGATCCAAAATGTCAATAAACTCCCATCCGTCGAACGAACATATATTCTATGCTGTTTTCTCACCCGCACACATTCTCAGAACCAGTTTTGCACGATTCTTGCACACTCTCGTTGCGTTGTAGGGCGCAGAACCTGAAAACAGCATAAACGCCAATAACTTGCACAGCTATTTTACGGCCTTCCTGGAACGGTGCTTAAAGGGAATTGCGTACTTAGGCCAAATTTCCGCTGTTTGAATCTTCAGTTCTTCCGAGATCTTGTTGGTGAATCATCCCCATCACTCGATGGGAGTTGATTGTTTTCCTCTTTACTAAAACCGATTCCCAATCCACTGTTACGGGTTTAGCTGTCTTCGATTGCAGAAAAAATGTTACAGAATAAAACAAACAACACTTAGCTGGGAATCGAGCGAGAATCACTCGAAACAACACTATTTTAAAGTACCATCTAGGTGCACCACACACAAACGGTTTTCTTCATTCACTATTCACCTCAACGCAATAAACGATGATGATTATCCCTTGAGGAGCGAAATGATCCGGAATTCGATATAAGGTACAGGGGGACAGAGAAATAGAACGCGTCCGAACCCGAGCTAGCACAGGTAACGTTTGTGGGCGAGCGAAGACGCTTTGTTGACTGCCACTGCACAGTTTTTTTTTTTCCCCTTCTGTTGTCATGAATGGATTCAAGCTGAGAGATTCGAAGTTCTCTCGCTCTCCCAGCTGGTGTTGTTTATTTGCTCTCTTGGATTGCATGAATGGGGCATACTTTGATGGTATGTGGAAGCGGCAGGTAGAGCAGATTGGTTGTGTTCATTCGTGAGTCGTGTGGCGATTCGCGCTGACAGTTGAATGAAAGTAAGTTCGTACACTCAAAAACTTTGTCGCAAAGATTTTACTGAATTAGAACGTTGCCTTAAGTCATATTTGTAACAACATACGTTTATTTATTTATTTGTCGTCAATCGAGTCTGCAGACCGTTTTGTTAGAAGTCAATCTTATACGCTAAATTGTTTAAACACCAAATTTGTTTTAATACAATATAGTATCCATGGGCAAATCTTACTAAATATAAAGACCAGAGAAAAAATAAAATACCCCCCCCCAGCCATTTTTTTCTCACCCCGATTTATTTTCCACCCATTTTTTTTTTCACTAAACCTCATTCGTTTTCCTTCCGTTTTGTTTTCCCGCACTGTTTTCGCCCACATTCAAACACTGTACACACAACTTTTGAGTTGCGCAATATGAGGCTACACGCGTGTTAGTTTTTCCGATTCCATAGACCGCCCGCAAAGAAAGAACGAACTCCGCCCCCCCCCTTTTTATTATTTTTCCCCCCATATTATTTCCCGATTTTTTTTCCCTCAAATCCAAGCATTATTCTTTTTCCTTTTTTCCCCGCCACATTAATCACCACAACGACTAGGAGCAAAATAAATAGTGAAGGACAGAAAGCCACACCGTTTTATTTTTCCATCCCAAAGACGTTGCCATAAGGGAAAAATGGATGAAATTTTGTCAGCTTCCTCCAGATTACAACGTTGAAAACTCTCGGCTGTGTAGCTTATGTATTGAAATAATTTATTACTATTCAAATAATGTTTATTGAATAATGCATTTCAGCTGCATTTCAACTACGAACGTGATTTGTATGTTGCATCCGAAGGAGGAAAAATATTGACCGTCTTGGGAGCTATTCCAGAGTATGTGAATGTTCCGAATTTAAGTGGAAATGTCGGAGACAACCAAGTTTGTGCCATTGTGCCACAATTACTGCATCCTCTAATGATCGACATAAAACATCCGCGAGGCCTGAACGACTTATGAAATGCAACCGACTCAGGTAATTTAAATAAATGAAATCAAGCCATGTAGGATAGTTTTGGGCAGTTATACTTAATTATGTTTTGTGTATTCTATCAATTTCTTAGACCTATCCGAATGATTCAAACGCTCCGGCAGAGAAATCAGCAGCAACAGAAAAACATGAAACGTGTTCGTCAGAAACTTCAACGTTCGAAAAAACATTCCTTCCGCGATGCTGTTTCGAAACTGTTCAATCAGGAACAAGTCCGGCTATTACAAGGAGATGTTAAGCGAGTACAACAATGGACTGAACGATCAATTGTTGACAGCTTCGAAATAAGATTTGCATGTGGAGCTAAAGGGTATAAGTTTCTTCGAGACAAAAAGAACTATCCGTTTCCGTCGATCCGTACGCAGCAAGTGTATCTTCAAAATCTGCATTTTGATAGTGGAATTCTGACAGAGGTTTTCGTTTTGCTAAAAAATAAGGTTCAATGCATGTCTAAGCCGGAAAGGGATTGCGGTCTTGTGTTGGATGAAATGTCAATCGACCAAAGTTTCTCCTATTGCTGTAACAACAAAAAATACTTCGGTGACGTGACTATTCCTGGCCAAAGTGGAAGGGCAACACATGGTTTAATTTTCATGCTGGTTGGCGTATACAGTCGATGGAAGCAAATCGTCGCGTATTTTTTCACCGGAAATTCGATTCCAGACGGATTTTTGAAATCAGTGATTGTAGAAATTATCAACAGGGCTGAGTCACTCGGACTTAAAGTGAATTTCACAACATCGGACTGTGGCCCTAATAACATTAAAATGTGGAATGATTTTGGGCTAAAGCACATGAAGGGCGAAGTATTAGAAAGCTGTGCACTACAGCACCCTATCAGGACTGGTGATGCGTTTGAAATTTTACCAGACGCCACTCACGTTTTTAAAAGCTGTGTTCAGGGTTGGGTGAAGAATAGGTATATCTTTCTTTCACAGCAGGATGTTGATGAAAATGGCTTAATAGCGAACGAAGCAGACATTTATCATGTTAGTGACCTTGTTCTTTTTGAGAAAGGTAAAGGGCTTAAAATGGCATCTCGCTTGACTTTCAAGGAAGTAGATTTCCTTAACGGCAGTAATCTGGATGCCATGAAAGTTTCGAATTCCTACAAGCTCGTCAATCACGACGTGGTAGCAGCATTGCGCTTTATGAGTCAAGAAACTGGTCGTAAAGAGTTGTTAACCACGGCACTTTGGATTGAAACAGTGTGGCGTTGGTTCAAACTGATGACTTCCCGTCAGTTTAATCTTGCTTTGAGTCTTCAAAAGTTGAATGTGTACAATCAAACAGTGTCATTTCTAAGAACGTATCGTACATTTATTTTTGATTGCAAAGTTGGGATCAAAAAGCGGTGGAAGCCATGGCAAACAGCTTCAATTTTATGTACGAATTCAATTCTTCGGCTTCAATACAATTTTCTATATACTGAACAGTATACAGTGGTTTACACTGCAAGATTTACGCATGATTGCTTGGAAAACATTTTTTCCTTGCTAAGATTTAAGCAAAAGCGACCTACCGCCTTAGAATTTAAAGATAATCTTAGACTTTTTTCGGTCTCTCAGTTTATGTCAGAAGTACCTGGTGCTTCCTATGAGCATCATGAAACACCGTGGTTGATGATTTTCACAGCTAGAATCAGCGATTTTGAGCCGTATGCATATAGTAGTACTAAAATGACCCGAGATGTAGACGAATATTTTGAGATGGGATATTCAAACGACGTTTTTGAAGATATAGTTTTTGATAACTCTGAAAGAAACCAGATTTATCATATTGGAGGTTACATATTGAGGAGCGTTGCCATGAACTATACTGTTTGTGCAGCATGTTTCTCACCTTGTGTAAGTGAACTACCTTATCTGAAATCTTTCACTAAATTTACTATTTTAAAAGATTACACCGGCGATGCGTTGATTTATATTACCGAACCTGTATATATGTTGTTCGTTGCTCTTGAGAGAGATTTCCGCGAGAACATATCCGGCTTGATAACAAAAAAACAAAAATGTTACAACAGAGTTGACAGCTTTGATGGTGTTAATCAGAATCGAAGTCTTTGAAGATTGTCACAACATCCGCAAAAACATAATCGAAAGATTTGTTACCTTCAGGTTAAGAATTTTTCAACCGTATAAAATAAGGTCGAACAAACTGGAAAGCCGTTCAATGCCACTGTAACTATACTATTTTCGTTCTGTGAACGATCATTCTTTTTTTTTGTTAAATCACTGTTGTACTTTACCCTCTGATAAATAAACTTTCTTTTAATCATGAAAAAACAATTATTATTATTATTGATTCTCACAAAATCCCTGGTTGATTTTTTACTCTGAAGTTTTCATATTAATCTGTTACCCCCGATGTGGTTAGCATGTTGATCTAAACAATTTGACTTTGAAAACAAAACAAAAAACAGAGATTGCTTGTATATTTGTACATACGTATCTGTACATTTCTTGTTTATTGGATGATTACTATATGTAGAATACGATGTTTGTGGTGGTTTATAGTTTAAATATTTTATTAGAGTACAACAGCATAATACAGTTAGTTTTTATTCGGGATCCCTAATATTAAAGATCCTAACTGAATTAAATTTAAATCTTATTTCAACCGAACCTCCTATACTATTCTCCATTTTTTTTTTATACTAAAATTATTTTTTTTTTTTTTTCTTTTGTTGTGCGCTTCGTTGTGGGTTTGGTTGTTGTTTCTCTTTTTTTCTCGCCTCTCTCTTTAATATAATATTGTCGCCGATGAAGACCCGCCTGCTTCTACCTCCCCCCGTAAATTTTGCTTTATTTGTTTTTGACATTTTAAAAATACTATTATTGTGATGTTTATTGTATGTGGGCATCCTTTTTTTTGTGGGTCCAAATTTTCCGTGGTTCGTACGTTGGTATTTATTTTTACATAAATGTCTGTGCGCGAAATATAGTGTGTGGGTGTATAGGTTAAATTTTGATAAAAGTTCCATCGAGTCAATTCTGTGTGAGACAATGTTATTTATAAATGAAACTATCGCAAATTCTCGACGCTGTTTCTGTGTTTGAATGTTGATAAGCATACATAGCTTCATACGATCGTAAAGGAAATACAGTCCAGTCTAACTTACGAAGTGCGTATAATAAAAACTGTTTTTGCACAGATTCTATTTTATTTTCATGTGTAGTTGAGAATGGGGACCAAACTATGCTACAATATTCAAGTATTGATCTGACAAAAGCAACGTACAGTGTTTTTGTTGTGTATGGATCACGGAAATTATAGTAAAACCGTTTTATAAAGCCTAGCATATTACTGGCTCTGTTTATAATTGTGTTATAATGAACAATGCATGAAAGTTTAGAGTCTAACATAATACCTAAGTCCCTGACTCTATCACACCTTTCAACATTCTGATTTCCTAAAGCAATTACTAAATTAGGTACGTCTCGTTTTCTTGTAAACGTAATCAAGTTACATTTTTTTTACATTCTGTTTTAGGAGGCTTTTGTTACACCATGTGTTGCATATTTGTATCTCATTTTTGAATATGTCACAGTCTTCACCATTTTTTATTTCGAAAAAAAGTTTCATGTCGTCAGCATAAATTAAAAATTTAAGTTTTTATAAGTATGAAAGATAAGTCATTCACAAATAAAATAAACAGAAGCGGTCCTTAATGAGAGCCTTGTGGAACTCCCGAAGTAGCATGAATTGAAGTCGATTTTTCCCGTTAAATCTTACAATTTGTTCACGGTTGGTGAGGTATGATTCAAGCCATTTGATGAGTTTAGGCTGTGTTCCCAACTTTTTGTTATTTAAAAAGAAGCATGGGTATGTCGACGCGGTCAAATGCTTTGCTAAAATCCGTGTACAAAACTTCTACATGGCTTCTCTTTTCCATTGCTTCCAGAGAATAATTCATAAATTCGAGTAAATTAGTGGTTGCCGAACGGCCTTTGAAAAATCCGTGTTGTGAGGTAGTTATTCTATTTTTTTATTTGGTTAAATAGTTTTTTCATTTTTCCCAACTTTGTGGCCCCCCCCAAATTTTGTGATACAAGAAATAAAGGCTACCCCACCAATATTTCTGACCTCAGATTTTTTCCCAGATTTGAAAATAGGTACTAGGAATGACTTTTTCCATATTTTTGGAAAGTCTCCGGATTCCAGTGACATATTGAAAATCCAAAATAACGGAACTGTAAGCTCAGTTGCCAAAGTTGTCATAAAAACAGGAGGGACTCCATCAGGTCCCGAGCCTTTAGATGAGTCTAAATTTTTTAATGCCTTCAATATGTCATGCACATTGATTTCACTAATGCTAATGTCGGTTGGATATTCAGGACTTTAGTTTCCAAAGTATTCACGATCGCGATCTAGTTCTGAATATGTTGTGTAGTTTTTTTTGAAAAAACTACAAGGTACAGCCCAATGGGGTTGTGCGCAAAGGTGACGTAGCTACGCAGCAATGTGCAATCTAGATCGCTTGATTGTTTAAAAAGTGGCTGAAATGGATTTCGTTCCAAGTCTAATTCCCATACACTAAGCGTTCGCACTACAATCTTAATTAAGCAACTAATCTACTTAATCCACTATGTACGACTAGGAACTACAATATGTGTACACATGGTCAGTCAGCTGTAATAATGCTTCGTTTGTTGGTTTTTCCAACATGCTCGGTCATTTACTCCGGGACGCGACGTATGAAGCAAATGCCACGTTGAGCCGGGGCATGGTATTGAAAATTTTGATGAGCGCAAGAGAAACCACAATTAAACAAGCTCTTCAATTGGGTAAATTAATTTGTTCGTCCTGAAAAGGACTGGTTTTAATTGATGACGGGGAGAACATGGTTTGCGATTGAACTTAGGATTTCTTCACGGTCTGAAAAAAACACCTTGTGAAATGGTCACAGCGGAAAGAAGTTTCATGAGCTCTTCGTCGTTGCTGCAGATGACGTGGGATGATTCTGGTCTACTTGTTTTCGCGGCGGCGTTACATGCCAATTCGAGGACTTCTGTCATTAGGTATTCCATCACTGCAGCGAGCCCAAGTAACAAATTCAATTTTAAGGTACACTTGAAGAAGTTCTCAAGACTCATTTGATAAAACCACGCATAAAACTAGATATTCTACATAACATCGATAAAACAGCCATAAAACCCTCATAAGTTCAAAAAGGCCCATACTACAGGAGGTTCTCAAGACTATTTCCCAAGATTCGCTTAAAACTTGATAGTTTTATCGGTACATACTTGTAATGACATGCAGGACATGCTTAAAACTATGATAAAACTACCACAAGTTTTGGTAGTTTTATGATTTTCCTCTTTAAGAACACTTCCAGTCCGTCACAAATATGTTTCAAAGATTCCATTTTTGGATTCGTTCTGCTGAATGGGGACTTTTTTATGAGAAAAAAAACATCGATATACATATGATGTTTCTTTTCCAAAGTGGATATGTATGTAAATTAATTGTAAAATTGACCATAAATGCGTGAGTTTTTTTGCCTGCAATTGATAAATTTTTCATGCGACGTTCAGTTTATTGGTGTTTTATAACATAAAAGTTCGAAAATTTTAATGCGCCACGGAATCATTGCTAGAACATTGATTTATTTGAAAAATAAAAAATACTTGACAAATCAACAATTAGGTGACAAGGCTGATAAATTGTTAGATCTTGAATAAATTGTGTCTACAATCCATTTTAAGTTTCAAAATGTATTTTAAACAGCAGAAATTGTTCGTAGCATTGGAAAAACGAGAGTTTTGTTGCATATATATAAAAATGGCTACCATTCGGAGGGAATCCAGAATAGCCACGCTCGCCATTTTTTCAGTGGTTTTATCTAAAACTATCATAAAACGCATATAAAACTAATATTTCTTGCACAAGACTAACAAGATTTTTTTAGGAGCACGATAAGTTCATCTTTACTTGTTCTATTCTTGAAAAAGATGAGTAACGTTTGCATAAAACTTGTTTCAATTGCTCAAGGTAAACAAGTCTTTCGTAAGATAGCCATAAAATCAGTGTGGAGAAGGCACATCATAAACAAAGAAAATGTGAACGTTCAAATCAAAAGTGCCTATGCATAATTGTTGTTCATCATTACAGCTTATAATTTATTGTTTTTAATCACCAGCGTAAGGCGATTAAAACATTAAAAAAAACTCTAACTTGAATATGCTAACAATGGATTTGGGAAGAAGAACAGATAATAATATTGCGTCGATGGCTGAAAAATCAGTTGAGCGAACGATGATTTTTCTCTTGATCTGTACGCTGAACCTAGCGTTGGAAGAAGTGCACTGTGTAGTGGATCACTGAGCGATTCAAGCACGCTACTTCCGAATTTGGATTAAACGTGCGGATCATGGGAAAAATCTATTTTCGCTCAGATGATATACTAATTTTTAATTGCAACGAGTATAAATAATGTGTAGCCTATTGGGAACTGAAATGTACGACTCGGGAGAATTCAACATTAACATAACATTTAACAATCGTAGTGCACATTAAACCTTACGTCAAAAGTGCTGCGCTGTATTTCCACGGTGGTGCGCCATATAGCGCACTACCTGAGACGTTAGGTTTAACTAGCACAATTGGCATAAAATCAAATATCATGAGTTATGCATTTCGGTTTTCAACTGGCGACACATTGCACCATTTTATTTTATTCATTTTACGCATAACGCATAGACCCTTTTGATAAGTTAGTCTCAGTAGGCTGCGAATCCAATGGAATGGTAAAAAAAAAAATTGTCGTTGGTGGCTGAGATGAAGGAGTGTTCAATATATTGAATAGGTTTTTATTGAATTTCCGCTTGAACGATCCGCTGGTTTTTAATTTCTGCCACCTGTGGGCGTCCATTGTGACAGTTTGTTTATTTTTCACATAATGTTCTTTCTCAAGAATATGTGCTCTTATTTAAAATCAAATGGTTCTAAGAGAGTTTTATGGCAGCATTTCCAAGATACATTCATCTTAAAGAAGAATGTCATAAAACTTTTACAAAACTTTTATCAGGTTTTATGCAAGTTTCGAAACGATGTCTTGAGAGGGGGATCAAGTATCTTATAAAACTACTGATAAGGTGAAATACACTTATAAATGATGTAGTTTTATGGAGGTTTCTTCAAGTGTTCTTTAATCACTCTTGAGAACTGTTAATGAATTAAAACCACCTTAACTTGGAAAATGCCCTGATAAAACCGGATGAACTCCATAATGCTCTGACCATAAAACATGAATAAAACCAATTTGCTACCATAAAACATGAATAAAACCAATTTGCATTTGAATTGCTACTTGGGTGCAGCCGAATTCCGAGCACAAAATTTCTTCGAAGAAAAGAAAATTCCGAAGAGATTTTGAAAATTTTCTTTTGTGGAATTCCGAATGTTTGTGGAAAGAAATTTTTTGACGTTTGGAAAAGAAAAAGAAATTAATTTTCTCTTCGAAATTTATGCGGAAGACACAAATAAAGAAAATTGCTGCTGTTCATAAATTTTATCAAGTCATACTAGTAACAGTTGTTTTGATCGGTCTTAAACATGGACACGGCCTACATTGTTTCTTAAGAGATCCGCAAAGAGAAAAATGGTACAAGCGACGGGGAAAATTCAAAATTGATTGTCGTCGATATTTAAGAGACATAAGCAATCCATTCGAAATATCGGATGGAAATTTTGAAAAACTGTTTCGATATCGCAAAATGTTGGCTGAGAATATCATCGATTTGATGGATCGACCTCTAAATGAGATTCGTTTATAAGATGAAAGAACCACTACAATACCGGTACATTTACAGGTTCTAACAACGATAGGTACCTTGGATGAGGTAACTGTTTGATTAAATTGATGTGATGTAATCATTTAGAGGGGAGTTAACCTGTTTCATACTGTCAAATATCGCACAATAACATAAAAATCGTTTTATTAAATTTTAGGCTCTCATCATAATAACAGTTGGGCAAAACTTATTGTTGGCGGTGTCACGAAACAACATGCCATCGTATCCTAAAAAATGTTATGGAGGTAATGGACAAATATCTTTTGGGTACCTTTGTTGTATTCTCTACAACTGATAATGAGCTCATTCGAATTAAACAAAGATTTTTTGAACAGTTCAACATTCACGGGGTAATTGGAGCAATTGATTGCACTCACGTTGCTACTTTGAGCCCCTCGAAAGAAGTTGAGCACGTTTACTTAAACAGAAAAGGTTATCATTCGAAGAATGTTCAATTGATTTGCGATATTGATCTTCGCATATTCAATGTGAATGCCAGATTCGGAGGTTCGACTCATGATGTATTCATATGGAAACGTAGCCAAGTGCGACAATTTCTGAAGCATCGACACGATAACGGAAGCAGAAACACGTTTTTGCTAGGAGACGGAGGTTACCCAGCGGAGCCATGGCTTCTTGTACCATATTCAAGGACTACAAGGAAGGCAGAAACTGACTTCAACACAGCCCACTGTAAGGCACGAAATCCAGTGAAGCGGTGCAACGGGTATCTGAAGTCTAGATTCTGATCCATTTCAAGTGACTCTCTACTGGACGATATGAAATGGACTTCTGTGGTCAAATTATCAAGTACTGTGCGATAATTCATAACTTCCTTATTAATCACAAAAACCCAGTAGAAGACATTTTGAATGAGGATCTTGACAATAACGGGAAGGAATGTCATTCAAATTGCGGTACAGGTTGGTAATAATGATGGAAAATGATGGACTGTTAGACGCCAAAAAAGGAAGAAGAGAGAAGATTTCGGAAACATTGTAAATGATGATTTCCACTAATGTAACAGAATTCCATATGACTGAATTTCAATAAATGAACTATTTCAACAAAGGTAGATCACAAAAAGGAAAAAAAATCAACATTGGTGATTGCGATTAAAATACTGCTGTAGGGTTTGGTCAATTCGATTTCAATGCATCGATTTTTTTTTGCTTGAGAACAAGCTTTCTCCTCGATGTTTAACATCCTCTCTTGCAGATCAAGTTTCCGTTTCTTGTCTTCCTTCTTGTCCGCCTGCATGGATTGAAGCGTTTTGAGAATGTGCGATTCCATTGTTTGTACTCCAGTAATCTGAAAATCGCTGTCCTCTGCCGAGTTGTCTTCCTCTTGGCGTCGGAGTAGCTTTTGCAACGTGTGGTTGATTCACTGGTTTCTTGACTGGTGCGTGGAGTTGCTTCAGAATACGCACTTTCTGGTGGTATTTCTGACGATGTCGTACTCGCGACTTGGTTCACAATGTGCTCCACTAGCACTATTATCTAAGTACTCGATATCGTGGAATTTGGTGCCAGCTGAATTGCATTCATAGTTCCTGTGAATGCTCAGGTAGTTCTTCGTCGTCATTGAAATCCACTGGCAGAGTCTAATCAGAATAATTTCGTGAGGAACAAGAGGTAAAGCACTAATAACATTATCTAACCGGTTCATTGAGGCCACCCTCCGCAGTTTTGCCGTCCCCGTCTAATGTATCTTTCTGCATGACAGCAAGAATCATATTCTCGAGCTCCGAAAGAATATCTCGCTTCTTCTTGACCAATCCGTTCTTCCGCTTCTGTCGGTTTTGGATTCCCAACCAGTTTGTTTTTTGTTTTCAGTTTGAGGTCTCGCCACGAAAGTTCCCATTGTTCCACTGATTTTGAAGCTCCGCCGAGAGCATTGAGCGTCTTGCTTAGCTCAGCCCATTTTTGTCGTTGCAGCTCTTTCCCCACAATGACTGGAACAGGTTGGTTGGCAAAGTCCAAATTCTGGGTCATGTAGTCCACCAAGTATTTCTTTTGATCCATCGTGATGTACTTTTGGAGCCTAATGCCAATTAATCGATTAATCAATTAATTGAAGACATTTCCGAACAAATTCTTACTTACGCTGTGGTAGATGCCATTCTCAATATTTTTTGTACCGATTTGCACTTTTTGAAATTAAATTTCTCTTCTGCAGATAAGCATCACCGTTTGTTTACAAACACGGACTTTTCAAGAATGAAGTTTTGAAAATATCTCAATGAAGATTTTGTCATTTGATGACTGATCAATTAAATGTTTATACCTACCCATTTGAGTCACTTGGCGTAGTTTTACTTGCGTAGTTTGAACCATATTATTAAGAATAGACCAATATGTCGTTAAAACTTGATGAGAAAGCCTATTCGGTGCAAAATATCAAAACAATTAAAAAGATCGACAGCAAAAAAATCTAATGTGCAACAGTTTTGAGAACTATCGGTTGAGAAAAACTTCTTAATGCCATCTAGCGGTCATAACGAAAAGCACATTTTTTCTTCTAGCAGAAATAATACTATTTTCTCTTTCTCTTGAATGTTTCTGGAATTCGATTGAAAGAGAAGAAAATTTGATTGAAGAGAAAGAGATTAAGAGAATTTCTTTTCTTGAAGACATTTTTGATATTTTTCTTTGAACACGGGAATTCGGCTGTAACCAAAAACAACTTTCAGATATTTGTTCGGTCCTTCCTGCTCCGCGGTTGACCATGGGAGATTTTAACTCTCACGGTACAGGCTGGGGAGAACTGTATGATGACAACCGTTCTTCTTTGATATATGACCTCTGTGACAACTTCAATATGACAGTTCTCAACAATGGAGAAGTTACACGCTTGGCGGATCCATCCTCAATTGGCAGTAGATTAGACCTCACACTTTGCTCGAATTCATTATCGGTGGACAGCACGTGGAATGTGATCCAGGATCCCCACGGTAGTGATCATTTGCCGATTAAAATTTCGGTTGCCACCGGGTTCAATCCGCCGGAATCCATCAACGTCACGTATGATCTAACTCGTAGTATCGATTAGACAAGGTTCAAGACAGCAATAGATGAAGCCGTTACAACGGTTGTGTTTTTCGCTTTCCTGTTACGAAGATTTTTTCTATCTCGTCTGGCTCGCAAATTATCGCCTGCGCTTGCTCATTTACAATCCAAAAAGAAGCGCTGCAAAGGTTTGCAAGTTTTCCCGCTCGACCTATTGCCGTGACAAAGGATCGTAAAAATGTTATAACACAAGTCGGCAAAATCGGAACTTTTTTCGCTCCCGTCGGCATTTCTGGTTGGATTTTATAGATTTTGCTACGCTGAATCCAAATACGGGCTGTAACAAAAATGCTGTAACACGTCCAGTTTTTGAGAAAAATGTGATTTAAACTCACAAAAACACGTACTTCCGTAGTAATATGATGTACCTAAGCAACAACCAGAATATTGGCTCTGCCCTTTGCAAGTTGGACTTGGATTTTATGGAATGGACCTCCCTGAATCCATTCGTGAACACAGCATTCACAAAATTACGAATTTTCATAAAAATCAAGATTTCTTCTCTCTCTATTTTGAAAACATGAATTTCAGCTCCACCCTTTGAATGTTGGGCTTGGATTTTATGAAATGGACCTCCCTGAATTCATTCGTGAACACGGATTTTTCGTAACACTTAAGGTTGATGTAAAAACCGGGTTTACATTCACAAAATTACAAGTTTTCATGAAAATCAAGACCCGTCCATTAATTACGTCGCTCAAAAATACAGATTTTTAACCCCCTCCTTTCATTATCACATTTTTTGTATGGATTTTTGAAAATTTTTGTATGCATCGTAACTTTTTAAACCCCCCCCCCCCCCCACCCTCCCTCTCAAAGCATAACGTAATTAATGAACGATCCCTTTAGCTGTGCCTCTTTGAGTATATTGAATATATTGGTTTTCTCCCCCAGCCCTTTTGGAACCGAAGACCCTCAAAGGTCCATCCATAAATCCAAGTCTCACCTCCACGGGGCCCTTCAGTAACGCCTCATTAAATACTCTATTCAGCAGTGCCGTATTTTTAAGTTAGGATAGGAGTGAGCAAGACAGCATTAAAACACGCAAACACTCAAAAAACAAAAGAATAGACAGAGACATAAGACTCTGTGTTAGTCACTATTGCTCGAGAGAATAAGGAAAAGATATGTTAAAAAAGAAAGCAGGAATCCTCAAGCACGTAGCATAATGTGGCATTTTATAGAGCTTTTTAACGTTTAATTTGCGCACACTACTGCAAGATTTGAATCGAAGCAGTGCGAGTGAGAAGTCAACGAAGTTGTGGGAAACCAAACCGTGCATTAATCCCCCCATGTTAGACAAAGAAAGACGATTAAATGTCGAAAAGGTCTATTGGCGTATTTGCGGCACAAAATGTTTGTCATTATTGCTGTCTTGCTTTGGCGTCAATTAATGCTCATGTTGACTCTCTTCAGCCTTGCACAATCATTTTTTATTCATTCAAAGCTAGCTATTTGTGTGTTACGGACGCGTTTTTTTATTTTTGTAAAAATGTCGCGAATTGGTCTGAACGATCCGCAAAAATTTTGTTGCATTTGTGGAGACGTGATATTGAAGGAACAGAGAAAGGGGTTTACACCTTTGTTGGAGACAGCCTATCAGCTGTATTTTGACAAGGAGCTTTCAAATCGTGAGTTTCCATGGGTTCCAACATACTCCTGTTGCTCATGCTACCGAACATTGCTTGGTTGGATGAAAGGTACGCACAAAGGCTTACCTTTTGCCAAACCTATGGTGTGGACTAATCCAACCAATCACACGAGCGATTGTTACTTTTGTTTGACAAAAATTCATGGATTTTCCAAAGCTTTGAAGCATAAAATCGAATACCCAAAAAGGCCAACATTGCACTCCGAAGCAATACCAGTTCCAATATCTCCAAATATTGCTGGACGTGCTGATGAGTTGGATTCGGAACCAAGCGAATCTGAGAAAAGCTTTCAGGATGATCCAGATTTTTTACCTTCGGAGTCTGAGGAACCGCATGTTATAACCCAAGAGGAGCTGAACGATTTGACTCGAGATTTGGAGCTACCCAAGACCAAAGCGCGGCTGCTAGCTTCAAGGCTAAAGCAGTGAAATGTCCTGGAAAAAGATGTAAAGGTGTCATCTTATAGGAAGAGACATTCAGATAACATTAAATATTTTTCGAAGGACGGTGATCTTGTCTTTTGCAACAACATCGAAGGTTTAATGGAAGAGCTACAGTTAGAGTATCACGCAACTGACTGGAGGCTCTTCATCGACGCTTCAAGCAAAAGCTTGAAGGCAGTGTTACTGCACAATGGAAATAAGTATTCTTCAGTGCCAGTTGCATTTGCAGCTCACATGAAGGAAACTTATGAGAACATAAAAACACTTTTGGAAAAGATCAAATATTCGGAACACCAGTGGAATCTCTGTGCAGACCTTAAGGTAGTGGCATTGCTCACTGTTCTTCAAGGAGGCTACACAAAGCATTGTTGTTTCCTCTGCGAATGGGACAGTCGTGCGAGGGATAAACATTACCACCAGCAGCATTGGCCAGCACGTACCGAGATGGTACCTGGGAAGAAAAATGTGTCAAATCTGCCTCTTGTAGACAGGGACAACATTTTACTACCTCCGCTACATATTAAGCTTGGATTGATCAAAAATTTTGTCAAAAAGTTGGATATTCAAGGAGAGCCATATTGTTTTTTGAGGAAAAAGTTTCCGAGATTGAGCGAAGTCAAGGTGAAAGAAGGAGTATTTGTGGGCCCTCAAATTAGGAAACTCCTTAAAGGCGACAATTTTCAGCAAACTCTTAACGCGACAGAGTTACGAGCATGGAATGTTTTCCAAATGGTTTGTGGTAACTTCTTGGGAAATGCAAAGTCTCCGGATTATGTACACATCGTTCAAGAGCTGGTTGATTCGTATGCTGCACTGGGATGTAATATGTCACTTAAATTGCACTTTTTGCATTCTCATCTGGACTTCTTCCCAGAGAATATGGGAGCCGTGTCAGATGAACATGGAGAACAATTTCATCAAGATATCGCACAGACTGAAAAGAACTTTGCTGGCAAATGGAGCCCAGCGATGCTAGCGGACTACTGCTGGATGCTACAGAGGCAAACACCTTTGGAGAACTATAAAAGGAAAAAGAAAACAAAGTGAATTTAAGTTGAAAAATATAGAGAAAATGTCAACTAAATGACTGACTGACTGACTGACTGACTGACTGACTGACTGACTGACTGACTAACTGACTGACTGACTGACTGACTGATAAAAAATCTTGATTTTCATGAAAATTCGCAATTTTGCGAATGAAAACCCGGTTTATTTCATCAATCTTACGTGTTACGGAAAATCTGTGTTCCTGAATGGATTCAGGGAGGTTCATTTCATAAAATCCAAGCCCAGTATTCAAAGGGCGGGTCTGAAATTCATGTTTTCAAAATAGAAAATCTTGATTTTTATGAAAATTCGTAATTTTGTGAATGAAATCCCGGTTTATTTCATCAATCTTACGTGTTGCGAAAAATCTGTGCTCACGAATGGATTCAGAGAGGTCCATTCCATAAAATCCAAGTCCAACTTGCAAGGGGCAGAGCCAATATTCTGGTTGTTGATGAGGTAGATCATATTACTACGGAAATACGTGTTTTTGTGATATTTAATCACATTTTTCTCAAAAACTTGACGTGTTACAGCATTTATTTTAATTCAGCGTGGCGAAATCTATAAAATTCAACATATATACTTGAAGGGAGTGAAACACTGCCGACTAGTGTAATCATCGATTCACTCGCGACATAGCGGAAAACACACTAATCTCACTGAAAAATAAATAAAAATTAGATATGTATCAATATCCTACTAGTCCTGGAAGAGCTGAAAACAGAATAGATCATTCCAAATATCAAAGATAAATTGCAATAAAAGATATTATTTGATCAGACATGTTGTAATATTTTTCTTTATACTGTTCTAGTAACATTTCAAAGATAGCAATTGGAGTGATCGAAGAGTCCGGTTTGATGATTTCTGAAATAATGGCTTATCTTACCATAATACCACTGAACACAATATTAAAATATAATCCTACATTGCTTATAAGCACATGCCAGTCTTTTAGGAATATAGTAGTTGAAGTTTAGAAGTGCAATTTTAAATTAAATGTTATGCTGAAATGCTGAAAAACAAATTGAGCCTTTGATGCCTGCCATGTTGCTCCAGGCTCTTACATGGTTTTGGTATGCAAAGATGATTCTAAAGCATTTTTATTTATAGCATTTCAAGCTTATTGCTTTCACAAATTGCTTTTTGCCTGCTCTCAACTCAGTGTTCCAAATGCACTTCCACAGTTATTAATTGAGAGATTTCGATGCCGATAATTCCAAAGCGTACTTAGTAAAATGATTAATAAAATGAGAATGGAAAATATACAATATGATTTAGAGGTACACGATCTTCAGTCGCACCCCCTCACTTCGCTATTGTCAGATTGACAACATTGCCCAGGCTACGCCAACCAGCGTCTCCATGTTTCAGCTGGCAGTCTTTTGTGATCATATGACTCGTGGAGGCGTGAGGTAGGAACTTGTGAGGACTAGAGGTCGGTCGCACCCTCTTTCGAAGCTGTCAATTCACCATTTGAAGCCCTTCAACAAACCCAACTGTTTATGTCACAATAATGGAGTTATATCTACATTAGAAACAGTTGATTAAGATGTTAATCACTTTTACTTAAAAAAAAACACCATTTAAAAAAAACTTTTTTGAGCGTACTAGAAGAACGATTGTGATTGGGAAACTAGGAGAATTTAAAATTAACACTTCATTTAATCACCATATTAAAAAATATAAAAAAAAAACATTGAAACACTTTTTTTCTTTTGACAGATACGCCTATTTCGTCTGCGACTTACAGAATTCTTCAGTGTTCGAGCACTCGACACAGCATGACAATTTAATGCTTGTAATGCTCAATTTGTTTTTCAGCATGTCAGCATAACATTTTCATTAAATTTCTGAACTTCAACAACTGTTACCGTAACAAGTAACAAGTAACAAGCCGATGAAGTTTCCGGATATTTAACACTCGATTTATTATTCTTCTGCCAAAGAAAGCGTTATAATTTCCCTGTAAGTGCAATCCTCGTTATAATTATACTGTTTTGGTTATTTAAGGTTATCTTACGTTTAGTGTTCTGCTTAGTGCCGATCTCCGTTTCAATCTGTCCGGGTTTTTACGTATGTTACCTGTTTCGTTTAGTTTTAATTTAAGTAGTTTCCTTCATAGCAATAGTTTAGTTCAATTACCTTTTCCTAACTTAAGTAGTTGTAAGCAAATTAACTTTTGATCATCAGCAATTTTTTGTTTACAACCTGCAATGCCATTAGAATTGGTTTCACCATAAAAAATAAATACCAATTATTGCTTACCGTATTTATCCAATTCAAATCCTAATCTAGTTTAGACTTAATAATAATTTTCAATATTTCCACTTATCCTAATATAGTTTTAATAAAAAAATAGATGTAATAGGCAAGTAACTAATATTTCGCGCGATTCGATGTGCATTCACTTCCAGTAGATTGGTGTTGTTCTCATCCATTGTATGATTGACGTTTCAACAATCCTCTTGGTGATCGCTGGGTGCGGTTACGTTGACGGAGGTTTCCTCGCCAAAGGCTGGCATGTGATCCATAAAGACTGGCATGTGATTATAAGCAATAAAGGATTGTATTTAAATATATGTGTTTAGTGGTATCAAGCTAGTATATTCCCTTTATTTCAGAAATCATCGAACCAGGCTCTTCGATCACTAAAACTGCTTTCTTCGACCTATAGAATAGTCTTTTGACGTAGGACTACATCTGTGTTTTCAATACTGGGGTACACGTTCGAATTGTGAAAATTTGGAGCGTAGCGAAAAATATATAGGTTTTGTACGTTAATGACTAAGTTATTCCACAATTGATTTCTGAAATGTTTGCACCAATCGATTGGGACATTTTCTACGCTTCGATTTCAATATTTTAAACTATTGATTTTTAACATTCAACTATTGAAATTAACGTTAATATAAGGTGATGTCTTATAAGTCCGATTTTTCAGAGTAAATTTACTAAATGCACAGTACTTTCCTATCACAGACTTCAAATTTAAGTAAGGAACGTCTCACATGCAGGGATGCCACATATACAGATTTATCTGTAATCATACAGATTTTTTGCAGTTTTTGGATACAGAATTCTGTTTATACAGATTACAGATTTTTAGAAAAAAATACAGATTTTACAGATTTTTGAAAAATTCGCTCTTTTGTTGCATTTCATGATCATGTTTAAATAACCATATTTGGAAATCTCATTGAGCCGCCTACAGAATATGTCAGATATTCATCGACATATCGGAAGGATGGCCGCTTTGAAGGCATCAAGCAAATTAATCTTGGTGGGCAGCATCCATTTCCATTCTGTGTTCAAACTTCATAAACATCGGTTAAGTCACCTTCGGTGGATAGCATCGATCTATACAATGTGTGTTTTTGTATGTCTAGTGCGCTTTTGCTATTATTATCAGTACTACTGAATAACTTGATAAAGCCACTAGAAATTGTGCAAACGCAGGTCTTAAATGATGAAAGGGGGATGGACAATTTTCTGTAGTCAATCCAAGCACCCTCGGTGGACAGCATCAATCTCAATAATTAACTGGTATGGGCTACTTCTTTTCATGTCTGATTCATATACTTTGATTTAAAGGTTTGATGTCAGACAATGTTATTGCATCGATAGCATAAGCTACCAGTTCTTGTATAATATGAACAACAACAAGAACAAACATAAAATTGATATTTTGATCGTTTTCATTAATATCTTGATTTGGTGAGCAATGCAAAAATTGAACTTATATTCATATTCATGAACTTATATGTCTACCTATTTCAGCTCCCCAAATGAAATACAATCTGATCTTCGTACGCTGTCCACTCAAAAGCGAAATTACATTATTATTAGGTGCGCAACTAAGTTCCCGCTGTTTAACAATAGATGGCGCTAGTAGTAAGTGCTGGTCGAATGTTGTACATCCAAGCGTCATAAACCAAGCTCAGACATATGGTAAACAAACCGCTTTGCCAAATCAGTGATTTTGGTTTAGTGTTATATATTTTGGTTGTTTGAAGATGTCTGATTTCTTGCCAAATAATCGTCATTTGCGGGAAGTGTTGATTTTCTTCTTTCATTCGAAGAAAACGGCGGCTGAAGCACATCGAGAACTCCAAAAAGTTTACGGTGATGCTGCTCTGAGTGAAACAACGTGTCGTGATTGGTTTCGTCGCTTCAAAAATGGTGATTTCAGTGTTGATGATCGTCCACGTGAAGGAAGGCCAAAAAACTTCGAAGACTCTGAATTGGAGGCATTGCTCGATGGCACATGGTCTCACTGGTCAGCAATTCTACTCATATGATGACATCTCAAAATGGCTTGATTCTTGGATAGCATCAAAAGACGAACAGTTCTATCGAAATGGTATTCACGTTCTACCAGAAAGATGGGAAAAAGTCGTAGTTAGTGATGGGCAATACTTTGAATAATTCGTTTGTAACCTTTGTTTTCAAAATAAAGTTCCTTTTTCACCAAAAAAAACAGCGAGAACTTAGTTGCGCACCTAATAGTATTTGCAAAATTTTGTTTTACTGTTATGTTGAATATTTTCTTACATTGTTGCATACTTGGAACAGATTTTCGGTAATTTTTTTGTTTAGTTGCAATAATTAAAATCAGTTTGATTAGAACAATAAAAACCAACGAACTGATTTGAATAATGATATATTTTGCTTCAAGCGGAGTACTGCGCTATTCGAAATATTTTTAAGAATTTCATCGATTGGAAATGTTTTTATCTACTATAAGAAAATACTTGGATGATTAACCACCGAGTGTTGTTTTCAGCGTGTACTATGAGATTCTTGAAACTGTAAAATATATTTACAGAAGTTCTGAGTAAATCACAGTAATGTGAAAAAAAAATATTATAACACTATACTACAAAATGTTTTTTTTTTTCACATATTTTTTCTAAAAAAAAAAGAAATTACAAGAGAAAACGGAAAAGTTTTTTTTTAAAAAAAAAATCCCCAATTTTTTTAGAAAAAAATTGTGTTTTTTTCAACTATTGTGATGCTCAGACCCGATTTAACTAAAGCCGCCCCTATTCAGTTGATCTGCAAAATGTTTGCTTGGGGTCAAGTTAATTGGGATCAAGGGCAACAAAAAAACAGCAACACCAGGTTAAAAAAAAATTAAACCAAGGAAAAAATTTTTTGATGTTCACTACCGTCCCAAGTAGCACACCACGATCATAATTAGTTGCAACAACTTGATTATGACTAACAAAGGCACATTTATGTTTTCTCAACTTAATGGCAACATGTGTGCTACTAGGGGTAAGCAGTGTTGCCACATTTTTTTCATGATCAATCTGTATTTTTACATCCAAAAATCTTTTTTATCTGTATCCGACTGTTGAAAATCTGTAAAAAAAAATCTGTATCGTATATTTAACTACTGTTTGGTTCCCGTTCACTGGTTGAAAAATAACTTTGCGTGCATCGCATTTGAACCAAGTAGGGTACCGGGATGTAATGTTAGCCTAGCTCCTTTATTCGGCCTATGTACCAAATGTTTCAATAGTCCGGCGATAATCAACAAAATCATGTTTCTATCAAAATGCCCGATTTATTTCGAAGCAATTGAGACATTATTAATCAATTTTTAGGAGTTCACTTCCGCGTAGTTTTAGATTTCCTTAACTGAGCTGAACGTTATCTACACGATCTTTGAATTATCTAAATTTGGCTAAATTGAAACTATATACCGAGCAATGCAGTATGCACAGAAAATAGTCACTCGTTATAAATTGAATGTTCACATAATAACAATGCTTTGTCGAGAAAACCGAGGACTCAATGTAAGAAACATATTATATTCTATGTTCCCAACTATGGCCTGTTGTATAAATAGCGTAGTAAAAATGTTGTTATTGCTAAAACATTTATAAAAATGTCTGTGTTTCTATTGTATGTTTACATATGGGTCATCTATACACAAACTTGAAGAACAAAATCTGTGTAGAGTTAATTATAATGTTTTGATTATCAAATGACCGCTAAATCAAATGTGAAAATCACAAGTGTTTCGTAGCAGTTTGATTTATGATGTAGAGGGAGATCTCCGCTTATCACCATGAGGCACCAAGAGTGGACAGTAATGTTTGCTAGAATGAAAGATATGAAGAGAAAGTGTTGAAAGTTTCGTCAGTGTACGGTAGGTTGAAAATTGAATAGAAGTATTGAAAATTGAGCGAAAGGGCATGGATAAAGTAGTACTCGAACAAACGACGTTACCATTGCCGAACATCCCACTGTGGGGTAGGTTACTCCACGTACGGAGAATACAGATATAACAATTATAGTTTGGTTTATGAAATGTTGTGTTGGGCAAACGAATATAGTTGGCCTTTAATCAGAAAATCAGAAAAAAAAATCGTACGTAGACTACATTTAATCACAAATCTATCAAGTGGGATGAAGTTGCATCCATGAATAGACCCAATTTGGTGCTGATAGACCGAATTACATCCATACTACTCGAAAGTTTCTGACTTAAAAATATGCGCAGTGTACCTTTTCGTGATACATGCTATCAAATGACTTATTAAACTTATCTAAGCAAGTGTATAACTAGTTAAATATCGCTTGCTGCTCAAATACTTTATGAGTTATAATAAAAAAATGTAATCAATCGTTGCATATTAGGCTGAGTCAAGGGACACTTTATACCTAGCTATTAAGCTTATTTCCACAATGGTTTACACATGAGTGGAAGCCCATCCTCAATCGAGGGTTTAATTTACCACAGAAAATAGACTTGAAATATACACTCCAATAAATACTTCACGAGCAAACTAAATGCGAATAGCTTACATATTTTATCATATTATAAATGTTTTGATATTAAAAACAGTCTAGCCTGAATAACTAGCACTGCAACAAGGTTTGAAATTAGTTTTGACGTCTAAAAAAGTTGCTTTTCCAACATTTTCAAGTTATCAAGCTTACCCCCAGGGACGCCACCTATACAGATTTATCTTTAATCATACAGATTTTTTTGCAGATTTTGGATACAGAATTCTGTATATACAGATTACAGATTTTTAGAAAAAAAATACAGATTTTACAGATTTTTGAAAAATCTACCTTTTTTGCATTTTTTGATCGTGTTTAAATAAGCTATTGAGCTATTGAGCCACCTGCTGAGATTGTCAGATTGTCATCGACATACCGGAAAGATGGCCGCTTCGAAGGTATCAAACAAATTAAGCTCGGTGGACATCCATTTCAATTCTGTGATAGAACTTCATAAGTATCGGTTAAGTGACCTTCGGTAGATAGCATCAATCTTTACTATTAACTGGTGTGTTTTTGTATTTCTAGTACGAATTGGCAGTATAGAGTCTCACCACAGTCAATACATCATGCTGTAACGGATCTTACTAATATCTAGTCCTACTTTACGTTTTGTCACATTGAAGATGTCTGTTCAAAGTGCTACTTTTATCAATCCTACTGAATAACTTGACAAAGCCACTAGAAATTCTGCAGCCGCAGATCTCAAATGATGACAGGGGAATAGACACTTTGCGGTAGTCAATCCAAGTACCCTCGGTGGACAGCATTCATCTCAAGAATTTGATGGTTTGTGCTACTTCTTTTCATGTCCGTTTCGAATACTTTGATTCTAAGGTTAGATGTTAGACAATGTTATTGCATCGAAATCATAAGCTACACTGAAAATTAAATTTCGTTTATATAACGAAACCGAAGGTAGAACTACCAAATCTATTCCTTGTTTTCTGCTACTTAGCTGATTTGTACTTTATAAGAAGCTATCTTTGTAATTAATGCCACATGCGCAACTGTCAAAAGCACGAAGTATTTGTTGGCAAGAAACAATATTCGTTCATTGTACGAAAACAATACAGAGAGCTACGAATATTTTGTTAACAATAAAAAAGAAAAGTCTCTCTGGTGGTTGCATGAATGACTGACAGATCTACTATATCGACTCAAAATGTAATCGAAAAAAAAAGCGGTACCACGAGGAGTTGTGCAGCGTTTTTTTTTTTTAAATGTTTCTGACAAGGGGTTCGATCCTTTATTTTTGGGAAGATGTGTTATTGAATCTGTCGTCCCTAGGCCATGGTGATTCGTGAGATGTTACTTGATTGATGAGTATGAAGTTATAACTATCGACAGTGCTTTAATTATTATTTTGGGATAAATCGATGTTTCCCGCCAACCCCAGTAGCAACACGAACATGTATGAGTACGATCAAAGGCAAGCAGCGATTGGCTGGTCTTTATGAAAATCATGAATGTACAATTCAAATTGTACAAAAAAGTGTAATGATAGCATTTCACCAGATATAAAGCAATATGAATGTTTCATACAATATACGAGACATTTGTTCTATGTTCAAAATCCATGCTTACGAAACGAGTGTAAGCTTATATACGAAAATAAATTTTCGGTGTACCAATTCTTGTATATTATGAACCACAACAAGAGCAAACATAAAATTTATATTTTGATCGTTTTCTCTAATATCTTGGTGAGCAATGCGCAAATTAAAATTATATTCTTATTCACAAACGTATAGGTACATCTATCTATCACAGTTCACCAAGTGAAATACCATCTGATCTTAGCACGTTGTTTACTCGAAAGCAAAATTATCTTACCAGCATTCGCAAAACAATGTTTTACTCTTATATTGAATATTTTCTAACATTGCCACACTCTACAGATTTTTGGTACTTTTTAACCGACATCTTAACAGCTAAACGTTCGGTAAACAAATTCTCATATCACTGAAAAATCTGTGGAATCACAAAGTAGGGTAGGGAACGGCTTAATCAGGGGTCACTTTTTTAATCAGTTGTTAGGAAATAGGTCTACAACTCCTACATTTTCCACATAATTTCACTTTTAATGATACGATCATAAGCTTTATCTATTGGGTCAATGATTCGATGTATGAATAATGATTGATTACCAATTTATTACTGTCATTTTGAAGATTTAAAATACATCATCTAGAAACCATCAGTTTCTTACTTGGTGAAGAAGTTCGCTCAAATGTTGCCTTTGTGTATTTTGCATTTAACCGCGTGTACCGGAGAGCATGTCTTCATCAGCTCTCTCTCACAACTAGGCTTGTTGCCAGAATGTGATGTTGAACATTGAGTTAAATTTATTACATATTTAGATAATCTGAAATCGCTATTTATTTCATGTTTCGTCCAGTCATTTGAGGTTGATCTATGCTTATTATTATATTGTCCATCATCTGGCACTATCATATGCAATAAAAAAAATATGTTTAGGAGCTGTCCAATAGTACTCAACGATAAATAATGCTTCGCTGTTGAGCGGCAGCTATGGCATCACTGGTGCTTTTGAGAGAGCCCATGTTTCCTCTTTTCTGTGTTAACCACCTGTGTTAACCGCCGTGGCATTCACCCCACTGAGCGAGAGAACTACTCATACTCACGATCGACGCGAGACGAGAATTCTGCTTGATCCTACCAGTAATATACGCTTGTCTCAAAGGTTAAGCCATGCATGTCTAAGTACAAACAGATTTAATGTGAAACCGCATAAGGCTCAGTATAACAGCTGAGCTTATAATTTACAAGATCATTTACCTAGTTACTTGGATAACTGTGGAAAATCTAGAGCTAATACATGCAAAATGCAGGAACCTCGCGGAACCTGTGCAATTATTAGTCAAACCAATCGTCCTCCGTGACGCTGAAGTTGAAATCTGGATAATTTTGTTGATCGTATGGTCTCGCACCGACGACGGATCTTTCAAATATCTGCCCTATCAACTATTGATGGTAGTATAGAGGACTACCATGGTTGAAACGGGTAACGGGGAATCAGGGTTCGATTCCGGAGAGGGAGCCTGAGAAATGGCTACCACATCCAAGGAAGGCAGCAGGCGCGTAAATTACCCAATCCCGGCAAGGGAAGTTGTGACGAGAAATAACAATATAAGACTCTTTTATGATGTCTTATAATTGGAATGAGTTGAGCATAAATCCTTCAACAAGGATCAAGTGGAGGGCAAGTCTGGTGCCAGCAGCCGCGGTAATTCGTTCGAAGTTTATTCTTGTCCAACACGGGTGCTACTCCTAATGATGGCAGTAGGTCACTGGATTGTTGCGACTATAAGACTGGGTGCGCACCGGTAATGTAACTTGAAGCCTGCTATCTCTTGCATTTGTTTGTTTTTAAACGAAGCATCCCGTTTGTCGTCACAGTCGCTTTGGCTAACATTTGCGTGAGAGTAAATGAAATAAGAAATACACATTGCCAATCTAAAGATCAATGACAAACTAAAAGTTTGGTCGTGTAGGTCTGTCTCATAACCTGCTAGTAGACGAGTTTGTGATCGTAGCAATCGACATGTTTTGGTTGATTGTTTTCGAGAGCGCATGGGAAAAACGAAGGAGCGGGTTGAGAAAATTGACGTTTGCAGCAAATCGTGAACTGGCCTATTTAATTTCGCCTTCGCACACATGCACAGAATCGCACTCATACAATATTGTTAGTTTATGTACAGATTGAGGAGCTGAAGAAAACATTTTTTTAATCGGAAAGAAATCCGCATGCGCTTAAGAAGTCCCTGCAATTGGGAATTTTATTCCAAGGCTATGAAATTTTCTGAGCCTAATGCTCGTTGCTGAAGGTACGTTCCGATAGACGAGACGTAAGCAGAAGGATTAATGTCCGAATATTGGCAGTTCTAATTATAGGTTACATACAGCTTCATCAAATGTCTCAGGTGCTTACTAAACTGCTTAAAACCCGTCCCGTACCCTAGTTATCTCAAAAAAGAAAGTAAAGAAGAGGTCGGACCTGGGGTTGAACTGCTGACTTTCTGATCAGTACGTCAAACCGGTTACCACTAAGCCCCAAGCATTGTTGATATATCGCAAATTGACGCAAATTAACAAAAGATGAAACAGCTGAGAAAAAGTAATTCGTATCAATCAAAGTAAATTATATTTTACCAAAAATTTAGGATTGAATATTTACCAATGAAACTAATAAAGTACTTCAACAAAAACACTGATTTAAAACATATATTCTCATTTTGTTGAACCAACAAAATGACTCGATTGAATTTTTTAATACTTTTATCTTGTGTATGGTAAGGTTGTGATTACAAAAACAATTGCACCATTTTCAAGGATACATTTAAAAAAAAAACCCGCTAACAGAAAATAGATTTTTTAGAGGCAAAACTATTTCAAAACATATAGTTACTCTGAGGAAAAATTGATGGCCAATTTTACCATTATTGAGGGTTAGGATGACTATGACAGTATATTAATTTTCTATTAGGTCGGAATAGTCGTTGTTGTCATGACCATAGACAAGAATGCCATGAACGTGGAGAATTCGACCATTTTCATGGTCATTGTAACCATTATATGCAATAGTCATCTTGACCATGGTTTAATTGTCGGTACAACTATCGATTTTTCCTCAGTGTACCCTGATACTTACCATTTCCTCAGTTTGCCCATGCGTGTTTCTGCATCTCCAAAACAAGACATAAACCTGGACAAAACGAGCATGTCTCCTCATGCCTTCTTTTCTAGCAGTCTCGCACTATCATGCTCAACTCACTTTGATAGATAGAAACGTGCAGTTAATAAAACGTTTGGTTGAAACAATAAAAATCAGTTGGAAAATCAACGAACTGATTTGAATAAAGATATATTTTGCTTCAAGCGGAGCACTGCTTTATTCGAAATATTTTTAAGATTTGAATAGATTGGAAGTGTCAATATTTACCGAGTATTTTTCCTGCGTATTTTATGAGATTCTTCTGCAAGATGATCTCTGATGATATGATCTGCAAAATGTTTGCTTGGAGTAAAGTTGATTAGGATTAAGGTCGACATTCAATTCTATTTAATCCGAGGATAATGCTTGTTGGTCAGTCACCGTAAGTGTGATAACTTGAAAAGGTTGGAAAAGCAACTATTTTAGCTGTCAACACAAATTTCAAATCTTGTTGCAGTGCTCTTAATATCAACAATTTATAATATGATAAAATATGTAAGTTATTGGCATTTAGTTCGTTCGTGAAGTACCTATTTATAGCGTATATTTCAGGTCTATTTTCTGTGGTAAATTAAGCCCTCGATCGAGGATGGTCTTCCATACACTCCTAATATGCAAACAAAAACCAATGGGTTATAAGTAAGGTATAAAGTGTGATTTAATAAGGGCGGCAATGATTTTAATCGCGTAAAGTACGGGCACCAAACAGTGGTTAAATGAACAATACAGATTTCTTTTTACAGATTTTCAACAGCCGGATGCAGATAAAAAAGATTTTTGGACGTGAAAATACAGATTGACCATGAAAAAAATGTGGCAACGCTGATCATGTCTTTGATTTGCTGGAATCATCTATATTGACAAAAAAAATAATTGGGCGTCATCTAACCCAATTATTTCCATGATGCTTTCCCGTACTGAATGCGTTTGTAATAGATTTGATTAGATTAGATTAGATTAGATTATTGACTGGCGTGCCGGACAGGTTCTTGACCTGGACGTAAAGTGTAAAGCCTGTAAAGCATGCGATCAGTGGAAAGAAAAGGAAGGCACCGCGGAATTTGAATAATGATGCGAAGATACCAAGAGCAGCTGTCAACGAAATCATGAGCGAGCTTCTGGGAAAATGAAACTACAGGGGATGATCAAAAAGGAGAAGACTAGCAAAATTTTGTCCAGATTCAAAGTGATACAGTTCGGTGAATAATTAACCGATTTTGATAAAACTAAAAGCGTTCGACGGGGAATTTATTATTGTGCTAGCACGTTTCATCAAAATTTGATTTGACTTCCGGGCACCGGAGATATCATGGATACTTTGAGGTTATGTCAAATGTGCTAATTTTCTGCAGCTCGTTATTTTTTATGTTACTTGAAAATCGGAAAAATTATATTTTTTTTCAGAAACTAAAATTCATAACAAGTCTGTCAGTGGTTAAAGATCGTGAATCGGCCCATAAACAACCGAGATATGGCTATTTCCGTAAAATGTAGTTTTTTACCCAATTGCCTGACACTTCTTATGTTGAAAAACTCCTTTTTAATTTATCTGTAACTCTGCGTACCCTTAACCAAATTAGATGCAACTTTTTCCATACGATCACAAATTTATCCTAGTTTTTGGAAGAGTAGCGGACATTTCGTTATTTTCCGTAGTTCCGGATTCATTATCAGGAATCGTGAAGGAAGTACCCTACCAGTGTAATGACCAGAGTTGTATCAAACCTGGCTTGCGACATATCAAACTTCATGATTTTACAAAACAATACCGCTGGTGTTCAACCTGAAAGTATTCTTTCACATTTATTTATTTGTCGTCGTCAATCAATTGTAGACCATTTTAATTACAATAAGTTCTTAACTTAACTTAAACCTAGCACGCGCGGAAGTATTTTTTCAATTTTTCTTTCGACATCGTAAAATCTATACTATTGCAATGGTTATTGTAATTAGCCATCATATGATTAATCGGTCCATATTTTGCATAGTTCGTGCGATAACTATTTGTTGCAAATAACTGTCGATGTCTTAAATGCCTTGTTGGTGTGTAAAAGTTTAATTTTGATAGAATTTCCATTGAATCAACTCTGTGTGAGACTATATTATTTATAAATGACGCCATAGCAAATTCGCGACGCTCTTTTAATGTTTGAATATTGATAAGCATACATCGAGCCTTATAAGATGGTAAAGGAAATACAGTCCATCCTAGCTTTCTTAGTGCGTATAACAGAAATTGCTTTTGTACTGACTCTATTTTTTCTTCATGTGTTATTGTGAATGGAGACCAAACTATGCTACAATATTCTAGTATTGATCTGACATAAGCAATGTATAATGTTTTTATCGTATACGGGTCATGAAAGTTATAGCAGAAACGTTTAATAAATCCTAGCATGTTTTTAGCTCTGTTTATAATTGTGTTATAATGATCAATGAACGTAAGTTTAGAGTCTAAGCCAACACCTAAATCCCTAATTCTATCACACTTCTCTACATTCTGATTGCCTAAAGTTATTTGTATATTAGGTATGTTTCGTTTTCGACTGAAGGTAATTAAGTTACATTTTTTAACATTCAGTTGTAGCAGACTTTTGTTACACCAAGTATGGAACAATAATATCTCATTCTTAAACGCGTTGATATCCTCTGCATTTTTTATTTCTAAATAAAGTTTCATGTCGTCAGCGTAAATTAAAAATTTTAGTTTCTTAAGAATAAGAGATAAGTCATTTACAAATAGAATGAATAAAAGTGGTCCTAGATGAGAGCCTTGTGGGACTCCCGAAGTGGCATGAATAGGTGTTGATTGGTTTTCTTTAAATCTAACAACTTGATCACGGTTGGTTAGGTATGAATTAAGCCATTTGAGGAGTTTGGGCTGAATTCCCATTTTTTTGCAATTTAAATATAAGCATAGGTATATCGACACGGTCAAATGCTTTACTAAAATCTGTGTATAAAATCTCTACATGGTTTCCGTTATCCATTGCTTCCAGAGAATAATTAACGAATTCTAGTAAATTTGTGGTTGTCGAACGATCTTTAAAAAATCCATGCTGATTAGTAGTTATTCTATTTTTGATTTGGTTAAATAATTTATCATTCACAATTGCCTCAAAAAGTTTTGGAATGCAAGAAATCAGGGCTATACCCCGATAATTACGAATATCAGATTTTTTACCAGACTTAAAAATAGGCACTAGAAATGAGCTCTTCCATAATTTTGGAAAATCTCCGGATTCCAGTGACATATTAAAAAGCCAAAACAATGGAGAAGTAAGCTCAGCTGCTAAAGTCTTCATAAACAAAGGAGGGACTCCATCGGGTCCCGAGCCTTTGGATGCATCTTAATTTTTTTGGCCCGTCCAGGATTTCATGCACATAGATTTGATTCACGCTTATGTCACTGGAATTTTCAGGATACAACCCAAAGTATTGCCGATCACGATCTGCTTCTGAGTATGTTGTGTATGTTTTGGCCACACCTGGTGACGTTCCGGATTCCGGGTTCCCCCAGGGAAGTGGCCAGATTTCGAATGATGTCAAACCCTGGCTTGCGACACATCAAACTTCATGATTTTACAAAACAATACCTAAACTAAAAATAACTCAAAATTAATAACTCAAAATTAATTGAAAAATAACTCAAAATTAATTTGGCGTACGGAACCATCGACCTGGCGGAATAGAACTCAAATTGGGTATTATTGTTTATCCGTGTACATGTTTGCATAGAAGAAGACAAAAGGTGACAGGATTGAGTGCTTGCGCATGGGACAAATCAAGGTTAAGTGCTGAAGTGTGCAGTTAGAAATGCCATTAGAGCTTACGGAATTTCAACGGGGCCGTATAGTCGGTGCTCGAGAAGCCGGTGCTTCGATCGCTGAAACATGCAAACTGGTTGGTGTTGCCAGGGCCACAGTTTGCCGGATAATGTCGAAATATAAAAAACATGGAAAAACATCGCCTGATAAAAGTATCTGTGGACGGAAGCAGAAGATGGATGACCGGCAGCAACGTTCGTTGAAGCGCATAGTCAAAGCAGACAGACGCATTAGTGCTGTTAAAGCAACTGCTGCTTTGAACAATGCGCTTCAAGAACCAGTTTCTTCATCAACTGTCCGAAGGGAGCTGCACGACATGAATCTTTACGCTCGTGCGGCCATTTCTAAACCGCTTATAAAACCGCAAAACGCGGTAAACAGGAAGCGCTAGTGCAAGGATCATAAGGAATGGACGCCAGATCAATGGAACCAAGTTGTGTGGTCGGACGAATCATCTTTTACCTTGTTTCCAACTACAGGTCGAGTGAACGTATGGCGTACTCCTGGAGAAGCCTACAACCCTGGCTGCCTTCTGCCAACCGTTAAACATGGCGGGGGGTCAGTTATGGTATGGGGTGCAATATCGTGGCATTCTCTTGGGCCTTTAGTTGCTATGAAGGGAAAAATAAAGGCCAAAGATTATCAAGAAACATTGGATGACCAGGTATTTTTTAGAAAACCTTCACAATATACTTAAAATAACACAATTACCCAACAGGTGCTGCCAATGATGAAGACCATCTTTCCTGATGGCAGAGGAATCTTCCAAGATGACAACGCTCCAATCCACACTGCTCAAATCATAAAGGCGTGGTACGAAGAGCATGACACAGACTTTCATCACCTTGATTGGCCAGCACAGTCACCAGACCTCAACATTATCGAGCCACTTTGGTCTACATTAGAAGCACGCGTGAGAAGTGTATTTCCACCACCATCGTCTCTAAAAGCGTTAGAGAAGGTTTTGATCGATGAGTGGTATAAAATACCTATAGAAACAATCCGAAAATTGTACGATTCCATCCCTAGGCGTATCCTAGCCGTTTTGAATGCGAATGGTGGACCCACGCCTTATTAAACGCGATTTTCCTTTGAAACGATCTATCTAATCAAAATAACTGAATTATTGTTAGCATATCCGAACTTTTATATATTTTCGAAACTATGTTTGAATAATTTGCCATTGAATCCTGATGCCCACAATAGAAACCTCAGATTCGCCACCAGTGGTATTGGTTTGTAAAATCATGAAGTTTGATGTGTTGCTAGCCAGGTTGGACATCGTTCTAAATCCAGCCACTTCCCTGGGGGAACCCGGATCCCGGAGCGTCACCAGGTCTGACCAATGTGACCGAATACTCTCAGGTTGACCACCAGCGGTATTGTTTTGTAAAATCATGAAGTTTGATGTGTCGCAAGCCAGGGTTTGACATCATTCGAAATCTGGCTACTTCCCTGGGGGAACCCGGAACCCGGAACGTCACCAGGTGTGGCCAATGTGAAAGAATACTCTCAGGTTGACTACCAGTGGTATTGGTTTGTAAAATCATGAAGTTTGATATGTCGCAAGCCAGGTTTGATACAGTTCTAACTCTGGCCATTACACTGGTAGGGTACTTCCTTCACGATTCCCGATAATGAATCCGGAACTACGGAAAATAACGAAATGTCCGCTACACTTCCAAAAACTAGGATAAATTTGTGATCGTATGGAAAAAGTTGCATCTATTTGGTTAAGGGTACGCAGAGTTACAGATAAATTAAAAAGGAGTTTTTCAACATAAGAAGTGTCAGGCAATTGGGTAAAAAACTACATTTTACGGAAATAGCCATATCTCGGTTGTTTATGGGCCGATTCACAATCTTTAACCACTGACAGACTTGTTATGAATTTTAGTTTCTGAAAAAAATATAATTTTTCCGATTTTCAAGTAACATAAAAAATAACGAGCTGCAGAAAATTAGCACATTTGACATAACCTCAAAGTATCCGTGATATCTCCGGTGCCCGGAAGTCAAATCAAATTTTGATGAAACATGCTAAAACAAGAATAAATTCTCCGTCTAACGCTTCTAGTTTCATCAAAAGCGGTTAATTATTCACCGAACTGTATCACTTTGAATCTGGACAAAATTTTGCTAGTCTTCTCCTTTTTGATCATCCCCTGTATATTCAATTATTGAAATGTCTCGTAGATCATTCGATTTTCACGGTGTAGAATATAGTCACTATATCGGAGACGGTATTACTAAAACCTGAAAGCGGATCCTGGATTCACAGCTATACGAGGACTTGGTCGTGCACAAAAAGGAGTGCATCGATCAAGTACAAAAGCGAATACAATTAAAAGTACCAAAATAATTTCTATTGGTTGGAAGTCAATCCAGCGGACCTGAGATAAAATGATTTCTGATACCTCGCGCAGCTCATTTTACCACTTTGCCAAGAACCAGCAAAGTTTGGCGATGCGCCTCACTTCTTACTTTGCACTATGATGGTTCAACGTCCCGCAGTGGTACGGTGAATGAAATGGAAACATAACTCGCCTAAATGTAGGCAGCTCTTGAAAGGAAAAGTTAACATATGTTAATAATAGTAATTGAGCTATATATTGCTGGCAAATGGTGTTTCGAGAAGCTGAAAGGGTGCGAAGAATACAAACAATGGACGACAATATTGTCATATAGACATTATTTAATGTCTTGACTGAACCAACACGAAACACCAAAATGCATAATTTCAATAAACAATAAGTAGGGTTGGACCACTCACGAACGACCGACCTGTTTCGAACCGAAATCACTATCACATAAATTGATCCAACTGAGTCGTAAGAACTTTTTACAACACTACATGGGAGCTTTATCCAAATTTAAATTTTCAACCAAGTTCAACTCCTCCCGTTCACAGTCACGCAACAACCGGAACCTCATTTTATTTCCATCATAGCAGCGAATCCAGTAAACCTCCCAACGAGAAAGCTGTTGTGACCTTTAAGAAGTGGTGATTACTGCCGAAATTCGCCAGCATCACAATAATAGAATCAATCACAGTGAATTCATCAACCAACCGCATCTGGCGCAGAAAGTTTTCCGCTTTTTATCGTTGGTGGGTTTAGCCTCCTATCGAGATTATTTGCCACCCACCAACCACACCATACCATCCCCATAGTTCCACGATGTCTAGGGAGCAGATTTTCGGAATTTACCGGATTCGTCGCTAATTTCTATTCTTGGGCATTGTTTGTTGTTTGGGATTTCCTTTTTTTAAGGTTGTAGAAACCTATCAATTACAATAAAATATAATGAGTTTTTTTGTCGCGCGTGAAAGTTGATTGTTGGTGATTGTACGGACGTACAAACGGTTGAGATTCAGGATCTGCGTGAAGAGTATTTAGGACTGTTTTCAAATGATTAACATGGTAATCCTATACACTATGGCAATCGTTTACTGTTTCTGGGTTTCAACCAACTATCTAATATAACACGCTGACACGAAATCGGAAGTTGGTTGTAAAGCATTCCTATTGTATACATATGGAGCGTACTCTTCACCCGGACGTAAGTTGGCTTATTTGTCATATTGACGTGACACTCTTTTTTTCTACGTTATTTTTTCTCTTTCTATGCAGATTGTAGTGGATTCCGAGTAGGTACATCGAGCTGATACCTACTATTACGGTTAGAGCTCCACATTTCACATGTCCTACAAAAAGTGCACATTTTTTCGACACGTTCCTCTCTATGCACACTGCAGCTGGATCGTGTCGGCAAATGTATCGATGTACGAGAAGAATTTTCCAACAACACATGCCGTTTCACTCACGTAGTCAGAGGGGACAAAGGATGGTTTGAAACTTGATACTCTGGCTGCTGGCAGTTATGCAAACAGGCATACGGGAAATAACCAACTCACAAGTAATTTATGAGTAGGGCCAAAAAAACCAATTGTAAACAATGAGTTTAAACGTTGATGTCTCACGAATTATCGGACTCCTATCCAGGATATCCAACTATACCCTAAGGTAGAGCAAACATTCCTCTACCAGGTGGGAAATCGACGTTTGAATTGTTTAGAATTACCTCCTAATCATGAATTACTCGAGAACGGTCAAAAGTATGGTCAACTGAAGCATTACTTTCGCAGCAGCTGAATGAAAAGTGATAATTTCTTAATTGCTGAATCATCTGCATCATTTACCTTCAAATTAATTTCTCAGTCAATTAGCACATAGTTTTCCAATAATATTTTTGTGAACAAGCCAATTCAAGTGTAGTCAGGTTTCAATACATAACTCTCGCTACATGGCCGCTTATATAGAATAAACAGAAATAGTCACCCCGCCCCTTCTCTGTGCCGAGCCCTTGCTACATGATTGCAGCCTTTCCGAGCTTGCCCTGTGAACTGAAGCTAATGCGAACTCTTTTACGTGAAAACAGATGTGTGGTGGCTTATGTGTACGTCCCGGATGAAGGTTATCAGACGTTTGGAAACTAACAAATCGAAGAGTAATTGGCATTAGGAATGCGTACAATGCTTATTGTGCTTAGGAGTTGGTTGAGGCAGACTCGATTTTCCTAGTTGACTTCTAGAAGAGTGGATCTGTAATGAGATCATGACGGGGTACTACCAGTTCTCGTGCTGGAGGAGGCAGGGTTCGATTTACGGTATAGTCAGATAATTGCTCATAGCACATCATCGTTCTCTGATTTATAGGCGTTTTTTCATCGTTGACCCAAAACAAATTGCATAGTAATTGATGGAAAATGTAAAATTATAGTTTTGAAAGAAGTTCTTCTGAATCAATAGGATGCATAACAATATCGTTTACAAATGGAACCTTCGAATACTTCCACTTACCTTACCAATCAGTCCAAGGCCAGTGTGGCCTCTGCTGTACACAGAAGTTATCTCCACCGTATTCGGTCCATGGCTGCACTTCACGAGCCTTGCTGTCTACCTTGCTCGTTGCGAGCCTCTTCTTTTTGTGCCCGTCGGTTCGATTTCGAGAACCATTTTAACTGGGATGTCGTCCGACATTCTTACGATATGCCCAGCCCATCGTAGACGACCGGGGCGGTATGTACGATGGGAGGTTCTCCCAGCAACTGATGCAAGTCTTGGTTCATGCGCCTCCTCCACAATCCGTCTTCCTTCAGCACTCCACCGTAGATAGTACGCAACACCTTCCGTTCCAAGACACCAAGGGCTCGTTGGTCCTCCACTAGCAATGTCCATGTTTCGTGGCCGTAGATAATGGTGGCCGGTCTAATCAATATCTTGTAGATGGTCAACTTTGTAGTTCGGTGAACTTTATTCGATATTAGCGTCCTTTGGAGTCCAAAGTAAACACGATTGCCAGCCATAATAAAGACTGGAATGCGCAAAAATTGGTCGACAAAAAAATCGTTTCTTTTAGCCAAAATTCATAATACAAAAACCTTCCTATTTTTCGTTTGAACATTCATATATTTTAGGGAAAAAATGTTCGTTTATTCTTTTGGTTTGCCAAATCTGAACTGCCGTGCCTTCCGCCTAACCCCTTCCATTAAATTTTGCACAGTGGTCTGCCCGACCTTATTCGCCGCCGAACGCCGGTTAGATTTACACTGCTGCTCGTTTTCCATAGATTTATTCGTTTTTTTTTTTTAGATTCTGTTCGACCAAGGCCCAAGACCGTTCAATAGGGTGGAGTTCTGGGCTGTTGGGAGGGTTGTGGTCTTTGGGTACCACAACCACGTTGTTCGCATCGTACCACTCGATTGCCATTTTCCCATAGTGGCAGCTTGCCAAGTCCGGCCAAAACAGCACAGGTCATATGTTGCTTTAGGAATGGTAGCAGCCGCTTCTCCAGGCACTCATGGACGAAGATCTCTTGATTGATGGTTCCCGTAGTGATGAAAATGCCGCGTTTTAGACCACCCGTGCATTAAACTCCTGTCCCAGAAGCTGCTTGAAATCCGCCTTTACATAAGTTTCGTCGTCCATGACGACACAGTCGAACTTTGTGAGCATATTCATATACAGCTTTCGGGACCGCTACTCTGCCGAAATGTTTTGTTTGTAAGCTCGGTTCACCACCTTCATATTTTCAAACGTAGACAATCCGGCTCGTTTCTTGGACCACTGTACAGAAGTATGGGAGACATTGAGCTTGCCAGCGACCTCCCGGATGGAGAGGTTATGATTCCGCTGATATTTCACCGCCACTTTTTTCGTCGTCGCTGCCACGTCCGGATTACGATTGCCGCCGCTTTCAGACTTCCTGGTGGCCGACAGACGCTCCCGAACACTTTTAAAACGTTTGTCACGGTCGATTTGGTCACATCCAGCAGTTTTCCCAACTTGGCGTGCGAAAACGTCGGATTCTCTAGCTGCGCGAGCAAAATTTTTGACACGTTGCTCCTCTTGCTTGGACGTCATTTTTAAAAACCTGAGAGCAAACGGTAAAAACTCATCATAGCAACCATTTTATATACGCTCAATTTCAAAATGCAGCATTTCAGGGTTTTTTTAATGCACTTTTAACAGAAATATTCCAGTTTGAAGTTGGCCAATTTTTGCGCGTTCCAGACTTTACGCCTTTGTATTTATCTGATGGTCGTTATCGGCTGTCACCAATAAGCTCAGATACACGATACCAATAAGCTCAGATACACGTCAACTTCCTCGATTTCATCACCGTCGATCTGAACTCGTGGTGGGAGGCTAACATTGTCTTCACGTGAGCATCTTCTCTTCATGTATTTTGTTTTCAACGCATAAGTCCCAAGTCAAATCCTACCAGCTTCAGCCATAAGTCTGATGTACGTTTCCGCCATCGTCTCAAAGATATGTGCTTCGATATCAACGTCATCGGCGAAGCCAAAAAGTTGGACAGACTTCCTCAATATCGTGCCACTCGAGAGTGTCCCTAAAACTCAGACGACGCACATAATTTGATCAACTCGTATCAATATTTACTCTTTGCAAAAATGCGCCCAAAACCACGGTACAATATTGAGAGAATAATACACTGCGGCTAGTTTCTAAAGCCGCACACAAGTTTATGCTGTAACATGTAAACCGAGTATAAAACTTCATATTTCCTTGTTATAACGTTTGCATTTAAAAACATGGACAAAAATTGCCGATTTTTCATGGATTTACCTTCACCCGCACTGACGAAACTACTCATGCAGCATAAACCATAGTAACCCATGAGTCAGCAGACATAATTTGACAGCTCTATCAGTCGAACTCTAACCGTAATAACAGTCGAACTCTAACCGAGATAACAGTGAAGCAACTCCGTTCAGAAGTGTGTGCGTTCAAAACACGGCACCCCGCCGCGTCGAAAACGGACATCGTGCGGCACTTTGTGGACGCCGGATACGCCCGTTCCGGCATTTACAACATCTTGGCATTATTAGACAACAAAGCATCGAAAGAAAGCCCGGTTCCGGACGGCCAACGACCCTGCGCGACAAGAAGCTCCAAAGGATGCTGAAGAGGAAGACCGAGGGAAAAGTGGCTACATCGCTGCTTATCCGGGAGGTTGGTTCAACCGGCCAAACAGTGAAAAAGTACCTGGAGAACTTGAACATACATGTCAGGAAGCGGAAGTCGCATCCACTGGTTTCGGAGCTGCAGGCAATGACGCAGCGGCAGCGGCTGAATAAGATGGTCAACTCGATTTTCCTGGCGAATCGCGACATGGCGGTGGTGATGGACGACGAGACCTATCTCACCCTGGATGGCAACGACTGGCAGGGCACTTCGTATTTTACTTCCCCCACGAAGAAAGTGAGCTCCGAGGTGAAGTTCATTTCACACACCTCCCCAAGAGGGTGCTGCTGTGGCTGACAATCAGCGAGAAGGGGATGTTAAAGCCGCTCTTCTTTCGCTCCGGACTGGCCGTGAACGGAGAAATTTATAGTACGAAATGCCTGCCGGAAGTTGCGTCGTTCATCAAGAAATACCATAAGGGCGAAGACGCGGTGTTCTGGCCGGATCTGGTGTCGGCCCACTACTCGAAGCGATCGTTGGAGGAGATGGAGTGGCTGAATATCGATGTGGTACCCAAGTCGGCGAACCCGCCCAACTTCCCCCAGCTGCGTTTTTTTTTTTGTAATGCAAACGTTATGTTTGAAATGGATTTGTTTAAGAACGAAATTTAAACCTGAATTGAAAATTCTTTTATTGATTCAAATTCATCAAATTAAGTGGCTTTTTTTTACAGCCACACTTATGTTTTTTAATGGATGCATGTCAAAATAGTCATTTTTCTAAACAATTCCTGCATTTAAATAATTAGTTGGTCCTCCAGCACGCCAGATTACCTGGAAAATTCTTTCGAGCATGCTTCCATCCAAGTTCTTAAAAATTCCCATTTCAACATCCTCCCACTGTTGTCTTGCTTTTTGTTGGCGTAGATCTGTCGAACAATGGTTCCCCAGATGTTTTTCACTGGATTTAGATCCGGACTACGGGCTGACCACCACAGGAGCTCAATTTTTCGGTCGTTAAACCAGGATTTTGTAGCCGAACTGGTGTGAATCTTGTTGAAACAAGATATGAATGCCAAATTAAGCTTTCCTGTAGCACAAAATCCAAGCCAAACCATTAGAGATCTTCCTCCGAAAATACGTCTGGAGAAGTACTCTGGTTCCTTTCGTAGATCTCGCCAATAGCCAGTAAATCAATCGGAACCATGTAGATTAAGTTTCTTTTCATCGGAAAAGATGACTTAGAGTTGAAAAACGAACATTAAAATAATAAAAAAATGAACAAAATATACTTGGGTTCATCAGTTTAAAAAAACATGAAATTTACATATATTTTACCGTGTCCCATTGGCGTGCCATGTTGAGTCCGGCAAATTCTATTCGTTTCTGTTTATGCACAGGGGCCAGATTTGGTGCCTTATTGATTTTTGCCCGAATAATGTTCGGACTGGTCTGCAAAGCCTTCCGAATGGTTTCTTTACAGACTGGCAAACTGAGAGTTGACTTGATTTTAGAAAGTGATATGGTAGAGTTTGAGGCCAATTTCAAAATGTTTCGCTTATCCCGCGGTGACAGTTTCGATTTTTTTTGCTTGCGTTTGGTCGTAGCATATTTTTCTGGATCCTTCAAATAATTTCATATGACTTTACCCGATCGGCTCAGTCTACGTCCAATTTCTCGATTAGAAACAACTTTCTGATTATAGGCTTCAATCAATCCCTTCTCTTTCTCACTCAGAACACTTCTTCTCGGCATTTTTAATCAATTTTAGCAGAATTTACTTTATAAAATTCTACAAACCAAAGCAATAGCTTATGCGCGACTATAGAAAATGGACGCTCAAATTAATGAAAACACGTTTATTTGACAACTGTAGCACAAACACTACAGAATGCAAATCATACGTTTCACTAATACAAAAAGACACACATTGTTGCATCCATTGATTGTATTACGAACATCGCAAGAACTAATCAACCAAACTTAGCATTTGGGGGTTTCTCGAGTCAAAAAATGTTTCTATGGTGGTTTGAGACCCCTCTCCGCTCCTAGAATGGGGGCTCTCATACAAAAGAAACTGAAATTTCTGCAAAACTCTAGAACTAAGAAGACAAATGGAACCAAATTTGGCATGTGGGGATTTTGGAGCCAAGAAATGTTTCTACGTTGGTTCGAGACCCCTCCTCTTTAAGGTAGGGGGGGAGGGGAGCGTCTCAAACAAATGAAACACAAATTTAAACCAATCATGAGAATTATCCCTACTGTTATGAAAATTTGCATGCAGGAGTTTTTTGGGCCGGAGAAAGTTCTTATGTTGGTTCGAGACTCCTTCCTCGCCTGGAAGGGGAAGGGGGGGTTCTCAGTGCTACATTATGCACAAGAAGTTAAGCTAAGGTTATGCAAGAAAAAAGGACGTTCAAACTGACAGAAAACGGCATAGTTTGAAGATAAATGTATTGTCAATGGAATGCTTCTACACAGAAAGAAAAACCATGTTAGAAAAAAAAACAAAGGGAAAAAAAAAAAAAAACTCTTTAATTTTACAGAAATTACACAAATCAGCAAACGAAAATATTTCAACAAAACTCATTCCTGAAAAACAACATAGAAGCGCCAGTTTTATTATATTTTCATGCATTTAGCTGCAAGCGTAGCAGTGCTAGCACCGGGTTCAGCTAGTAAATAAATAAATAAATAAATAACTAAAAGAATAAATAAATAAATAAATGAATTAATAAATAAATATATAATTAAATAAATGAATGAATAAATACATCAATAAAAAAATAAATAAATCTTTAAACATAAAAACAAAAAATTAAATTCATCAATACATAAATGAATAAATAAAAAAATAAATAAATAAATAAAAATTTAAATAAATAAATTGATAAATGATTAAATAAATAAGTAAATAAATAAATCAATCAATCAATAAAAAAATAAATTATTAAATAAATAGATAATTTAATAAATTAATAAATTAATAAATAAATACATCAAAAGAAATATAAATATATAAATAAATGAATAAATAAATATAGAAGAAATTAATACACTAATATATCAATAAAAAATTCAAAAAATTCAAAAATAAATTTATAAACAAATAAATAAATAATAAAATATATTAATCGATAAATAAACTTTTTTATTACTAAATAATCAATAAACAAATAAATAAATAAATAAATAAATAAATGAATAAATAGAGAGATATTTAAATAAATAAATAAAAAAATGAATAAATAAATAAATAAATTGATAAATAAACAAATAATCAGATGGATATATATTACTAAACAAATATATATATTAATAAATAAATAAATAAAATAAATTAAAAAAACATAAATTTATAAATAAATAAATTAATAAATCAATAAATAAATAAACAAATTAATAAATTAATAAATTAATTAAAAAATCAATAAATGACTAAATAAATATATAAATAAAGATATAAATAAATAAATCAATAACTAAAAAAAAATTAAAAACATTAATTAATCAATAAATTAAAAAATAAATTAAAAAACACATAAGTTAATAGTAAATATTTAATAAATAAATGAATAAACAAATTAATTTATTGATAAATAAATGAATAAATAAACAAATGAATGAATTAATGAATAAATAAATCGATTAATAAATAAATACATTCATAAATGAATAAATGAAAAAATGAATATCTAAATAAATAAATCAATGAAAAAATAAATCACTTAATAAATAAATAAATAAATGAATCAATGCATAAATCAATGAATTATTAAATTACTTGATTAATTAATTGATAAATAAATAAATAAATAAATAAATAAATTAATAAATTAATTAATCAATAAATAAATAAATTAAATAATATATAAATAAATAAATACATGGATACATATATAAATATATAACTTAATAAATATATTTAAGAAAATTAAGAAAATCATAAATAAATAAGTAAACAAATATATGAAAACATAAATGGATAAATGAATAAATAAATAAAAAAATTAAGAATAAATAAATTAATTAGTGAATCGAGAAATAAATAAAGGAATATATAAATAAATTAATTAATAAATAAATTAATATGTCATTAAATAAATTTATAAATTTATAAATAAATTAATCAATTTATAAATAAAAGAATAAAAAAATACATAAATAAATGACCTAATGAATAAATAACTGAATAAATAAATAAATAAATAAATAAATAAATAAATAAATAAATATATATATAATTAAATAAAAATTTAAATGAATATATGAAGAAAAAACTATAAAAATGAATAAATAAATAAATTAATTAATAAATAAGGTAATATAATAAATAAAGAAATGAATATATAAATAAATAAAACAAATAAATAAATTGATTATTAATGATTATATAAATAGATAAATAAATAAATAGATCAATGAATAAATTAATAAATTAATAAATTTATAGCTAAATAAATATATAAATAAATAGAACAAAAAAAAATAAAATAAATAAATTAATGATCCGTTAGTCAATATCGGTAATGTGGAGTTTACTTCGCCAAACTATGCAGCATATATCGCTCGAGCAATCATGGGACGATGGTGCCTTGGTATTACATTAACTTACTTTTAAATTCATCCAAGCGTCATCGTTCTCACGAATCATATGTATACTCTTTTTAACTATTTTTTTGCGTATCGGGTATCCACTCGAATGCAACCGAAGCGCCTTTTACTATTGCTGCTTCCTTTTCTTGAGACAACACGGGATTTTTAAAACGTGTCAAAATCCGAAGCCTAGGTATCACGTGCTATAGCAAACACTCCAAAATCTACCAGATCAGCGTCAACTATGTTAACTCCGTTCGATGAATGGTCCTTTCAACAAAACCATAACATATAAAACCCTATATCCTATAAATAATGAAAAATGATGATGATAATAATGTAATACTATCATCTATTGTAGCAAGGTAACTTTCCATTACAGTGGAATAATCTGAAAAACGATTTGATCAAGATTCTATTATTGTTTGTGATCATCAAGCTCCTGTATGAAGGGCCAAAAACGTTTGGGCGGGCCCGTAAGCAGAGACACTTACGCGAAACCCGCAAATATAGGGAAGCGAATCTCCTTCCAAAAGCAAGTTCACACAGACAACACTAGAATCGAGCCCTCGATTGACAGAATAAACCCAATAGATGGGGTCAAAGAGCCCGTCCTCGTTCCACGCAATGTTAACAATGGGGAGGAGGCAGTCCCATGTTCGCTATAAAAATCGTTTCACTTGGGTGCCCTGATGGTCCCTCCTTTTCCTCTTTATGTGTTATTTAATATTTGTATATTTTGTTGTGGTCATTTGATTGCTTACTGAATTGGTAAGGGTCTTATACCGTCCTTTACTTATTGCTCGGTGTCGTCTCGGTGTCGTCTCGATGTTTCTGCTTTTGAAGAGCTAACTTTAGTCGAAGGCCTATGCTGGCCTATGGCATATGCACGATGTCATTGCTCGTGGTCATACACGGTGTTCAATAAGTTCGAATACAAGTTTTCATCATTGCGTAGGTATGCGCCATGTACATATTCTGCATTGGTATTGGTGTCAGCTTTAGCTTCATTCATACGCTACCGAATGTGCACGGTGTTGACATTCTGTTAGTTGTTGTTTGTTTGTTACGCGCGATGAAAGAGTATCGGGACTTCGTAATTAAGCGTTTTTTGAACGGTGAGCGACCCGGCGATATATTCCGGCTGCTGAAATCGCATGGGGTCAAGCGGAACTTTGTCTACACGACCATCAGGCGATACCGGGAGACGTCCTCGACCAATGACCGTGCTAGATCCGGTCGGCCGCGTTCAGCGAGGACGCCACGGGTCATCAAGATCGTGAGGGAGCGAATTCGGCGCAAAAAGAACCGCTCAATCCGGAAAACGGCTGCAGATCTCAACGTTTCCATTGGAACCGCTCACACCATACTCACCAAGGACCTTGGTTTCAGGCCTTACAAAAAACGTAAGGTCCATGGCGTTTCGGAGGCTACCAGCAAAAAGCGGTTGGATCGAGCTAAGAGGATCCTCTCTCGGCACGCTGGTCAGGAGTTTGTTTTTTCGGACGAGAAACTGTTCGTGCTGCAGCAGCCGCACAATGTGCAAAGTGACCGGGTGTGGGCGCCATCGAGGGACAGCATTCCTGAATCCAATATAAACATCCCTCGGTTCCAAAGTGCCGCGTCGGTGATGGTTTGGGGGGCAGTATGCAAACGTGGTAAGCTACCCTTGGTGTTTATTGAAAAAAACGTCAAAATCAACGCGGCGTACTACAAAACTGAGGTTTTGGAAAAGGTTGTTGCCCCCAGTCTCCGAAGCCTCTACGGCGATGAGCACTACGTGTTCCAGCAGGACGGTGCACCAGCCCATACGGCAAATGTGGTTCAAGCCTGGTGTCGGGACAATTTAACCGACTTTCTGGACAAAACTTTGTGGCCTCCCAGCTCCCCGGACTTGAATCCTCTCGACTTTTTTGTTTGGTCCTATATGATGGCGAAGCTGAACGAATACAAGGTCAGCACTTTGGATCATTTCAAGACGGTAATTCTCAAAATCTGGGACGAAATGCCCATGCAGTCCGTGCGTGCCGCCTGCGACGCGTTCGAGAAACGTTTGAAGCTCGTTAAGGAGTACAAAGGGGGGGTCATTCCAAGAGAAATGTTGTAAACGTTCCTTGTAAACATAGCTTTCAATAACATAAATCCAAAAAATAAAAAAACATGTTTTCATTTTTTTAACAAATTTTGAAAGTGTATCCGAACTTATTGAACACCGTGTAGAATAGGGATGAGAATAGGAGAAAGGAGAGAAAGCTTTAGTAATTGGTAACATGCTATGCGCATGTGAGATTTTCATGGAGATATTCTCACAACGGCCGTTAAGAATGGTTCGACGGATGCATATGAGAGATCATTTCCCAAGGATTTTCCGCTCATTCACTCGTTCCATCACGTTTAGATTTATAAGACAAGAAACATCTTACTACGTGCTACATTTTAAGAATATCAGAGCAATGATCTCGCATCGCATCTTCAAGTAATCATTTGTAATGCTGTCCATTTGGTTCTGGCTCTTTTGAACGTTGACGAGGCAGCCTATACACATGAAATCTGCCGCGACCAAGCCGGAAAATATGCCAAAACAACTTGACGAAGTGGTCATATAGACAATGTTTCTTCATAAGATAATTAGGACATGTTGTCTGAAGAATTGAAAGCGATTGCAAATGGTTGAGATTTGGCAGCAGTTTTCGTCTTAATATCCCAAGTAACAATTTTAGTTTTATTCCAGCCCTATAGCACTCCTCCCGGCTTTGTTGATAAAACTACATTCAAAACTGTTTTGTCTACCAACACCTCCTCTGTGCTTCTTTAAAGCCGAAATGTGTACAAAATGGCCCACTCTATAGACGGTTGTGAAAACAAGTTAATAAAACCTTTATAAGAACATAAAGATTTTGAAAATGTTCTACTGAAAGATGTTATGACCACTTGAGAACCATCATAAAACCTATTGGCTGCCATTAAAACCAGAATGTGGCCAGATGGCCACAGCTGTCAAACTTTACTGTGAAATCGAGGTTGCTTTTTGTTGTTCTACTTTGTTCGATTCTCTGCTCTTCTGATTCATTTGGCAGTAAAAAAAAAGTCTGGTGTTGCAGGAAATTTTGTTTGATAGCAAAATATTCAAAACATATTGTGTTCTGTTGCTTCAAATTATATGCGCAATAATTGTTATGGTGAATATTGACACGATAAGAGCCGAAAACTAAAGCGCTTCGGAAATTATGCGAACATACAATTACATAAATCAAATTAAATAAATATATTCGATAAATTAATCATGAATTTCCTGAAAAGTGCATGAAATTGGATGGGATTATCTAAAACAATGCCGAAATTAGTCTCCGATCTACAGTTTGTTTGCATAAAGGGCGATACGGTCAAAATTTGGTCAATATCAACTTGACGTATTTCTTTCAATTTTGCATTTAAAAAACCTGAACACCCCTCATTTTGAAGGTGTGTGTGTAGAATGTTGCTCCTATTTTGATTTTGGAATTCACTCTTCAGTTGTCAAAATGCCGTCCAAGCAAGAAGAGCAGCGTATCAAAATTTTGCTCGCGCATCGCGAAAATCCGAGCTACTCGCACGCAAAGTTGGCAAAATCGCTAAAAGTTGCCAAATCAACCGTTACAAATGTAATTAAAGTGTTTGGGGAACGTTTGTCGACAGCCAGGAAGTCTGGATCGGGGGGAAATCGAAAACCGGAAGCCGCTGAGACGACAAAGAGAGTTGCCGGTAGTTTCAAGCGAAACCCTAACCTATCTCTCCGAGATGCCGCAAATAAGCTGGGTGTATCGTCTACAACCGTGCATCGAGCCAAAAAACGAGCCGGACTATCGACAGGAAGGTAGTGACTCCAAATCGCGAAGATAAACAAAATACAACGGCCAAAGCGCGATCCCGGAGGCTGTACACGACGATGCTGACGAAGTTTGACTGCGTGGTAATGGACGACGAAACCTACGTCAAAGCCGACTACAAGCAGCTTCCGGGACAGGAGTTTTATACGGCAAAAGGAAGGGGAAAGGTAGCAGATATTTTCAAGCACACGAAACTGTCAAAGTTCGCAAAGAAATATCTGGTTTGGCAAGCCATCTGTACCTGTGGCTTGAAAAGCAGCATTTTCATAGCTTCCGGGACTGTCAACCAAGAAATTTACGTGAAAGAGTGTTTGAATAAACGTCTGCTGCCTTTCCTGAAGAAACACGGTTGTTCCGTACTGTTTTGGCCGGATTTGGCATCTTGCCATTACGGTAAAAAGGCCATGGAGTGGTACGCCGCCAACAACGTGAAGGTGGTTCCCAAGGACAAGAACCCTCCCAACACGCCAGAGCTCCGCCCAATTGAGAAATACTGGGCTATTGTCAAGCGGAACCTAAAGAAGACCAAAAAAACTGCTAAGGACGAGCAGCAGTTCAAGGCAAACTGGCTTTCTGCGGCGAAGAAGGTGGACAAGGTGGCTGTACAAAATCTGATGGCAGGGGTCAAGCGTAAGGCCCGGCAATTCGGATTTGGAAAAGCGGAAGCCTAACTGAATATTTTTCCTGAATTTTATACTAATTGAACTTGAAAAAGAAATTTAATTTGATTTTTTAAATAAACGATTTCACCGATTTACACGCGTTTTCCCTTGACCAAATTTTGACCGTATCACCCTTTACCATTGAAAATGTGATGCATTTATTTTTCCACATTTCCATTATTTCTTATATTTCAATATGGCGATTGGAATCACAGTTTTGCCATAAAGCCAATTTTTCTTCGCAATGACTATTATAAAACTATTTGGTCTTATGGTGACTTCCGTCAATGCCAATTTGCCTTTTAATGCATTTACTGGAGGCAAAATGGGTTTAAAATGCTTTTTCAACTGACCATAATAAGATAAAATCAATGAGTCCTAAATTGGCACTTCAATACAGCATTTTACGAGTTCATAAAGTCGAATTAAAACCTTTAATAGGAGTAAAAGGAATTTGAGATACAAGGTTTTAAGATTGTTGTAAACAAGCAGCGTGGGTTGTCATAAACCTGACTAAAATATGAAACCTATTTGCACCTCGTGGTGCCATAGTAAAACCAAATTGATTTCAAGTGGCTTTCATAAAACATTAATAAAACTTACATAATAACGCAGGATGGTGTTAGCAATGTTACTTGGGATGGGCACTCTTGATCGGTGTCAATTCTTAAAACACTCATGCTGTTAAAAATAAATGGTAAAATCTGATTCCTGGAACGGCGCATGAAAATAAAAATCACACGAACAGTTCGTTCGTTCGCTTTGAATTACTATACTGCCGTTAAAATATGCACACTACGAAAAATTTAAGTGAATATTAGGGCTCTGATACCGAATCACCAAACTCCATTGATCGTCCTCACCTGAAGATGAACATTTACTTGTTTAATCATTTATGAATCGCGTGAATGTACATGTTCTTTTCTTTTCTTTTTTTGTGGTGTTTACTCACATAAATGTCAAATTCGGTCAAGCTGACTTTTTCCCCGCACTCGGCAAGAGGCTTGTCCATTTATTCCATGTAAGACTCTGGAAGACAAAATCTTCACCTATAGCAGTAGCTTTTATCGGGAAAGATTAGCAATAAAAAGCTTGAATTTCGTTGCCGGTGCTCCAGCGAGTTTAATATCCAAAACAGCCCCGCATCCCTCGTTCCTCGTACTCCGCCAAACATACAACATACATTGCAGTGGCTAAGTTCTGAACGAGGTGATAACACAAACTCGTTTTGTGTGAGAGCATGGTTGTTGCGAGAACTTCGATCTCAGAGCGCACTGCCTACAGTGAGGCATGGGAATATTGATACGCCGCACATTTCGCGCGCCAAGTCGGGCAGAGTTGCGAGAATAAAAGTTACGAGTTGGGATGCCTGAAGGTTGCTCTCTGATATTTCAGATGCTTGACTGATATGATTGTAAATACCTACCCGGATCAGTGGCTAATTGGTGTCAGCACGCTTAACGAGCAGGTCGATGGCTTGGGAAAATGAATAGTTATTTAAAGTGAATCATTTAGGGGAATGTATTATTATTCTTGATAAACTGGGAACATCATCTGAGAAAACGATGCGGAAAAGTGCACGTGTAGTCGAACAAGGCAGTTTGTTTATCAATCTGACGGGTGCATTAATAGTAATAACGATCACTTAACTTTGTAGTTATCAGGAGTAAGTCGAGGAAGGCAACGACATGTTAATAAATATTAACAAAAAGAACAATTGCATTTCAATGCGTGGTCGTACAATTCAATTCTTTGCGTGAACCGCTGATATTTTTCACAAGCCGATTTTTTTTGCGTTTTGCGTGCTGTCCATGAGTTTAGTCTGTACAACCTTTGGCTGAACACGACGTCACCATTACCATTAAGTCAGGGCAGCTGCAAATACTTACCACGCGCCTTCCTCTAATATGGGACTGGTTATAAACTATTCGAGTGTTTGGGATTATAAAAGTTAAATAGAATATTTCCGAAACGAACAAAATTACGATACTGAAACATGAAAATTGTTCCACTTGTCCTGGTCGAGTTCATTTAGCCGAGAAAGTTATGGTTGTGAAGAAGTTTACGATTATCTGAATTTACCCATATCTGAAAGAAATATCAACTATTCGTAATGGGTTGGCGGGCAGTGGCGCCCAAAGCAAGCTATTCAGTTCTGTGTTTAGAGAAAATACCTATACAACACCCGAGTGTCTGTTTCCCATGTCAGGATTCCCATGTGCCAGCGTGAGACTCTAAATTCAATTGTGCACTATGGCTTTCCGTAACGCTTAGGGTGGGCGACAGGCTATCTACAGGAGGGAGGTGTGTTGGAAAGGATCTACGGTGTGTACGTTTAGAGGTAATCATAGCATCTATCTGAGCTGGCACGATACGCGAGCTAGAAATAGCTTTTTTAGCCGAAATACATAAATGCGTGATCGGGTGGTGGCCAATCAACGAATGAATGTGTAAGATGAGGATCAAGGGTTAGTTCTTCAACTCTATCAATGTACACAGCCCGCACTTTGGAAGCAATGATGATGATTTATTTATTTTATTTACATGGCATAACGAAACAATACTACAACATAGCCTGATACACAATATCCCTCCATAATGCCCGATCCGTGGCTGCTCCTCTCCAATCCCTTGGGCACCTTGTACCCCCTAGGTCTTGCTCCACCTGGTCTGACCATCTTGCTCGTTGCGCCCCACGTCGTCTTGTACCAACCGGATTCCCGTCGAACACCATTTTTTCAGGATAGTTGCCCGGCATTCTCGCAACATGTACCCGCACGTATCCTTCCACCTTTTGCCACCTTATGAATACTGGGTTCGCCGGCGAGTTGCGCAAGCTCATGGTTCATCCTTCGCCTCCATAGTCCGTTCTCCTGTACTCCACCAAAGATGGTTCTTAACACCCGTCGCTCAAAAAGTCCGAGTGCTCGCAGGTCCTCTTGAAGCATTGTCCACGTCTCATACCCCTAGAGAACAACCGGTCTTATTAGCGTTTTGTACAGGATGCACTTCGTACGGGAGCTAAGTCTGTTTGTCCGTAGTTGCTTGTGGAGCCCATCGTAGGCACGACTTCCTGATGAGGATTACTGATGATGATATGGATGCTATTAACTCGCAGCTAGAATATGAATACGACCGCTGCCTAAGTCATGACGTCAAGATCATCATAGGAGACATGAATTCTCAGGTTGGCTAGGAGGAGGAGTATAGACCGACTATTGGAAAGCTCACGGCAGACAAACGACAACGGCCTAACACTTATTGTCTTTGGCGCCCCTAAGAATAGCTATGGGCATTCGTAGCACCTGCTTCCAGCACAGCATCCAGTATTAGTACACCTAGTGATCACTGTAGCAGACAGTATCGCAAATCGATCACGTTTTGACGGCACTTCTCCGATATAATCGACCCCAGAACCTATCGTGGCGATAACATCGATTCAGATCACTACCTGTTGATGGTAAAACTGGTAATTTGTTACAATCTCGAACGAAAGATGCAACTGGATCTTTCCAGTCCAACGCCACAGCCTACGTCTGAATATAAAAACAGCGTTACAGGATGAGGGTGTGCTCGATGAAGCCCCTCTGAAGGACTGCGGGAATAATATCGAAGCAGCTATCACCGACGCAGCTGAAAACATCGTCGGGTATATGGAACAGAGCCCATGGAACGCGGGCAGTAATGTTATAGCATGAGACCTAGCAGAACGTGGAAATTATATCTTACGTCCATCATTTTGGCCTTGATAATTTCAGTCATTCGATTACTATCACTTATTAAGGTAGGCAGACCAGTTCTCTGGTATTGCCTTTGGGTGGTGTTGCACAATTGGATCAAATCTCTAGTGGGCCTATGAATGGGTCAGAGTTGCTCACCTGGTCTATCACTGGGATATGTTGCTCCCGGGCCTGAGAGCTCACTTGCTCGATGCTCTGCAGTTGCCGATCGATGTCATCAATCGATACAAGGTACACGTTGAAATCCATGCTGTCGGAACCTCTCTCATCAGGGGCGATGGTAGTTCCGCCTGGTGATTCGATGCCGGATACCAGCTGGGCGATGTTGATTCTCATGTTGGTGAGGATGATGTCGATCGTTGAGTGGGCCTCGGATTTGCTCAACTGGGTGGGAGTATCCGGGCCCACATCCTGGTCTTCCTGTAGGATGGTACCGTTGTGGTTGCGCCGAGTGTTTCCCCAGGATTCGTGTTTCGCACTCAGTTTTCCGGCGATGATAAACTGCCCCTGCTTCCGAGTTAGCTTGCGGATGTCGTTTTGTAGGACCGTTGTTGTTCCGTTAGCGGAGCTGACTTTTTCGGGACAATAGGCCGCGTTGATGGGGAAAGTGCCGACGGCAGATTCGACTTTAACTCCTATGGCTTCGATAACCTGCAACAGGAAGCTTGGAAGCAGGTGGCAGTTACTGTTGCTGCACAAGGGCGATCGCGACTATTCCTCCATCAGAGCGGCAACGATCAAGTCGCACAATTCGGTAGCTTGCGGTGGAGACGCTTAGTTCAGGCTTGAGGCATTCCAATTTAGGTTGTTGATGGTGCGTTTACGGCCCATACTTGAATAGAAACGCCATCGTCACGGATGCGGCGCCTTTGAGCTATTCTTACTTTGAGGGACAGGAACGTAGTTGGCAGTATTATTCTTAGTCGAACTCCACCATTTGCTCCGAGTCGCAGAGTTGTCCATTGGCGGGCGGTTGCGTGTAAGTATTGCTATCCGGATGGCACCAGCTTGGAGTGGGAGCCGCCGTAGAGGCGAATCGTTGCTGAACGGAGGCTCAAGGATAGTCTGGCGGTAGATTGATTAGAGTGGTGGCAGGTTTGGCACTTGGTACCAGTGCGTCGGGAACTGCTCCTCGTTCTTCGGAGGTGGCGAACGGCATTGACCAGGCCGGGACTTGGTGAACACCTGCTTGCGGATCGCCAAAAACTCCACCTGTTTGGGGTAGGCTCGATTGCAGCACTCGTGATTAGCGGCACAATCCTTGGTTGCATGCGCTCCAGCACAAAAGCCACACCCCGGTTCATATGACAGTTTCGGGTTCCATGTCCGAACGCAAGGCAGTTGCGACATTGCGTCACGTCATGTTGCTTCGGGCAATGCCGGTCCCACTCGACGGTTATGTTGAAGTGGGCCCGCGTTTTTATCAAGTCCACCATTGTCACTGAATCCTTTTCGAAGTGGACCAGATAGAGTTGGCACCGATGATTTTAATATAGCTGGCGCCTCATGTAGAACACCGTTTTTTGGGGCGTAGAACCACTGCGTTCACTGAATTGAACTTTTGTGGCAACAACATGGCTGCATGGCTTATACAGCCGTTGAATTTGGATGGCTGCAAGCTCAGTCTTAAGTTCTGCGATGTCTTTGGAAGTGGTGAAGTGCGGACCTTCACCTTTGTTGATACTTCCTGAACCGGGAGCTCGGCAAACTGGTTGCTCGCTAATAATCGGTTGTTAGGGGCTAATGGACCGGCGTCGTCGAGGTCCGGCTGCTTGGAACTGTCCGCTTGTGGTATGGCTTCGGAAGCGAATGCCGCCGGCGTGGATGTCACAGCGTGACGATTTTTACGACGCATGGCCATGACAATAGGTCGAGCGGGAAAGCTTGCAAAACTTTGCAGCGCTTCCTTCTGGCTAGCCTCCACTAATAGATGGGCAAGCGCAGGCGGTAACTCGCAAGCCAGACGCGCAATCCCGATAAAACGGACGAGTGAGGAAGAACGGAGAAAAACTTCACAACAAGGAAGCGAAAAACGCGACCGCTTGATTAAACTTGAATTAAAAAAATAATAAAACATTTTGATAGCATAGCTCAGAAAAAAGAGTGACACGAAAATGCAGTACGAAGCACAATCCATAAGAGAGGACGGGCTTCAGTTATAAAATCAAACACCGGCAACAAAGTAAAATTATTTTGCAACTGAGCGGTGTGGATAAAGCTGTTATAAACCTGGTATGAAACTTTTTTTTTTTTTGTTGGGGCGTAGAACCACTGCGTCCACTGAGTTGAACTTTTGTGGTATACCCCTGTTTACTATTCTAATTCGCATCTTAAGGCTAGATCACCATTTGTCAAGGGGCCAGCCTAAGACGCGTCTCCCAGTCAGGCATAATTGAGTTTATGAAACCCACCACCTTTCTAGGATTTGGTATGAAACTTACTAAACTAAAAAGAAGTAGACAATTTGAACCATTTGTTACTCGTTTTTGAAGACCTGGAAAGAGAAATATTTTAAACCTGTTCATATGCTGATTTGTACAAGAGCAAAAGTAGGTCATTTTTAAATAATAAATTTAACAACTTTTACTAAAGGTAATCATTTAAAATTACAAGGCCAAAATTTGTGAAGTTTTTCTGATCAAATTGTGTTAATCTAATAAAATAATTTAATACAATCTAAAAATTAAAAGCATTCAGACACCTCACTTAAGCGTAACGCTCTCGTTTTTCAAAATTTTAACACCTGGTATAGAAAAACAGAAACAAAGTTCTACATTAAAATATGGACTGTTTCGAAAAAAAAAAACATATGCATATTTTTCTTTCAAATCATATAATAAAATGATGTTTTATTCAAACAAATGGATAATTCTTTATTGTACGGGATTAAATTTTAACATTGTGAAGACCGGATGAAATTAATACTACTCCTTCACGAATTTTTGAGTTTTTGATCGAACATATTGATGCATATTCTCAGCTGCTTTACCAGTCTTTTTGAAGACCCTCTTCACAATCGCCCAATATCGTTCGATAAGCCGAATCTGAGCGCAGTTTTGTGGATTGTTGACTTTCTCAACGAAATATATACCCTTTTCCGTGAGCCAATTGAGAGTTGTTTTGGTGTAATGAGCCGACGTTAAATCCGGCCAAAACAGTGGAGGGGTACTATGCTTCTGATATAAAGGCAGCAACCTCTTCTGCAGACTCTTAGATCGATAGATTTCCGCATTGATTGTTCCGGTAGTATAAAAAATGGTAGACTTCATACCGCAGGAACATATTGTGGTTCCGGACGGCCAACGACCCTGAGCGACAAGAAGCTCCAAAGGATGCTGAAGAGGAAGACCCAGGGAAAAGTGGCTACATCGCTGCGTGCGCTTGGCCGGGAGGTCGGTTCAACCGGCCAAACAGTTAAAAACTACCTGGAGAACATGAACGTACATGTCAGGAAGCGGAAGTCGCGTCCACTGGTTTCGGTGCTGCAGGTAATGACGCAGCGGCAGCGGCTGAATAAGATGGTCAACTCGATTTTCTCGGTGAATCGCAACGTGGCGGTGGTGGTGGACGATGAGACCCTGGACACCTCACCCTGGATGGCAACGACTGGCAGGGCACTTCGTATTTTACTTCCCCCACGAAGGAAGTGAGCTCCGAGGTGAAGTATATTTCACACACCAAGCTCCCCAAGAAGGTGCTGCTGTGGCTGACAATCAGCGAGAAGGGGATGTAAAATCCGCTCTTCTTTCGCTCCCGGAAGTTGCGTCGTTCATCAAGAAATACCATAAGGGCGAAGACGCGGTGTTTTGGCCGGATCAGGCGTCGGCCCACTACTCGAAGCGATCGTTGGAGGAGATGGAGTGGCTGAATATTGAGGTGGTACCCAAGTCGGTGAACCCGCCTAACGTCCCCCTGCTGCGTCCCATCGAGAATTTCTGGGCCACCCTGAAGCGTAAGCTCGAATAATTTTGTCGCGAAAACTGAGGAGGAATTGGTAAATAAAACGAAAAAAGAACTCAGAAACATGCATACATGCATGTTTTCGTTAACTGCCGGAAGAGCGATCGCAAGGGCGTAGAATTTTTTTGCAAGTAAGCTTAAATAATTACCTTCCATGGGAAATTTATCAAAAGCAATTATCTGTCTTAGCTTTTTTATCACCATCCGAAAATAGTCCATTTTTTTTAAATCAAACGTTATAAAGTGAGTTTACTCCAATACTAACCATTCTGAAGAAATTGATCTGTTGAACAACTTTGCTGAAGGAAGTAACATCCTATATACGAAGGATCACGAGATATTATCTGATGAAACAACAAAGATTAATGCCCCTATACCTTTTGAGACCACCATCAAGGAAGTCTGCGCATGTCGGGGGTTTAGTGTACCTTGATGTTTTTTTTTGCTAAAATATGCAGCCTTTCAACGTTGATACCTTTTTCTGGTGAAGTCGAATCGACACACTTCTTAAAGTTGTTTGCTTAGGTCTAAGTAATTTAAGAAAGATGCTTTTGGAGCATTTACATTTAAGCTGAGGCAGTTATTTAAGTGGTTCTCAAAAGCTATCAAATTTCAATTTTTGAAGCCAATTTGTGAAGAAAAATGCAAATCGCATGAGGTCAAAACACGCGTTACTGTCGTTTTGGGACCCAAGCTAACGGAAACTGGCATGGAGCTAAATATTGGTGTACTTCTATCAAGCCAAACGCCAATACACATTGGCACAATTAGTTTGGCATTGCCCGGGTAATGATGCCTCCAGAGCACGACTATTGGATACCCTTGTGGCCCGAGGTAGACAACCCTTCCGCGAAGTAAGAGATGTTTTGGGAATGCATGATCTTCCCTACATGCAAGCGATTTACGAATTCCTTTGTTTGTCTGATCTAAGAGTGTAATGTCATCACCCCCTACTTTCACTCTAGTAAATTCCCTGCCATTGTGTCCCAGTTATATTATCCTTTTGTTTCCGTGCTACTTGTACCTGCCCAGCAAGCTGTGATCACCCATCTGCAGCTTAGTTCCAGTAAGGGACTACAGAGACCGAGGATTTGGAAGATGTCGCAAAAATGATCAGCAACAAATACCTGAAATAAGTTACCTACCTAGTCCCTTCCAAACAATAATGTGACCCATTAACCTCGAGCTAGCCACGAGTAATTGGCACCCCACTTTACTAAAATTGAAAAATTATACATTGTAAATAACAATATTGAATATCGGCTCCGTAAAGTGTTACACACGCCTGAGCCTAACAAATAAACGAACTGATTAAAAAAAAAAAACATTGGCACAATTCTGAAAAAAGACGATCAAAAACATTTTCACCCATCACTAGGGGTCTTCAGAAGAGTTGCTCAAAATGTTATTTCACATCTTCTGAAAAAAACACGCCTAACCTTTCATAAAGGCTTAATTACACTTACAAATTCCAATTTTTTTCAGCTACGAGATAACGGATTATTGTCTTGGACAAAGTTGTAGATCGGGTAATTTTAAGAAAAGTTGCTTAAATCACTAAGCATATAAAGGGCGAACACGAAATTATTGCGACACATTCAACAGGGCATAACTTTTTTACCATTGGGTAAAAATCAACCAAATTTTGCACACTTTCTCATTGATGTGTATTGTTTACATGCTGTCAAACTCGAAGTCGTGTTTTTCGATTCAACGAAAATGGAGGTGAACCAACGCGAGTCGAGAGAACAAATTCTTTCCAAACACCTGGAATTTCCTGACCTGTCGCACCGGCAGTTGGGAAAAATGTTGAACATTCACCATTCAACCGTCTCCAGAGTGTTGAAGCAGTTCCAGGAGCGCTTGACGTTGGACCACGGCAAAGGAGCTGGAAGAAAACCGGGACCGGAGAACAAAAAGACGGAGGGAAAGGTGAAGCGGATGATTAAAGCAAATCCCAACGTCTCAAGCCGTGATTTGGCTAAAAAGATCGGCATGTCGCAGAGCTACGTCCAGAATGCAAAGAAGAGAGCTGGACTACATACATGATGAACGGCAACAATCGACGGCTAAAACTCGGGCACGGAAGCTCTACGAGAAGATGCTGACAAAATATGGCTGCTGGGTGATGGACGACGAAACGTATATAAAAGCCGATTTTAAGCAAATTCCGGGGTTGGAGTTTTTCACCGGCAAGAGCAAGTTTTATGTGGACGACAAATTTAAGAAGAAGAAAATGTCGAAGTTCGCCTCCAAATATCTCATTTGGCAGGCCATCTGCTCTTGCGGACTGAGGAGTGAGCCTTTCGTGACAAAGGGCACAGTAAATGGCGAGATCTACAAATCTGAGTGCCTCGAGAAGCGCCTTTTGCCGTTCTTGCAGCAGCACGACGAAGCTCCGCTATTTTGGCCGGATTTGGCATCATGCCACTATTCTAAAAGTGTCCTGGAGTGGTATGAGGCCAATTCTGTTCATTTTGTTCCAAAGGACATGAATCCGCCAAACTGTCCGGAGCTGCGCCCGGTGGGGCAGTACTGGGCAATGATGAAGCGGGAACAGTCAAAGACGAGAAGGAAAAAAAAAAGTTTTGGTTGTATCTGTCGAGAATCCGACCCGACGTCAGAATTGAAGCGGTTGCTGCTCTAGTTAAAGCCAATCTTGAGATAGAAGATAACCCGCCCGTGGTGAAACTTATTGCTAAAAGAAAGGAAACTAACACGCTTTCCTTCGTGTCCTTCAAAATCGGACTCGACCCGTCACTTAAGGATAAAGCTCTTGATCCATCGACTTGGTATGAAGGTTTGTTATTCCGTGAATTCGAGGATTACGGTTCCCAGGATTTTCGGGTTCCGTCAAAAATCAGGAGAGTAGTGACACCATTACTAGTACCCCAAGCTTCGCCATCGCCAGCTACCACCGTGAACTAAACAATGTTATCCCGGGACGCAACACATCTCGCTTTTTGGAAGCCCCTTACCCACCCAACACAGTCGAGCCTTTCCTGCCAGCGCTCAACAGATTGGGATTGGAGACGGGATCTTCCACACTACCACTTCGGGCAAGTACTACTCCGATGAACATATTCCTGCCTATTTCGTTCCTGATACTCCAAATGTTTCCAGCCAACTGAATGATAGACCAACCGATCCATTGATGCTCGTCGTACCTCTATGATGTATGCCTGCAAGCCCCATGGAAGCCTCCAATCCTCTCATCACAGTCGAGCCATTGCAGCCAGCGACCAACAGTCATCCCGGTCCTGTGTTTGGGTATGGAAAGGGGGTCTTCCAAACCGTCCACACAGGCAAGTATAATTGCGATTCGAACAACTTCCTTCCGGTAACGTCTATCGCTTCTAGTGATCAACCCAGGTGTGCACCTGGCGCCTTATCCAACTTTGAGTCGCCGTCGCCTGGAAACTTCATCTCTGACGGTTCTAGAGATTGCTCGACTGATGTTATTGTGCACAATGACATAGTACCTCTTTATGCTATGCGGATTTATTACCCAAACGTACGCGGACTTCGAACTAAGGTAGATTCGTTTTTCTTGGCTGTCAGCGAATGCGATTATGATGTCATTGTTTTGACGGAGACTTGGCTGGATGAACGATTCCACAATGCGCAGCTATTTGGCCCCAAGTTTGCTGTTTACCGCACCGATCGCAATGCAACGAACAGCTCAAAGGTCCGTGGTGGTGGTGTTTTGATCGCGGTCTCCAAGTATTGGAACAGCTTTATCGATCCTACAACGACGAGTATAACTCTTGAGCAGTTATGGATTAGAATCTCGACGCCTACTCGAATCATCAGCGTTGGAGTTATCTATCTACCCCCTGACCGACGAGGAAATATGAGTTGCATACTCGATCATCTGGATTCCATCGGTTCAATAATCTCCAACCTGGCTTTGAATGACTTCGTGTTGCAGTTTGGGGATTACAATCAACCGTATTTGCAGTGGAAAGCAACGGATGACGGATTTCTAGAAGTCGACCCTCAATCTGTTCTTTCTAATTCCGGTTGTGCGTTAGTCGGCGGTCTTTCCTTCCATGGTTTGACTCAGCTTAATGGAATACCGAACAGAAATTCACGGTTTTTGGATCTTGTCCTTGGAAACGACGCAGTTAGCAATGCATGTAAAGTTGCAGAAGCTATTAAACCGCTTATCTCTCTCGACGCCGACCATCCAGCTTTGGACGTGGTGGTTGACCTCCCTGAATAGATAACGTTTTACGATTACGCCGATGGTTCGCAGATGTACGACTACCGCCGTGCTAATCATGCCGATATTTGTGCTGCTATTTCCCGTGTCGATTGGCAACCTATCGATGATTTTGATTGCATTGACGACGCTGTGATCTACTTCAGCCACATTGTTCGCGATATAATTGCTGAACATGTTCCTTTGTGTCGCCCGAAGCCAAAGCCCCCATGGTCCAATAGCCATTTGCGTCAACTCAAACGTGCCAGAGCAAAAACATTGCGACATCACTGCCGGAGTCGCACACAGTTTAGTAAGCAACAGTTCAACCGTGCTAGCAATGCCTACCGTGTTTACAACCGTTCCCTATATCGTCGATATGTTATTCGTAAGCAGTCATCTCTTCGTAGAAACCCTAAAGGATTTTGATCGTTGGTGAATTCCAAGCGCAAAGAACTTGGTTTGCCTATATCAGTCCATCTCGGCGAACAACTTTTCTTAAAATTATCTGTTCTACAACTTTGCCGAAGACAATAATCCGTTATCCCGTAGCTGAAAAAAGTTAGAATTTGAAAGTGTAGTTAAACCCTTATGAAAGGTTAGGCGTGTGTTTTCAAAAGATGCGGAATAAAATTTTGAGCAACTCTTTTGAAAACACCTTGTCGGTAAAATGATGACCAAAGGGTGAAAATGTTTTGGCCGTCTTTTTTCAGAGTTGTGCCAATGTGCAATAGGCCGGATGGCTAAATTAACTGCAAGTGATTAAAACCAATGGGTCATCAGGCTAGATTGTGATAGATCGAAGATTAAATTTCGTATTTCTTGAAACCTTTGGTTCGTGAACCCAATCAATTTTCATGGGAGAATTTTCCTTTTTTCAAGCATGATTTTTTCGGCAGGCTTGTAGAGCTAACTTCAACCTCATGTCTCGCTAGAGAACTAAAGTAAACAGCTTAGCAGTATCTGAGGTTAAAATCAAATAACTGTTTCTCCGATTCAACTCTTCAAATCGGATGTTATTCTACTGTGCTACTGAGTGGACGTTATCAAAGCCGGGAACTAGTTCGATTGCGATTTTCAAAACTATAAACGCAGAATGTTACCGGAAGACGAAATCCTACCTCAAACATACTGACCATTAAACTCCGGTGAAATTGTTCAATTATTATTTTCAAATCAAAATAAATACTTGATTTAACTTTCCTACGATCGCCCCCATTTCTGGCAACCATTGGAATACCAGGAATTGAGAGAACAACAATACGGAGAGAAACCACCACCCACTTCAACTACCCTTCCGATTGTGGAAAACAGAGAAAAACTACGCGAGCACGACGAAGCGCCACAAAACCACTTGCTGCTTGTAAATCCGTGATGAGGAGAGCGAGCACGTGTCAATCAACCATGGGGTGGCTACGAGCGGAGATCCGAAGCTCGTTTGTGTTGCTGATGCGAGACCCTGCTGCTATTCTCGGCGTGTTGCTTTGACTTAGTAAACACTTGGATGCCGGCATGATAGCATCGCTTCTCCAGTGGTCGCGCCGAAACATAGTAGCCTGGAACAATTCGGGAATCGGTTGGCTATTTTATCAGTGAAGCGTTGGGAAGTTCGGCGTTCGTCCGGAACAAGTGCGAGGCGATTGCCTGTAGTATATGTGCAAGTTCGATTTAGGTAGGTGCTGCGGGTGAAATTCGATGAATCAAGTTCGGATCTGATGGAGTACTGATCCTGAAAAGTGCAACACTTGTTGATTTAGCGGATGTGGATTTCAGTGGAGGTGTGAGGAATGATAAAATTAGTTCTGGTGTAGCTGTTGGAAAATTATCATGAAATGATGTGAGGGTTCCAAGGGAATGATGCTGAAATAGATAGAATTTGGTGGTTCAACGAATTGGAAATAGTGCGAACGTATCGTGTTGCAATTATTTAGGCGTGGAATTGAGCCATGTGTGACATAGCAATTGGTTGCACAGTGAGTTCCGCGGTCGAGCCGTAGTTTTCGGTTGACCTAAGGTTGATCTGGTGTTTTCGGAATTCGGTGGAGCAGTCCTTTGTTGTGCGTTGATTTGCATTGTGGTTCAGTTGTATCGTTCTATTTAAATGGAATTGAAGGCATGGCCGGCAGTGGATGATTTATAGTAAACCATCGTGGATATGTGATATACGAAAGTGTTGTGTGTGCGGATGACAAGTTGATTGAGAAAATTAAGTTTTGGAATAACAACAAATACCGCGTCGGTGATTGGCTTGAGTACGTGAAAGTATTAAGGTACTGTTATATTTAATTTTTCAATACAACATTGTATGGTAGAATCATTTGTTGGTGTCAAGAACTCAAATATGCATACGTTTGTGAGTTTAAGAGAAACTGACGTTGTCCAACCTTCACTCTATGCGATGCGGATTTCGACCATCCCGAAATCTAATGTGTTGTCAATAGGGAATATGTTCTACCGATAAAAATCACCTGTTCTTAAAACATTCTGCATTTCATCTCAATTTTGAAATTTTATCTGGACAAATGTGAAGTTTTGTTTTCAGGGAAAAAAACTTTTGAAAATGCTAATCTTTGAAATGATGCTATTTTGAGAAATAATGACCGCTGTTTTTACCCTTAGTTACCTTAACCCTTAGATTGCTGCCTATTCAACAATACACTCTTCTTGTAGCAAAAATCTTGTAAATTTAAATCTTCTTGGCTGCACATAAAAGACATAAATTTGCCTCTGTTCTTAAATTTACAAGACCAAAACAACTCTAAATGGTAGCTTACATGACATGAAGTACACGCAAGTTAAGGAACACAAAATCATGTTTTTCAAATGCTGCTACTGTAAATGCAAATACATACACTTCTTAATGTTATTTTTGATATCAAGGATTTAGTTCTAGTCGCCGTCAAAACAAATTCAAAAATCAGCAATCAAATTTAATTAAAAACTGTGCTTCAAGGCCTGTGGTAAAAATTTACACAATCTTATCCAATAGGATTAATATTGTTCCTCCATCTTCGAATGCTTGAGAACATTTAAATTAAATAAGTGCAAATCCCGGTCGTTGGCCATGGTGATAAATATTTTAAGGATGCTAGAAATGGTCTCCTTATTCAGATTAATGAATATTAGAAGCAAATGAACTTCAAGTGTCATGCTGCGTGACCGTGCATCACTGACAAGGTTGGTATGAAATTATTTTGTGGTTTTTTTTCTTCTACCCCTAATTTTTATTTTTGCAAGTCTGTTACTTTTATTTGGGAGCATTACATTTACGAGTGATAAATTTCAATCTGTTTTGCATTTTATGTAACATGAAGTAATCGTTCTATAATCTATCACCAAAGCGGACGAATTTGAGCTTGTAACTTGTTGTGACGCGTGTAACTGACTGCGTTAAAAATAGTTCTGATGTTGTAATAAAAACCATAGACAACTATAATATAAATTTAGGGCTTTCAAATGCCAGTATTCTGTCGAGTGACAGAACATAGATTTGAGGTTAGCAAATAAATTCTTAAAGCTGTTGTAAATGTAGCATTCGGATCGTGACTTTGAGTGTGACACTATTTATTATTTTGGGTTCCGGCAAAAAAAAATTTACGGCGCATTTCGTTTGATAATTTGTTAGTTTTTTAGATATACATAATTCTGTGATTTTTCAAAGTGCTCATCATAAGGAAAATACTATCATATGGAGTTTTGGAGAAAATAGACCTTCTTCTACGACAAACAAATTCTTGACCTCAAAGAGGGAATCATTTGATAGTGTCACTGAAATTCAGTTTGCAATCTTTGATCTTGTGGTAAGATTATCAATAAATTTATTTAAAAGTAAATTGGTACGCACAAAAAGATCTGTAATTCGTGATTCAATAAGCTTAAAAATTCCATTAATGGTTGCTTCAAAGTCCTTTTATTAAAACTTCAAAATTACAGCATTAAGAGGTTACATTTCTCCAGCTCGAACAAAATCTCGAACCATTCTCAGCGCCCGCATAGCGGAAAAGGGCACTGAATCAGTGCATTTCTTCCATTTTGCCTGCATTTGCTGGATGTCCTTGACTGCCCCACCGCTTCGTTGAAGTCGCTGCTTTCAAATTGCCCAGCATTTTTCGATTGGTCGAAATTCCGGGCAATTCGGAGGATTCATTAGCTTGGGGACAAAGTCAATCTTGTTGGCAATATACCACTCCAGAACAACCTTGGAGTAGTGGCAGCTGGCCAAATCGGGTCAAAAGATGACTTTGCCTCTATGCTCGCGGATAAACGGCAATACACGCTTTGGCAGGCATTATTCGAAGTAAACTGGGGATGTCATCTTGGAGGATGTGACGAATGGTTCCATATTCAGGCCACAACTGCAAATTGCTTGCCAAATCATGGCCTTCTTCGTGAACTTGCAGGCAAACACGAACTTGAATCTTCATCAGTCGGACGTCGCAAACGACACAAGCTACAGTAACAGCAGTAGCAGCAGCTGCTGCAAGAGGATTGGGCCCCAACACACTCGAGAAGTGGTGGTGGCTTTCAACAGCGGTAGCAGTGGCCGCGTCAAGAACCAAAACGAGGAGCGTGGACATTCAACGGCGGCTCATTTGTCAATCAGACTCTGTCGATACCGCATCAGCATTCAAGCACTCAAACTTTGCTAGAATAGCAGCAGCACGGCGGATTCGCTTCAAACCAGAGCAGCGCACGGTGGAATTTCCAAAATCAAACGGCTCTTTTCAGAGCCAGAAGACACTTTCAATTCGGGCGAACCACTCTGTCTGGTTTCATCGCCGTGGAGCACGATCATCAGTAGCAGCAACATAATTAATCGGCGCTTAACAGGGCCATAGTTGATTAAAGGTTTTCCATTTTGACTGCTTTGTCCGGCAGCAGCAGTAACCACGGGCCGAGTTTCGCTCTGGCAACTACAGTATCGGCGTCAAGCACAGTACCTCCTGTCGGCGGCTTAGTGGGATTACCGATAATCATGACCCCCGGCTACGACAACTCTTGAAACGAACTTTGACAGCGACGGACCAGTAGCAGCAGCAACCGTGAAGTAACATAATCGAGGCTGAAAACTTCGGTCAGGTCACGACAATGGGATTGTAGTATACAGAGTAATGTGTATATGAGTATATGTGATGAAAATGTTAAAACCTCCTCACTTCGTAAGATTAAACAAAACCAACGCAACGCATTGACATGAGCGGCCGTTAGCTATAAATACCAGCTAGCTGTGCTGATTCAGTTCTATATCAGGGACGAATGACCCGAAGGGTTAAAGTCCCTTTCAAAAACAATAGAAGAAGAAGATGATTCAGTTCATTCTTGTAACGAACTTGGGCAGCAACAAACCAGTAGCAGCAGCAACAGTGAAGTAACATAATCGAGGCTGAAAACTTCGGTCAGGTCACGACAATACCGCCGATGGGAGGTACTGTGCTTGACGCCGATACTGTAGTTGCCAGAGCCAAACTCGGCACATGCCCACTCCAGTCGCGATGGGAAACTTTTTACCGGGAAGCTGCTTAAAATCGAGTTTGACGTATGTTTCGTCATCGATCAAAGTGCAGCCCTTGTGTTTCATCAAAACACGGTCGTACAAGAGCCTTGCACGCTTTTTGGCCACGGAATTCTGCTTCATGTGCTGGTTTGGAGGTTTACTGGCCTTTGTACGACTTGTATTCTTCCCTGGCAAGGATGTTCCGCTCCGTTTGAATGTTGGCGTTGTACCTTCTGGCCACATCTCGGATCGAAAGACCGGGGTAGGCTTTAACGCACCTCAACACCTTGCTGTGCAGCTGCCTTTCTCTAGTTCCAGTTTTTTCGTTGATCCGCTGATTCCTTTCCACACTCAGGGTTTCCTTGTAGGTTTTGAACATTCGTCAAACTATTATTTTTGGCGTCTTCAGCACTTTAGCGAGCTTGGACCCGGACCACTCCGAATTTTTCAGGTGTTTGTGCATAATATGTTTACTTCTTTCGAGCTCCATTTGACTTTATTTCTGAACGCGATCGACTACTTTGATCAAACTTGCACCAGTTGTTCTCTATAGAAGCGTAAACAAACCACTGTCAAAGATTTTTGATTCCCAACACTAGAGGCGAGGCGTGCTAGCAGTGTGCGAGGGGCGTACCAATTTACTTTTAGTCAGTGTTTAATTTGGTAAGTTAATTCATCATCTCCACAGGGAGAGCCCCTTTGTCGTTTATCACGAACTCGTAATTTTCGGAGCATAAATCTCACCAAGAAAGCTACACACAACCGCAATCTTCATATTCAGGCTTTTCTGCACTGCGACGAGCTTGAAAAATGATTAGCAGAAGCAACGGCCCAAGATTTATTTAGACACGTGGCTTTAAAAAACACGAATTTGGAGGCTCAATTGAGTTATTGTGGTTGCCATTATCGGACTCTGAACCGTTTCACTGGCATCTCTTATGTTTTGCTATTTGAAGTCTGAAATCTGCAGCCATCTTCACCATTTGTTGCGTGGTTATAGACTTCAGTCCGTATACTGTCAGAAAGCAATATCCACCGTTGCATCTTCATGTTACTTCATATATCAAAGATTTCGCCGAATACTGAGCCTATTTCTTGGTAAAATTATCTTTTCAGTCGGTTGGGAGCAATTTGTTTGCTTTTTCCATACCATAGAATCAAAAACTCATCAGGGGTAAAATTTCACCCATTTCCCCAAAAAGGGAGTCAACCCATTAAATGGGTAAACTCTACTTACCTACTTATGAGTTCATCCTCATTTATTTGGCAGTGGGCAACACTAATTTCAAAAAGCAAATATCGAATGCGTACATAAGCAAAATTCTAATAATAAAGTAACAATGGGGGTCGCCCTGAAAAGGACGGTTTTTGTTTTGCAAGTTGGAAGCATGGAAATCTTCAACCTTGTGTCTTCTTTTCAGACTTTTTCGGCAGCAGTACGGCCTGGATATTTGGCAACACACCACCCTGAGAAATCGTCACGCCAGACAAAATTTTGCTAAGCACTTCGTCGTTGCGAATGGCCAACTGGCTTTTTTTTTACTTGTTAATGGGTAAAACTCGATAACTCACTTTATAAAATTTTACCCATCAATGGGATTTTTATTTCTACCATATAGAGGGGGGAAAAAACGCAAGTAAACGCAAATAGTGGAGAAGCATCTAGTTGACTCTAGTTGTCGCATAATGTCCAGGAACACCTCCCTTGGCATGCGAAAACGCAGAAAGTACTTCTCGTTGTAGGTTTGCGTGTCGCTAAAGTAGTCCTGGAACAGCTTCTGATGACCGGAACGGAAATCACGGTCGACGTTGGGGCGTCATCCAGAACGTGACCCTCTCAGTTTCGACTCTTGTGTATCCGCTGCCAAACTACAAAACAGCATTATCTAATATTTTTTTTAATGAAATGCATGCATTCACATACTCACCTTCAGCCAAACGAAAGAACAAGTATTCCTTGTCGTCAGCTAACGACGCACTACTGGCATTAAAAAATATTTGGTCAAACCAATCAATGGCAAAATGTTTGTGAAAAATCTGCGATCTCTGAAAAAAAAAACTTCTGTTCTCTGATGTTGAATGATCGACAGGATGACAGGTGTTGGCGGGTTTAACAACAAGAAATAAAACACCGGTGCGGGGAACGCAAAGTTGGTCTATTTTAGCTAGTTCTATTCAAGTTTCGCTGATGCAAATCAAGTATAAAGTTGATCTAAAAATAGACCGCCGCTGACGATGCCCTGAGAAGAGCTAATATTTATCTTCATTATTTATCAGGTGAGGATCCACTTTCTGCTGCAAATCTACACTCAGCCAAATAATCTCAAGAATTTCATAAGGTTCAACTTATGAATGATGCTTAAATTTTCATAAGGTTGACTTATGAATGGATTTTGTTTTAAACGACGTTGTTCTTGTTCGCCTTTAAGCTTTCCTATTAACAAGTGTTGATATATACTAGTGGTCAAGTCACTCGACCCATAACTTCAACGTTCAAGGTTCGAATCCAGGTTGCTCCATATTTTTATTTTTTCAACATTATTATATTCCATAAGGCAAATTTATGAAATTCATACTGCTATCTTATAGCAAATAATCATAATTCTACCTCCCCAAGTAAAGACTGGACTCGGTTAAAAATGAGACACACAAAAATGATCACCTAAAATTTAATTTAAATCGGATACTTCTCAAATTTTAAGAGATTTAATAACTATATACTAGCTAGGTTTTGGCATAAGTTATTTATTGAATTTCCTCCCCCAAGCTGAATGCTCGTACATTTCTCTTAACACTGCTCATGAGATCTTGGGCGAGGCTTTGTCCATCTTCCTAACATAATTTCTCCCAGTTTTTCTTCAAAGCTTCATCGGTTTTGAATGTTTTTCCGCTTTTCTTCAACTTCTTCATCAGTATCGCCCAAAACTTTTCGATTGGACGAAGTTCTGGTGTATTTGACGGGTTCGCCTCCTTCGGGACCACATTAACGCCCTTCGCTTCGTACCAATCCATTACAGGCTTGGCGTAATGGCACGAAGCGAGATCCGGCCAGAACAGCGTGGGACCACGGTGAGAGTGGAGGAAGGGCACCAAGCGCTTCTGCGAGCATTCCTCTCGATAAATCTGCTCGTTTATGGTGCCGGTTATATTGAACGGCTTGCTGGACCGTCCGCACTCGCAGATCGCCTGCCGCAACAGGTACTTCTTCGCGAATTTGTCCATCTTTCTCTTCCGGAACTTTTCCGGAACCTCCATGTGGGACGTACCGACAAAAAACTCAAGGCCGGGGATTTGTTTGGTGTCCGCCTTGATATATGTCTCGTCGTCCATGATGAGACAGCCTGGCTTGACCAGCCACTCACGGTACAGCTTCCGAGCACGCAATTTGGCCACCGTGTTTTGCTTGTCAGTCCGGTTTGGCGCCTTACTGACCTTAAAAACACGTAGCCCAGCCCGCTTCATGGTCTGCTGAACAAACCACTTCGACGAATTGACCTGGATGGCCACGTCTCGGGTGGAAAGGTTCGGGTTATTCTTAAAGTACTGCCTTATCTTTCGCGCCTTCTCTGGGTAATCCGTTTTCGGTTTTCGGCCGCTTCCAGCGTGCTGCTCGATGGTCTTCGTCTCCTGGAACATCTTCACAACGCGGGACACGGTGGAATGGTGGATTCCAAGCCTTTTGCCGATCCATCTGTGCGACTGACCAGGATAATCGATCACCGCGCCCAAGATTTGCTGGCGTAGCTCTTCTTGTTTCGAATGTATCTTGAAAACTGCTTGACAGATCGCAAAAAAATTGTGCAAACATAAACATAACACTCTAAACTAGTATTAAAAATCTCATTAATTTTTATCCACGCGATAAGAAGTTTAACCCAAAACAAAGTGTCGCATTTTTTCCGAGTCCAATCTTTAACATTGCTAACACCATCCTGCTTTTTTAAGTTTTATTAATGTTTTATGAAAGCCACTTGAAATCAATTTGGTTTTATTATGGCACCAAGAGGTGCCAATAGGTTTCATATTTTAGTCAGGTTTATGACAACCCACACAGCTTGTTTACAACAATTTTAAAACCTCGTTTCTCAAATTCCTTTAACTCCTATCAAAGGTTTTATTTCAACTTTATGAGCTCGTAAAATGCTGTATTGAAATGCCTTTTTTTTTTTTTTTTTTTTTTAATCTTTATTTTTTTTTTTACGTCGGCCTATTTCCTCACATGGTGACAATCACCGACGCCAGGAAGACGACTCCACCACCTGGATCCTACCTAACGACTCATGAATATGAACCGGGACCAACGGCTTTACTTCCCTTCCGAAGGAAGACGTGATCAGATTTTTTCGCCTCAGAAAAACCACCGACGTCGACTGGGATTGAACCCAGGCCCTACTGGGGTGCCAAGTAGCAGTCACGCTTACCACTACACCACCGACGCCGGCTATAAATGCCTTTTTAGGACTCATTGATATTATCTTATTATGGTCAGTTGAAAAAGCATTTTAAAACCATTTTGCCAGTAAATGCATTAAACGGCAAATTGGCATTGAAGGAAGTCATCATAAGACCAAATAGTTTTATAATAGTCATTGCGAAGAAAAATTGGCTTTATGGCAAAACTGTGATTTTTTTCCAATCGCCATATTGAAATATAAGAAATAATTGATATGTGCAAAAATAAATGCATCAAATGAAAAAACACCGTAGATCCGAGACTTATTATCGCATTCTTTTAGATGATCTCATCCAATTCCAAGCACTTTTCAGGAAATTCATGATTAATTTATCGAATATATTTATTTAATTTGATTTATGTTGTTGTAAATTCGCATAATTTCCGAGGCGCATTAATTTTCGGCTCTTATCGCGCCAATATTCACGATCAAAATAAATGCTCATATAATTTGGAGCATAATACGCTGTATAAAACACAATTTGTTTTGGATATTTTGCTATCAAACAAAATTTCCCGCAACACTAGACCTCTTTTTTTACTGCAAAATGAATCAGAAGAGCAGAGAATCGAACAAAGCAGAACAACAAAAACCAACCTCGATTTCACGGTGAAGTTTGCCAGCTGTGGCCATTTGGCCGCATTCTGATTTTTATGGCAGCCAATAGGTTTTATGAAGGTTCTCAAGTGGTCATAATATCTTTCACTAGAACATTTTCAAAATCTTTTTGTTCTTATACAAGTTTTATTAACTTGTTTTCACAACCGTCTATAGAGTGGTCCATTTTGTACAAATTTCGGCTTTAAAGAAGCATAGAGGAGGTGTTAGTAGACAAAACAGTTTTGATTGTAGTTTCATCCACAAAGCCGGGAGAAGTGTTATACGGCTGGAATAAAACTAAAATTGTTACATGGGTTATGAATATCGAAAGTTTATTTCGCTGAGTGTAGAGCAACGTATGTTGCTAGTTGCTCTGCGAGTGATGTTGTATCCTCGGTCTTATCATCTTGCAAATAGAAAATAATTAGCCAAAATCTACTAAAATTTCCGAAACTTACCGAAATTCGAATCCAAAATCCGAAATGGCGAGAGGTAAGATGGAAAGTGGAGAGCAGGAGCAAACAAAAGAAAAGTTGAAATATTTTTAATACCCATTAATGAAAAAAACAAAAAAATTTACCCCCACCCACCACAAAAAACATACAATAAACATAAAAATAATAAAATATAATTAATTAAAAAAAAAAAAAAAAATTAAATAAATTAAACTAAAAAAAAAAAAAAAAAAAAAAAAAAAAAAAAAAAAAACAAACAACATGCAAACAAACAACGAAGAAAGAGATGGAGCGACCGACCCCACCACAAAAAAAAAATAAATAATAAAAAAAAAAAAAAAAAAAAGGACAACAACAACAACCCCCCACAAAACAAAATCCATTCATAAGTCAACCTTATGAAATATAAAGCATCGTTCATAAGTTGAACCTTATAGAGTTCTTAAGATTATTTGGCTGAGTGCATATATTGTTTAATATATATATACTAGCTGAACCCGGTGCGTGCGCTGCTACGCTTGCAACTAAATGAAGGAAAATTTAATATAACTGGCACGTTTATGGTTTTTTTTAAATGAGTTTTTTTTTCTTGAATAAACAGGCGTTCAAACTTCTATCAAAACATGCTTCTTCCCGAGAAATACACATTTTGTGTTTAAGTAACCTAGATAATTCTCATTTTTGGTAGAAATTTGTGTTTCATTTGTATGGGAGCCCTCCCTTCCAGAGGGGGGTGGTTTCTCAAACCACCATACAATTATTGCCTTCAAAACCCCCCACATACCAAATTTGGTTCCATTTGCTTGATTAGTTCTCGAACCATCACATTCGGCTCATCGATTATAATAAAAAATTGAGTTTCATTTGTTTGAAGCCCCTCCCCCCTTCTTCAGAAAGGGAGGGGTCTTGAACTACCATAGAAAAACCCCTTCATATAAATTTTCACGTTGGTCGGTTCAGAACTTTCCGAGTCTATAAGGGTCTGACAGTCAGACAGACAGAAATTCATTTTTATGTATATAGAAATCTACCCTCCAAAAACCCCCATATGCTAAAAGTGGTTTCATTTACTTGATTAGTTCTCGAGTTATGCAGAAATTTGCTTTTTATTTGTATGAGAGCCCCCTCCCCTTCAAAATGGGGAGGGGTAATGAACTGCCATAGAAACATTTCTTGCCTCCAAAAACCTCAACGTGCCAAATGCAAAATTTGGTTTCATTTGCTTCATTGGTTCTCGAGTTATGCTAAAAATTATGTTTCATTTTTATGGGAGTCTCCCCTTCCAGAAGGCGGAGGGGTCTCAAACCAGATTAGAAACATTTATTTCTCTCAAAAACCTATACATGCCAAATTTGGTTCCATTTGCTTTAATTTTTATAGAGTTATACAGAAATTCGTGTTTCATTTGTATGAGAGACTCCTATTTCAGTGAGCGGATGAGTCTCAAACCACAATAGAATCATTTTTTGCCTTCGAAAACCTCCACATGCCAAATTGGGTTCCATTAACTTGATAAGTTCTCGAGTTATTCAGAAATTTGTGTTTCATTTGTATATGAGCCCTCCTTTCAGAGAAGTGAGGGGCTCGAGTCAACTTAGAAACATTTCTTGCCTTCAAAATCCTCCACCTGCCAAATGCGGTTCCATTTACTTGATTAGTTCTCGAGTTATGCACAAATTTGTGTGTCATTAGTATGAGAGCCCCCCTCTTACAGTCTTGGTCTTGAGTTACCTTAGAAACATTTCTTGCCTTCAAAAACCTCTACCTGCCAAATTTGGTTCCATTTACTTGATTAGTTCTCGAGTTATGCATAAAATTGTGTTTCATTTGTATGGGAGGTTCGCCCCTACCAGAGAGATAGGAGGGGTCTCGAACCACCTTTGACATATTTATTGCCTTTAAAATCCCCGCAAGCCAAAATTGGTTCCATTTGCTTTATTAGATCTAAAGTTATGCAGTAATTTCAGTTTCATTTGTATGACAGCACCCCTTCTAGGAGAGGGGAGGGGTCTCAAACTACCACAGACATATTTTTCGACACCAGAAAACCCCACATGCCAAATTTGGTTCCATTTGCTTGATTATTTCTTGAGATATGCAGAAACTTCTGTTTCATTTGTATGGGAGCCTCCCTTTCTAGAGAGGGGAGGGGTCTCAAACCACCATTTCTTGCCTCCAAAAACTTCCGCATGCTTAATTTGGGTTCCTTTGCATGATCAGTTCTCGAGTTATGCAGAAATATGTGTTTCATTTGTATGGGAGCTCCCCCTTTCAGAGGAGGGGGGGTCTCTTACTATCTTAAGAACCTTCCCCGGCCCCAAAAACTCTTGCATACAAATTTTCACGCCGATCGGTTCAGTAGTCTCCGAGCCTATTAGGGTCAGACAGACAGACAGACAGACAGACAGAAGTCCATTTTTATATATATAGATTTTATATATATATGGGTAATATTTTGCCCATTTTCGAGTTTTTACTTTACCCATTTTTCAATAGCAGTATACTGGTTTGAAATTTTACCCATTAATGGGTTTTTGATTCCTACCGTGTAGAGATCCTCACGTCCTGTTATAAAAGTGTGCTCTGTACAAGTGTAAAGGGTGATACGGTCAAAATTTGGTCAAGGGAAAACGCGTGTAAATCGGTGAAATCGTTTATTTAAAAAATCAAATTAAATTTCTTTTTCAAGTTCAAATAGTATAAAATTCAGGAAAAATATTCAGTTAGGCTTCCGCTTTTCCAAATCCGAATTGCCGGGCCTTACGCTTGACCCCTGCCATCAGATTTTGTACAGCCACCTTGTCCACCTTCTTCGCCGCAGAAAGCCAGTTTGCCTTGAACTGCTGCTCGTCCTTAGCAGTTATTTTGGTCTTCTTTAGGTTCCGCTTGACAATAGCCCAGTATATCTCAATTGGGCGGAGCTCTGGCGTGTTGGGAGGGTTCTTGTCCTTGGGAACCACCTGCACGTTGTTGGCGGCGTACCACTCCATGGCCTTTTTACCGTAATGGCAAGATGCCAAATCCGGCCAAAACAGTACGGAACAACCGTGTTTCTTCAGGAAAGGCAGCAGACGTTTATTCAAACACTCTTTCACGTAAATTTCTTGGTTGACAGTCCCGGAAGCTATGAAAATGCTGCTTTTCAAGCCACAGGTACAGATGGCTTGCCAAACCAGATATTTCTTTGCGAACTTTGACAGTTTCGTGTGCTTGAGAATATCTGCTACCTTTCCCCTTCCTTTTGCCGTATAAAACTCCTGTCCCGGAAGCTGCTTGTAGTCGGCTTTGACGTAGGTTTCGTCGTCCATTACCACGCAGTCAAACTTCGTCAGCATCGTCGTGTACAGCCTCCGGGATCGCGCTTTGGCCGTCGTATTTTGTTTATCATCGCGATTTGGAGTCACTACCTTCTTGTAAGTAGATAGTCCGGCTCGTTTTTTGGCTCGATGCACGGTTGTAGACGATACACCCAGCTTATTTGCGGCATCTCGGAGAGATAGGTTAGGGTTTCGCTTGAAACTACCGGCAACTCTCTTTGTCGTCTCAGCGGCTTCCGGTTTTCGATTTCCCCCCGATTCAGACTTCCTGGCTGTCGACAAACGTTCCCCAAACACTTTAATTACATTTGTAACGGTTGATTTGGCAACTTTTAGCGATTTTGCCAACTTTGCGTGCGAGTAGCTCGGATTTTCGCGATGCGCGAGCAAAATTTTGATACGCTGCTCTTCTTGCTTGGACGGCATTTTGACAACTGAAGAGTGAATTCCAAAATCAAAATAAGAGCAACATTCTACACACACACACCTTCAAAATGAGGGGTGTTCAGGTTTTTTAAATGCAAAATTGAAAGAAATACGTCAAGTTGATATTGACCAAATTTTGACCGTATCGCCCTTTAGTAGTGAAAATCCGACTAAAACTCATAACAAATCGCTGTCAGCAGATTCCATACATTTTTATTTAATTCCCAAGGTGAAACACTGGCCAGACTGAGCAGTCATAACATGTTGCAAGTCTATCTTGATGTCGAATTTCTTGTTGAAATTATTTGACAACCGTTATAACATGTTATAACTCTGTAGTCTGAACAAGGCATAAATAATAAACAACTTTACAAGGGGGACGTGCTCGAAAGTGCGCGCTCTTCAAACTTTACTTATCTGCATGAATCATTTTCTACCAAAATTATAGAAGACAGCAAAATTTAACTTCAATTTGTTGCAACAATCACCCAGCAGAGTACGGAACCGTCATATTTTATCAAATTAGTTGAATTAAAAAGGACGAAAAATATGGATGAATTTGATCTTTCAGAGCTTATAGTTTTGAAAACATTCTTGCATCAAAATCGGGATTTAAAAATACTTCAAAATATGCAATAAAATCATTCAAACGCAAAATTTAACATGCTGTGTTTGTTCAATTCCAAGGAAGGTAATCATATGAGAGAGAGACGCGAGCTGGCTTTGATTGCAATCACACAATCGTTGGGTTGGCAGCAGGGTTCGTTTTGGTAAACATTACGCTGAATGTTTCGCGTTTTCAGATTATTCTCCATTTAGTTGGTTTTATGGAGATGCATAAATATATATACTTAAATATAAGTATTAGTACTCAGTAGTGTGATGTTGGTTTTCATTGTGAAGATAAGGTTTTAACACAGCCATTCAAACTTGAATCTCAACTGGGGTAAAATTTCATAACCGTCAATTTAAAATAAATCGCCAAATAACAATTACTCGCAAAAAAAAATCCGCTGTAGAACTACCATTTCGAGGGTCAAATTAAGCGCAAACACCAATAATTTTCAGCTGACTATAAATGCGTTTGATTTTACCATGCCTGCGACCATGGTGCGGTTGATAGCAATATGAGGTCTGTCAAATAACACAAATGTTGAAGGTTTTGCCATAAACGTGCCAAAACTTTGCCACATCAGTGGGCACCTCGACAAAATGAACTAAGCGGCGTTAGTAAACAAGCGAATGCTAACGCTAATGATTGCTAGCGATTTGTAAATTTACACAAAGTTATCGATTAATTTTATTATTGCTTAAACGTCTGTCTGTGGTTTTAATATAGCTTGAATACCAATTTATACCAACAGTAAGGATGCTGTTGAACAACTCATGCAAAGTATGATAGTGGTTTTCTGTTGGGAAGATAAGGTATTTTTTAATGACGCTTGAGAGTTGTCGCGACTTACGTCAACAGGAAGGGTGCTGGTGTGTGTGTGTGTGTGTGTGTGTTTACAATCTAATTCCCACTGTCTGGCAGCGGTATTATCTTCGTACACAATAAGCCCCGCTCCAGTAGTGACATACTGAAACTTTCAATCAAGCGTATGTGCAATGCTTGATTGACGCGTATTTAGTGATTCACAATATCATAGATGTTTAAAAGCGGAACGTACCCGAAAAACAGCTTCAGTGATCAGCTCGATGACAATATCATCATTCTATTTCCAAGGATGACCTGAAACTATATATAAAAAATAGTGTATCTAAAATGTTGATGTGCTGTTCCGTTTCCATGCACCGCTATTCTCATTTGTAGTAGATCTCATTGGCTTAAATGATGACATCAACTGGTTGGTCACTGATCTAGTCTCATCCAATACAACCGTTGCAGAATTGAACAGCACTTACTAATAAAAAATAAAAAATAAAATAACATCCGTTGATCCCAATTAATACAATCTCATGGTACAATGCAACAAAACATCTATACAACCTGGTATCAACTGCTTGCAACTCTAATGCAGACCAAATTCCATTATTATTATTATTATTGTTATTATTATTATTATTTTCCAAAATAACACCACTTAACAAATTTATTCAAATACAATCCCATACTGCCCACGATCGCATGCTAGTCCCCTATGAAAATAGCAGTTGAAATTCAGAAGTGCAATCCACATGTTCATGCTGAAAAGCCCAAAAACCAATCGAGCCTCTAATTGATCGGCATGCTCTAAAGTTAAATGGTTTCGAAATTCAATGATGACTCCATGGCGCACTGAAACCATCAATCAAATGAGTACGGAAAGTACACAACATGACTAAAAGGCACACGATCTACAGTCGCACGCCCTCACCACACCACTGCTAAACCGCGTCTTATTTCGAGCCTGAAATGCTCAAAAAACAAATTGAGCCTTTAATTGATCTACATGCTCTTAAGTTAAATGTTTTTTGAATGTAAAGACGATTCTAAGTGTTCCGAAATAATTAACCAAATGAGAACTAAAAACAAACCATATGATTTAAAGGTGCACGACCTTTAGTAGCACCCCCTCCCTCAGATATTGTCAAACAATATTTCCAAAATTTGGGAGTGGGACACAAAAAGATAAAATGGAAAGAGCTCACCCGGATTTTCAGGACATTCCGTTGCTGTGGTTATATCATCGAGCAACCAGAGCAGGTCCGTGTGCCCACCAGATTACATCCTGTTCTTGAGGATTTCACTCCAAGACCATGAATCAAACGATCCGAGTGACACGGCTGAACACTTGCTCCTCCTGCCGCGATGTTGTATGTTCGGTATTCCGTCTCCAGCGGGGACACATTGTTTCCACACCAAGTGAAAGCCTCGTGGTAGACCGCAATCAACACTACTTATCAATTTCCACTGTCAAATTTTCTCGACAAAAAACAAGCAGCGAAACACAAACACGTCAGTCCTCGAGCGCGACCTACTTCGATCTCCCGTCAACAGGAAGGGTGCTGGTCACACAAAAATGAAAAACGCTCGAGGGCAGATTTAAATCCAACGGTAAGACATGGTCGGGTCCTCCCTTAGCTCAGTCGCTAAAGGCGCAGCTACAAAGCAACACCATGCTGGAGGTGGCAGGGATCGATTCCCGGCCTGGTCTAGGAATTTTTCGTTGAGGAAAATTTCTCGACTCCCTGGGCACAGGGTATGATTGTACTAGCCACAAAATGCAAAAATGGTACCTTCATTAATAACTGTGGAAGTGCATTTAGAACACCAAGTTGAGGACAGGCAATAAGGTAATTGCGAAAGCAATAATCTTGAAACGCTAAGAAAGAAGAAGAATGTAAGACAAGGTAATTTTCATAATGTAAGGGACTCAATTTGCATTGATTTATATCAACAGTAAGAATACTACTGGGCCTCTTACAAAGTGTGATGATGAATATGTATTCGGCAGTCAAACTTATTTAAAGAACGCTAGTTAAAAGTTTTGTTATATGGAGTTCTTTTTAAAAAAGGTTCTACACCAATTGACCACTACGAAAAGACTAACTTTATTGAGCCTAGCTAAGTAACACCTAACCGATGAATGCTTGCTGACTCTGCTGTCTCAGCACCTCGTGCGATGGGTACCAAGTCCGATCGATCGACCCATCGATCGGTGGATGAATTCTGCTGACTCTGTCGATTGCCGTGCTGGAATGTGTCGAGCCCCGGTTGGCAACGTCGTTAACTCGCTTAAGAGCCAATTTGGACCTAATTAAAGGGCAAAAATGCTGTTGGGACCACTCACAAAGTGTAATGGTGGTTTACTTCATTGGGAAAAAAAGATTTTCAACAACGCTTAAGAGCCTCATTGAACCGATTTAGATCTAGAGTAGGTTGCTGTTGTTACCACTGACAAGGTATGTGTTGGTTTTTCATTATGTTAAAAGGGTAACTTTTAAATGCGTTTCAAAACCAATTTGGACCGGTTTATTCCAACAGTAAGGATGTTTTCGAGGCCATTCACAAAGTGTGGTGGTAGTTTTTTGATAGGAAAGACAAGATTATTTAAAATGATCGAGGGTCGATATGGACCCATTTCAACCAACAGTAGGGATGCTGCTTGGGCCACTTCCAAAATGTGTTGGTGAATTTACACTGGGAAGACAGGGTAATTTTAAGTATCGCTTGTGAATCAACTTAGATCGATTTATGCGGGTATCCTGTCAAATCTGAAGAAAAGGAACAATCATTCACATTTCGCGTACGGATTGGACAGATCAATTGGCATTGTTTTTATTCTTATTGTTTTCGTTTCACTGTTCCGTGTAAGGATTTACCTAGCTTAAAGGGCGAACACGAAATTATTGCGACACCGAAAATGTCATGCCAATTTTTTTATAATGTTAAGAATCAAACCAAAATTTTAGGGTAGTTTTATACATATATTAACTTCAAAAATCAAAAGAAAAGTTAATCGATGGAGCCTTGAGTGTAAAATTGAACGCATTTTCGCTTGATGCCCTCCATCAAAGTCTTTACAGTGTCATCCGGTACCAGTTTCTCAGTTTTTTTTTTTCCATTTTCTTAACATGTCCTTCTCGTCTTTGACTGTCTTCTTGCTCTTCCGAAGTTCCCGCTTCATCATTGCCCAGTACTGCTCCACCGGGCGCAGCTCCGGACAGTTTGGCGGATTCATGTCCTTTGGAACAAAATGGACAGAATTGGCCTCATACCACTCCAGGACACTTTTAGAATAGTGGCATGATGCCAAATCTGGCCAAAATAGCGGAGCTTCGTCGTGCTGCTGCAAGAACGGCAAAAAACGCTTCTCGAGGCACTCAGATTTGTAGATCTCGCCATTTACTGTGCCCTTTGTCACGAAAGGTTCACTCCTCAGTCCGCAAGAGCAGATGGCCTGCCAAATGAGATATTTGGAGGCGAACTTCGACATTTTCTTCTTCTTAAATTTGTCATCCACATAGAACTTGCTCTTGCCGGTGAAAAACTCCAACCCCGGAATTTGCTTAAAATCGGCTTTTATATACGTTTCGTCGTCCATCACACAGCAGCCATATTTTGTCAGCATCTTCTCGTAGAGCTTCCGTGCCCGAGTTTTAGCCGTCGATTGTTGCCGCTCATCGCGGTTTGGGAAGTTCTGTACCTTGTAAGTATGTAGTCCAGCTCTCTTCTTTGCATTCTGGACGTAGCTCTGCGACATGCCGATCTTTTTAGCCAAATCACGGCTTGAGACGTTGGGATTTGCTTTAATCATCCGCTTCACCTTTCCCTCCGTCTTTTTGTTCTCCGGTCCCGGTTTTCTTCCAGCTCCTTTGCCATGGTCCAACGTCAACCGCTCCTGGAACCGCTTCAACACTCTGGAGATGGTTGAATGGTGAATGTTCAACATTTTTCCCAACTGCCGGTGCGACAGGTCAGGAAATTCCAGGTGTTTGGAAAGAATTTGTTCGCTCGACTCGCGTTGGTTCACCTCCATTTTCGTTGAATCGAAAAACACGACTTCGAGTTTGACAGCATGTAAACAATACATATCAATGAGAAAGTGTGCAAAATTTGGTTGATTTTTACCCAATGGTAAAAAAGTTATGCCCTGTTGAATGTGTCGCAATAATTTCGTGTTCGCCCTTTATTTTACAGTCTATCACTATTATTTTCTAGAACAACATCTGAATGACCATGTTACATATTCAAGTATAATACTTTTGATCCAAAATGCTTCAGTTTTATTTCTTCTAGTAATATCTATGTGTAATTGCAATCACGTACTGCAACAAGGTAAGTATGTACACATGATATTATCTGTCCAAATATTCTTATCTTTTTTGAAGGTTTACTGGCGGGACTTTGAATAGAGTAGAAACCTCTACGCCAGGCTTTTGATGATCGTTGCGTAAATCCATTCGAATAATTTTGCCAGCCGTTCAGGGAACATGTCGTCCAAAAAGACGCTGTTGCCAATGACTCGGAAGGAGCCACGTTTGAGAATTATGAATCCTTTCGTCTGTTTCTTCAATTGTCTTTTTGTTATTTTGCTAGTCAGTGTTACGTTAGCTTAACTCCTTTTAAAGTATTTTACTTAGGGTCATACAATTTCACTTTCAATTGAAAATCGTCGTGGGACGATGAACTTTACATTCATCCCTTTCAATTGAAACACATTATCTTCTTTTGACAGCCACCTCTTAGTCAGCTTCAGCTAAACAATCTTCAACAATCTTTTCATTCGTCGGTGTTTATTTTTGCCTTCGGTGTCAAACAAGTATGAAACAGGACAATTGAAATTCATGCAATACGTGCGGGATTATATTCATTACTGAGGTATTCATAATTTCTAAAACTAGAAACAATGCCATCAGATAAAATAATTGTAGCACCGAAAACAATAATCAACCATTTTATGGAATGATAAATGAAATTGCTGATATTTATGTTACTTTCACGCGATTCCTGTTGTGTTCACAGCTCCAGCACAAATGCAACAAATGCAATTTCAATAAGTCATCGCAGGATCAAACAGAAGAGCGCTTGCCAGCTCGGGGAGCTTTCTGTCGAGCAAAGTTACAGCAATGCGTGTATCGTCAAATGACAATACTTATTGGAAAACTGGGACGCATGTTTCGTTGTGTTCGATAACTATTTCTCGGCTGGGGGGAGTTGGGTGGGGTGATAAAATCTAATCAATTTCAACGAAGTTTATTCACGGTTCAAGCATGCCTGAATTTCAATTGATACGCTTTCGACGGTGGCTAGATCGCAAATGAATTTAAGCTTACTCACGTTTGACAGGAAGTGGATTTGGGAGTGAATCGGTGAAAGTAAGATTTATTCACTATACGAAAGCTAATTGAAGTGGAGTGAAATAAATACAAAAACGATTCATTTTCATTTTAATGCTTCAACGATGTAGGGCCCTGATTTCACAATCCGTGCAAGGATCATGTCGTCTATAGAGACGCTGGTGTAACTGCCTCAAAATGTGTTACATTTTCAAGTTGGCTTTCTCTATCTTTGAGTCATGTTCATGTCCACTGTTTTGTATGGTGTTGTTTAGTCTTTTTGTCTCTTTGTTATATAGTTTGTCAGTGTCATGTTTACAAGTTTAATAAGGCGTTTTTGTTATCTTTGTAATTTATTCAGTTTTTTTTTTTTGTAGTTTAGTTCGTTGGTGTATCATATAGGTGCTCTGAGAGTCTTTTGAAGCAGTTTTCTCGAATCCAAAATAAGTTGTCATTATGTCGCCGAGATCGTTGAATTCTACCAATTGTAGTAATATCTGATGTTACAAATCTTAGTAGTCCCAACAATATTTTTTTTTTTTGTTTCCTGATGGGACTCATGAGAGAGAAGTTTCCTTTAAAGAGTCTGAGAGGTCGTTGCGTATCCTTATGTTATTTAATAAGTTAGTCAGTGTTACGTTCAAGAGGGCATTTCGTAACTTCTTCAGTCGTTTATAATTTAGTTAACTGATGTCTAGTCCTTATGCCATCTGAAAATCTTCGATGCAGACCTCGTCTTACCTCGTTTAATTCACCTATCACTTTGTCCACCTTAGTTAGTTCTTGTCTCATGCCTCATTCAGTTAAATTCTATAGTCACTGTAGAAAAGATAACATTTACTTGTCAGTTCAATGCCTCCATTTTATTTGGCTAATACTAATCTCTTAGTCAATCAATCGTTTCAAAATCTTACATGCATGTGCAGCCTAACAATAATTATTTGAGTCGTGGTCAGCTATAAGATTCACTTTTCGGGGGCAAAGTATAGCTTCATCACGCCTATTCCCTATCTTTTGCTATAAAATTATCGAGAATTAAGTCTTTATAAGATTGTTTGTATACTATTCTGGTATTGCTATTATGGCTCTTTGAAGTGAGACATAACAAAATAAGAATAGCACCACGTTCCTAGTTTTGATAAAACTTCTACTCAGTAAATCCAACAGTCGATTCCCTACGAATGTCAATAATCTAGCTAAATTTATATTTAAGCGTGGCTATGGCTCATCATGTCAGGGAACGCATAAGAAAGGTGTTGCAGCCCACTAGAAATCCTACATAATTATCACTGAAGAAAGAGCTCCACCAGACTGCAACAGCATTCAAGGCTCCAAGACAGAACGTGCGTTGGATCACATCTGTGAAATCAGTGCATCAAGGCCATTATATGTGATGCATCATTAAATAAAAATAGTCAACATGTGATACCACCCCGTCAGGATATGTCTTTGGTTGCCATCTCAGTGCTAATGGCGTAGGCCCACCCATCGCGACCAGATCACATATCCGAGCGGAGGGGATATTATTTGTCCGAATATACTTTAGCAAGTATCTTTAAATACTGTCAACCATTGAATTGATAACCCTATTTTATGAGATCCGCTTGATATTACACAGAAAGTAGCTCGGAAGGCATGCACTGAATCCAAAAAAACAGACGTTGTTAACGTCACACTTGATCATAAAACAGGAGTAAAGGGTGTCCACGATGAAATTGCCACACACAAAATTGATTCGCAAAATTCGAGTTTTCATCCGATTGCCATCAAATTTTCAGGGATTGAGAAATAACTATTAAACTTCATTTTACCATTTTATTCGTATTTTATTTACAGTCCATACGCAAATGCCCGCACCTTGGCCTTAACCCCGGCCATAAGATTCTGCACAACCTGTGAATCAACCGTTTTTTGCATGTAAACCCATACTTTCTTCAGTTCCTCGACTGTCTTCACTACCTTAGGTCTTTTAAGAAGGTGCTGCTTCATAATCGCCCAGTACTTCTCGATGGGGCGGAGCTCCGGAGTGTTGGGAGGGTTGAACATTTTCGGCACGAAATTGACCTTATTGTCCGCATACCACTTCAGCACGTCCTTGGAGTAGTGGCATGAGGCCAAATCCGGCCAGAAGATTGTTGGGACGTTGTGGGCCTTCAGGAGAGGAAGCAGCCGCTTCTGGAGGCACTCTTTTATGTACACCTGTCCGTTCATCGTGTCCTGGGTCACGAAAGGTGCACTCCGCTTCCCGCACGTGCAGATGGCTTGCCAAACCAGGAATTTCTTCGCAAATTTGGACATCTTCTGAGTGCGGACATGCTCCGGAACGCTGAACTTATCCTTGGCCGTGAAAAACAGGTTGCCGGGGATCTGTTTGAAGTCGACCTTCACATATGTTTCGTCGTCCATGATGCAGCATTCAACTTTCGTCAGCATGTTGAGGTACAACTTCCTGGCACGGGTTTTGGCGGACTTTTTCTGCTTCTCGTCGCGATTAGGGGCCTTTTGTACCTTGAACGTTCGAAGCCCAGCCTTAGTTTTGGCCTTCTGGACAAAACTTCGGCTTAGGTGCAGCTTCTTAGCCACATCCCGAACGGAGGCGTTCGGATTTCGGTTGAAGGCCCCAACTACGCGGTTGTGATTTTTGGTGTTGTACGGAATACTTTTTCCTTCACTTCTGGGCTTCCGATCGGTGGTCAACCGTTCCTCGAACCGCTTAATCACTCGTGACACAGATTTTATCACGCACGAGCTGTTCTTTCGACTCCATTTTCGCGAGTTTTGATCACAGGACTTTAAAACTTGCAGAATGTAAATAATGCACTATGAACTAAATCCACCCAAATTTTCATTAAATTCTACCCAACGGTTAAAAAGTTAGAGCAATTTCATAGTGTGGCAATTTCATCGTGGACACCCTTTACGACTTTTGTGACAGGGGTAATCTCACTGTATATTTGAATATCATAAAGGGAATACTCACAGCCACAGCTCATTTGCAGACATGCTTGAGAGCGATGCAGAATAACTTCCTCGGCAATTTTTGAAAGTAAGTTGACCCAATTTCAAAATCAAAATTCAAGCTGGTTCGCAATATCTTGATTTCAGTATAAATGAATGAATGAAATTTAATAGAACTAGCGCGTTTATGATTGTTTTTCGGAATGAGTTTTGTTAAAATATTTTCGTTTTCTAATGTGTTGATGATAGAGTTTTATTATTTATATTTTGTTTGTTTGTTTTTTTTTTTTGTTTATGTAGCTGCGTTGGGAGTTTTTTTTTATGATCGTACATATTAGACCTAAGGGTCTCAGATTGTTACGAAACTTTGTGTATGCGTAGGGTTCATGGATATAGGAAAAAAAAATTCGGTGTTGCCAGTTTTCCGGGAAAACGCCAATTGAAGTTTTCCGATTTTCTCGAACATCAATAACTTCGAAAATTCATAACTGAAGGATTATTCATCCTAGAACAAATTTTTTTTCGTGTGACCGACCCTCGATCCCCTCGCCGTAGTCGAGCCATTCCCGCCAGTGATCTGCAGTCGTCCCGGGCCTACGGGTGGGAGTGGTGAGAGGGTCTTCCAAAACGCTACTTCAGGCAAGTACGACTCCATTATTTGCCCAGCCAGACCTGATGCGCCCTTCGATTCCAGTCACTCTGATTGTACGCCTGCTGTGCTTCACGGACTAATGACTTATTTCCAGAATGTTCGCGGTCTCCGAACGAAAATAGACGACTTTTTCTTAGCTGCCGTCAAGTCCAACTTCGACGTGATAGTTCTATCCGAAACCTGGCTCAATGACCAAATTCATTCCGCTCAACTATTTGGAGACCAGTTCATAGTTTTTCGGAATGATCGTAATCGCATAAATAGCAAAAAATCTCGTGATGGTGACATCTTGATAGCAGTTTCCAAAAGACTTGCCTGGACAGTTACCTGGATCCCACTCCTATTAACCCTTCGCTCGAACAGTTATGGGTCCAGATAACAACTCCACACAGGAAGTTAAGTATCGGCGCCATGTACTTACCTCCCGATAGGAAATCTGATTTAAGCAGCATTGAGAACTATATCAGTTCGATTATCCCGTTTAGATCACAACGACTACGCTTTACTATTTGGCGATTACAACCAGTCTGGGTTGGTTTGGAATGATCCCATGATTGGTCATCCCACAATTTACGTTCTTCGATCGCATATGCCACCCGTCTGCTGTGCTTTGATGGATGGATTTAGCCTTCATAATTTAACGCAAATAAATTCAACGTTAAATCGTAACTCGAGACTGCTTGATCTTGTGTTGGCAAATGAAGCTGCCGTTATAGAATGTGCTGTTGTCAAAGCCTCCGAACCGTAAATTAACCTCGACGCCGATCATCCTGCGCTGGAGATTACTATCAATCTATCAGTACCTATTACCTTCGATAACATCGTTGATCCACATGGCCTGAATTTTCGTAGAACTGATTTTGCTGCTATGAGCCAATCTCTGTCCCAAGTCAATTGGCAGTTCCTTGACTCGTGCTTCACTATTGATGAAGTGGTTGATTTTTTTTGATGAGGTTCTGTATCGGGCTATATCAGATTTTGTTCCGCTGAGGAGACTTGCTCGTAACTAACCTCTTTGGTCTAATGCTCATTTACGGTACCTGAAACGTGTGAGATCGAAGGCTCTTCGTAAGTACTGCAAAACTCGTAATCAATTAACCAAGCGAATTCAGCTAGTACCCATCACCGAATGTACAATCGTCTTCTTTACAAGAATTATTCAAAACGAATCCAATCTAACCTTCGGCGCAACCCAAAGTTGTTCTGGTCATTTGTGAACACAAAAAGGAATCAGCTCAATCGAGCTACTTTACTAATATGTCGGGCGTACAGCAACTTGGGAACACTGGTGTTCTCAATTTTCATCAACGAGGTTGGACTGATACTTCCACCTAACTGCGGGTCGTTCTATGAAGACGATGTGAAAATTTATGTGGTTGTGCGATGCTCCACTGATTGCTTACGACTACAGCACTTGATCAGTAGCTTTGAAGAGTGGTGTTCTAGGAATTTCCTCACTCTGAGTGTTAACAAATGCTTCATTATCACATTCCATCGAAAATTGAACCCAATGCATTTGATTACATGATAAACAATCAACCTCTGCAGAAAGTTAATACTGTTCGTGACCTTGGAATCACGCTAGACAACACTACACGAATATGATTACCAAAGCCAACAGACAGCTCGGTTTTATGTTTAAGATCTCCGACAAGTTTCGTGATCTCACCTGTCTGAAAGCATTGTACTGCTCTCTCGTGCGTTCTATTCTGGAATTTGGAACCCTTGTGTGGTGCCCGTATCAAAGGCTCTGGATTGCGAGGATTGAAGTAGTCCAAAGAAAATTTGTTCGTTATGCTCTCCGTCATCTACCGTGGAATGATCCTGTCAACCATCCAGCGTATCAGGATCGTTGCTCACTCTTGGGAATTGAAACATTGGAGCATAGGCGTACAGTCATGCAAGCAGTTTTAGCAGTAAAAGTGCTACTAGGTGAAACCGACTCTCCAGGAATTCTGGCCGAACTCTTCATCTACGCTCCTGAACGAGTTCTGCGAACAAGAAATTTTCTGCAGCTCGGAACTCGTGCTGCAAACTATGGCCAACACGATCCAATTCGGTTCATGTCATCGCGCTTCAATGAACTCTACGCTCTGTTTGACTTCAACTGTTCCTCTGAGACCTTCCGTCACCGGATTTAGCGTAGTTGGATGGAGAGCCGCTAGTTCAGAAATTGTGGCATTTACTACGTACTGGCATTAATGGCGAAGATACTAGACGACTGATTCCATCACGACAGATTATTTAAGTATTACTGACAAGTTTTGTGTGTGTACTAGAATTAATTTTGTTTTGCTTGCTTTGTATTCCTTCTATTCATGTTGATTATTGTAGTGTACGATTTAGAAATAGGAGGTTTTTACGCCATATGGCTTTTCCCCATTGCATTCCAATAAGATGTTAAGTCAGTTGGAATTATATCAATAAATAAATATATAAATAAATAGTTCAGATCTTCAAGAATAGGGTTAATAGTTTTTTTTATTTCAGAGACGACATCAATCGGCTATTTCCTGGGTTGAAAGATACAATTTATATAAAATTACCCAATGGAATTCGTCAAAACTTTCAAAAGCGCCTTTTGCCTGCACCGTTGGATACATTATATAAACAATATTTAGAATTATGCAAAAATCAGTTTCATTTACGTCATGAAACGTCAACTTAGGCCTAAACAATGTGTTTATACTAAAGATACATCAGCGATGAATGTTTGCGTGTAATCTTGCATGATACACGAAAATATGAAATTCTTGTTTGATGCTTTGAATTAAACTAATTGCTTTTTAAATTTACATGCGGATGCAAATCTCAACACTTTTTTGATTAATAAAGTTTCAGCAGGATGGCTCTTTTTTTTCAACGTCTCGCGGGAAAAGTCCATGTGATGGTATAGGTAGCATCATCAAATGAATGGCTAAAGACGAATGCCTTAGAAAGACTGCAGAAATAAATAGCGCTAAACAATTTTATGACTGGGCGACCTCAGAAGGAGTAAAACAACAGTTTAAAAAAGACTGGCAATTTATATATATACAAACAATGAAGATTACACAGACGCTGTTAAAGTAAATGTTACTGGAAAGGTTAAATAATCTTGTTCCAATCCAGGGACAAACAAATCATCATGCGTTTTCCCAAATGACAAACAAAGAATATATGTAAATTAATTCTCTGATGATTCAAATAATCTAAAAAATATTGTATACTTTCCTCTCGATCAAACAATGAAACGGAAATCTTCCAACAGTATGAACCCTACACGAAATTCACGACATAAAAAATGATTGTAAAACTAGTAAATAAGTAGAAATTAAAAGATTAAAGAGTTGTTTCCTTGATTAAGAAATAAATAAATATTTATTATAAAATTAACAACAAATTTGTGTTTATTTATTTTGACCATAGACGCCTCCAAGCGTCGTACAACGAGGAGTATAATCGCTAGGAAGGAAACACATTTGAATATAATATATGATTAAATTTGGATTGGATATAGGATTTCATGCCAATATGGGGGGACATGCTATCCCGCACCCCATTGCGAAATTGTTTTCTGCATAAAAACGCAGGTGTGCGTTTTTAAGTAAACCCTCGGATCGGTAGTTTATACCATGTGTAACTAATTTTTTGTATGAGACTTTCGGATTTAGACAAAAACGTTCAAACTTTTATCACAACATGCTGCTTACCCGAGAAATACACACTTTGTGTCTTAGTTGCCTGATAATTCTCATGTTTGGTTGAAATTTGTGTTTCATTTGTATGAGAGTCCCCCCCTTCCAAAGGAGGGAGAGGTCTCGAACCACCATATAAACATTCATTGCCTTTAAAACACTCCACATGCCAAATTTGGTTCCATTTGCTTGATAAGCTCTCGAGCTATGCAGATATTTGTGTTTGATTTGTATGAAAGCACCCCCTGCCCACATTTTTTAGGGGAGAGGAGTCTTGAAGCAACATAAAAAAATCCTGCCTACAGAAACCCCCATATACAAAATTTCTTTTTTTTATTACTGCCTTATTACGCACCCATATGATTGTTTATTATATTAATCAAAATAATAAGAATGGATACTAAAAACTCATAACCAAATATTACTAAACATGTGCGTTTTTAATCAAGCTATCAAATACAGTCCAACGAAATTCTTAAACTATTTGAAACTACCGGCAAAAATAGGACGACATTTTTTCTCTTTCTGTTTTCCAGCATCTGCGTTTGATTGAACTGTACCTATAACTGTACCTTAACCAGCTCCAGACGTTTATCGAAACCGACTTCCATCGGCATTTCGTCCCACATTCGTTTGATTACGGTTTTGAATTGGTTCATATTAGACGCCCTGTGGTCATTTACCGTCGCCAGCATGTATGACCATACGAAATAATCCAAGGGATTCAGATCTGGTGAACTGGGAGGCCATTCATTCTTGTCCAAAAAGTCGGTCAAATTTTCTCGGCACCAGCCCTGAACGAGATTTGCAGTATGCGATGGCGCTCCGTCCTGCTGAAACACATAGTGATCATCTCCAAACACCTCTTGTAAATATGGCTTGACAACTTTCTCCAAAACTTCCATTTTATAATATACGGCATTCACTTTAACGCCTTTTTCGATGAAAACCAGTGGTAATTTGCCTCGCTTGCAATTTCCTCCCCAAACCATCACTGTCGCAGCACTTTGGAACCGTTTAGTATTCCTATCACTCTCTGGAACAGTTCTCGAAGAAAGAGCCCACAATCTGTCGTTCTGGACATTGTGGGATTGTTGCAAGACGAATAACTTTTCGCCGGAAAAGATAAATTCTTCCCCACCGTGCCGCAACAAAAGCAGATTTGCTCTTTCGAGTCTTTTCTGCTTGGAAGGTTCCGAAACTTCGTGAACCTTACGTTTCTTGAAAGCTTGGAATTCAAGGTCATTTTGCAGTATATTGTGCATTGAAGATCTCGAAACATTCTATTTTACGTACAGAGCGCTGTGATTTTCGTCTAATCCCTTCCCTGACCACTTTAACAACTCGTGCAGTCCGCACCGTACGAGTACGACCGGATCTCTTCCGGTCATCCAACAAGCAGGTGTCACGGTACCTTCGGATGATTCGGTACACAAAATCCTGCTTTACTCCGAGGTTTTTCAAATTTCTGAAAATAGTGCCCGGGCGCTCACCAAAAACAACAAAACACGAAACTCCTTCATCGCTGGTAAAAGATAAACATCGAAGGAAAACAATCGGACAAAACCTAAAAGCGTTTGTATAAACATAGTGCAAAACTACACCAACACATACCTGAAGCATGTTGAGTAGTCTCACGACACCAATGCAAGGAAAAAGTGTATGAGAATATATTGGACACGGTGTAAATTGTTGGTGGAAGGTGGGCAGCAGGCGATGAAGTTGTATTGAAACCATGGTAGATGTATAGTTCAATTATAGTGATAGACTTTTTTGCTTGGTAAATACCGGTATTGAAACTCTGCAAACACAACACCAACACAATGAAGTTATACAATATAAAAAATCATTGTTTCGATTCTTGAAAGATTAAACATAGTCAGCACTTCTTCTGAAACCAATCGTAGATATTTTGAATTTCTACAGAATGTCACATCGTACTCGTTTTGAAAACATCTATAATAAAGGGGGGCTCACAATAGAACAGGCATCAGTAGTTTGGTCACACTACACACTTTTTCAATAATTCTTATGATTCCAGGATTTTCGAAGCAAAATTGAAAAAAAAAATCATACATTGCATTGTGTTTAAATTATTTGAAAAATTTGACTTTCATTGTGTAATATTTTTTACACAATATTCTATGAATTATTAACAACTTCGACTCAGAAACATCATTACAATCAACGATTTTCGAGTTATGATATTTTGAAGATTACACATATGAAAAAACATGCGCCCTTTTGAAATATTAGTCTTCAGCCAAAACAAATTTGCATTGATAGAGTGTTTTTCCACTGTGTCGCGAATGAATCGATGATTATTAGCAATTTTGAAGTTTGATATAGAGTCACCTCATAGCGGGAGCTTTGATTATTGGCAGAGTGCGGAGTGAAAAAAAAGAAGACACGTACAATGTGGAAAACGGCCATTTGCTGGTCAGAAGCAACAAACGAAGACAACGCGCATACGCGCGTGGAAGGCTAGCACCATTTCAGGTGCATTTAAAGACATGTCCATTTAGAATCCGGAATAATAAAATCATCTGTATCTCGGTAACGGATTGACGTACAAATAAGTTTAATACATCAAAACAAAGGTAATAAGAAAAAAATATCAATACAAATCTTTTCTCTTCGTTTCTAATGAAAATTCGCATATTTTTTTATTTATTTTTTTAAGCTCTTTATTTGTTCTAAATTTACTCATATTTACATTTCATGTTAATCGTGGTGCTCCAGCTACTACCGTAACGTATCAACTTTAATTGTTAAAATATGTACCTAATTTTGTTCGCACTTTCTTCTTTATTCCTCCCATCAAACGCTGCACACCTCCGGAGTCAACTTCCTTGGCACATTTGTTCCACATTTTGGTCATCTGAGTCGCGTCCCGAGCCGTTTGTCCACTTTTCTTAACTGACATAGTCTTTTCTTTGTATTCTCCCATACGCGGAGTAAAGATCTATGATAATGTTGTTTTTGAGAAGGAAATAATCTCTCATCACACGTGAGGCTCTAGGAGTAGACGGCACTTTTTTTGCTAGAACAAAGTTGTTAAGAGAAAGTATTGATAGTTCCGTTAGCGCACGGCAGGCTGTTGAATAGAAGTAGCTTTGAAAATGCGAGGGCATTGCGAGGTAGTATTTCGAAACAAGCACACAATCTTTTGCCAAGCATCCCCTGCGGGGTAGGTCAAGGCAGGAACGAATGCACCACCTTGACTGGCCAGAACTGGTGTGCAGAATTTTTTCTCTCCTCTCGGCTTCCATCTGGAATAACTTTAGACTCACTGCACGAAACATCGTGAAATTTATACCACAGAAAGTGGGCGCCTAGGTAAACAATTCGCTGTAAAAGAATTCTTGCAGCGGTCACTTTCCGTACCGCTGCAACATAATAAGTGATTCCGGATTCTAACTGAACAGAACTTTACCACGTGGTGTACAGAGTTTTGTTATGCTGGTTGCATATCTAACGGGTGGTTTAGCAACGATAATTTTTGCGCTTATTTTGTCGCGAGTGCATGAAATAAATTACGAATAACGTCAATTTTTTTTTATTTTTACGAATGAACAAGATGGTGTCATTAAGGAGGCGGCCATCCCAAGTAGCAATTCAAATGCAAATTGGTTTTATTCATGTTTTATGGTAGTTTTATCAGAGCATTATGGAGTTCATCCGGTTTTATCAGGACATTTTCCAAGTTAAGGTGGTTTTAATTCATTAACAGTTCTCAAGAGTGATTAAAGAACACTTGAAGTAACCTCCATAAAACTACATCATTTATAAGTGTAATTCACCTTATCAGTAGTTTTATAAGATACTTGATCCCCCTCTCAAGACAAACCCGATAAAAGTTTTGTAAAAGTTTTATGACATTCTTCGTTAAGATGAATGTATCTTGGAAATGCTGCGATAAAACTCTCTTAGAACCATTTGATTTTAAATAAGCGCACATATTCTTGAGAAAGAACATTATGTGAAAAATAAACAAACTGTCACAATGGACGCCCACAGGTGGAAGAAATTAAAAACCAGCGGATCGTTCAAGCGGAAATTCAATAAAAACCGATTCAATATGTTGAACACTCCTTCATCTCAGCCACCAACGACAATTTTTTGTTTTGACCATTCCATTGGATTCGCAGCCTACTGAGACTAACTTATCAAAAGGGTCTATGCGTTATGCGTAAAACGAATAAAATAAAATGGTGCAATGTGTCGCCAGTTGAAAACCGAAATACATTACTCATGATATTTGATTTTATGCCAGTTATGCAAGTTAAACCTGCGTTATATGGCGCACCACCGTGGAAATGCAGAGCAGTACTTTTGACGTAAGGTTTAATGTACACTATGATTGTAAAATGTTATGTTAATGTTGAATTCTCCCGAGTCGTGCATTTCAGTTCCCAATAGGCTACACAATATTTATACTCGTTGCAAGTAAAAATTAGTATATCATCTGAGCGAAAATCGATTTTTCCCATGATCCGCACGTTTAATCCAAAGTCGGAAGTAGTGCGCTGAAATCGCTCAGTGATCCACTACACAGTGCACTTCTTCCAACGCTAGATTTAGCGTACAGATCAAGAGAAAAATCATCTTTCGCTCAACTGATGTTTCAGCCATCGACGCAATATTATTATCTGTTCATCTTCTCAAATCCATTGATAGCATATTAAAGTTGGAGTTTTTTTTTATGTTTGAATCGACTTACGCTGGTGATTAAAAACAATAAATTACAAGCTGTAATTATGAACAATAATTATGCATAGGCACTTTTGATTTGAACGTTCACATTTTCTTTGTTTATGATGTGCCTTCTCTACACTGATTTTATGGCTATCTTACGAAAGACTTGTTTACCTTGAGCAATTCAAACAAGTTTTATTCAAGCGTTACTCCTCTTTTTCAAGAATAGAACAAGTAAAGATGAACTTATCGCGCTCCTAAAAAAATCTTGTTAATCTTGTGCAAGAAATAGTAGTTTTATATGCGTTTTATGGTAGTTTTAGATAAAACCATTGAAAAAATGGCGAGCGTGGCTATTCTGGATTCCCTCCGAATGGTAGCCATTTTCATATATATGCAACAAAACTCTTGTTTTTCCAATGCTATGAAAAATTTCTGCTGTTTAAAATACATTTTGAAACTTAAAATGGATTGTAGACACAATTTATTCAAGATCTAACAATTTATCAGCCTTGTCACCTAACCGATGAATTGTCAAGTATTTTTTATTTTTCAAATCAATCAATGTTCTATCAATGATTCCGTGGCGCATTAATATTTTCGAACTTTTATGTTATAAAACACCAATAAACTGAACGTCGCATGAAAAATTTATCAATTGCAGGCAAAAAACTCATGAATTTATGGTCAGTTTTACAATTAATTTACATACGTATCCACTTTGGAAAAGAAACATCATATGTATATCGATGTTTTTTTTTCTCTTAAAAAAGTCCCCATTCAGCAGAACGAATCCAAAAATGGAATCTTCGAAACATATTTGTGACGGACTGGAAGTGTTCTTAAAGAGGAAAATCATAAAACTACCAAAAATTGTGGTAGTTTTATCATAGTTTTAAGCATGTCCTGCATGTCATTACACGTATGTACCGATAAAACTATCAAGTTTTAAGCGAATCTTGGGAAATAGTCTTGAGAACCTCCTGTAGTATGGGCCTTTTTGAACTTATGAGGGTTTTATGGCTGTTTTATCGATGTTATGTAGAATATCTAGTTTTATGCGTGGTTTTATCAAATGAGTCTTGAGAACTTCTTCAAGTGTACTTTAAAATTGAATTTGTTACTTGGGATGGGTGAGATCTATCTGATTATAACTATATACCATCCTACACTCAGTAGCAAAAAAAAAAAGCCAAGCAAAATTTTGCTTCCAAAAAACGCCATGTTCAACCTAAAAAAATATGAGAAATAATGTGGACAAAATTTAAGCTGTTTCCATCAAGCAGTTTGAACTACAGCTGACGTCAACATGAGTATATCCCTTTTCCACCCGATGTTGACCATGCTGAAATATCGGTGCAAAAACAAGCCATTATTACCCAGCAAAATAGAAAAGAAAATTTAAGCAAACAATAAAATGAAATAAATTTCCTTTGAGTATGATTATTGCTCTGGATCCTCCCTTAGTTCAGTCGGTAAAGGCGCGGCTACAAAGCAACACCATGCTGGAGGTGGCTGGGTTTGATTCCCGGTCTGGTCTAGGCATTTTTCGTAAAGGAAATTTTTTCGACTCCTTGGACATAACGTATGATTGCACTTGCCACACTATCATACTAATTCAAAAATGGTACCTGGCATCGAAAGCTCTTAATTAATAACTGTGGAAGTACACTAAGTTGAGAGCAAGCAATAAGCTAATTGCGAAAGCAATAAGCTAATTGCGAAAGCAATAAGCTTAAAATGCCAAAGAAGAAGAAGAATGATTATTGCCTAAAAATGGAAATTTAATAAATCAAAAATAAAAATGAATTAAAATAAAAAATAAATTAAAGGAAATTTTAATTCCCCGCTAACTTTTATTGCCTACTGGGCCAATAAATGATTCTTTATCCCTGTCAAATAGAAAATGTAGGATCATAAACAATTTTAGATTTTGAATTTTGAATTTTTTTTTTTGATGAAGAAGGAAAAAAATACAATAAAAATCATCCTATCTTTTCATATACATAATGTGAGTTAGGTGGGCTTAGACTTACAACTATGCACACATGCGAAGCTGAAAATATCATTAAAGAATATTGTGAAGGTATAATATAAAATATAATAATTATATTATAAAATGATAATAACAATTATATTTGTTATGTCTGCAGATTCTGGTCCTGCTCCAATTGTAAACGGACTTGCATTTCCATAGACACGAGGGAAAAAATAATCTAAAATTATTCTACAACACTTGGGAATTCCATGGATGATCTGTAATTAGGACCGTAGGACCGTTTAAAGAATACTTCCATTTATCGTGGTAGGGTAAGATTTGAGCATACTACCTTACCGGGGTCGCGCTGCCTACATCGCGTGCCACCTGGTTGACGTGATTCAGCGTTTGTTACTCAGCCGCTAGATGCCAGGACAGACGCTGTTTGAGTCGCACCTCCTTGGTGGACAGACGCTTGGCACGCACCTCCTCAATCTAGCTGAAGTCAGAAGGACAACAGTGCCCAGGCTGCACTACCAGCTAAGTACGCAACCCTTAGCTGGCGGTCTTTGTCATCTCCTGACCCGTGGAAGCATGAGGTAGGAACTTGTGAGGCCCAGAGCTATGTTGCGGGAACGCACGCTACTAACCAGTTGTCGACTCACCATTTTGCAGCCCACAGATTCTACTTGCCATACAATCATACTAATAAAAGAATATAACCAAGCATAGGCGTAGCCAAGATTCCGAATAGGGGGGGGGGGGGGGAGTTTTAAGCTTAGTTTTTTTTAGAGACAGAGAGAGAGAAGAGAGAGAGAGAGAGAGAGAGAGAGAGAGAGAGAGAATGAGAGAGAGAGAATTACACCGTCTTCAACCAGCTGCTGCACAGACTGAACACTTAACATTATACAACGGACAACACAACGCCCGGGGGACCCATATAGTAGGGACATTATCGAGTTCCTTCGGCTGGAGCGGGAATCGAGCCCTCACTTTGTGATAATCCACCTGAACGACGGGTGGATTGACTTTTCCTACTCCCCCCCAAAATTTTTTAAAAAACCCCGCCTTTTTTTAAAAAAAATAAAATATTTTTGGGCTTGATTTGGAAAGCAAAAAAAAAAATTTAAAAACCTCGGATTTTTTCCAAGTTTCCCAAGAATCCCATTAAATTGGAACCATGCTGAAATCTAACGGGTATTGTAATCTGTAATGTGTCAATATATTCATTTTACAGTCATGTTGGATTTTTGTATACGACAACCACGGAGTTTGTTAACAGTTTTTACTGAAAATGTACTTTTCCTCGCGACCCGCTCGCCTAGACTGAAAATAAAATTTCGTTTTTATTACGAAATCGAATGTAGAACTAACATATCTATTCGTTTTTTTCTACAACGAAATTGATTTGTACTTTTTAAGAAACTACCTTCAAATTCAATGCCACAATGCCGTTACATAACTATTTCAAGAACGAAGCATAAGTTGACACAGAAAGAACACTCGTTCATTGTAAGAAAACAATACAAAATGCTACGAATATTTTGTTATCAATAAGAATGCATGGTTACATGATTGACTGACAGAACTTCTATATCGACTCAGTATGTAATTGAAAAAAAAAAGCGCAAACCACGAGGAATTGTTCAGATTTTTTTTTTAATATTTCTGAAATGAGGTTCGAACCTGTATTTTTGGGAAGACTTGTTATTGAATCCGTGGTTGATCTCACTAAGCCATGGTGAATCGTTAGAAGTTACTTGATTAATTAGTATGAACTTATAACTCTCGATAGCGCTTTAATTTTTATTTTGGGATAAATCAATGATTCCAGCCCACCCAAGCAGCAAAACCAACATGTATGAGTACGATTGAAGAAAAGCAGTGATAGGTTGGTCTTCACCACATTCATTTCGTGCATTGTACAAAAAGGTGTAATGACAGCATTTCACCAGATGACAAGCATAAGGAATGTTTCATACAAATTACGAGACATTTATTCTGTGAACAAAATCCATGTTTACGAAACAAGGGAAAGTTAATTCACGAAAATAAAATTTCAGTGCATATACTGACAAAGTAACACCGCAAAAACATCGATTTTTTACTCACCGTGCTCACACCGTTTCAATAGAATTTTTAAATTGTGGTGCAAATAATAAGTGGTTAGCTTTTAACAAACATACATTTTGAGTTTTGGTGGTTTATAGCTTATGGTTTGTGTCCTCTTAACTTACCTTCAGTTTAATTATTTTCTCTGTTTTATCTAAACAGGAAAATCATGCATAACTTTACAAACAGACATAAGTTGCGATGGTGAGCAAGCTGTGATTTTTGTGATAAATTATAAATAAATTAAATAAATTATTGGTTCCTATTTAATGGGATTCGATTTTGAAACTTGGTGAAAATCGAAAGTTTTTAAAATCTTTTTTTTTTCTCTAGTCTAGAAGTCTAGAATAGTTTAATCTTGTTTCCAAAATCAGACGGGTATTGTAAAATACTTTGGGTGAGAGCAGAAAAGTTAATCCACATGTCGTTCAGGTGGATTGTCACAAAGTGAGGGCGTTGTGTTGTCCGTTGTATTATGTTAAGTGTTCAGTCTGTGCAGCAGCTGGTTGAAGACGGTGAAATTTTCTCTCTCTCTTTCTCTCTCTCTCTCTCTCTCTCTCTCTCTCTCTCTCTCTCTCTCTTCTCACTCTCTCTCTGTCTCTAAAAAAAACTAAGCTTGCCCCCCCTATTCGAAATCCTGGCTACGCCTATGGCTAATAATTTACAAAAATCATTGCGCAATTCACACAATGAGCACTCACCAGCAGAGCACTTTTCCGAAATCAAATTTAGAATGAGAAGTAATGAACATCGACATTAATAGTAGCTTTCTTTTGTGTTCAAGCGAGTGTTCTCGACTTGTTGTGGTACACTCAGCAAAATAAACGGTGCTAAACGGATGAGCCTGAACATCAATAGAAGCATAAAGTTGCTAGAAGGCACGGAATGCATCTACGCACTTTTATTTTTACCAA